>OY992795.1:24805000-26005000 GCA_963921375.1 Tiliacea citrago
ACCTTTTTCACTTGGACTCTGAAAACAAAAACACTTTCTCAAGAATGTGCCTACCTGGTATCACTTAACATTTTCCCAAGTCACAAGGCCACGATACAATAATTACCTCCAAACGACCTTGACCCAACCCTTGTTACCGTTATCTATAAAAGCAAAACGATAAATCTGAAAACATTTTAATATCGGTCCTGTACCCATACATTTTGTGGACGACGAAGGCTAGGAGGAACTTCCTCGCATAAATCTGTCAGCAACACTTGATTGCACGGGTGTACTTGACCGCTGACATTGGCCTTTTATTGTACAGTGCTGCACGCAAACTTTGCATTAAATGGGTTGATGGTATGTAATTATATTATAATTATATTGGTGTAAACTGGCGGTGAGTGTGAAGTGGTTTATTGACTCCTAAGTCACAGGATCTCCTAGTTTGTGAGTCAGGGTTTACTCTATCTGTATGATCTTTATTCACTGTAATTCATGCGACCTAGTTTTTAAGCATTGTTGAAGGTTTTTGTATAAATAAAGATTTTTATTTATTTATTGAATATCTGCTAGCCGTTTACCTGCGACTTCGTCCGTGTAGATTTCAGTTTGTTTGATGTGTAACATCTTTTCTCTCGCTTCCTGTGGGAGTGATTTCGTAAAAAACGGACGGAAGTGTGTAGACAGGAAGTGACAGCTTGAGCATGGAATAAGTTAGTACTTTTTAATAGCATGGAATGAGTGTACTCATAAAATTAGTAAGTACTATATAGTTTGTAAATAAGGGTCGAATTTCGATCAGTGGGCGACCACTAGTAACGGATAATAATTATTCGAATAAAATATTTCAGTATTAAGCTTTTTAAATTGTGAGGTTAATTTCTGTCGCTGCTCAGTTGCTTATTACCAAGGTGAGATGTCAGATGTTACACATCATAATTATGCAACTACTGTAAAGCTCACTCGTATTTTTTCTTTCGCTGCTATCTAAGTTCGAAAATACTAAAATCATATTATTGTGTCGAGCTGCATGACAATTGCAATTTTGAACTAATTTTGGACGTCTATTCGACACAGCGGTTCTCTCGATTGAGTATTTTTGACAGATTCGTCACACAAAATGTGTCATCCTCAGCCTAAAGCAGTCCACTGCTGGACATAGGTTTCTCCAATTGCACGCTTTTCAGCTCGATTCCCGGCAACTCTCATCCAGCTGCTTTCAGCCACCCTGCGAAGATCGTCGCTCCACCTAGTCTGAGGGCGTCCTACCTTTCGTTTGCCAATTCGCGGTCTACACCCAAGAACACGTCTACCCCAACGGCCATCAGTTCTACGGCTAAAGTGGCCGGCCCATTGCCAATTCAGCTTGCTTATTCTGTGAGCTATGTCGACAAGTCTGGTTCTCTGCCGGATCACTTCGTTACGGATTCTATCTCTCAGAGAGATTCCAAGCATAGCCCGTTCCATAGCTCGCTGAGCGAGCTGGAAGTGTCCACGTTTCAAATCCGTAAGTCAGAACAGACAGGACGTACTGATTGAAGACCTTAGTCTTAAGGCTCTGTAGAATACGTGATGAGAAGACTGGACGAAGCTTCCCAAACGCTGCCCAGCCCAGCAGATTTTTTCTGTTAGCCGGGTCTCAAAGTTGTTCTTACCAAACTGCAGAGTTTTCGAGACTTTTACGTATTCTCGAACAACCTCGAATGGCTGACATTCGTCGAGTCTTTGCGCTAGTGATGACTCTGTGTTAAAAAATAATAAAAAACATTTCCCTCAATGTTTTTGTCGTTACTTTTTTAATACCTATTTATCATACCTTCGCAGTCAAAGTGACATCTGCGCTGCCACTGACGACGCCGTGTAAGTGGCAAAGTTTTGAAATACTGTCGTGCCATTATACGACAGTATTTATATCTTCTTCTTAGATGATATCATACCTTAGTATACCTAACGCTCATGTCTATTATTTTCTACCTTGGAGTAACAGGCTTAGAACTGAAATCCAGCGAATCAATAACTGTTTGCGTCTTCAAACGAATGTCCAAAATATTTTTGGCAAAAATATGATTTTTGGTACTTTCAAATCAAATAACAGCCAGGGATTTAGACCAAAAGTGTGGACCTATGTTGTAATAATTAAAAAATGTTCAGGGTGTTATTTTCCTTCGGATTTTTTTAAAATGTTATGGCTTAATACATTTTAATAAAATTATTTTTGGTATTCGTCTCAATTAGCAGCCTGGTTAATTGGCAGGTTAATTGTAGACATTCATTGTAATATGAAAAAAAACCGACCAACTGCGTGTCTGAGCACGCACAATGAAGTGTTCCGTAGTTCGGATAAATTTATCCCAAAAACAAACAACATCGTAGTTGAAAAACATGTTCTTCCATACATCGATATACGCCATGGTCAATTTTCCAACTGCAAAATATAGGTATGTAATCGCTTTTTTCAAAATATATAATTTTCAAAATATATTTTGAAATGTGATAAAACTACAAATAAATATTTTTCGGTCTTTTTCCTTTACTTGTACTGTGATACCTTGCTTCTTGCCAAATTTCATGATTCTAGGTCAACGGGAAATATCCTATAGGTTTTGTTTTATTTGCAAATATCAAAATATGTCGCCTAAATCGCCGTATTTTTTATTGCATTGACTTAAAAGCTTGATTTTTTTAGAGCTTTAAAGGACCCTACCTACGTATTTGATATATTCATTTCAACTTGATTCCTCAACGCGTTCCTGAGCAAAAGGGTCCTGACAGACAGACTGACAGACAGATAGACAGACGAACAACGAAGTGATCCTATGAGGGTTCCGTTTTTTCCTTTTGAGGTACGGAACCCTAAAAATGATCAAGATATTATTTCCCATAAGAAAATAGTACATATTCTTTTTCTGGCCGGCTTTGGCTTTTGCGAGCGGCCTGTGGGCAACTTTACCACAAAAAGCGTCCTAAGGATGATTGGCGAGAGAGCCGATACTGTTCTGCTCAGTAGGTTCACTGAACTCCATGTGATGCGAAACCGATGAGCCTACTGTGCGGGGGTGTGTCTAGTAACTTCTTTTTACTTTTTTAGATACTAACACTAGTTATAAGCAAAATTCTTGTTACTAACAACCTTGCCTTGCCTATGATCTTTTTTGTCAGATTTTTATTTATTTTTAATATTTAGTTACGAAATGAATCCTTTGTGATTGAACTTCGCAGGTTAAGCAAGGAGATATATATAACTTTTTTTTTGAAATGTTGCCCCACACTAGGAATTATTGTGGTGGGGATATTATTGTGTTAGTATTTTTTTTCACAGACTGTTTCGGTAGGTAATTTACTGGGAAATTAATTGTTACGCAAATTGATAAACTACGTCTATTTGCCGTATTATAGCCGTTTCATACAACTGTTAAATAATATAATAATAATATAATATAAACATTTATTTCAGAAACAATCCATATTTCATGACACATATTTTAAAAACAACCAATACACAACAAACAACACACAAACAAACTACACACAAAAAATAAAAGCAGTCAAGGACACAGTTACACACATTAGAACCGGAGGAACTGTCCACTGCTCACAGTGCAGTATGTAAACGTATCCAGTGGCGCAGCAGTGGAGAGTCCCACCTGTCCACGAACACGCTTATTATACTGTTGCTACTGGACCTAACACGACTCAGCAGCGACGCACACTGCTTCCTTATAAGAGCATGAAACCCATCAGTGTGCGCTTCTGCGAACATAGTCGAAGCACTGCAGAATCGTGGTAGCCCCAGCAGCACCCTAAACGCGTTGTTGTATTGAACACGTAGGGCATTGTATGCCCCAAGTGTGTAGTTAACCCACAGGCTGCACGTGTAAAGTGTTTGGCAGTAAGACTTAAAAACAGTCACTTTCACTCGATTACTGCTACGCGCGAACCTGCGGGCCAACATATTACATCGGACAGCCAACGCCCTACGTGCCCTTTCCACATCCGCGTTATCCCTTAGGTCCTCGGAAACCCAGTGGCCCAGATACTTGAACTGAGCGACTCTATTTAAGGGAGTACCAGCTAAGGTGACTTTAGGTACAGTCACGTAATTTTTGCTCCGACCCTTAAATACTAGGAGTTCACTTTTCTTCGCGTTGTATCTGAGCCCATGAGCCTCCGCATAGGACTCACAAATCCGTACCAGCTTACGCAAGCCCCCGATCGATGGACTCAGCAGTACCATATCATCTGCGTAACTAATATTGTTGAGACAAACGCCGTCTATATAGCAACCGACACTGGCACTGCTGAGTTCACCGACAAGCCGGTTAATGTACAGGTTGAAGGGCTTCGGTGAAGTCAGTCCGCCCTGCCTCACCCCGCACTGCAACCTGTACACATCCGAGAAAGAGCCTGCCCATCTGACACAATTTTTCTGGTTGTTGTACCAATACCTAAAAATAGATGTAACTTCCGGACTGCAATCTGTCTCACCTTCGAGCTTGCGCCATAGTTTGTCATATGACACCAGGTCGAAAGCTTTTGAGAGATCGAGAAAGCATGCGAAAACGGGTGTTTTCCGATCACTATAATATTGAACAGTCCGCTTAAGACACATGATAGCACTTTCCATTGACAAACCAGATCGAAATCCAAATTGTGCGTCATGGAGTTTAATATGCCTTCCCAGTTGGTGGTCTAGCAGACTGTCCAGTACCTTCGCAGTAACCGTGGCTAATGAAATCGGTCTATAATTTAATAAATCTGAAGTATCACCGGTTTTATCTTTAGGAATTGGTACAACAACAGTGTACATCAGTCTATCAGGTAAGTACGAGTGGCTAACGCACAGATTAAAAAACATGGCCAACACCCTTGGCAAGTGAACTCCTGCATTTTGCAGATGCTCGATGCTGAGGCCGTCGTGACCAGGAGATTTACCTCTTCTCATATTCCTAATAATGCCTGCCACATCCTTGGCTGAAAACCTGACTTTAAGATCTCCGACGGCTGACTCAACATCCAGCATCCGCGGTGCCGCATCCAAAAGCGAATCGACTTTAAAAAGCCTTTGGAAACGATTGGCAATTTCCCGTGGTTCATGCACGCCAGCCACACTCACAGGTTGACCAGGCTTCGGATTTAACTGATTTGTCTTTTTCCAAAAACCCTTAAAATCCTTCTTGCAGTGGTGGTTTGCAATTATGTCCATTTAAATTTTTTGCTCGTTATCCTGACACCACTTCAATTGGGACTTAAAAAGTTTCCTGGATTCAGACATGTTTTTGTAAACATTTCCGACAGAGGGTTTTCCATTCAGCACTCACATCTGAAAACAAAGCCTGGCCCTCACATGAACATCCCTGACGTATCTGTTCCACCCGGTTATGCTACCTTTGTTACGTTTCTTTCTAACAAACGCTGAACATTTAGACGCATCTGTTAATACACATACTATTTCATCATACAAGTTATCTAAACAATGTCTATGGTGTGTGTTGGAACACATTTTATCAGCACAACTACTCATTTCAGACGGAAAATCTACATTTTTCAGTTTAACATGACATAGCCTATTGTATTCATAAATTTGGTTACGGTCCCTTTCACCCCATGTCACTTGATTACTACTACTAATGTCAGTTTTAGAAAGCACGCGTTTTGGTTTTATTAATCCTAGATCACACTCGAATTGTATAGGATAGTGGTCGGACCAGTAAATGTCATAAAGAACAGACGTACCAACAACAGCGTGCCGCGCGGCACTAGTCACGACACAGTGGTCAAGCCAGCGCGGCGATCCGTGTGCGTCACTAACAAAAGTGTAAGTATCCGGCGGCAATAGTTCTCTGTCGATGCACGACCACAACTGTTCGGCACAAAAGTGTTTAAGTTCAGTATCAAAAGGCTCACCTGGATGTGCGTTGAAATCACCCAATATAAACACTGATTCTACATTATTACTGTCAATAATGGAATTTATTTCACATAAACATTCGGTAAATTCTACTAAGTTATCTGTTGAGTCTGTTGGCATATACACAGAAAAAACGATTATAGCACGATCAGTGAGTTCGAGTTTCACTGCTATCAGACGCACACTAGAGCATGGTAACACTGTCACTGTGGGAAACGAACCTTTCCTCCATAATATGGCCACACCTCAATACGGTCTACCCCGAAGTATGCCGGCAGAGGTATCCACAGCTGAGTTACCGACGAAACCAAAGTCGTTGTCTATGCTACCGAGATATGAGACGTCATGAGGTAGCAACCAAGTTTCCTGTAAGGCAATTACATCTGCCGTCTTACAAATTCGGCGTATACATTCAACCGAACGCGTCACACTTTTGCAATTGTAACTTACCATCTTAGTTGAACTTATCATTTTATTGGGTTAACAACGCCTTTCAGAGTATCCTCTCTGGCTTTTACTTGCCGATCGAAGTTTATGAAACGACGAAACGCTATTCCTTCTGGCCAAAAATTAGATTCCATAAACATGTCCAACTTATATTTTGGAACAAAAACTTTATAAGCATTATAATCTTTTTTCCATTTTCATTTTTTCTAACGTGACGGTTATATTACATTTATTTCTAATGTAGTTTACTATGTCACACACGGTCACTTCCTTCGCCACATTATAAATGTACATCGGGGTTTGTGCATCTGCTGCTTTGAATTTAACTTCAGGGTCTATAACAGCCTTCCCTCTGTTTCCAATAAAACGATTCCTGTCTTTTTCTCTGAACCTCAATCCAACCATTATCATTACGTTCCGGTTTTGACGACATGTTGTACATTCAGAACGCTCGTATGTCCCAACGCCTGCATAGATAAGCGAGGCGCTTGCGTCGACGCGCACTCGGCTACGATCGTGGATGATCGGCCCGGCGGCAGCCGCTGATTGGCCACCTCGTCAGCCTCGCGCGTCGCTTCGGATCGGCTGCTCGGCTTCGCACGTACCGGTTGCGGTGTTCTACAACTACCTCCCTTACTCGATAAAATTGTTAACGGCGATTTGCACTGATTTTCATCTTCCAAACATATGGGTGGCAAACCGACAGGGCCACTGTTGCTATCTTCATATGTATTAATCCCCGAGGTACCTTGTGTTGTCACATTGCACGGAAAATAATTAACCCTTGACGTATTTTTTAACGATTCAACATCAAACTTTATCTGTCGTAACTGGTCAGCAGTAGCATACAGTTCCTTTATCTGCGTAATTTCACTCTGCATCTTTAGTATGTCTTTTAATAACCTTGTCACATCGACATGGTCGAACAGTACAGGCGGTAGTTTTTGCAGGTCTCGAGCCACAAATATCGGAATTTCTTCTGGGTCCGTTTCTTTTAATAAACAGAGAATATCATCAATATTCCGAAGCGTTTTACCGTCTCTCTTCCTTATTTTCTTCCGCTTTGCCGTCGAAATAGAATGGTAAAGCAGATCCTTTGCATTTTCAATATCGGACTCCGAAAAAGCACTTTTACATATACGACTAATGCTTTCTTCATCCATAACGTCCATTTTATTGCATATAAATGCAAGCACCTCATTTATAACAACATTGCACGAGTTACACTTTACCACGTTAGAAGCCATTTTCAAGGACACGACACTACCGATCGGCAAGCGCGCGCGTCGCCTAATGACAGTTGCATCGTGAAAATACGGAAAATTTAAATTGGTTGTCAATTTGCTTAATCATTAATTTCCCTGACTTTACAAACATCTATAACCAACTAAACACTCGAACTACCATTACAATATGTTTAAATAGACAAATTATAACGATCCACACAAACGATACTGTCATCCAAAACCTGATTTACATAAACCCATTAACAACAGCATTAGGCCACCTTCATAACTCTCGTAAAATAATATTATTAATTTGCAATTAATACATATCTACCTGTACGAAGTTATTAATATGAATAGTTCTCGGCATTTAAACTTAATAATTATCTCTTCTATTAATTAATTATTTATAGATAGGTAGTTAGGATTCCACGAACGTGTCCGATGGCTATATTCGATATTAGAATAATAATAATAATAATTTCTTTATTTGTATAGAATGCAGGTATTACAATGATGATGTTAGTTTTAGATATGTTTCCAGTACATTCTGCCTGTTGGCATACAAAAATTTGTTAACTTACAGATAATTTAAAAACTAGGTACCTACTTATATTCAAAATGAGATCATTGATCAGCTAAGTCTAATATATAATACATAATAAATGAGATAAGGTGAATCAAATATTACAATTCATCATTTATAAAATCGGTAACAGAGTAATAACATTTCTCTGTCAGCAACGACGACAGGAATTTCTTGAATTGTTTTAAGGGCTGATCCTTAATACAGTTTGGCAAATTGTTAAATATAATAGGTGCCATACCAATAATGTTTTTTTTAAGCAAAGCAGTGCTATATCTACCAGTAAACAATAGACTCTGATATTTTGATCTCAAGGAAGCAGTTCGCATCCTCGTATCATTTAATGACGGAAATAGATGTTTGTTAGTTTTAACAAATATAGCTATTTCGAGAATGTATATACTAGGAAAAGTTAGTATTTTGTGTTTTTTGAAAAAAGGAATGCAACTATCTGTAACCTTGAGACCAAAAATGGATCGTATGCACCGTTTTTGGGCTTTAAATATAGACTCCCTTTCGGAACAATTACCCCAGAATACTACACCAAACCTTAGAACAGAGACCACCAAACCGTGATATGCAACCATTAGTGTATCAACGTTAACTTTCTTGGACAGATTGTAGAGAGCATACGCAGACGTGCTTAATCTTTTGCAAAGTTCTTCAGCCTGCGGTTTCCAGGTCAATTGACTGTCAATCAAAATACCCAAAAATTTTGCCACTTTAACGCTATCAATAGTTTGTCCTTTATAATTAATTTTTAGGTTTAAAGGAAGAATTTTTTGATAGAAATGCATTATATTTGTTTTATTGAGGTTTATGATAAGATTATTATCGTTGAGCCAGTTTATTATTAGTTTTAGAGAATTATTTATTTCATCTTCATAAAGCTCTTTGTTGAGGCAGTCTATTAGGATCGTACTGTCATCGGCAAATAACACACAAGGGTATGGGATGTGTCGGGGTAGGTCGTTTATATACAGTAAGAATAATAATGGCCCTAGAACGCTACCTTGCGGAATGCCATATTTAATTTCCCTAGGACCAGATAGATATTTAAGCTCACGTTTTGATTCGACGCATATTTTAGAAATTTCTGTGTATTGAAGACTTCCACTTAGATACGATTCTATTAGACGTAGAGCATTCCCTCGTATACCGTAAGCATCAAGTTTGACCAAAAGCGTTTCATGGTTCACGTAATCAAAAGCTTTGGTCATATCGGTAAAAATGGCACAAATTGGTATTTTTTTATCCACATTAACCATTATTTTATTTATTAAATCGTATATGGCCATATTTATATTTTTATTTTTAGGAAAACCTTTTTGTTCCTCACATAATACATTGTATTTTGACAGAAATGAATAAAATGACTCATAAATTACTTTTTCAATTATTTTGGAAAATACGGGGATTAAAGCTATTGGTCTATAGTTAGCCATGTCTTCTTTATTGTTCTTCTTATGGAGTGGTTTAACTATTGTGGTTTTAAGACTATCGGGGAATATTCCGGCGGATATGCTTGCGTTAATAATGTGGCTTAGAGGGTTAGCTATAGTAGCACAGGCAAATTTTATAACATTCGTTGAAATACCGTCATATCCATAACTCTTCTTGTTCTTTAAAGATTTGATCACCCTTGTAATGTATTGAGGGGCAACAGGGGCCATAAAAATGGAATGAGGGTTATACGTTACTCTTACAGTATTTTTAGTTGTGTTAAGGGGTGGATCTGAGATCTGATCAATAAAGAAATCGTTGAATGATTGAGCTATTTCATTAGGATCAATTAATAATAAACCTTTTTTATTTATTCTTGTTATGGGTTCACTTATAGATTTTGTACTATTTTTTATTTGCCAGGATGTTTTAGATTTATTTTTGGAATTTTTAATTAGAAAGTTGTTCTGTGCTTTCTGGGTCAGTTTGACAATTTTTTTTAATTTGTTTGAGTACTCTTTAAATGTTGTTTTATTTTCACTACTAGGATTAAGTCTTTGTTTCCAGAGTAATTGGCGTTGTTTTTTGCTGCAGATTCTAATACCTCTAGATACCCATTTGATCTTTTTTTCAGATCTTAATATTCATGTTTTGAAGGGGAAGCATAGCTCATACAGGAGTTGAAATATTTCTAAAAAGTTATCATAGGCTTCATTTGGATCCTCTGTGCCATATATATCTGAAAATGATAAGTTTTGGAGATGATTTCTAAAGATAATTAAGTTTTCTTCAGATATGTCTCGTCTTAATGTTTTCCATGTTTTCATTTGGCTAAACTTACTAACTTCCATTGTAAATATTTGAGCCGTATGATCGGATAATCCGAAGTCTATTATTTCACTTTGGCAGCTTTGTTTTGAATTGTGCGCAAAATCATCTAAGCAAGTTTTACTATGAGGTCTGGTCGGTTTATTTATTTCTAAGAAATAGCGGTATTTGTTAAAAGTAATCCTCAGTGGTTTCCTCTTTTGTCAAGTAATTCCGATAGAAATAGACGTGAGAAGTATAGTCTGGGTGCAGTCACACTCGGCCAAAACAGCACTTAGTTTCTAAGAAAAAGTGTTTATGCATGGCCCCATTAAACAATAAAATTCCGAATGACTTTAACCAATTGAATTTTAATTTATTTAAGTAAACTCTAAAAAGTTGCTAACTGATAAGTGCTATAATATTATAACATTGTTGATTTTTTGAATGATAAATTTTGAATTTTATTGTTGATTTAATTTTATTGTATTATTTATTTCCCATTGACAGCGATGCGGACGAATTTTTTGATTCCCAATGAGCACTTCCCCCTTTTTTATTATTTTATTTTAAACTTGCACATACTACACATGTTTTAGAGTTAGCTTGTATATTTTAATTAAGGACCAATTGTTATAAATAAATTTCTTGATAAATCTTATACTTATTATAAATGATTTTATTATATTGACATTTTCTGTCTGTAATTAATATTGACTACATTTTGTACGGACTCTGATTGTATATTGAGTTATTGACTATATTTTGCACTAACTTTAGTTTTATAAATGAAACTGTTATTAATAATTAATTTATAATTACCAACTTAATTATTAAAATGTAAACATTTTATAGGTCTAGTGAGGCAAAACATGTTGGTCCGGTAAAACTATGTTTCCATCTACTTAAATGTGCATATTCATAATATATCATGTGACACACGTTTGAACAAATAAATTTATCTTTGTCTTTAAGGCTTGTATCGTGTAAATCTACAGGGTCAAATTAAGTTTGCTAGCGAAACTCTACAAACGTGATGCATATGGATATCTAAAAACGATGAAACAAAAAGAAAATTTTTTTTGGGGTCCTTGACCGCTTGTATTGTTGTTACTTGAAGTATGTGTTAAAAGTCTGTTTTCTTTTATTTTATCGTGTTTAAATATCGATACCCATCACGTCTGTGATTTACACAAAAAAGAAACAGATTTTTAACCAGTTATTTCAAGTGACACAATATAAGCGGTCGACGACATCAAAAAAATCATCAAATCATTAATTTTTATTTGTTTTATCATGATAAATGATTATTATTTCTGTAAGTAGGTTTGTACAAACACTTTAACACGTCAATCGTATTTTAAAAATTAGATGAGGTCGGCTATGTGTAGATATCGTTTCCCATCCAGTTTCGCTAGCTAACTTAATTTGACCCTGTATTTAGTAATTTCATACAAACCGTGGTTCTAATGTTTTAGAATTTAGGTGAAAGTTTTAATGTTTGTTTTAGTTTGATAGAAGACTAAAGAATAGATTATCTGAAATCTTACCGTGTGGTTAGGTAAGTGAGAAACTTTTTGTTTCTGCACGAGATTTACTCGTACGAGAATAGGTAATTTAAACGGGCAGTCGTTAAAACACATAGCCAGCCTAATGTTCCTACTGTTGGGACGCACGTTCCTTCAGATATAGGAAATGGGTCGTAATCCACCGCGCCTGCAATGGCCCGGTGCGGAATAACAGATCCGATAATAAATAGAATAGAGAAATCGAAGTGATTTGTAGCTTCACTACTTTTTACGAGCATTTACACCATAATAGTAAGCTAGTAGAAAAAAAAATGGTTTTATTACTATTTGACGAGTATAAAAAAATTGTTTTCTATAATATTCTACAGTCAGTGACCTGCATAACCTGATCCCCTTTCCCATATTATGCTTTATAGGAGGAGTCAGGTAGGTAATGCAGAGCACTGACCGTACGCTAATTGATAGTGCCGTGTTTTCCTATTTAGATACTTGCGAGATCTATATTATGACGAAGACTGGGTTAATGCTGTTTACCTATGTATTTAGTTAGTAAGCCATTATATATATAAATAAATAGTGCCCAAAGCTCGTAATTTCCCTGAAAGTATTATGAGGCAAGGATGCAAAAACTCTCAGACCCGCTGTATGTAACTGAGCTCCACGTAGAGTTACACATGTTATTCTCCCAGAGGGCATGTAACTCGCAACACACCGAGCCAAACGCTTACCCAAGTACCAATACTACCATCAAGAACCACAACATGTTTCACACCAACCAAGAAACTAGTTTACAGCACTTTCCTATTCTAATTAGTTTCCTAGCGGACTCCGGTCCCAAGACTAATGCAGCTGAATCCCGACCAATGTTACTGTTTCACAATTTCTTTCGATTTCGAGTTAATTCTTGTGGTGGCAATTAAATTAGGATTTCAAACTGTTTTATTGTGTTGGCGAGAATGACACGGATTTGGGAATTATTCATTTTGGTACATTAAGTCGGTAATTGATTTTTAATGGGGTGGACGTTCAACTATTTAAATCCTTAGGATTTTAATCACCAGGTACTGAGGTGTCTCAAGTTGCCAATGTACTTCCTTTGTAGGTACTTGTTGTATGTTTTTAATTTCCTCTACACAAATACCTAACGATGAAAATGATATTGACGTCACATTTTTGAGCAATCAATAAAAATCGGCCCATAGCAGTGCAGAATTGGACATAGACCTCTCCCAATTTGCACCACAGCAACCGGAGAACTTGTGGTGCAAATTGAGAAAGGTTTTCCGCGTTTTTAAGGTTGTCGGTCCATTTAGCTGTCAATCTTGGCTAAGTAGTCTAAAATCGCTAACACAAATTGAGCAAGAGACTAGATCAAAGCTCATTCCTTGTCTAAATTACCCTTTGCCGTATACCAGAATAATTACAGGCCAATCCATATATGAGTCGGCCTTTATTCTGCAGTAGAATTGCCAGGCAAACCCGCCGGCAGATGGTAGTACATAATAATTGTTTGTTCGTGAATCGGGCCCTGTTTAATTTGCCCTCGACGAAGCTCGATACTGTGTGCAGAGCTCTGGATATACGATTTTGTTTAATTTATTTCTTCGCTGTATTTGATATATTTTGCGAGTGGATTTTTTAATGGATTCGGCATTGGCAGGTTAATACTTAGATTTTTAGCTACGGATTTTTTTGTAATAAGTAGCTTTTTCAATTATTATTGACTTGAACCACTTTTGATTGAATCTAAGACTGAAGGAAGACATTATAAGGAAACCTGGGCTTTATTGTCTAAGATCATGTTCTTTTTTGGAAAGACGCCTAGATCCTGACATTAATTAAGGCTTGATTTTACAGTAACATAATGTGCTTGTATATTTATCGCACTTAACCGGACCGTATCGCTTCACCCTAGATCACAAACTTTACCCAGCAGGTTTCATAAATTGTAAATTTTGCCTTCAAGCCTAGATTAAAATCAAGCCCTTTTTTATTATATCGCTTTATTTCTGGTTTGATTTTTGACACCCCCGGGACTCAGAGGGTGTAAATTGATTACATGACGTTTCTTTTTTTTCATTAAACGAGGATTGTAAAGTATATTTTAGGGTGAGATTGGAATTTATTTAGGTCAGTAACTTTGTTTTGAATAAAATGATTACAAACATAACTAATACTTACTCAGCTTTCTCTGAAATATTGACATTTCCAGGCAGAACCCTACTGCTGAATGCAAGCAACCTATTTAAGTTGTAAATACCAGTAAGACAGGACTCCAACTGAACTAAAAGCTTGTTTGGTACAGGATTAGTGCCTAGATATAGTACTTAAGAGACAAGGTCGAGACAAATTCGAAGAAACTGGTGACATTCCTTGAAAGCAGTATTACAAGAATTGGGGAAAATAGGGAGATAAATTTTGTCAGAAAATTCTTTAGATATTGGCAGAATTACAAGAAGTGGGCATTAGAAAAAGGTATTTTCAGAAGTTAGGAACTTAAAGACATTTCTGTTAATTCAAGACTCATAGCTAAGTTCTAAGCGGATACAATTTCGATACCTAGTAAACGCTATAAGAAGAATATGAAGTAAGGCAGGCGAAACAAAATCTCAACAATATAAAGTTTTTTGTTTCCTCAATACTTATTCAAATTCAAATTCAAATATTTTATTTCAGATAAAAATCCATATAATGTTGTAGTAGTTTAACTTAGCCTAATGTTAGTATTAAATTAAATTAAAAATAAAAATAAATAACTAATTATTTGGACAAGTGTGTCTGAACACTTACCCACCTTCGTAAGAGGGGAGAGTCCCACCGGTCTGAAAACACACTCAGGATGCCATTGGAGCAGGAGCGCAAGCGCACCATTATGGAAGCGCCTCGCTTCCGCATAATCGCGGCGAACCCGTCGACACACGCTTCCACGAACATCTCTGACGCGCTACATCGCCACGGCAACCCCAAAAGCACCCTGAATGCATTATTGTACTGTACACGCAGGTCGCTGTATGCCCGCTGGGTATACTTGGTCCACAGGCTGCACGAGTAAAACGACTGGCAGAAGGCCTTAAAAAGCGTTATCTTTACAGAATCCGTACAGCGTGCAAACCTGCGGGCCAGCATGTTGCCACGGACAGCCAGCGCCCTGCACTCCCTATCTATGTCTACATTGTCTTTTAATTCATCAGTGACCCAGAGACCCAAATACTTAAACTTCGAAACCCGACTTAAAGGAGACCCAGAGAGTGAGAGTTCAGGCAGCTGTTTGTATGTTAAAGTACCCGATATAAAAACCAACCATTCACTCTTATCGGTATTGTATTTGAGCCCGTGAGCCACTGCATAACTTTCACAAATTTTAAGAAGTCTTCTCATAGCACCGATAGATGGGCTCAGCAGCACCATATCATCAGCGTAGCTGATGTTGTTAACGCAAACACCGTCCACGTGACAACCAATTTTAGTGCTTATAACTCCACAGCTAATATCATTCCATTAAACTGTCCCAAAACTTGTCACCCTTAATCCAACATCTTATGGACAAACACGAGGTGTCAAAGTTGTAGCTTATAATCAATTTGGCCTCGACCACATGTTGCAATAACGGGGGCCTGTAATAGTGCTCTTATGGCGAAACTTGACAGATTCGGGCTCCTGCTAGCAAATTGTTAGGAGGCAGTTTCGCATGTTATCGTTTAATTATGTTATTGTTGTGGTTACGGGGCCGTACTGATTTTGTTTCATAGTTTAAATAGATGTCATAATTTCGTAGCCCAAAAGGTATGGTTAAATAATATATTCCTTATGACAGTTTCTGTTCTGTGGACTGAATTTAGGATTTGGGTTGGTTGGGCTGATGTTATAAATTTATAATCCACAGATTATAAATTTATAACCTCAGCATTTACCTAGAACTCACTATGTAAAGTTGACTGTAATATAGTACATTTTGTACAAGGGAAACACCTGGATGGAGGACGTATGGAACCGGGAAGAATGACGAACAGGAAATGAGGTAGATATATACCCAGCCATGGGTGATTCTAGACTGAAATGATGATGATGATTTTGGTACATTTGTGAAATATTTCTCTTTCACACAAAGTTCACTCTGGAATGAACTGCAGAAACATTACAATAAATTAAACAGTAAAATATGTTATAAAATGGTACTCACTCAATCAGTTTGTTCAAAGATGGCGTTACATCTTATTTTTAAACCCCGACGAAAAAAGAGGGGTGTTATAAATTTGACCGCTATGTGTCGTGTGTGTGTTTCTGTGTGTCTGTCTGTGGGACCGTAGCTCTTAAATGGGTGAACCGATTTGGATGTGTTTTTTTTTTATTTGAAAGTAGGTTTTATAGCTGTGGTTCTTAGACATGTTTCATCAAAATCAGTTCAGCCGTTTCAAGGTTATCCACTTTTTTGTTAGCTGCGGTAGGGGTCTTAGACGCATAATGGGTACCTATTTACTTTACATTCAAACATATGTGTGACCTAAAATTTTAAACACCAATGTATGCTATATAACTATGCAAGATTATGGAATTCTTGGTCTGATGCTGCAGTCAGGATATTCAGCACACTACTACAGTCATGAACAAAATAATCAAATAATATGTATATTATATGTTGTGTCCGGATTCGTTTTGATCAGTATTTGATTCTACATACAATGCAATGGTGGCACACGATGAGCTGATGCTGCAGCCAGGATATCCAACACAATAGTACAATTTGAAAAAAAAAATAGCAGATATGTAGTGTTTTGATTCGTTTGTGTGGGAGCTGTCAAGGACGCGTCTCCACGCGGGCTAGCGATTTATGTAGTTAGCGGACTTTATGCCGAACAAAAATTTTATATTTTGGTAAAAAAACGTGTTTTTCGACCGAAAAGTATGTAAAAACCAGGAATTACGACTACCAAACAAGACTCGAGCTCGCTGAAAACACACCAGAATACAGGTCAGGCAGGTAAGTAACTATTGCTACTAAGATTAAATATAATATGATTTAGGAGAAAAATTGTATTTATCATAACTTCTTTTGTAACAAAGTTTAAAAATACTAAAATAAAAAATTAAATTTAAAATTATAAATTATAGCGCCATTTCAATGAGCAAACCGTATCGTGCCATCCATCAATATCTATAATTAAAATATATATAGGTATTACTCAATCGAATTTGATGGCTCAAGAATAGGGATTATTTTTGACTTTTTAAATGTTCGCTTTTCTTTTTTTCGTTGGGGGCTTTTTTAAGTACCTACCTACAATCTATGCAAATAAATTTTTCTTTACTTTACTTAACCTAGAAATAAAGTTAAACTGCCACCAAAACTATTTCATACGATATTTTTCTTCGTCAAGTGTTATCCAGAAAGTTTTTACGGACACGCGACACAAGCAAGACATTTTGTGTCTGTCAGATCCAGACACCACGTTACAATTAATGGATGGAACATATTTGAGACGTCCCCGCCAGTCTAGATTAGTGAAGGTGTCTTGAAATAAATTATGTTCTTGATCTCATATTTGGTGACAGACTCTTAATAATAATTCATATAGGTATTTTTAGCTAAGGTAATGTAATATTAGTTATAAGAACGCTTTTGCTATGTTTAAAGTGGTGGATATTTAGATGACATCAGTAGGCTGACATAATTAAAATCGTAAAATGATTATTTATTTATTTTTATTTATAATTGAAGAAAACGCAAATTATTGTACTCTTTGGATAAAATAATTAATCATTAACTCAAATTGAAAATGCGTTCGGAAATCAGGAGCAAAATCAGCAGAGAACACTTTAGTGTTCTGAAACCCCTTTGTAAGAAATTGTAGGGTAAGATGCCGTCTGTCTGTCTATATGTCTGATTGTCCCAGAGCTGTATTATAGAAATACTCTTGCTGCTAAACTATGATCAAATACACATTAAAATACCAGGTTGACATGAGCGTGCAGGAGGTTGCGTTTAGTAAAGTTAACAAGAAACTTCATTACGGCGCGGGATCCAGTGATTAACGTTAACATTATCGTACGCCGACCGCCACTCTTGTGCTAGCTCCGATAGAGCTGGCATGCGTTTTATCGATATCGATAAGTAGCGATAAGGTTATAGTGAACTTGCTGAAACTAAAAGAAAGCTCAGTCATTTAATTACCACTATAATTTAGCAGTATGTTTATAAGATTTTCGCGTCTATCGATAAAATATATCAGACACGATACATATACTTTTAAAATCGTGTGCAGTGTAACTTTTGTCATCATAAACAGTGAAAAAAAGAAGGTAAGTAAAAGGACATCGTTTTGCGCCACAAAAAGTCCTATCCCAATAAAAAGTATTTTAATACAATTACGTCAACTCAGACATACGGTATTTAAATGAATCATGAACAACACATAATTTTACTAACACTTTTCACAAAATTACAATTCAAACAAAAAAATATATCGACACTTTCCCACCTCTAGCGCCTGTATTCGCAATCTAGTGTAACGATCTGCTATTAAGAGGCAGGTAAAAGTGGGTAAGACGTGTTATACGTAACGAACGAACGCTTCTAGATGTTACACGTTAGCATTGAATGCCTGTACTAAGGTAGAATACAAGTACCTGCCTACTTACTGTGGTTAATGTAATTGAAGTAAGCTTTTTGGCCCGTTAGTGATTAGTTCCGGCAGAAAGTTTTCGAACTTGGTTTATAGTTGACATTAAGTATGAGCGCTACATTCAAGTCGGCCGCAGTTACTTGGCTATTTAGTATTTTTAGGACCCCAAAATATGAGTTATCAGAGGTTCACAAAAATAGGCGCAATCATTATATCAGAGTGTTCAATATTATTTTTAGGAAATAAAATGGGAATTATTTGAGTTTCAAATCAAATCAAATTATTTTATTTCACACAAAGCTACATGGGCACTTATGAAACGTCAGAAGCTAGGTGTACGGTTCCAATTGGTCGTTTCCTATGGAGAAGAGCCGGCAAGAAACTTCACGGTTACTCTTTTCAAAATAATGGGCTTTTGCAATTTTTTCAAATTACAGTGTTAATAGGTACCTATGGGAGGACAGTGTAGGCCTGCCATCAAGTACCAGGTACTTAACAAAATAAAAAATGGTCTACAAATATACAATCTATTAAGCCTACTACGTTCTCACATTTACAAAATATTTCAAAAAGATCTACTTATATAAAATATTATTAAAATTAATTAAAGTACAAACCATCAGTCAACTGCCTTATTTTTCCTACTGCATATGCAGCTTAACTTAATCTACCTGAAAGAGCTCTAATGGGGTAAATTGTTCCAATGGGGCGCCCCCCATTGCAATTTGGAAACTAGAGTCATCATCATCATTTCAGCCAAAAGACGTCCACTGATGGACATAGGCCTCCCCCTAAGGGGGGGGTGTTTTCCATAATCGCCACGCTTGGCAGGCGAGTTGGCGATCGCAGAAAACTAGAAACAGCTACTAGCAACTAGAAAACTAGATTGCAGGAAACTAGAGTAATTCTTAGAAATACAGTTTCCGTATTAGCATCTAGTTTCTTGCCATCAAGTTTTAAATTTAGACCCACTTGGGGTACATTTGGTAATGAGAACTTAAGACATTTTGAACAAAACAAAGTGTCTTAAGTTCTTCAGCTGCAAACCATTTCGAAACCAGTTTCGATTAAAAACATGCCGAAATGTAACTCTACAAAATACCGAACTTGCAGTTCTTCGCAAAAATACCCACCCTATTTATTTTAATAACCCCCCCCTCCATTCTCAGAGCACATAACTTGAAACTGAACATCTAATGTCCAAACTGCGGCCCGGTCCCATTACCCCAGCCATTTATACGAGCATTTCTGTTCTCGTTAGTACAGGGGGTTTCATACTGCCATAGAATAAAAAGGTACAGAAGGCCAACGAGCGATCAGATGCACGCACATATAGACGCGGTATAGCATAGTATAAAATCATAATCAGCCTGTAATATTCCCATACCTGGGACACAGGTTTTCTCTCTGCGAGAGGGGCTATAATCTACCACATGGGTCTAGTGTGGGTTGGTAGATGTCACATGTCTTCAAAGTTTTAGTTCTAGGACATGCCAGTTACCTCGCGATATGTTTTTTCACTATTTTGAGAGCGGTAGTATGCAATATATTGCAGAAAGTAAGATACATCCCTGCCTTTATTCTAACCTGTAAGTGGGGCCATTACTATTCCTGCTCCACTGCTTAGACACGGACTTAAGACGATTTCAAACTATGTCTAAAGAATGCCGCATTCGCTGCACATAGACGCATGTCTATGTATTTTCGCTCGTTGTATGGACTCGACCTTCTGTATCTATTTTTCTGTGGTACTAACCCATACTACCACTAACGAGCAATTTAACAACACATATCGCTATTAAAAATGAATCAGGGTGCAGGTATTACCCCAATTTATTTTAGAGGTAGTTTGTAAGAAGATTTTTATGTAAGTGTGTGAAGTCGAGATACCTATAATTCATAATATGGGAATGTTTTTGAGTTATGAGTTTAGTTATTTATTGGGAGTTTTTGTGGCAAAATTATTACGATGCTTAGGATATATAATAACAGTTAAGTGTCTCGTCTTTGACGCATCTAGCGTCATTTTGGTATTTTATTTTACTTTATTTGGGAAGAGCAACATTCGTATATTGTATACTAGCTGCGCCCCGCGGTTTCACCCGCTTGAGTCTCGATCCAAATCTCGAGGAATATCGGGATAAATAGCCTATATGTTAATCCAGGGTGTCAGCTACCTCCATACATAATTTTATCAAAATTGGTCCAGCCGTTTGAGCGTAAAGAAGTAAAAACACACACACTCACAAACTTTCGCCTTTATAATATTGGTGTGATTATTATCTAGATACATAGTATGCTATTATAAGTAAATGTACAATCCACTACGTTTCCACATGTTACTAGCTTATATAGATACAGTTTCGGTAAAATTAAATAAAATCAATTTATAACAACAATACAATTATTTTGTAATCTTAAAACCAAATAGCCTACTTAAATAATACATAATAATTTAAAAAAAATGAGCTTAATGATTTGTTTTTTAGGGTTCCGTACCCAAAGGGTAAAACGGGAACCCTATTACTAAGGCTCCGCCGTCTGTTTGTCTGTCTGTCCGTCTGTCACCAAGCTGTATCTCATGAACCGTGATAGTTAGACAGTTGAAATTTTCACAGATGATGTATTTCTGTTGCCGCTATAACAACAAATACTAAAAAATAAATATTTAAGGGGGCTCCCATACAACAAACGTGATTTTTTTGCTCCTTTCTGCTCGATATTGATAACGGCAACAGGTAGACGCTTGAAATAATTAAAATAAAACAAATATTTAAGGGGGGCTCCCATACAAAACACGTGATTTTTTTGCCGTTTTATAGATAATGGTACGGAACCCCTCGTGCGTGAGTCCGACTCGCACTTGACCGGTTTTTCTTTCTTTCTTTACTTATGATTAGATAGGGAAAAAACATCGATATCGTTAAAATTATTAGTATTGTAAGCTTGAACCAAGGGGCGCTCTTTCTCCTGCATTTGTACGACAGGGAGTTGTGGCAAACAGTGGATAAAAGCGCGCCTCACGTCTCATTACTGTTCTAGGTACAATAAAGCATAATTGCGTAACACAGTTTCAATCACAATCCTAGAGTCTTTAGGATATTTCTAATCCATTACTGAATAGGTACAATAAATTCGTCTGCTCAACAACGTAAATAACCCAATGAACGTGGCTGATCTGTCAAAATGAAAGAAATTTCGATCAATTGTCATTTTATGTGTGTTACGCAATTATGTACCCCGCAGGGCAATAAAGTATGTTGTAAATTTTGCTTACTGGCTGATCTTATTTTCCCACTATACTCAAAATCGCAATTGGCCCAACTGGTGTTAAGCAATTACCTTGTCCCAATACTTATAACCCTGTGGCCCGGTCCACCTAGGACGGTTCTTACACGTATTGTTCCCTTGACCAAGACAAAGTTGCTGAGCCCTATATGCCTGTAATTCCACTACTAGGTGGCGGAAACATAAACTAAATAGCTTTGCTAGCGGCTTCGCCCGCATGAAGGTCAGATTATTTCACTGAAACATACTGAGTGAGTGAAGTGAGTTTGTTTGTTACGCTTTTACGCTAAAACGGCTGAACGGATTTAGATTAAATTTAGCACATAGGTAGGTCATGACCTGGAGAAAGACATTTTTTATTCTAGATTACAGACGAAGTCTCGGGCAATAGCTAGTTTATAATATTATATAGTTAGGATTATGATTTCATGTACTTCTCTTGTCTTCGACTCAACTGTATGAATCTGGTATGTAAACAGAACGCTGATAAATAGTTAATCAACATATAAAGTTGTTCTTCAGTCTACAAAAGTGCAATAAACAACAATATATGTACACATAGCTACATAGAATGGAGGAAATAGTTTTGTTTTCGTCGTAAATATAAGTTTGAATCGGAGATCGACCGGGGGTGGTTACGATCTACTTACTATTTAGTTTGTGTGTGAGATGGGGATGCAACGAGAGCATGGGTCATGTCACTGTCATGAGGCATATACCTACATAATATGTGGTATACCAGCTGTTGCCCGTGATTTTGTCCGTAATCCAGGATGAAAAGTAGCCTATGTCCTTCTTCAGGACCCAGGCTGTCAAATTCCATAACGATCGGTTCAGTGGTTTAGGCGTGAAAATGTGACAGACAGACAGACAGAGTTACTTTCGCAATTATAATATTGTATTAATATTGTACCTATAGTATGGATAAATATAAAAAAAACGAGATAGGTAGGTACTTACCCAAAAAAAAAAATATAATGTAGGTAGGTAGCAGGATAATAATATTATGTTCCCTGTCTATTGACATAATAATTACTATTTATTATTTGTGTAAAGTTATCCATTCTTGAACGAAAATTAACAGTTATCTAATGCATTGTTAATTAATTTATAGTCAACCTAATTCAATTTGAACAATATACATAGAACCAGCTAATGATTCAAAATAATATGAAATAATTACTATTCACAACGTCACAGAGTTAGAAGAACTTTTTGTAGACGTAGGCGTTGTTAGAAATTACAAGTTAAGAGATACTGAAATACCATAAATTGTTTATGTTTTAGCTAGTACCTAGTTGTTTACTAACATAGGTACCGTTACTTACAAAAAGAAATACCAAACTGAATAGAAAAAAAACGTTATAAACCCACTCCAATGCATCCTTTCAAACTTGTGAGGGCCACTTTTCCAGTCTACTTACATCTCAAAATTACTTCATTTTGCAACTAAGCCATTTACGATCTCGTCAATGGCAGACCCCGGTGCGTTCCGAACCTATTGATAAAATTGGGGAGTCGAGTGTGCAAGTAGGTCAATCTTCTGTTAACTACGGATCTGTTTAGAGCCTCCGAATGTTGCCAGTCCCTTCTGTTTTTACACATTGTATTGAGAGAAATTGCTGGTACATAGGTACTCCTTTAGCTTTAGTACATATTTGGTAATAAGATTCTGCCAAACGTACGTAGTCCAGAAAAAAACGTATGTCCTATGAGAATGATTAATTATTATTGAATTTTAGAGGACAAGAAGAACTATTATTTTCTATGAAAATTTCACTTTCTCCTACACGACATTTTTAAGTAAATAGTATGTTTTACGATTTCATAATTTTTGATGAACCAATATATCTTCTAAAATGGGGATGCCTTTCAGAGAATAAATCGTACCCATAACCCGTAACGAACTAGTCATCAAAAAGGAAATCCAGATACAAATGCTCCAGTTTCACCGCTACACGAGACACTTCAGTCGACGATGCAACAAGATTCCTAGAACACATAAAATGAAACTAACTCGTCTCGAACCCGACTTCAGTGCGTTTATGTCCAAATCTGTCGTCTCTGAACTGGGTCACTTGACGGTAACAGAGTTTGTGCAGACGTGCCTCTATCACAGCCACAAAAATGTGTCACGCCACGATGTTTTTCGAAAAAGTATCGTTCAGTTAAAACATTCTACATTTTGCAATAGCGGTCAAAGTTGTCTTTCTGCACGCCTAGCATGCCTTTTTCTATACGAAGAATATCCATAATAATAACATACAGTAGGTATGTAACAAAAACCCTGTTGTTCCTTTTAGGGACGTATACATTTACCTACAAGCACAACATTAGTGGAATTATAATTTAAAAAAAATAAGCATTGGCTAGTCGAGAAGTCAAAATCAAAGAGTTAAAGAGGTAAGAAATCGGCTAAACATTACAAATATTAATAATAAAATATTTATTTTAATTAAATTTCTTGAGCAGTTTTTATAAATGACTTGCTTTATTACTTATGTATACAGATTCCTAAAACGTAGGAAGAAGGAACAACAGTGTTTTTGTTACATATTGTATACTTAATATATTTTTCTACAAAAAGTGTAATTTATTTTCTTCATTTGTAACATCGCGCAGTAGAAATCTTTCTAAACTCTGTCGTTTTGTCTTTTATTTCTTCCGCTTCTATGGTGGTCATATAGATGACATCCTCATGGCATTCACACTTAAACAGTCTGTCAACCATATCACGACGTCGTTTGTAACTGCGACTTTGTTCAGGTCAGATAGGCAGTCGGTCTATGTAAAATTTTGTTACTCAGCTGCATTTGGTTAGACTGGAAGAACTGTGTGGATCGGACACAGTTGGGAAAAGACTAGGCAGATATTAATGACTTCAAGCAGCTGCAGTTACAACACTAGCCACTATACCCGGCAGCATTTTTGACACTGTGGTGTTGTTGTTGTTGCACGTCTGTACAGTACCTTATGGTGCTATACGACTCTTTACGGTGCTATTGTAAGGCAGGGTGCATACTTATGTGTTTACGACCCAATGGGGGACTGTATCTGTTGTTTATACACAGGTATAAACTTGATGTCGCAGCGAATTGGATTGGTTTATGAGGTTTAATGGAAGGGAAATAGCGTGGCATAGGAATAGTAATGTTATTGTTACGGGTTAAGTTAAAAAAAAATCGTAGATGGTCTATTTTAGTTTACCACAAAAACTGTTTGTAAACCACGGATTTACGATTAATGATGGCTATGCTTGCAAATGATAGACAGAGAGCAAACTATAACTGCTTTGTTGGTCTAGTGGTCGCTAGCACGACTGCTGAGCGTGAGATCCTGGGTTCTATTCCCCAGTCGGTTGGGTTTTTCCGTCAAAAACTTCTAATTAGTAGCTCGCAGTCTGGATTTGTGACTAGTTGATGGCAATAGGCTCGCCATAACATACGCGTCGACATGGGACTTAAACATAACTGGCGCAATGTGGTTGTTCTGTAAATACCCCTCTGCCTAACCCTTCGGGTAAAACAGGCGTGATGTTATGTTATCTAATATTTTAATTATTATCATCAATAATTTCAGTTTCCTAAACCTTTGATCCGAACCATAAACGATTTAAGATAGATACTAAAAATGCGTCTGATAATGACATCGTTAACTTATATTGGGATTTACTTTATCTTTGAAGTTAATTTATAGCTGCCAATTTAATAATCTAAGTTATTGTATGTCAGTCATAAATTGACTGCACCTGCCAGTTGGCTCGTTGGTCTAGGGGTATGATTTTCGCTTAGGGTGCGAGAGGTCCCGGGTTCAAATCCCGGACGAGCCCAATTTTTTTAATAATTTTTACTCAAATTTCTCTGCTGAGTGAAAAATCTGCTGGGAATATTTCACGGGCTATTATTATAGCTCCAGTGTATTTGATAGAAGGTAAACATATGAAGCGTGGTATTTTAATGATGAAAATTATTTAATTGGTCGATTATGTTGAAAAAAAAATAATGAAATTCAACGGCATCGCGCGTCGGGCACTCATTAACAACCACTTTGCGCTTTTGTGTGTTTTTTTTTTTCAGAATTTTCCTGTTATTCCCGAAAAAATAAACCACACGGTACATTCCTGTGGGTGTCGTTAAGAGCTACTAAGGGATTACCTATTTCAAGAAGATCGTCTCCCTTGCGCGGTTGTTTGAGGCGTTCATTGAGTGGATTATAGTTTGCGAGTGCACGGTTAGTTCAATTCAATATCCTACACCTGGGTCGATCAACTTCAAATATTAAGATAGTACAGTAAAAGTCGGTCGTTCTATGCTCCACACTAGTCAACGATACCGATTGACGTCAGCCGACCACAATCAAATTCCACCTTTACCTTCCTGCTCATATAATACTTTCAGGGTAAATCTTTGAAGTAAAATTAACTTACCCGACTCAAAACAACCAAAATTAAATTCAGTATCCCATCTAGTACTTCAAACCCCCTATAGACGGCGCCACTTTACTTAACGCTTCTCTATTACCCAAAATAAATATAATATTAGAGTCAATGAACCCCAGAGCTGGTATAATCAGCCAAATTGCGGCGCGCAGCGGTGACAATGTTGTTATACCATCCTTCCCTCCTCCCCGCTTCCCCCCTGTAGACCCTGTCCCCTCAGGCTCAAGGCACCGTGTGAGTACACAAAATAAAATTAAACGCCAGCGTTTTTATATGACATGCTGGTGTGAGGTATGTAGCGGGGTAGTGGCGAAATTAGAGATTGAAAAATGGCTGATGTTTTTCGAGGTAGGTACTATATAGTTAGCTGTGGATAAAGCAAATAAATTAAAATTTGAATTTTAGGTACTGAAATTGTTTAGTTGCGAGAATAAACAATTACTATTTGGCTTGGCTCTAAATGGTTGCCTATATATTTTTGGTTTCGGTTTAATTATATTCTATGCACCAATAAATTAACTGTTCACACATATCTCTATTAGTCGATAATTGATTAATCGCTATTAACTGGTCTTTTCCCTAGAGCTGTCAATAGAATTACGTCCGGTGTTTACAAAAGGGTTAAATAGCCTAGTAATTATTGATAATATCGATAGTGGCTTTATTTCCGTTTCTAATTGGATCAGTCCGATACATCCTGTGGGATTTATTTTGGAAATTAACCAATTATATCATGGCTACAGACTGCTACATTTATCTAGTTAGGTTTTAATAACTCAATGCTGTCATCAATAGTTTACCATGCATTTAATAAAAACTATTGCTTGAATTCACCCGTTCCAAAATTACAGTCCAAAAACATCTAGAGTTGAACAAAATTAAAACGAGAAGAGTAGAAATGATTATAATGGAATTTTAAAACACTCTTTGTTCAAACTAAAAACAACGTCAGAATATCTTTTAACTATACCCAGTAACGTACCACACAGCAGCCCAGAGTTTGTGTGAAAATTGAATTGTTTTGTTTAACGCTCCTGGAAGGGGGAGGCACACATACGGAACCCCTTCGAGGAGGCATACATATATGTATCACGTATTTATTTGTGGAGCCATTTCAATCGCTGATCGAGGAGTTGCCGTCTCTAAATTACGTTTTTAACTTTATTTATCTACTAACAGATTCTTTTCTTGTGGAAATCGGCATGATACCTACGCCCCGTCAAGTCAGAGGGGAAGAACACTAACTTTCCCTCTGACTTGACGGGGCGTAGGTATCCATGGCAATTCAGCCACACGATGGCTACCCTTAGCATGAAAGCCTTCGGGTTCTCCAGGATAATCAGTCTATAATATTCCCACTGCTGGCACATAGGCCTCTTCTCTTTGAGAGAGAGAGCCGCGATCCACCACGCGAGGCTAGTTCGGTTCGTGGATGTCCTATGTTTTATGATTTTTGGCAGGCCAGGTTGGTTTGCTCACAATGGTTTCCTTCACCGTTTTGGGAGCAGTGGTGATGAAATAATTTACACAAAGTAAAGTGCCTGTCAAAAAAAAGGGTGTAAAGAAAAGGGCAATGGAGAGGGCTATGATTGGAGTTCCCCTACGTGATCGAATCAGAATTGAAGAGATCCGCAGGCAAACCAAGGTAACCGACATAGCCTGAAGAATTTCCAAACTTAATTGGCAGTGGCAGGGGCACATTGCTCGCAGAACGGATGACAGCGTACCGGAAGACGTAGCGTTGGAAGGCCACCTATAAGGTGGACTGATGACCTTGTGTATGCTGCAGGAATCCGCTGGATGCGGGAAGCATATAACCGGTTAAAGCGGCGGTGCTTGGGGGAGGCCTATGTCCAGCAGTGGCTGAAATGATGATGATGATGAAAGTGAATGTCTGGGTTTCCACTGGGCACCACTGGTCTCTGATCGAAACGTTTGATGGTTATCAAACTTTGGAAACAGTAAGATTTATCTAGATAGGCGGGACGTGACCAAGACTTCTGGGACCAATAATATCAATGATCTCCAAATAATAAAAAAAAAAAAAAAAAAAAAAAAAATATATATATTGTGTCAAATAATTGGTCTTACAAATTGTTGTGTTCGGAATCTTCTTTTAGACAAATAATGCCTGTAGTAGAAGACTCCGCCCCTCCCTATTTTGTATGGCGTGATAATTAACACAATATTTTTAAAGTGTAAACGAATATTAAGTCTAGGCTAACAACAATAAGAAATTAAAAAAGAAAAAAAATAAAGAATATACTTAAAGGTTGTGAGTGTGCGTGTATGTGTTGTATGTTTGTGTGTGTGTGTAAGGGTGTGTGTATGTGTATGAGCGTGTCTGTCAGAGTAAGTGGGTGTGTGTGTCTGTGAGTATGTGAATAATTCCGTGTTATAACAATGCTTCTGTGTCTTCATACGTAAGTGGTTTTATCCACTTAATTAGTGTTTCTTTACAGTCATATTTATTTTTCGAGTGTATATTTATCTTTTTATATAAATAAAAATAATCTATTATACAATTGAGCTGATCGTTTATGATATTGATTACATGCAAATTTGGTCTTAGTTGAAGGTATATCTGCTATGCTGAACTTCCTTCTTTTCGGGGTAATACCCACATTAAGGGGCAAAGACTTATGCTTTTTTAATATTGTTTGGACTATGTACAGCTTTCTGACAGAGAGTACATCACTAATGTGATAAAGGTCTACAGTAGGGAATCTAAGTCTTTTAAAATGCATAATCTTTAGGAGTGCGCGTTGTGCTCGTTCTAGTTGTATCAATTTGGTCTTTGCTGTACCTCCCCAAACTGGAATACAGTATCCGAGCACAGATTGTACAAGTGCAAGGTAAACTTGTGTGAGTAAATTTTTAGACGGGCAGTTTTTGTTTGCTTTTACCATTGGCGCAACATGTCTTAGGGTTTTGAACAACCAACTTAACTTTCTAATTCTGGCGGTAACTTGTTCTACATGAGGGTACCAGGATAGCCTATTACCCACTACTACACCCAAATACTTAATTTCGGTAACTTTTCGAATACTTGGGCAGTTACAATTTTTGCCGTATTCACCCTTACATGTATGTATAACGATACCAAAATCATCAGTTGGTTCATTACGCTTAGAAATGCTAAAACATATGAAATTAGTTTTGGAGGCATTTAGCGTTAGGAGGTTGAATTTTAGCCAATCAACGACACGAGAAATACCTGTCTCAGCATGATGCTTGACATCGTGCCAAGAGCTCCCATAGAAGGCAACGGCTGTATCATCGGCGTAGGAGAAAACTTTAGCATTGGGCATAATCATACTACAGAGGTAATTTATATATATTAAAAAAAGGGTTGGACCCAATACACTCCCCTGGGCGACTCCGTACAATACAGCCGCGTAGCCACTGATGTGCTGGCCAATCTTCACTCTTTGTGTCCTGTTTGAAAGGTAGTCCTTTAAAAGGTCAAGAGCTATTCCCCGAATACCAATCTTTTCCAGTTTGTTTACAAGGATAGTGGTAGAGACGGTATCAAACGCCTTTTTGAGGTCTAAAAAGACAGTGAGGCACTTTTGTCCATTGTCTAGATGTTTGGTTATTAGAGAGGATAGAGCACTAACAGCATCTTCCGTGGACATATTTCTTCTGAAGCCGTATTGCGAGTCGGATAATATATTAATTTAGTAGTCTAGTATTTATTAGTTTTTCAATAATTTTTGATAAAGCAGTTAAGACTGAAATTGGTCTATAATTACTGATATCGTCTCTATCTCCACCCTTGAGCACTGGCGTGATTATAGCTTCTTTTAACGGGGCCGGGAAAATTCCTTTCGAAAAGCACAGATTTGCAAGGTGTGTGATGATGGGAACCACTACAATGCTGGTGTGTTTTAAAAACTTTGTGGATATGTTATCCCAGCCCGAAGCGCTGTTGGACCTAAGATTCATTAGACTTCTATGTACCTCATCACAGTCAGTTTCGAGAAGCACAAAAGAATTAGCTTGTATGAGTGCATCACTGAGTGGAGTAGGGCAATTCGTAGTTTCAGGTTGAATTTGCTGAGCTAGCTAGACAGCCTATATTAGCAAAATAATTATTGATGAAATTTATAGATTCGGAGGGGGGTGACTTTAAGTTTAGCAATTCTGTATTTTGATTATCTGTTTTACTAGTGTATGTTATAGATTTAATATTTTTCCAGAGTTGTTTTGAATTTTTTATTGAATTTGAAAGAAGCTCTTTTTCGTATTTTCTTTTTAACCTTTTTAGTAAATTGTTACAATAATTTCTATATCGTGCGTAAGTTATTTTTAGTATTACATTATCTGGGTCAAGACGAAGCTTCCTTTGAAGTTTATTACGATTCTGTATGCAGCGCAAGATACCTGTAGTGATCCATGGTTTGATAATGCGTTTGCTGCTAGGAATATTGATAGTAGTAGTGTTAGAGTTAATATTATCGGTAAGAGATTGCAACAAGAGTTTACATAAATAATCTGGATCATTACAAAAAAGCAAATCGCTTATGTTCTTTTCTTGCAAATGTGTTAGAGCCTATTCATAGTTAAGTAAAGTAGTCGATTTAGGTATAGCCTGTTTATATTTTTGCTTAGACAATACTAGAAGCGTTGTGAAATGATCTGTGATGGTAGAGTGTAGGATAGCAATGGTAGCGGAAAACTTTTTCTTATTTATTTTTAACATAAAGTGATCTAGGCATGTTTTATCTCTAGTCGGTAACAAATGCCCAGGCAGGATAACATGAAGAGATAGCATATTGAGATAGTTTGTTCTATTTCTTTGTTCATGAGACTGCTCGGTCGGCTTCGTTATAATATTGATATTAATGTCACCCGCGATAACAATACTTTTTGTGACGTTATGGATTCTAGATGTGTACTTAGTCCATGGCCCTTTACGGGGCACCGGTGTGGGCGCGTTCTCTGAGGCTGCGACCAGCGCAGCGGTTGAACGCGTCCCAAAGGGTCATGGCCATCAGGATGGTACGGGGATACCGCACGGTCTCCCGTGAGGCGGCGAGCCTCCTTGCCGGACTGCCGCCATGGGATCTGGAGGCGAAAGTCCTCGCGCACTTTTGGGTGTGGCGCGAAGAGGCATTTGGGTGTGGTGGGAAACTCCGGGGCATAACTCCGCTGCCGCAAAAAATCGCGGCACAGCGGACGGAGCTCCGGAGGGATCTCATGGCGACATGGAGAGTGCGATTGTCGCAACCCAGCGCTGGGCACGCCACAATTGTGGCGATAAGTCCCCTCTTTGAGGAGTGGCTGGAGAGGCGCCACGGCGTCCTCACCTTCCGCCTGACGCAGGTCCTCACCGGACATGGGTGTTTCGGGAGGTTCCTGTTTAGGATTAAGCGGGAGGAAACGCCCGGGTGTCACCACTGTGTGGATCGCCCGGAGGACACGGTGGAGCATACGGTGGAGGTCTGTCGGAGCACCGCCGTGTCCTCACGGAGGACGATCGGCGGCGGCGATCTCTCGCGTCCGGGCCTGGTTCAGGCCATGGTTCGGAGCGAGAGTGCATGGGAGGCCGTCAACTCCTTCTGCGAAGCAGTTATGCTAGCGAAGGAGGAGGCGGAACGCGTGAGGGTGAGACAAGGTTCGCGCCCTCATGCCCCTAGTCGCCGCAGGAGACGCCCCGGGCGTCGGGAGTCGCAAGCCGATTTCCGGCCACCGTAGGCGCGGGCCTGCGGACGGTGAGCGATGGGTAGCTCGCCGTCCGATAAGGACCAGGCCCGGGTCGACGGCGCGTTGTGTTCCACGCGCGCCTCAAAGAGATGTCAGCACAAACTGACGGGGTCCGTTAGGACCAATGCCTGCCGGGGTTGCGAGTTTGTCCGAAAGGGATATCGTGGCCCTGGCACACAGGCAACGGAAGGAACACGGGTGGGTTTTAGTCAGTAAAAGTCTGACACGCCCTCCCGCTCCGCCCAGAGCGGGAGAAGTTATTTGATGATTTCCCACCCAAAAAAAAAAAAAAAAGATGTGTACTTAGTGAGTCTATGAAACTGTCAGTATTTGTATTTGATGGAGATCGATAGATACATAGGATAGTGTTATTTAATACGTCCAGCTGTAGGCAAGAGGCTTGTGATAGTGATATTTCCTTAACTCGAGGTTTTAGTGTATTTTTAACATAAACTACGACTCCATCATTTTGGTTCAGCTGCCGTGTAGTCATGTACGACTGGTAGTTACTTAATTGTGGAATAGGTTTATTTGTGCTCAACCTGCACTCTGTTAAAATAATGATATCCACTTCAAATTTAATTATAGATAATGTCAACAAGAAATCATCAAAATTACAATATATTATGCTTCTTATGTTTTGAGATAAAATGGTTAAGTCCTTTTTGTTTACATAAATGTGTTTATTGAGCTCTACGCAGTCACATTCAATAGCTCGTGCAATCTCTATTTTATCTATCTCAGTAATATTTTGTAATGAATCAGTCATTTTACGGGAATGCAAGCGTACAACGTCAATTCAGAGCGCATGTGTCCAATGTTATTAACCATGCCATACTTGGGATTAGAAGCAAATATTATATTTTCTGAGAGATCTTGACCTCTTGTTTTTTTTATATGTTTAGTGTACAATATGGTATTTAGAGTATAGAAGTGTACGTGATTTGTGTATGTAGTGTATACACATTGTGTGAAAGGTGAGAGTGTGTCGTATGGATGTATATTGTGAGTATATGTATGCATATATGAATTGTATGTATGACAGTGAGATATAAAGATGTTAGACAACAATACATCAAACATATTTTTAACTAGATCAACTACTTTAGCAAATAGCGCAAATACAATATATAAATACAGGCATCTTATATAAAAAGAACAGTTATGCATTTTAACGATACAAGATAAGACTAGTGCGCTTGCATTATATAGTACATGAAAAAAAATGACGAAGGAATCTTTGGAGAGGCATTCCACTAAGAGCACTGATTTCAACAGCACTTGACCGAACCGCACCTGAGCACTTCCACTAACGGCACTGAACAAAATTTTGATAAGTGCGGTTCGGTGGATATTTTTTTAGTGATGGGGTATATTTCTTTGTTCAAGACATAAGCAAACAAAACATATCGATACAAATCAGCAAAAGTTAAGTCTTCCGGATAATTCCACCTTGTCCACCTGGAGCAAAGAGTAATGTTTTATTTGTGTCGCTGTCATTAAACAAAAAATGATAGACCTTGTCACTTTTCTTAGCGATTTCGTTTGTTCAAAATTGTTTAGAGGTTCAAATCATACAGTATTTCAACTAGGAACAAAATGGTCGAATGAACACGCTCACACATATAGACCGCTACATGAAATCTAAGTATGTTTCAGTATGCAGTGAGTCGGGGCTGTCACATCGAGGCAAGTTTAGTAATTGCGTGTTATCATGTAGGCAGGATGTCTAATTTATAATAATAATTATGTCGTTTGTTTTTTGTTTTCTTACCAGAATACATTTTGAAATATTTCCTACAATAAACAATAAAAAACAAAACATTTAAAAATATAAAAAAATGAGTTCCGCCGGTGTTTAGAGCAGGGTTCGAGCTACCAGTTGTTAGGGCCGCAGGAGATAGGAACTTCCTCACTATGCGAGCCGTATCAAGGAATACTGCCTTTTCGATCACGCCCTTGATCCAACCGCGTAACGAGAGCCTCGAGAGATGTTGGTCGAGGCTTTCAGGCATCAGGCGCAATGACAGCCAAGCTCACATTCCACATGTCAACAAGTTCGTGTCGAGATATTATGTTTCTCTTTTTCAGCTTTCACGAGGTTCTCGTCATGTGGAATGGCAACATCTACAATCATTGCGCGGCGCGCTAATCGATCTATCACCACTATATCAGTCAAATTGGCGACAATAGTCCGGTTAGTAATGATAGACCGATCCCAGTACAACGTGACATGGTAATTTTCGAGAACTAGGTCAGGCATATTAATTATTATTATTTTCCGCCATTTTGGACTTGTTAGTAACTTAAACTTACTACTTGTTACTTTTTTACTTCTCGAAGAGAGGAGGCCTGTGTCCCAGCAGTGGGAACATTATAGGCTGATTATGTATGTGTGTTATGTAGTAACTTAAACGATTGCTTTCAAAATTGATTTTAGTTTAGATTTTTTTTTAATTATTATGTATGTATCTAGGTATGTGGGAATGGAAACGGAACGCCTTCCGAATCCAGTCTGTCTCAGCTACCTTTTTAAGGTCGTCGGTCCATCTCGCCGATACGCGGTATCCACTCCAAGACTCGTCTGTCTATGGGCCATCGGTCCTTCAACAAACATGGGTCGCCCACTGCGACTTCAGCTTGCTTACTCTGCAAGATATGTCGGTAAATCCTGTTCTTTTCCGGATAGTTTCATTTCTGATCTTATCCTAAAAAATAAACTCCGAGTATAGCCCGCTCCATAGTACGCTGAGCAACCTTGAATTTGTGGACCAGCCCGACTGTATATGTCCACGTTTTGTCACGATATGTCATATCGGGCAGGATGCACTAGTTCAAGACCTTGGTCTTTAAACATTGCGAGATAGGTGACGAAGAGACTTGACGAAGTTTTCCAAACACTGCCCAACCCAACTGGATCCTTCAGTCCGCTTCATTCTCAAAGTTGTGTCTATCGAGCTGGATGACTTCCCCTAGGTGGACATACTCCTTCACGACTTCGAAAAGCGACCGTTTGATGTAGATTGGTCTCGGAAAGACGTGTGAATAGTAGGTACATGACTTTCGTCTTGTCCAAATTGACACCGAGGCCAACCCGTCGAGAGCTGTGCATCATCTGGTATAACTATTTCAGCGTCTCTGCTATTATTATGCTATGTTGAAATAATTTAGTGATTTGATTCCAACGTTAAACAAATAGCATACGTAAAAATTTACCCGCATTCATTACGATATCGGAGCCCTTTACTGTGCGTGGCTCGATTACACTTACTACCGTGCTCGTTATGTAATAGTTGGTAATGTCCTGAACACAGAATATAATATATGTCCTATCACTACAAACTGTATGCAGGTGCCGTTTGGAGACTTAAAGTAATATTAGAAAACTGTTCCACCGAACCGCACTCATCAAAATTTTGTTTCAGTGCCGTTAGTGGAAGTGCTCAGGTGCGGTTCGGTCAAGTGCTGTTGAAATCAGTGCTCTTAGTGGAATGCCTCTCTTTGGATGCCTGTCGATATTAAAAGTGACTGATACATTAAATAAATGAAGGCCATTTTCTCGAGATCATCCGGTTACAAGTTTAATAACAAAGAATGTTTCTTTGGCTATCATCCGGAAAACGTTCTAAATGAGCACCATTTTATTTCTTTGATTTCGGCCAAACTATAGGTTAGGCCAAATCAAAGAAATAAAATGGTGTAAAAACTACTTGATCTTAAAAGTTTTGGTGGAATAATTCAAGTGGTTCCCTTTCCTTTTACTTTTTTCTAAAGAGCGCCTTAATTCCACCGGCTGAGGAAAGTTCCCTTTTGCAATAAGTGGTACAATTGCTTCTTTCTTTTTTTTTTTAAGAAAAGCACAAACACTTTCTCTTAGTTATGGGCTATAAAACGTTTAATTATTTTTAATTTCTTTAACGTTTTCGATTACGTGAACTGACTTTTAAACGACGTCAAAATATTGGTGTGACTGTTTTGTTAGTTCTGTCCCTAATATTTGGTGTACCAAGTGCGCTTTTGTTCCCGTCCAGAGGGTCTACATCGAAGCGAAAACCGACATATCGGCCGAATGTTCGGCCGTTTTATAACTTCCATAGTTTGCTTTTTTGACTTTTAGTCCTTACCCGACTTCAAGTCACGTTTCTGACTTTGGCTTATCTCTTCGATTGCCTTTAAAATAAAAAAATCGGCGTAGTCAGCGATAGTTAGCCGTAGTAAAGAAACGACGAACATTCGGCCGATACTTGGGATTTATGTTCGGAGTAGGCCCCCAGGATTCGATTCCGTACATTATACATTGTTCATTTGGTAGGTACAGTACCACGTAATATGCCAGTATCCAACATCCACTGTTCTCTTTGAAGACTTCATAGGTACGTCGTATTCATGTCATAATTCTGTATTTTTATCAAAAGCCATAAAGAAATAACTATTTTCGATACTTCACGTCTTTTTATATGTAGAAGCTGAAATTCCCGTTTTATGGCTCCAAAATAGGTCATTATGTCACTACTAAGGACGCTGCGGAGGGTTTGCAACGAGAGGAAAACACTCTTTATTGGCGAAAGACAAGGAACAATCCAGATAGGACTTTATTGATAAAATTGGTTTCTGTTGGATGAGGTAGATTTTCTGGTCTGTGGATGATTAGATTTTGTTTTTGTAAGCCGTTTCTTTTTTGTTTTTGTTGTTATTCTGCTTTCTTTCCTATCTGTAATCATTATACACTTCTGTTTTAGGGCAAATGATGGCATACAAAGATGCTATCGTGGATTCGTGATCCACGTATTTGTCGAATATTACATCTTCCTCAAACAATTCAAATAATTTTACTTACTACTAACTCCGGAAAACTTATTTTAAAATTAAAGTTACTAAGTTACAGAAAAATACGTCTTCCATTTTCTCCCGAAATTAATGATTTCAGCTCTATGAAACGTAAATACTCTACGAAATATTGCGTCGTACAAATAAAAGGTGAGCTTCGTTCGTAAATCTAATTTGAACGTCAATAATTATGTTAATCTGATTCCGGTTATGTTTGATTTTCTACCGGAGCTCGATGTTGGTCTTCATTATATGGACTGTGACTGTGACACTCTCTATTTCCTAATGATGGTATATGAAATCTGTAGATTTTGCTGCAAATGGGCCCCTGTGGTTGGTTGTTCGTTTTGTTGACGCAGCAGTGTGCAAGAAGTATTAATTTACTTCTCAGTCTACATAAATGCATACGACTTCATTTTTAAACCGTATATCGCTGAATTCCAACTCCAACCCTTTACTATTAGAGAAGTTCAGTGATGATTAAAACTCTGCATCGGAATTTAATAAATAAAATTCTTTTGTCCTAAGGAAATAACCCTTTGATCAGTCCTAAAAATGTTAAAAATGTGGGGTGGGGTATTTTTCCACAGATATCCATGTGCATTTTTGATTTCTAGGTTTAGAAGATGACCTCGGTGAAAAAAAATATTATAAATTTATGATTAAAGTGATCATATTTACGCCGACACATCTTAGATACCGTAATAATTAAGAGTAGACAGCAGTAGCAGTAGCACAAAATAAACTTTTGTGTATAAATTGGAAACAAAACAATCTATCAACGCTTACTTAATGAATAGACTATCGTTCAAATCGGCAGTCGTTAACGAGAGTGCCGACAATGTTTCCAATTTACTAGATTGCTCAAAAGTCGCGGTTGGCTTAAAATGAATCGGAATTGTTTAGCTCCAACTTTTGGCAAGATTTCATGTAATTTTGGGCAGTTGGTTGAAGATTGGACGCTTTCTATTGTATAGACTGTGATTTAGAGCATTTCAAAAACAAGATTTAGTGAATGTTCTTTTTGTTTTTCCATTCTACGTTTTCTTGACTGCCAATTCTGTAACTTGTTTTTAAGAAACTGATCGTTTGTAAGTTTGTACAGTAGACTGTGTCATAAGCGACCAAAATAATGTATTGAGGGCGAGAGGGATTCAAAGTACGTCGCTCGAGGTCAAATAATTTTGCTACCGTGTGGCACAGTCTGCTTTTCATCTCCTTCTATGAATACAATAAATAAGAGATGCTTTTAGTAGTGACAAATATTTATACGCGACATACCAAATTAAAAATTTATTTTAATATTAGATACGTTTTCGCAATTTTGGAAGTTTATTGTACGGTAACTGTTTTGTTGGGAACAGAAAATGTCGTCAACTTATTTATCACTTGGGAATTCGTAATAACTTCAGACCCTTTATGAAGTTCCCACTTTTAAAAAAAATTGTTTAACCAATGCCGCGTCGGCAAGCGCGCTTTTTTATTACCGGCCAGTACTTTATCGAAGCGAATTGCGTTCAAATTTTTTTAATTAAATAGTGTTCCAAATTCAAAAGTCATTTCGTCACTGTTATTAAGTGCGCCGGAATGACCCATTTTGCTCGCACTTATCGAGGAACCCTTCGGCTCTTTTCGAATAGATGAGATGAAAAAGATTTTTAGTTGTAGAAGAATATCATAAACGGGTTTTTCAAAGCAGCAAGGACTTCTGCAATTTTAAATATTTTTGGTGTTTTCATTTCGAGACTTTCAACTTTTGTGATACTATTAGAAAATTGTATATTTTTAGAGTGGTTTGTAATATTTTCTTTACTAAAACTTTTATTTCGTTTACAAATGTAAATGACAATGGAAATCTCCCGCCAAGTTAGTTCCAAGTTGGTGGACAGTTGAGATCTGTAAAACGCCTCCTCTGGCCTTTTAAACTCTGAATTAATGTTCAAGATTACAGGACACGGATTTATTTATAGCTGACAAGAAGAATACTTACAAGTACAACATCTATTAAACTATTTTTAATAGATACATCTTTTATTTTTGTCATAACCTGTGTCTTGTTTTTCATCTTTGATTTTCTTAGAAATAATTTACGTTTTCATTGTAAGATCTGATTACGTTTTCGTGAGATGATGCATACACAGTAGACAGTAGTAGTCTTTCTTTAATTAAGAGCTCAACCGTCATGTTATGAGACACAATTAGTTTTCTATTGTGACGTGTTTCATGATCTGAGATTGTGACCGACCTATGGTAGAACGAAGCTGCGCACAGTAAGTTACCTAGTAAGAGCCCTAGCAATAAGTCATTTCCCCAAATCATCCGTTTGCATGTAGCTCAATAGTAATTGGGTCATGCCAGTTAAGACTAATCGTCGAATTAAACCTCGTTTAATTGCAATCTCACCGAAACGCCAACAAGACAGATTACGAACGTAAACTTGATGGTAAACGTTAGGATTTGAATTGGTAATTGGTACTGTCTCATTGTTTAAATATTATTAATTTGTGTGTTAAAGACTTCTGCGTTATGGTTTGATGGTGTTTAGATAAAGAGTTTAGTGTCGAGGGTGTTAGCTGTGCGTTGATCCGCTTAAGTTGTAAACTGTCGGCTAAGTTAACCCCAAGTTTCTGTACGCCTGTTTAATTTAATCTGTTATGTAATTTAATGTCAACGTGTATTACGGTTATGGTCAAAAGCTAACATGGGACTTGACAGCGGGTTCACAGATAAGCAATTTAATCATGTTTATAGATACTACGATACGGAGCTAATAGACGGAACTATCTTGTGACAACTGTCATTATGAGTCTCAAATTTTCCAATTTAAACAATGTTTTCCCTGACAATATAAAATCTATTTTTAGATAGGTACCTACTGAAATATTTTTTTGATCTGATGGTGAATGAAAAATAAAATATTGCTTGTTAGCCCTGAGGGAATCGGATAACAGCGAGCTATTTCAAGTGAATTTTCCAATCAATATGACGAGAGAGTTCTCTGTAGCTCTATTAAGGTTCGCTTTTCAAGACTTACATTTTATTATGAATTTACTATGCAAATAGAAATACTAAAATCAAACTGCTTCAATTCTGCATCCGAAAAAGCTAATCGCATTCTCACAAACCAATACCGAGACTTATTTAAACGTAAAATCAAACAATTTCAGGGGACATCCGAAAATGGCATAGATACTCCTAGTCACCACACTCACAGCATACCAAATAGTCAAAAATCGTGTCCTCATCTTATTGCAATGTACACAGTGTTGATCGAACATGCCTCAAGACTTAAATGGATATTACAGAGGATCGATCTTGGATCCATTACCCACACCACGTCTAGGGACTGTAAACGTACGGGAGGGATATATTGTGGCGGGCACGCAGCGGCTTTCCGGACGGGTTGACGTTGAGGAATTTTGTTAATGGAATTGTGGTTAGATCTGCGTTAAGTGATTAATATGTATCGTTATGTTTATCAGCACTTACGAAAATGTTTTTAACGTTGGAATATTTATTGATGTTAAGAATGGATAAAACAAGACGAATGAAGCGAAGATTTCAATGGATATAATTTTGTCAAAGACAAATGAGTGATTACAGTATCTACTATTTAGTCTCGGTACACAGCTGAATACCACTATATACCCACATTTCGCAGTGTCTTAAGACACTTAAGTGCGTGTTGCCAGTGATGACACTGACTGAAACGTGGTCGCTTAGTTATTAAAATGCTAAAAGTAATACAAAGGGCAATGAAGAAGGCTATGTTTGGAGTTTCCTTACGTGATCGAATCTGAAATGAGAACGAGAGAATAAGAACCAAGGTAACTGATATAGCCCGAAGAATTGCTAAACTCAAGACAGTGGCAGTGGGCAAGGCACATTGCTCGCAGAACAGATGGCCCATGGGGCCGAAAGGTTATGGAGTGGCGACCGCGCACCGCCAGACGTAGCGTTGGAAGGACTCCCACAAGAGGCCGATTGTCTTGTGAAGGCCGGAGGAATCCGCTGGATGGGGGAAGCATAGAACCGATCAAAGTGGTGGTGCCTGGGGGAGGCTTATGTCCAGCAGTGGACGTCTTTTGGCTGAAATGACGACGATGATGAGACAGCTGAATTTGAACTTGTATAAACTTTCATTGGTACAGTCGCTGACCAGCATTGCTTGACCCCTCTTACAAGGAAGAATAATGGAATAGGGGTCAGATAATGCTGGTCACCGACTGTACTAACGTTCTTCTGATATAATACGACCAAACAAAATAAAACCGATCATTGAAGTAACAATCATCTTCATCATTATCAGCTTACAGCAGTCCACTGCATTTTTTATGTTAATTTGCATGAGTATTCTGAAACAGTCACACATACAGGCAAAATGAAACTTTAGTATCTGATTTGTTGGATCTTTTTCTTTCCATGTTTAAGATAGTTACGTAATTGTAATAAAGTCAAAGTCAAAGTCAAATTATTTATTTCAAATAGGCACAAAAGAGGCACTTTTGAAAGTCAAAATTTACAAAATCAAAAAAATATATATTTCACATAAACCTACATGGGCACTTATGAAACGTCAGAAGCTAGGTGCACGGTTCCAACTGGTAGTTTCCTATGGAGAAGAGCTGGCAAGAAACTCCACGGTTACTCTTTTAAAAAAGTGGGCTTTAACAATGTTATAAGTTACAGTGTTAATAGGTATAGGAGGACAGTGTAGGCCCGTCAACAAGTACCAAGTACTTAACAAAATAAAAGATAGTTTACAAAGCTACAGTCTATTAAGCCTACAACGTTCTCACATTCACAAATTAAAAAAGAATCTATATAAAATATTACTAAAGTAATAAAAATAAAAACCTACATATTTAAACCAAATGACAACATTGTCATTACAACTGTAAAAAAAAAACTGAATAAATATTCTGTCCACAAGTCACTAATAAATATTTTAAATTAAAATTGTAGGTTATGTCAAAGTATGTAAAAAAAAGAAATAAAAAATCGTAATTTAGGAGCAGTTAATAGACGTTCACATAGTTATGCCGTTAATGAGGTACCAGGGAAGCCACATGTGCAGAAGGAATTATTGCCAAACTTCCTTGTCTTCAACGTAGTCCTTAATCTTATAGTATGCTTTTTTGATTAGGACACGTTTGATGTGGGTTTTGAACTTTCCATCGCTAAGTTCTATAACCGACTTTGGCAACTTGTTATAGAAGCGGATACTGTTTATAAGAAATAACTTGCTTGTTTTAGTTAATCTAAATTTGGGTATCACAATTTCATGTTTACTACGTGTATTTATATTATGGAAATCGCTTCTTATTTTGAAAAGTCCTAAGTTTTTGCGAACATATAAAATACTTTCTAAGATATAAAGGGAAGGCAGAGTTAGTACATCAATTTCTTTGAATTTGTTTCTAAGGGACTCACGACGACCCAGTCCATAGATCGCGCAGATTGCCCTCTTTTGTAAAATGAAAATTGAATCTTCGTCAGCAGCCGATCCCCACAGCAGAATGCTATATGACATAATACTGTGGAAATAAGCAAAGTACACTAACCTAGCTGTGGCTATATCAGTTAACTGCCTTATTTTTCTTACTGCATATGCAGCTGAACTTAATCTACTTGAAAGAGCTCTAATGTGGGCACCCCATTGTAATTTTGAATCTAAAGTAATTCCTAGAAATACAGTTTCCGTAATAGCATCTAGTTTCTTGCCGTCAAGTTTTAAATTTAGACTCACTTGGGGTACATTTGGTAATGAAAACTTAAGACATTTTGTTTTGTTCGCATTAAGTAAAAGATTATTAGCTGCGAACCATTTTGAAAGAACAGCCAGACTATCTTTGACCTGTAAGACATCTGTATCTTTTCTATCTATTTTAAAAATAAGGGAAGTGTCATCAGCGAATAGAATTATATTCGATAAGTTACCCATCATGTAAGGCAGATCATTAATATAAACTAGAAATAAGAAAGGGCCAAGAATTGAACCTTGAGGGACTTACAAAAAAATAGAATTGATTCTAAAAGGTAGTTTCATATGGAGAAGAATGGGCAAGAAACTTCACCGTTACTCTTAAATATATTTTACAATATTTTGTTTGAGTACATTATTATATGATTATATGTGAAGACGATGCACCTAGAATAAAATTACTATACTATAATAGGTAAAAGAATTAAAAACTAAGCAATGAAAAATATCTTAATTATGAGATAGATACATGGTGCTCACATATTTATAAACATCGTAAAAGTATGTCTTTCAAAAAAAAAAAAAATTCTTTCAATACATTTTTTATTCGAAAATCATGTCTTTGTTAAGGATAATTATGAAAAACGAACAAGATTGTTTGGCTTTTATGTCAAAAATAAATATTCACAGCAAGGAAATAAAGTTTTTATCATTTATATAGTTTTATCCACCCTCCCACCTAATTATCCACCCACAAAATATTTTTTCTTTAGATCAATTCTTATTTCGTTTATAACTAAAGTTAGTTATAAACGAAATAATAATTGAGTGTTTCGTGCTCGAACACGATCAAAGAGCGCACGCGATATACAAATTTATTACTGATGTATTAGCGTTTTTGATTTCGACTGCCTGCTCTTAATGCAAAAATATCTAAGAATCTAAGACAAAAACAAAAGACATGTCAACGCACGACCACAATATCACCCCGTATGTCCCACAATGGTGCGTCTATGATCGCAATAAGAATTCGCCAACGGAACCCTCCAAATGAAAATTTTTCATCTCAAATCCATCGAGATAACATAAAGAGGGATTTTATATTCGCACTGAAAGCTAAGATACAAGTTCTGAATAAAAGTTATTTCTTACATCCACATTTTATTTTCTTAGGAGATAAAATATGGGGTGGAGCAGCTGCACTTAGTAGATGTGTAAGTAATGAAAATCTAGTAAAGTGAGTTGGTTCACTAGCTTAAGAGAATGGGCTCCAATTGAGCCTAACACTAGCAGCGAAACCTCGTTGAAATGGATATCAGTAAAGCCCAATAATATAATACATATTTTTAATCAAAACAGTGTCTTAGGCCCTTGGCCTACGCTACGCTAAGCCAAAGTACGTGCTGATTAACTTTAATAGATCTTGATATATTAACGTTAATCAGCCCGTCCTTTCCCTTAGCGTTATATTTGTGACTGTCGTACTGCAACTGTCCAACGGGACGGGAACGGATCTAACTCAAAACACGTGTGCTAAGTAACGTTTTAGATCTCGGCCTGAGAGTAGCGATACTTTATTATTTACATCAGCATCAGTCTGTCTCGCGACTACCAACTGAGTGGCAAATATTTTACTGTGGCTAAGAAAGAAGGTGTATAGGTGCTAAAGAAGACAACTGTCAATATAGTGCGAATCAAATAAATAGTAACCGTTGTATTTACCTAATTGACTGACCTTGTAGAATTCTCTGGTTACTCTTTTCTTCTTGAAAGTAACCCCCAGCTGCCTTCTTTAGCCGCTAAGAGGCAATTCATAAGTTGTAATACGTAGCAAGTGACTCGTCTGCTCCAACAGACATCGGTCCTTCAGCAAACATGGCAATAGTGTTAAGTGTAATAAATTTTAAAAAACGATCTTTAACCTAGGACATTTTAAGAAATTTTGCTGAGGCCAAGAAATAAGGCAGTAGTTAAAGTATTTAAAATTAATGGAATACACACCATTAAAAATCAGGAAAACACAAAACAATACCGACACTATAAAGAACGGTTAAACATGGACTACTTATAGGATAAATTTAGTTTCACATCAATATGACAAAAAACATGCTGATCGCACAAATCCTAGTTTTCAACTTGTACCTTCTTGAGTACCTACTCTCCAGTTTCCAGTAAACTGTGTGTGCTTCTGCACATAAAACTGACTGGGGCACAAGATTTTCTGAAAATTTAAAATGAACTGAATTAACTAAACGTTTTTTTTTATTTATTACTAGTGACCCGCCCCTGCTTTGCAAAGATTTTACGAGATCAAGAATCAAAAACAAAAGTCTTTTATTTCAAACTAGGCTGAGAATCTTATTGAACGTCAACGGCATGACAAAACATAATTTCTTTATTAAAGTATTACACATAAACCTTCCAGAATCCGCATCAAAATGCGTAGTTTAGAAGAGCAACACCGTCACAGAGACAGTCACGAGAAGCGACTTTAATCTATAACTATATGTAGATAATATTAGCATTCTTATTGATTTTTGTATCAAATCAAATTAAATTCAAAAAAGTATCAGCACAAAATGCTGAATTTCATTACAATTGTCACTTCCGTAAATAAAGAAAATCGATTTAGAATGACAATATTGATTCCATTATTGATTTCCACTTCTTATAATAAGGAAAAGATAATCCGAAAGAGTTTCATTTAAATCAATGGGGGCTCAATCCTTTTTAATCGAGAGTTATCAATCATTTGCGACATAAAATCAGACACCGTAACTTATTTTCTTGTTGAGTGGTTAAGGGTTCAAATCCGGGCTAGTACCAATTCGACTTTTTTAATTCTTATATTATGTTCTTGTATTATATGGATTATATTAGGCTGGTATTATTATTATACATTAACTCAATTGTTTTAATTAAAACAGTTGCTTAGTCTTATTAAAACAAGAAAGGCGTAAAAGTCAAAAAGACTAAGCTGGTGCGATTCAAAGATAAAGCGACAATATAAAAATACACACGTACACCGGAACGAAGCTAAGCAGGATTTATGACGTCATAATATGTCGTTGTAAGAGCCGACGCCGATGCAGGGCTGACACTACAATCTTTGAAAAAACGATGTTTTTTAGTTAAGTAGCCATGGCAGGAAAAAATTGCTGCTTATTTGAACTGTTCAGTTATCTGTTCTAGAGGAGAATATTCCATTAAGTTTTTTGTAAATCCGAATTAAGTGATAATTGATATTTATTTCTGTAAATTGGTTCAAATAAACACAAAACTAGAATGTGATATGGAAGAATTTCTTCAATTTAATTTCTTTTCCAAGAGACTATAGCGGCATTGCCACGTTGTATGGCAATGTAAAATCCAGCCCTTGGGTCACGGGAAGTGTCAACCATGCGTTTGGAGATTTCGTTGAACAAACCATGAGCACTCGGACCTCATGGCCCGAAGATTTCAACACTAAATGGCTCGAAACTATGCTTACCGATAATGTTATTATACTTCCTGTTGATAATGTAATTAATGTTTGCGTGCTCTAAGTGACTCACACTTCGGCAGCAAGACAGGCCGTGGTGTCCCCTGCCAGGGTTGCGAGTTTGTCCGAAAGGGATATCGTGGCCCTGGCACACAGGCAAATGAAGGAACACGGGTGGGTTTTAGTCAGTAAAAGTCTGACACGCCCTCCCGCTCCGCCCAGAGCGGGAGAAGTTATTAGATAATTTCCCACCCAAAAAAAAAAAAAAGGCCGTGGTGTCCGAGGCTGTTGACAACTTCCGCAGTAGTAGCAGACGTGTCAAGTAAATTGTTCTGTACTACTATGCAGATCGGCTTATCCAACCGTCTCTGGTGAGATGGATTGTCGGGTGGATTTGAATTCAGGCAAGCGAGTCTCCAGGCATCCATAGCCTCGGTGAAGCACGGCACATCAAAATTAATCAGTGGCTAGGATTTTCCTGAATTATTTTTCAGTGCCGTGGACCGAGAATATGAAAGCCATAAAACTAATATTCGAAATTTTGCGGACACAGAGCCCTCCCATACTAATGGGAAGAGTAGCTTGTGCCTAAGCTCAAAGTTAAAGTATGCCGGATAATTTGGTCCATATTGTCTAAAAGGTGAGTGGGCTTCCATAAAGGCGTCAGGCACCGCCAAAGACAATTCATTTGTCGGTGCATGTCGCGCCCGCGATATCGCGTGTGTTTGTAAGAGCCTTAAATGGGAAGCGAAACAGCAGTAACGAATTAATATTATGGCCGAATTTGGAACAATCTTTCCGAAACGACATTGAAATTGTTTGTTTATAGTTTTAGTTAGGTTAGGTTATCATATTTTTATTATAATAATCTGACAGTTAATTTGGTGTAAACGTTAATTAAATGCTTAATAAACCCTTTTACACGTCAAAAATACCTTATAGTTTAAAACTATGTAGATGAGTTCGGTGTTTCTTATCCAACTAGGTACTCTGAGAAGAAAGACCGAAACAAACTCAGTTTGTTTCGATCTTTTTCGTTCAGTCACTTTTAAAGTCCAGCCATAATCTCGGTCCGGAGGACACGGTGGAGCATACGGTGGAGGTCTGCCCAGCTTGGGCGGAGCACCGCCGTGTCCTCACGGAGGCGATCGGCGGCGGCGATCTCTCGCGCCCGGCCCTGGTTCAGGCCATGGTTCGGAGCGAGAGTGCATGGGAGGCGTCACCTCCTTCTGCGAAGCAGTTATGCTAGCGAAGGAGGAGGCGGAACGCGTGAGGGTGAGACAAGGTTCGCGCCCTCGCGCCCTTAGTCGCCGCAGGAGACGCCCCGGGCGTCGGGAGTCGCAAGCCGATTTCCGGCCACCGTAGGCGCGGGCCTGCGGACGGTGAGCGATGGGTAGCTCGCCGTCCGATAAGGACCAGGCCCGGGTCGACGGCGCGTTGTGTTCCACGCGCGCCTCAAAGAGATGTCAGCACAAACTGACGGGGTCCGTTAGGACCAATGCCTGCCGGGGTTGCGAGTTTGTCCGAAAGGGATATCGTAGCCCTGGCACACAGGCAACGGAAGGAACACGGATGGGTTTTAGTCAGTAAAAGTCTGACACGCCCTCCCGCTCCGCCCAGAGCGGGAGAAGTTATTTGATAATTTCCCAACCCAAAAAAAAAAAAAAAAAAGCCATAATCTCGGTCAAGCCATATGAGTACCATGCAGGGGCCTTACTCCCGACAGCATCGAGTACTGAATCAATCGAATTAGATTCGAAATAAATGACGATCCATACTCTTGAAACCGACACTAGCGCACGATCGTGCGGTGGTTCAAAACGACACTAATTTCGATCGAAAGATTCGTTAGAAATTTTTTTGTGTTCTTTACTGCTTTATTTCTTCAAAATCTTTATTATTATGGCTCGCCTTACTTTGTTTTTCAATGTTCTTGAGAAAACATCGTATGGATCTTCGTGCGAAAAGAAATATGAATCGATATAATACCCGGGGCTATAGAAATGGATTCGGAAGAATTTCGAAGAAGTTATAGTTTCTCGAAGGAGTTGTTTAATGTGTTGGTAGAAGATTTAACACCATACATGAAGAAATTAACCAGACGAAGTGACATTTCCATTAAATGCAAGGCGAGAAGCCCGAAAGTCTGACAACCAGTCTTACCAAGGGGTATCGTATTACCCAGTCACTGGGTTGAGGAGGTCAGATAGGCAGTCAACATAATCAGCCTATAATGTTCTCACTGCTGGGGCACAGGCCTCCTCTGTGTGAGTGGGAGTAGGACGAGTTGGTAGTTTTGACATGTCTTCGAATTTTTGGTTCTAGGAGATGCCACCGGTGTCCTCACGATGTTTTCCTTCGCCGTTTTGAGAGCAGTGGTGATGAAATAATTTATACAAAGTAAAGCACCTGTCAGGGTTCGAACCTACGACCTACAACTCGTAAGTCGCTGTCGTTACCACTGGGCCACCAGTGCTCTCAAGTAGGCAGTCGCTCCTTGTAAAATACTGGTATTCAGCTGCATCCGGTTAGACTAGAAGCCGAGCACAACATAGTTGGAAAAAGAATAGGCAGATTCGTTGATGTTTTTTCATAGGGTTTTATTTGTTAAGTTAAAATAAAGCACTAGGGTATCGTTTTTTACGTGAGAAAGTGATAGAGAAGTAAATAAATTCAACCACATAAAAGATTCTAACCACAGACATAAGACACTTGACAATGACGTAATCCATGAATGATAGGATATAGACAATGACAGGCATAACGACGCTGATAATACTCGAACCTATGTCGATCTTGGTTTACGATTCGATTTGGTTCGGGAGTAAGGTTTTAAATCGAGTTCAGATCAGAAACGAGTTCGAATCGAAAACAAAATCAAACTCGAATCGTTTTCGGGAGTAAGGCCCCAGGTTAATGTTTCGAAAATAAGATTCATAAACACGAAAGTGAACAAAGAGAACTAAAAGAAGTCCAGAGCATGCATTTTCATTATAAAGAGGAATGTAAACTCAACATTAAATATGCTAACCCTAACAAAAACCATTAGCATAACATGTTCCATTTAAAACCCACAGGTTTCTATGGTAACTGAGATTTACATGGTAAATAAAATATTCATACAGTGACATTTCACACGATGGTGGATACAAAAAATACATTTGAATTTATGACCATAAAACATGCATGCAGCATGCAAATACCAAACATATAATAAATAACTGTAATTTTTATAATTCATCGAAATTCATGCACAATTATATACAGGTCCTAAAATCCGTTCATATTTTCTTTGACAACCCTACTGAGTCCGCAAAGCGTGACTTATCCGGCCTAGAAGTTTGCGCCAAGCAAACAGGCTGTTGGCCTCACATTCAGCCTGGAGGCCCATTGTGGTGTCCACTTATTCTACAGGAACGGTCCTCAGACTCGCTTTGTAGACGATATTCGCTGGTTATGTTATGGAAATGTCAATTGATTAGTTTACCTTTTCGTTTATTGTTGGACATAATTTTGAGTTGTGTCTTAAAGAAATGCGTTTGATAAAGTTTTGCTAGAGAGTTTATAGTCGAAGCAAAGAAAAGTTTTGTTTATGGTAGGTATAATTAGTCATCAAACTGATGGGTTTTACTACACTAATTCGTGTAGAAAAAACTTTTTACAAAAAAAAAACAACCGACTTCCAAAAAAAAAACACTACAAAGTGAAAAATAACTTCAATCTCGGAAGTCGGTGGCAAAAAACTAAAATACAGATCCAAAGCCACCGACTTCCGAAATTGAAGTTATTTTTCACTTTGTAGTGCTTTTTTTGGAATTCGGTTGTTTTTTTTTTTTTAAGTTTTTTATTTTTTACTTTTTAGTGGGTCAGTTTGTAATTTATCTAATTTACAATCCTAATTGCCTAATGTCAAATACTCATCACTTTTTACAAAATATTGCTTTTCCCGATGCAGGGGCGTTAATTGTTGAGGAGTTCTCCTGGTAAGAACCAGGAGAACTGATGGTGACTTCACCATATGCATTTTGACGAGCATAAATTGCTTAGCAACTATATTAAAGTGCCTAATCGAATCGCACCGGTGAAATACTAATTATTAAGTAGTTCCGGTGGCCATCTGTGGTCTTCATCATCAGTTCCACTTCACCAAATGGTGCTTTTCGAGTGCAAATGCACGAGTTAGTATAAAAAATACTCAAATTGCTGTAGGTATGCCTATAAAGTTTGAGGATTTCCTTCGATTTCCATGGGATCCCCTCATCAGATTCTGATTTTGTGGCAACGGAACCAGCTCGGGAGCATACCCTTCCATAAAAAAAAGAATTTTCACAATTGACGGAGTAATCGGTGAACATACAAATAAAAAAAATTCAAAAAAACAAACATACAGCCGAACATATAACCTCCTCATATAACCCTTTTTGGAAGTCGGTTAAAAATGTATATTACTACATCCTACCATGCAAATATTCAACAATATAAAATATTCAAACTTACCCTCAATTCACGTTCTTTTCCATATCATCTGCATCTTGCCAATTTATATGAGTTGCACTTCAAACTATTGTTCTATTCGTCTCTTTAAATAAACTAAAACATCTGTTATTCTTTTAGTTCCTTACTAACATGGAACTATTTCAATAACAAAAATTGCATAACTGAACTCATTTGTTTAGCAAACATCTCTTTGTTTTCGTAGATGTAGCCTTAGGGCACCCTCGACCTTACTAGTGTATGATTACAAAAATAATAAACTCGAGTGCGGGACAAAAGACGAGTGCATCACTTGACAATTTGGGGCCCGTACTTGGCGTATCATAAAAGTTAATCAGTTGTTGGGTTAAGCGTCTGGAAGTGTCACTTGTGAAATATTTTGGAGCAAGTTATTGTTTAATAATCTTAGTATACTCGTAATGTCTTTTTGGAATGGAGAAGCTATTTACTGTTGCGGTCACAGGTTGCAGTGTTCGTTCATTGCAACGATGAATTCGAAAAGCTAAGTATTTAATATCTATTGGTTGGTATCAGCCTAAGAATAAATTAAAACTTATTGAATTTAATATTTTGAATGAAATTTCATCTATTTATTTATTTAAACTTCTCACACACAATAATGTACAAAGGCGGACTTAATGCCTTAGGCATTCTCTACCAGTCAACCAAAGGTGGTGAAGAGATAAGATGGCGGGTGCTCTGATTGAGAGAAAATAATAATATTATAAAATATTAAAATATAACATAATTAAATATAAATATAATAGGTACAAAGTTACATAAATAGGTTATAAACTTAGTTACAATACACATATATTTACTATAATATATCCCTACATTATATATATATACATACAAATTCAATGAAAAGACATTAAATTGAGATGACTCTACACTATTTGTTTTGACAAATAACTCTGCAATTTTCGCTTAAATGCAAACCGACTGGTGGCCGTCCTGATATCGAGAGGAAGCGCATTCCAGAGAAGAACGGACTGAATATGAAAGGAAGAATGAACGAAGTCAGAAGTATGAGAAGGACAGAGTAGAAGAAGATTGTTGGGAGAACGCAGGTTCTTAGCGTGTGAAGAACATAGATATTGGAAGTGAGACATAAGATAAGAAGGAGGGCTCGGAGAGTTGAGAAGGGAAAAAAGTGTGGTCAAAGCGCGCAAACTTCTTCTCTGGCGAATGGACATCCATTTGAGCTCAGACCTATAACTTGACACATGGTCATATTTTCTTAAATTAAATATGAACCGGATACCATTGTTGAGTAGTCTATCGAGCTTATCTAGCAAAACCGCATTTAAATCAAAGTAGCACACGTCAGCATAGTCGATGATAGGAAAAATCAAAGTCTGCACAAGCATAGTCTTCGTCTTAGCGGGCAAAAAGTTTCTCAGACGATACAGGGATCGTAGAGTACCGTTGACCCTTTGACTAACACTAGAAACCTGGCGTTGCCAGCCCAGCGTTGAGTCAAGATGCAAACCGAGATCTTTCACCGTAGGGGTAATGGGTATGACAGTACTATTAAAAATAAGAGAAGGAAGAGATGTAAGAGCCACCCTACCCATCATGCGCGGGCTACCAATTACAATGGCCTGACACTTTGAGGGGTTTACTGACACCCCAAAACTATCTGACCACTGTTTGATAGAGTCTAAGTCTCGGTTTACATCTGCTATAGCGTCCGATAAACCCTCCACCCGCCCAGCTGCATACAACTGAAGTTCATCAGCATAAAGATATGATCTATTAGTATACTTCAGTCGTAAGATAAAGTCTAAGCTTTATAAATCAGGCTATTTACCGCGGCTAAAATAATGAGCACTCTTTTGAAGAATCATCAATTTATGATTTCACACCCAACCCAACAAAATAATGATTTGCTGCCATGCATACCAAAAACCGGAACAACGAAACTTTTTCCAAATATTTTCTTATTCAAATCACAAACACTCGTTCAAATTCCAAACACTTGGGGACTAATAAAATGAATGTTGTCGAAAGAGGCCAGTCCTTGATCCAGTTAGAGTTATGACTCCCAAAAACAAGTTAAGTTCAACAATAAAATTAATTCAGTGTACTCGAATCTGTGTGTTATTTTCACAAAACGACGAGCATTCAGCTTCGTTTACATAAAGATGTTATTATTACACTTTGGGAATTACTTCTATTGGAATTTTGCTATTTGGGAATGAGGAATGTGGTTTCCGCATGGTAATCTGTGGAGAAATATAGTGGTAAATTATTACATTCCCCGCATTTCGTACCTTGGAATAGTGCTGAACCAGCGCGATAACGTTTTGCTGCGATATCTCGGTCTAAAGTGCAACGATGGTACTGCGAGAATTGCCACCTTCGGTAGGATTTCCCAAAATTCAAAGGTGTAGAATTTTATTTTCCTGGCAGTGGAATTTGACCTGTCTAGGAACAATTTATGCAGTAGCTTAGTGTCACCTGCTGCTTTTGCAAACGTGAACCTAACTAAAGCATTCCTGGCATTAACAAAATATCCGTTATAAGTATTTTGACTCATGAGGTAATATTATGATTTTCCATTATCCTTTAGAGCTAAAAATAACATTTATTATTACATGGGACTTAAACATAACTGGTGAAATGTGGGTGTACTATATTTATACATCTGCCTAACGCTTTGGTGATTACAGTGTCATGTTATGTTATGTTTAATGTCTAACATGAAACTAACCTTGATAACTATTGATACAGACACGATTTTTCAAAAGATATATCATTGATGTTTTAAACATCTTTGAACAATTTATCGGTCGGCTGGTTTACTTTCATGTTCAGTGTAAACAATTGTCTGTTTTTGTTTATTTTGCTCTTTTTATTGTGTCTTGCTTGTCGAAGTATAGTGATGAGATGTTGACAAAGTTTGCAATCACTTGTAAAGATATTTGTGCAGAGTGGTGAAGTGTTTTGATGTTTTTCCAGCCAGTGAAAGCATTTAGAAATTGAAACTTGATTTACACACAACTTTATGTCAGAGTTACTTTAAGAAAATAAATATTGATGCTTTTTTTTTCTTTGTTTGTTTCATCTGCGGTTGTAGAGTAAAAATAAAAGGGTAATATGCCTCACGCAAGCTTCAAACAGATCCAGATCATCCCTCAATTGCTTATCATAATCTCAAAATCTAACACAAACAATATAATATTGTCTCACACAACAAAAAAACTTAACACGGAAATCAAATTCAGGACCATCTACGTTGTAGGCGTACTTGTTCAATATACACCAATATTTTATTATATGGCGAGCATTCTGAAACGAAGTGCGTTGTTGACACCATTTGTACGACGTAAAATAATACCGTACTCGAGTAAAAAAATGCGAAGCCATGAAATACTGGCTCAAATAATATCAGCACTTATTATTATTGTGGTTTAATCTTTGGCGACCTACTAATGGTAACGGTGGTTTAGAAGAAATACTAATGATCTTATAATTCAGTATTTAATAAAGACGAATTAGATAGCTAGATGAACCGACGACCTTACAAAACTGCTGGGAAGAATGGATGTAGAAGGTGGAGGACAGGGTGTTGTGGCGCGGCTTCGGAAAGGCCTACGTTCAGATGTGGACTGCGATAGGATGAGCTGATTTATAAAGTATATGAGATATTAATAAGGTACAAAAATACTTATTTGGTCGGAAGTTTTAAGTTTATGGACGTAATTAAGAAGGTAGTATTTTCTTAAAAGGTTATCATTGTAAGAAATATGGTAGCAGTTAGCTAGATGAGATTTGATAGAATAGAATGAGTGAAATGGGCCAGAAGTAGCTTCTTGTTTTCCGATTCAAATTGCGAGCCATGAGTTTGTCCTACTTTTACTTCTAAACAAGGTATATCAACGTGTTCCTTTCAATTTCCTATAACTCTAGGGTATTAATGAGACCATGACAAAGAATTAACTGGCATAACAATTATTTTTCATTTTTTTTTTCGTTTTAGTGGTTCATACAAAATAATTTGACAAAGTCACGATTATTTATGTAAAACACCCTTACGTGTAATATTACAACGTTGCATTTTAATAGCTTTAAATATGAATGTTGGTTTGAATGAAAATGATTTACTCGTATTTATCAATGCAACTTAGATCGAGAGCTCCAGTGTTAGTATGCCTGATGTTCCGAGCAACACACACATAGAACTCATTATATTCCACTCGACGCCCGCCCGTGGCCGTGCCGCTACGCATGCAACCTAACTCAATAACTATATCTTACTTACCTAAAGCGACAAATGTCAATGTGAGAGTAAAAAATCCGAGTTCACTATTAGATGCACTGCACATGACTGTGTTGTTGTTTGATTCAAATCTTGCACCGCCGCTGCCGTGCGCCCGCGCGCTGGGGTATGTTGTATTGCAGTAAGAAATTTTGTAATGTTATTTATACCGATTAAAACCCGACTTTTAGTCTTTTAACTTGTTAATCACTCAGTTTGATTTAACTTTGTCGGTGTTGTTAATAAGAGCAGTGGTGGAAAAGTGGTAACAGCCGCGACTTACGAGTCGGTTCGAAGTATGTCGTAGGTTCGAACCCAGACAGGCGCTTTACTTTATGTAAATTAGTTTCATCACCACTGCTCTCAAAACGGTGAAGGAAAACATCGTGAGGAAACCGGCATGTCCTAGAACCAAAAAATTCGAAGACATGTGACATCTACCAACCTGCACTGGGCCCGCGTGGTGGATTACGGTCCGCTCCCTCCCTCCCTCTCAAAGAGAGGAGGCCAGTGTCTCAGCAGTGGGAACATTAAAGGCTGATTATGGTGTGATTAATATATTCATACCCATGCCAAATTACAGCTTTCTATTACTAATAGTCTCGGAGCTAAGCCGCGGCCGACAGACAGACAGATGGACATGGCAAAACTATAAGGGTTCCTTGTTGACTACGGTATCCTAAAAAGCGTGGATTATTCTAGAGAATACGTAGCTTGCTTATTGCTATATTTTTTTTTCTTTAAACATAAATGCGCTATCAAAACCTGATATCAATTACACCGACTCATCCAATTTTAATCTTAAAGTGGGAACTCCAATATCGGTTATCAGTCAAATATTTAAAATTACCCATACAGAACTACGTATACACAAATGTATGCAATAAGGCAAAGTTGTCAAATAACACGGAACAACGGCGCTGCAACTTTGCCGGAATCTGTTATTAAATTTCTTGTCGAAGTTTTTTTATTGGGGCGAATACTTTCTCCGGCTAACGCGAGGGGCCGCCATCTTTGTTGTTGGTTTTTGGGAGAGAAGGGCAGAATCAAATTCATTTTTTTTTTTAATTAAATCTGAAACTCGTTGATCTGTCGGTTGAACATAACATTGAACTTTCCTGTGTTGAGCTAGATAATCATGGTTATAGTGTGCTTTTACAGATCCCCAAATTATCAAAACTACTACTTATATATTTGTACGAGTTGTAGGTCGTAGGTTCGAACTTAGACAGGCGCTTTACTTTGTGTACCATATTTTCATCACCATTGCTCTCAAAACGGTGATGGAAAACATCGTGAGGAAACCGAGATGTCCTAGAACCAAAAATTTGAAGACTTGTGACATCTACCAACGTGTATCTACCGCGTGGTAGATTACCGCCCACTCCCTCTAACAGAGAGGAGGCCTGTGTCCCAGCAGTGGGAACATTATAGGGTGATTACGATGACTCTATATTTGAGTCAGTAATGGAAGATGTTCTAGCAAAACTTGCAACTTGCTAATTATATCTGTGGTGACTTCAATATTAATATCTCAGTTCAGTTGTTAGTTACTTTGAAATGAAAGAAAATACGTTTATTTGCGGTAAACATAACGCAAAGAAATAAAAACACAAACACGAAAGAACAAGTTGAGGGAAAATATGCATCACATTCACGCAAAACGGCCATCGCTCAGCATAATGCTGCGACCCTATGCGAGACAGAGCCCCAGCGCTGGTTTTCAGCTTTGCAGAAACCGGTTATATTCAAAATAGTAACTTTGGACAATTTTGTTCTAAACGACAGGATTAGAACCTAGTTCGAGTACCTATAACTCTTTTTCTGCTAACCAATAATTTTAGACATACGACTTTTTCGCTATAAGGCGTTTCGAAAAGCAATCATTGCTCTAGACTTTACTCTGGGTACTCTAATTAACCATTCTTTATTAACTACTTCATTAGTGATGAGGTCAGCTTTGATTAAAGGATTTAATTAATAATGGCTTGCTAATTAAGGCGCAAACTTGGGGTATATACATAGTTGAGAAACTTTTTTTACGGGTTGCTCTTTTACCTCTGTAAAAAGTTTTAAAGTATAATGTCAAAGGCACATAGGAGACACATAGGGGTAGCGATAACTGCGCCGAAAACAGTTTATTTTTTTACATTGTGCAAAGAGTTTTGCTTTGAACAGAAACAAAAAGCGTAGGTTGTTTTAAACAAATATTACCCTAAATTACAAGGAACACATTAACTCATATTTCTAATCTCTCTCCAACACAAAATATACGCAAAAGCAAAATGTTTTCAAACAAAGTTTCGAACTTTTAATTATTTCATAATTTGTATTGTGCGCAGTTGTTGAGTTAAGTTGTAAGTAAGGATTCAATCCTTGTTTCGTTACTTTGTTTCTAAATAATTATGCGTGTGTCTTCGATTTTTAGGGTTCCGTACCTCAAAAGGAAATATCAGAACCCATATAAATAAATAAATAAATAAAAATATTTTATTGACATTAATTAAGGAGTTACGTTTTAATTTGAAGCCTTCCTCCATATAGGATCACTCGTGTGTCTGTCTGTCCGTCTGTCACAGCCGATTTGCTCCGAATCTACTGGACCGATTAAGTTGAAATTTGGTACACATGAAATTCTCTTACCCAAACACGACCATGTATCGTAAATAAATGAATTTTGAATATGAGGGTCACTTTGACCAAGTTTTTCAACTACAATGTTAAGTTTATTCTTGAGATAAAGTTATCCCAACTACGGAATCCTTCATTGTGCGTGGTTCGATATTCCCTTAGCCCGTTTTTAGGGTTCCGTACCCAAAGGGTAAAACGGGAACCCTATTACTAAGGCTCCGCCGTCTGTCTGTCTGTCTGTCTGTCCATCTGTCACCAGGCTGTATCTCATGATCCGTGATAGCTCGACAGTTGAAATTTTCACAAATGATGTATTTCTGTTGCCGCCATAGCAAAAAATACTAAAAACCACAATAACATAAATATTTAAGGGGGCTCCCATACAACAAACGTGATTTTTTTGGTCGTTTTTGCTCAATATTGATAACGGTAACAGGTAGACATTTGAAATATTCACAGAATATTGAGTTATATATTCACTTTAAAATCAATAATTAAATTAAAATAAAACAAATATTTAAGGGGGGCTCCCATACAACAAACGTGATTTTTTTGCCGTTTTTATAGATAATGGTACGGAACCCTTCGTGCGCGAGTCCGACTCGCACTTGGCCGGTTTTTTTATTTTTTTTTGAGGTATGAAACCCTAAAAATGCCGACTTTGTAATTGATACTACATTTGAAGTTATAGAACCTTAACCGGTGGGTAGTGAAGATATAAATATCAATTCAGTATAGACTTAATTTAGACTTAATTGTCCTTCATTTAATTGCAATATATCACAAAGTATTTTGATGTAACATTTAACACAGTACCCCATAAAAGTTGTATGTTAGATAATCTGAAAAATTTATAACTTTTTTTGTTAGCATAAAAGCCTCTTTGGTCTAATTTGATTCCCAGGTCGGGCAGTGTTATGGGGTTTTCCATCAGGAATTTCTCAGTAGCAGCCCAAAGGTTGGATTTGTGCCCGATTGATGTCGATAGAGCCCCCTATAACCCCCCCCTTTTTTTTTTTTTTTTGGGTGGGAAATTATCAAATAACTATAACCCCCTGAGGATTTACACTGTACTATAAGTACTCATCTGCCTAACTCTTTGGGGAGTTTTCCCTAAAGGGTTCGGCAGAGGAGTACCTATACTATATCATACAAAGCAAAAAAGTTATTTGCACCAGACAATATACAACAATAAGACCAACTTGTCGCACTTGACTCGGTGGAACGCAGAGCTAAGAGGCTCATTGGCGACGTAAAACTGGTGGATGCCAAGCTTCACAGCTTGGCCCATCGCCGCAAGGTTGCCTACTTGTCGGTCTTCTACAGATTGTACTTCGGTGAGTGTGCCCAAGAACTCCACGACCTCATTCCACCGGCCCCCTTCTATTATCGGACATCTAGACGCAGTGCAGGTTACCATCCCTTCCTGGTTGCTATTCCACCAATTCGCACTAAGCGTTACCAAATTTCTTTTATAATGCGCACAGCAAAAGAGTGGAACTCTCTACCTGCGTCTGTGTTTCCGAACGCATACAACCCTAATCTCTTCAAAGTGAGAGTGAACAGGCTTCTTCTGGGTAAGCTCACTCCATCGTTGACCTTGTCTCTGTCACCTCTGACCTAGACTAAGGTCAAGAGCAAACCCATCCTAAATAAAAATAAAAAAATAAACCTAGGAGGTCAGACTGTGATTGTAACGGTCTATCCGAGGATAGGGGTCCCTTCTTGTGATATTGAGACCCTCTTTGTAATACACTTCAAACTTGCCATCACGGTTATAATACGAACATCTATAGTCAACACGGTTAGTCAAAATGTCACAAATGTGACAACTGGCCTACAGCTATCTCGACATTGCTCACTAATACGATTGTGGAAATACAGGGTTCACACTGCAGTCATATTATTATTCTTTACACGTATCTGGATAGACTGAAAGCTAACCCTGACCTGGTTGGTAAGAGACTACCCGGACGGGTCTTAGAAAACAATAGAAGAAGACATCTTATATTTATGTTCCACCCCGCAATTATAACTGTAACTAGAACAGAAATTAGCACTTTTTAATTTCTAATGTCCAATGTTAGCCCAGAAAACACCTCGGCGTGGAAATTAAATTTTTCTACTATTTTTACTGATTTTATGAAGTCGGTTTACTTGGTGGATGAAAGAATAATCTCTGCTGCTCAGCGCAAACTAGAGAGGGAAATTGTGAAATTTGTATGTGACTAATTTGAAAGTGAAAATTACTTAATATAAGTAAATAAGGCTAAGCGCACATTAACGCTGCATCGAGCCGAAGCGCATCACATTTCAATACAAAAAAGTGTGGCGCGGTCCGCCCGTAGTGTGCGATAGTCCATACAAAATGTAAGAAAGATACACAAAATATCAAAAAATCTCTGCAAAGTGAGAGTGAACAGGCTTCTTCTGGGTAAGCTCATTCCATCGTCGACTTTGTCTCTGTCACCTCTGACCTAGACTAAGGTCATGAGCAAACCCATCCCGCATTTAAATGCGGGATGGGTTTGCTCATGACCTTAGTCTGTGACTCTGTGTTCTTTTTTTTGCCTAGATCATAGCTGAACACACTGTGAAGTGTATACAACTTAAGACTTAGGCCCATTATCCACGACACTACGAAAAAGTAACGTGACACAAACTCAAATCAGCAGTGAGTAGTCAGAATGTCCCATCACTAGTATTTCAATGGCGGTCCGTTCACAACGCAACCACTCACAAACTAGTTAACAATGCGTCACGTCGTGTAGGTAAGATCTCTTATGTAAAGCTACAGTGTTACCTACTCCCACCACAATCCCATAACATAACATCAGAAATCTTTGCGTTTTATTGAAAAAATACGTACATACAATCACGCCCGACAATAAAAAGCCTTTCAAAACAAGCATGAAATTACATTACTATCTTCATATTTTTGACATGAAAACTAAATAAAACGAATTTATGACTCATCAAGCTTTGTATTACAAATTTACACCAGGGCATAAAAAATCCTAACGGTGAAGAAAATGAAGGAAGACAAGTACCCAGTAAGTCAGTGCCTACTAAAAAGAAGTCTCATGTGATGCTGATAAAATCATGGATATGTAATAGAAATAAATAGTAGGTACCTATAAACAAAACATTATTTTAGCTATACCTACTTCTAGCTGATGACAAAGCCAAAGTTAATGTGTCGTGCGACCTGTGCGTGCAACCCATCTTTGCCTGAACAGACTATAGTCAAGATTTTACAAAAGCTTCACGGTAATAGGGATCCAGTTACACGGTAATAGGGACAATTTCCATTTTTACCGATTTCCTCGAAGTCTGTGCCCAGTGCCCAGTCACCAGTCAATGCGAACGAAAAATCCTTCCAGAAATATTTGCTCCAAATATATCTGAGGGTCTTCTTTAGTCATTCCTGAAAAAGATTGTTATATTGACAGAAAATTTCTTTGATTTAAAAAAAAAAATACGAAGTAAATACATATGTTAATTATGGAGCATGAGGGTAGGCATAAACTATAGAACGCCACCTGGCGTTCTATAGTTTCTGCCTACCCTCATGGGAAGAAGGCGTGAGTTTATGTATTTTATTTATGTAAATACATAGGTATGATAGTAATTAGAAATAATTCTTAAAAAAAAATACTGATTATGAAGCCAATACTCATATCAGCCTAGAAATGTCAAATTATGTAGATTGGATGTTTGATTAGATTGATTGAAAGACGCAATTAATTTATAAGGTATTAAAATCAGTCATCAGTACACAAACCGTTGAAATTAACTGAGGCCCAGTAACCGTTCATTCTTTTCTAAAATTGTTATCCTGTATAACTACGCATCTCCATTTTGGAAAGCTTAGGAGATAAATGAACTTTGCAATATGTGAAATATGTGTACCTACACAAACAACATCAACGATGAAATAAAATATCCTCTTCCAAAGCCTAGATTATCATACAGCTACGTAGCTCCAGTATAACTATATAAATATATAAGTAAACATACATTCACACAACTTTTATAGCTCATCAAAGTTTATACAGCGAATTAACTCAGCTGTAAGTAAAAAGCATAAAAGGTGACTCGTACGGCATATTTTGACTTTAATTCTGTAATAAAGTCTCTGTTCCATTATACGTTGTATGTTATGTCACATGCCTAGAGAACGATACTACTGTATACAAGTACCCAACACTAATTAGGTTTAAGTTCATAATATTATGTGTTCCAACTGCAAAAAAATGTGCCCATCGTTTTATAATATAATTATGTGTCGTATGCTAAAATGTTTAATGTAGTTTGTTAAGATTATTTGATCCAGTTTTTCACATGCTGTATTCCTGTGAGATTGAGACTGAGATTCCTCTTCTGTGATTGACTAGCAGAGTTTATCGAATAGGAAAGATTGATAAAATCCACAATAGTTGCGCCTACCTTCCAGGTTCCAAACCTACACTGTTAAAGAAACTCCAGCGGACCAAATAAAGGAAAATAATAATCTTCCTGAACTTACTGCAAATATTTTAAATTAATTCCTTCCCATAACTTTCAAACTAAAATATTTGACAGGTGTCCTCACCTCATCTCTACCGGCTGTCACATTTCATTGGCATTTCATATGAGCTGTCAAAACTTTATTATCAAATGGGCAATAAAGTCATTCGGATAACAGACTTTATGCATGTACCTATATGTGCTTTTATTAAGACTTTATGTTCTATGGCCCTAATATTGCTAAAGTCTATTAGATCTATTTGCTTTTACACCTCAACATTACCTACATAAACTTATACAGGTAAGCTTTATTTTTATGTACAAACATAACGGTAAATACGAAAGAATTTTAGTATTTTAACTCACGATTTGTGGAATCCATTATTATGTCTGTGAAAGTTTTTCAGCAAGCTCTTGAAGTGTTATGTAAAAGAATAATTTGGGACCGAAACGTTTCAGTGCTAACAAAATTCTACCATTTTATTCAGAATGTTTCGAGGCTAATTTGTGAAATTGTGTTTTGTAAGCGAGAAACAACAGTTTTGTATTTTGTCTGCGGTTTCATTTGGGCTTGTCATGTCTGTTCTGAGCAAAACAGTGTTATATACCTTCTTATATAACACTGTTTATAAAGATCTTTATCCTACATTGAAGCACTTTAAATTAATCAACAAGGTCGTAACTCATAAGTAATTATTTACGTTACAGCACCTTTCTAAGAGCAAAAACGTCGTATCTAATTTCAGGTCCTTATGCTCCCAAAGCGTTCAAGCATCAAGTACTTCGACACTAATTTCAACTCTAATTAATCCGTCTGAGACCCTCCACGTGATTTTACATGTGTATTTAACCCTTCACTGCTCACTTTAAATTAAATCGCTTTCATTGCGCTAAAACCAATTAATGGTCTTAGCAATCAAATGAGACGCTGGCGGGGCATTTAATACGGCGCGGTGACGCAATCACACTGGATGTACAGTTTATTGCATCTATTAGGTATAATGCAGTGAATGAAGATTGAAGTATAGGTGGATTGTTAATGATTAATTGCAATGGATTAACATAGTTTTCGACTTTGGGAGATTAGGTGAAAGAAGCATTTGATTACCTGGTAGGCAGCAGATGGTTTTAATCTAGGATTGAAAAGAAAAAATTGGTTGGGCCAAAAGAATCTTAAATAGTATTTAATCTCGTTTGAAATAAAACCAGCGTATCTTTCAATAAGTACCTAAGTTCAATTAAGCAAAGTCTGGTTAAATAGAAAAAAAATACGACACCGAATTTCACTCTACCCGCACGTTCTTTTGAAGTCATTCCGATTTATTGATTCCGATAGACGAGTATACCTCACTTCTAAATCAATGAAAGTATAAATACTCTCTGCAAATTCTTCTACAAAAAAAATAACACGTTTTTTTCTCATTTCAGGTGAGCATTGACGTTCAGAAAAAATCCTGTAACGCATTTAAGTGAGTTAACTTTATTATTTTCAGGCTAAATCAAATTCGGGACATAGATCGCATTTGGGGACTCACAACAAATCGTGAGGTGTATCTTCGTAACCTAATAAAAAACGGTGAATCGGATCGTGCGTCCTTCGAAATTTGATAACGTGTATCTTGGGTACAATTACTGTGTTATGACGGTATTTTGGGCCCATATGTCACATTGAGAGGGTTGTTTTTTGGAAGAGACATTTATTCTTTTTATAGGTTGTTGAACTGATATAAAGGTATGATTTGATTAGGTGTTCTGTGATTTTATTTTAGCTGGTAAAGATATTCCAAGTAAAGAAATGATTTCATAACAATTATTTTGAAAAAACCAGCGCCAAATCTGGCTGCCACCAGCGGGCATAAAGGAAAAATAGGATCCTCACATCATTTAGATATAATATGGAGTGAACGATGTGATCCATTTCCGGTTCACTGCATATAAACCTTAATAATTTATTCATAAATACAAAAACAAGTATCCAGTATCGCATTGTTTAGAATAACCCCTTCCAAGGAAAAATAAAAGTAACATTTTTCCCACACACCGATCAACATCTGAAAAGGATCCTATAAATTTAACACACAAACATGACACGCCTCTTGCTCAACCGTAAATAAATCCGGCCACGGCTCACCGATTTCCCGACAAAAAGGGAAGATAAAAAAAATCATTAAAAAAAGTCGCATCAGCTCAGCCGCGTGAAACCTGTCAGTCGCATAAAGTCATGTTTTCGCGTTTCGGCTCTCTGTTCGCGGGTATACCTCACGGCAACTGACGGCCCAAACCGCTAGGCCTCTCCACGGTTTTTCGTAAAGGTATTTAAAAATACAAAAACCTTTTTTTGACAATACTCTATCCACCCAATGTTTGTTACCTTTATTTTATTTTATTGGACAACTGACGTAGAAATACGAGTATTGGTAGACTTTTTTAGCAGTCAAAGGTATTTTTCGGTTTGCCAATGTATAGATTGGGTATTTGAACTGTGAAAATGTCCTTTATGGAAAAATTACGTAATGTAGTAAAAAAAAAGTATATTGAGTTTTGTAGAAAGTACCTAGAACAGTATAAGTACACAAAGGAACTTAGTTTCATACATGAAAAGCATTTAATTATAACTATTTTTTTTTTTAATCTCATTAAACATGGGAGTTTCATGTGTCATCTCCTTGCATTCTATAAACTCGTAAACGTGAATGTAATTTTAATTTTCTTTTAATTTCCAACGCCGCGGCCGGCGGCGCGCGTCTTGTCTGTTAAGCTACCCGTCTGCCATTACCATTTCTTTTCTAAATATTAATTTCAGAGCATTTCAATGTTAAACCGATTTACAAAGCAAAGTAATTGTTACACAAATACAACTTTGTGAAACAAATCACTTTCTTAAGTGATTTGTTTCACGTTATAATCTTTTCTCATCTTTTGGCATTCTATGATATCACTATCAGTAATAGGTGAATATGAAGATGGAAAAAATCTTTACAAGGTCAATTTTCAACAGCCTTCATCACATTAACACAATGGTATAGTATTCCATCTCGTCGAGATGTCACGCTCAGCTTACAGTCTGGTCACGTTAGCACGCTTGTGACGCGCGGTGTTGCGGTCATGACGCGGATTATGTCTGACAGTGAGTGCTCCGCTTTATGTGGGCTTAAGTTGTGAGTGTGCCCGAGGTTGTGTGGTGGAAGTCCTTTTATTAAAAGAAGGATATTAAAGATTGATTTAAGTTATTATTTGGTACTTATCAGTGGTGGCCCAGTAGTAATGGCCGCGACTTACGAGTTGTTGGTTCGTACCAAGACAGGCGCTTTACCTTGTGTAAAGTATTTCATCACCACTGCTCTCAAAACGGTGAAGGAAAACATTGTGAGGCAACCGGCATGTCCTAGAACCAAAAAATTCGAAGACACATCCACCAACCCGCACTGGGCCCGCGTGGTGGATTACGGCCCACTCCCTCTTACCGAGAGGAGGCTTGTGTCCCAGTAGTGAGAACATTATAGAGTGATTATGCTTATACTACTTACGTTATTTATGGCAAAGTATGGAAATTGTTACTAATGGGATGGAAGAAAAGCTTGCTAACACAAATTAGGAGTGTGGCCTTTGCTTGCTTCCGTAGATGTGAGTAATTTAAAAAATACCCAATTTCGGCCGAAAACCAAACATAAAAGAAGTAAAATAAATAATCATACGGTTCAGACGAACCCAACTCTAAAATTATGATATTTTTCCCTTACATCAATCCATTTTACGAGCCATTTCTAAATGGAATTTATACAGATAACACCTTTATACGCAATTTATTTATATCAAGCAGGCCGCATGTGTTTTACCCTAAAACGCCCATATAAAAACCCTTGCCATTACCTAATGGCATAATTAGGTTACCTTACCTTACCCTACCTACGATCAATCGTAAAAATAGCAATCAGAATTCGAATCGTAAAAAATAAATAAAAACAAATGGTTGGGAAGAGTCGATAAATTATATCGAGAATCGTCGTTTAGTGATAGGCAATAAACATGGAAGCTTAAGTGCTGAGGACACGCTATAAATGGCTATAAATTCGCGCTCTATGCTAGCCCGGATGGTTTTTGATGACGATTGACAAGCAGCAATTTATGACGTCGATTCTACAATCATGTTTTTGGATAAGCCAAGCGGACAAAAGACAGGCAGATTAAAGGGTATTTGGTCTGTGTTGTAGTGTCAGCATGTCTATATCTACCGGTTCAATGTCGTTATTGGAGGAACGCTCTAATATCGGAGTCGTAAATTGTTGTAAAAAGCTCCGGTAATGTTACGAATCAATTTAGAACTTAAATATATAGATTATATTATTTTGCATGTTACTAATTACGCAATAGTTACCTACCCTAGTTTTTAAGAAGAAAGGGACAGAAATGCATCCTTCTAACTTCCAAATATATGCATAATTAGATGCAAATACATATTTTAGTGTCTATAAAATCCAATTCATGTTTCGTCTACCGACTTTCTAACTTTAGTTTTCCATCCATCAAGATACTACTAGACTACTGCATCTTGCAGGACAATAAAATAAATCCTCATATTATTTCAGTTCAATGGGTTTTACGTGACCCGAGTGCAAATAGACTGATCTGGCTTATCTTCACGCCTGCATCATTTAATAGAGTGGGTAGGATTTTGATTATTGGAGATAGATACTATGAATAGGATGAAAATCAATAGGAGATTTTTGCTACTGAACCCTGCGATAGGCTGAGTTATTATACTAGAAGTCAAACTTATATTAAAAGAACTTCTTTGAGGCTATATGGAGTGGAAAATGATTTTAGCTTTAAGGCTCCGTGCACGAAAAAAACCCTTTTTAGTCAATTTCTTATTTAATTGTGAGAAAGCTTGAAATAATTGAAACATTAAGACTGTAACTATAGACGTACAGTTTTCGTGGTGCTAAACCATTCGTGTCATTCACAGCACCTGTTAAATCACTTTTGTGCTCTCGCAAATATAGTATATTGCGCCTTTGATTTACTTAATGAAGATATTGTATAATCATAAAATAAAATTTTGATTTATCTCAAGGATAGCTGAAGCCGTGTGTGATTTTTAAATTTCTTGATATGGTTTGCTAAATAATAGGAAAAATACATTAATGACTGGGTTTTAAAAAAAATATAGGTTTTTACAACATTATTTTTCTGCTATATTTTGTATCGAAGTTGAAAAAAATACTTCCCGTACGTGCAAGTAGACTATATAATAATGTAGTATATATTTTTTAAATTTCAAAATCAAAAGTAATGTCTCGTAAAAAGATCATCAAACGCCAGTCTGGGTTCTAAGGTGGAAAATAAATTGAAGATGTGTTTCTAAGGGCATGGTACAAGCACAAAGAAAGATTTTTTTTCCCCGTTAGGGCAGATTTTTCAATTGTCAGCTATCTTTTATTTTAAGAATAATTATGACTGATTATTACTGACTGTACGGGTAAGGTACATATAAATGATAAACTGATTATGAGTTAAAGTTGTGTATTGATTAGTTAAATAAATGATCGACCCGCGGCGAATGAGTCTTTTGCTGTTACCCAAAACAATGCTATGCGACTACTGATCGTTTACTAAAAATATATATATTTTATTCATTCGCTGCGCGTCGATGTCAGCATAAAATTGATACAATTGATATGTACGGGTTTGCTCGTACATGCTCCCAGAGGAAAAAGATATAAAGACACAACTGAGTTATTGAGAAACAAAATAATTATGTATAATAAATGATTTGATGTTATGCTAATTTCCTGGTCCTGTCTCTATCGTTAACACACTGTTCACAAATTAGATATGCTTGTATAAGAACCTAACATAGGGGAGGTGGCTTTATCTAACACCCGCGCACTTTTTACCACCTTCGCCCTTTCATTGTGACACTGATTCACTACACTATCCCCAACACACGCACGTTGCGAGGCCGGGCACGCGCCCCAGCTGAGCGCGCCGCATGCTGCGGGAGTCGCCGGTGCGAGCGCGGGTGCGCAGCGCGACCGCACGCGCCTCCACGCTAACACTCCGATACACGCTGCTACCACGCCGATCATACAGTAGATCGCGGTGTAATGATGAATGTCATGGGATGACAGACTGTCAAATAAGAATCCATTTTCTTTCATGATCTTGATTTTGTCCTCAATCGTTTTAAGCTCTCGATCACTCTCTATGCTGGAGTCGTTCAAGATATCTTGAGGAATAGACACGTTTATAACGTGGTTTATGGATGAAATGACTGGTGAGTATAGGTTAGCCCTAATACTAACATCGCTCGTTCTTTGTTGATGCGCAATTACTTCAAAATTATCTGATTTGATTATGCAGCCGTATTCTATAGTTATAAGTCCGGACAGAGTCAGCTGATGCGCGGTAACTTGATCTCCACATACTGTTCGTATGTTACATTGACCGCAACAAAAATAAATATAATTGTTGATAGAATGGCTTTCCATCCAAAGATTTTTACAGGGATCGACGTTGACTTCACACGTTGATGCCTTTGATTGGCAGAAGTCCTTGTCGCTGCTTAATTTGTAAATAGGAGAATGAATGAATGAATCTATGAGAAATGGATGACATCTTCTTATTGATTGCTTTGATAGCATCGTTGTATGTGCTTTCGTATTTGAGGTATATACGATGATACTCTTGATTTCGGTCTCCCAGCTCACTGTCTAACTCTCAATGCTGAGTGTCAATCTTCGCCCAGCGAGACCTTACCGTACTTAACAGATGATCGAATTCCCATTTCTCCGCTACAACATATATGTTGATACTTGAAACAGTATATTCAAAGGCCTTGAAATTGCTGATCTGTTTCCTCATCGTCTCATCCGTCTTGCTGTTTGATCCCTGAGACTTTAAAGTTGACCTGAAGGTTGCTGTACGGTGTTTGAGGTAGCTAGAGGAGTAGCAGGTTTTAAAAGCGGTGTTGATGGTATTTCCTCTATTGGCTGATGATTCTGAATAACTGCTCTGATTTTCTCATATCTCTCCTTCACTGTGTCAAATTGCTCCGAAGTGAAGTAAGTATGCGATCTGGCATATTCGATGCTACACAATCTTACATGATTCGATTGATACTCTTGCCAGCATGCATCCAAATTGTCTAACCTTCGGCGTATGTAGTCCGAGGTTTTGCGATCGGGGCCATCTTTTTTGAAGTTTGTGTAAACTTGTTCTAGCTGATTGAGTAGTTGCTGTTGTTGGGCGAGAACGTCCTCCGTTGAAGACATGTTGTTGATAGAATTGATAATAAATGGAACGATCTTACTTGATTGTCGAAGCAGGAGCTTGTTGCTCACCAAATGCGGATTCCTGTTGATCCCTGCTGATTGCTGCTGCTGCTGCTATGTACTGCACTATTGCTGGCAATACAAACACCTTCACTGCTAGTTCACTTGACGTCACTAGTGAAACGGTTTACAGTACTTGATTGCTGCACTGTAATTTACACACGCGACATCCGGTTCGAAGGACCATAAATGTACGGGTAAGGTACATATAAATGATAAACTGATTATGAGTTAAAGTTGTGTATTGATTAGTTAAATAAATGATCGACCCGCGGCGAATGAGTCTTTAGCTGTTACCCAAAACAATGCTATGCGACTACTGATCGTTTACTAAAAATATGTATATTTTATTCATTCGCTGCGCGTCGATGTCAGCATAAAATTGATACAATTGATATGTACGGGTTTGATTTGACACTGACTCTGATTGTTTAACGAATTATTGACTATATTTTGCACTAACTTAAATTTTATAAGTTAAACTGTCATTACTAATGAATTTAAAATTACAAACTTAATTATTAAAATGTAAACATTTTGTACGCCTAGTGAGGCAAAACATGTTGGTCCAGTAAAACTATGTTTCCATCTATATGTGCATATTCATGTATCATGTTACACGTCATGTTTGAACAAATAAATTTATCTTAATCTTTATTTTTATGGTGGTTTAACATAATATTATCATCTTAGTACATAAAAAAATGTCAAACCGTCATATTTATTCCTCAGATAAAAGTTAAGTACCTAACTGACGATTGAAATATTAGCGCTTAGAAAATCGTACATAGGATTTTTTTATGTACCTAATAGAAGTAATTAGGGCAACGAATAGTCTATAACACTTAAGTACATATATCAAAGATATATTAGTTTTTATTATAACTTACTACGAAACACATTCAGCCAAGAAATATCTACTAATGATGAAAACAAAATACGCATTCAAAGAGAGACCTCACAAGTTCCATCTTTGATGTCCGATATTTGATATTTGTGCCCATTCAATACACCGCAGTAATTATATTGAGCCACAAAAGATAATTATATAAAGATACAGAGGTATCAATAAAGACAAGGGAAAGTAGTGTAATGGATATTTTTGTTATGTCTTTGTGCATGTATCTATTTCTATTGGAAATGTAGGTAAATAATCTATCAGGCAGGTAAACAAGCTATAAGCTTTCGCAAGAGTTACGATGTTTGAGTACCTACAGGGCAACTGGGCAACAAGGGTAGCAGTTAGCTTGACTATCCAGGTTGCCAGACGTTGGTGACAGAGAAAGAATTGTAATGGAAGTTCCTAGTAGGTAGGTACAGTCGACTGCACGCCGGGGGTACTAGCACTATGGCCTTGAGCCGGCCTAGCGCAGTTTTAATAGAATAAGGGGCCAGCTTATGCGGGAATTGTAGCCACTCACGTGCGGCCCACTGTACCTATGGTATATTTAATAAGTTATGAGTTAGCAATTAGGTACTATACACAAACAGCAAAAGCAAATCCAATTCGATTATCAATCTGTTATTCTGTTACAATGTGTACGGAATGAAAAGAAGCTGAATTTCTGTTTCCTTTTTATTCCAATTCATCTTGGAGAAACATTAGCAGTACTTTTTCATGTACTATCACCATATTTCATTCGCGCCGCAAGAAAAAACGCCAGTGAATTCCTTTTTCAAACTTATGTGTCATTTCTCGCTTAGTATTCAGCGCGCGCGGACGTGCGGCTGGCTGTCACGTGAACCGATACTTTTTATTTATTTGATACTTGGAACTTTTGTAAGAAAATATAATATATTTAATAATCGGGTTGCCTCAAAGTTTATGTGCTTAGCCAGAAGTTTGAGCTATTTCATTTAAGTTTTCTTGTACCTACTACATGCCTATACTTCCAACAGATTTTTTTTATAAAGATTTTGTTTCATAGCTTTTTTTGGAGTTTTAACACGAAAGTGCGTTTTAAAAATATATAATTTCAAACAAAATAATTAGTTTACTTAAACACCTAACATTATTAATCAAAGTTATTAGTAACAAAATGATCTTTAGCAAAATAACATTTAGAAACACTTTAACAGAAAATGCACCAGCGTTTTTTAATATCTCTCCACAGCTAAGAATCTTACCAAATAACTTCAACACTGAAGTCACTGGGTATGTGGTTTTATGTCGCTGAAGTTAAAAGCTAAGACTCTGCGGCTTTCGAGAAGAAAACACAAGGGACCTTATAGCGGAATTACTTTAGTATGGTTTAAGTTGTAAACTGAATGTTTACAAGCTTTTATTCAACTTCCATTCATATGTAAGTTCATATGTAAGTTTTCCGCTTCAAATTTTGCAAACAATTTTTCGGCCACTTGTTAAGCTTGCTTTCTGGTGTTATACTACCGTAGAAAAACATATAACAAAAAAACAAACAAGAAATGACATTCATATCACGTTTCACATAGGTGTGTGTGTACCCACCATTATACTAGTATGGTATCTTTATCCTAATATTAACAAATGCAAGTATGATACACCATTACCCAGCTCTTCTAGGAACCCATTAACAAAAATTCACATTTCATACTTTTCATCAACCAAATCTATTCATACCTATTTTTATAACAATTCTATCACTCCATGACACTTTTTCGTACCATATTCCCTTTGTACACACTCCAATTTCGGCTGTCACGAACATAGCTCAATAATAACTCAACAGAGCTCAACATTTGCTCGTCAATTGTATTTTGTTTCGAACTTATCTATCGTAAACCGATCCCTACGTTTTATGGAGCTCCCTACAAAAGATATCCGCTATCGTGTGCCTTTGTCTGTCACGTCCGTAAAATGTTGTATTATACCACGTTTGTTAAATACAAAAGAGGTTAAATAGGTGAATGTGGTATCTGATTAAATAAAGAGCATGATTTATACAGAATTTGTAACGTCGGTACCACAGGTTACCTGTACTAGTGGAAATATTATACTTATGCTGTGGGACTGTCATGGTTGGAGACTCGAACTCACTACCTTGCGAACGCCACCTTAGGCGTTGAATATTATTTATTAGGTATTAAAGTTTATTTTTTTAATTTTTTGTTATTTAAGGGATTTTGTACACATATGCGACGATGTCAATCCCATCGTGCTTTTACAAATAACTACTGACTCCTAAACTAAATTAACAAATCTTAGTCACACTAAACTTAACTTACTCTAATATCTTATCCAAAAAAGTATATATTGGGCAATAAAGTTACAAAAAGAAATAATCAAATGAGAAATGGCAATAATCAACAATCTCAGTCTCAGAAATAGGTGATCTTAATCCGTTGGTGATTCCACTTTATTGGGAGGTAATAATTTAGCGTGTATTAGGAGTCGCTTATACCTACTACACTGTGAACATCGTATGACGTAACAGAATCTGTGGAGTTTATTTATAGAATACTGTAAAGTTTTAACGGACCTATTTACAGAATAACACTGATTATTTTCCGTATTACTCAAGCATAAAATGAACAGCTGTGAAAACATCTCGTTACAATGATAATAATATCAAGGGCTCCTACATTGGTTGACACTCCCGATTAAAATTAATCCATTTGAAAGGCGACTCGCTTGTGCTGCCATTTGTAACAGAACGCCTTTGTTACTGATATCTCTGTGACTGCCAGACAATTTTGTTAAAAAGGACTTCACATTCAATCGATTGTTGGCTGTTGTTTGTTTTGGATACATAGCAAAATTGGTACAGTTTAAGGTGCCACTTATTGCAGGCTAGACTACCGGTGACCTCTGGGGTCTACGGTGCTACGGCGTAGTATCCGTCATCTGTAGCACCTTAGACCTGTAGCGTAGGTTGTTTTTATTCTTGCGCGAAATATATTTTTGGTGATAATAGTTAAAATCACACTATTATAATGAAGTTCAGTAACTTATTATCAAATTTTTATAATACCTTCAGAAATGACATCAATAACACCAAATACAAAAAGTTTTATTGGCAAAATGAAAAGGTGGTGACAGACATAAACACAAACAATGACATATCTGACATAAACACAATTGAGTTTGTACATCACAGTATTTTGGTTTAATCATTGACCCCCAAACTAAGCAGGGCTTGTATCTTGGGGTCGGAGTGCGATCGAGCAGAAAGAAATATGTCAGTTTACAAAGCTAGTTTAGTAAAGCGTATATTATTTTGTGTGTGTGTTTGTGTGAGTTTCTGCGAGGGTGAAAGTGTGAGAGAGGGATGTTGGTAGCTGGCACTTTGCCTTCTCGACAAACGTTAGATAAATGATGCGATGAACTATACGATATACTTACTATACGATGTTCAGTTCACATTCCGAATAATCTAAAAGTTCATGCAACTTTCCCTAGATGTGTGCCAAAAGGCAGTGCAGGCAGGACATTGACGATACCGCTTTCATTTGTCCTATCTCGTATCAGAAAGTGACAGCATTACTTTTAATGGTGAATTAAATTTAATGTACTTATGTGCAACTGGCGGAAATAATGCTATTATTTGTTGTAAACTATGTTTTATGTAAATAAATAATTTTTGTATTTTTTTTTTGTATTTTGAATAGTGTTGAACAAAATAAAACATGCTTATTGAAATCAGGGACTAAAATGTACAAGAAGTACTAAATGCTTCAAGGAGATCTTAGATTGGACCTTAATCACCAGTATAGAATGACCTGTTAATACATTATGGTTGTAGAGGTGGATGGCTCAAGGTTTGTTGGTAGAAATAACACTGGGCAATAATTTCAATTGTTGTTGCTGGATTCAATTATGTATTCTTTAGCGTTTAGTATCGCTGTTTGTAGAATAATGGAACAGTTACGGAAAAAATATTAATGTTTTGTTAATCAAGTTAGAAAAAACTGTATAAAGTTACAATAAATTAATAAAGTATTTACTAATAATATTGGTAATATAACATTACGCTTGTTTCTACGAAGGGTTAGGCACAGATGTTAGGTACACCTTAGTACACCCACATTTCGCTAGTTATTGTAAAAGGGGTGAGCCTATTTTCATAACCCGGGCACAAATCTAGACTGCTACACAGAAACAGTAACGGGTAAGACACTGCTAGTAGTAGTTACAGTAACTACTCTTGACTCGTGATGAAAACCGGCGTAGGTACCTCATTATTTAACACGCATATGAAACAAATCTTCGTAAGCAATTAACTGGAACATATTAACTTGTTTACCTTTATTTATGACAAGATAACACAGATAAATGTACCCAGATGTGTTTCTCGTACCTAAAATACTTTCAAACAATATCTTTCGCAAAATGAGCTCGCAGTGAGCATGAAATCCAGCACTTAAAGCCATTATCTTAATGTAAGATAGTTTTAAGCACACCGGCACTCTAGAGAGACTTGAGATCTCCGTTCACGTTAAAGAAATTAAAATGTTGTTTTCAGGGAATTTCTAAAAAGCTTTGTTTTTTTGAATTTTTGAACGACTGGAGGAGACAAAATAATGTCTTTTGTAAGTTAAAGCTGTCATTTTTTTTTTAAAGTTACCCCACACTAGGAATTTCTCCTGTATCGTGGATGCGTTAACAAACATTTAAACTCACATATACAAACAGCCAGACCCGGAACAACTACTTGTAGGTCATACAAATATTTGTTCCGTGCGGGAATCGAACCCGCGACACGCAGCGCAGCAAGCAATCGCTTAACCACTGCGCCAACCGTGTCGACGACACACTATTTTGCTAACTATTTACATTTAATTTTTCTCATTTTACATTATTATACTTTACTTCGTAAAGTTGTATATTATTTTAATTAATAAGAATGTGAGGAGTATGTGGGTCATTGTTTTTTAGGGTTCCGTACCTCAAAAGGAAAAAAACGGAACTGTTATAGGATCACTTCGTTGTCCGTCTGTCTGTCTGTCAGTCTGTCAAGACCCTTTTTCTGAGGAACACGTGGAGGTATCAAGTTGAAATTAATACCAAATACGTAGGACTACGGTTTCTTGGAGCTCTAAAAAAATCAAGTTTTTATATCAAAGCAATAAAAAATACGGCGTTTTATGCGATATATTTCGATACTCGCAAATAAATCAAAACCTTACCAGTACCAGTGGGCCCATAGGGTACTTCCCGTTGAGCTACAATCATGAAATTTGGTATGAAGCAAGGTCTCACAGCACAAATAAAGAAAAATGTATTCAATTTGTTCATTTGTAGTTTTTTCAATTCAATTCAAATATTTTATTTCATATAAATTACAATCGTTATTATATTATAATTATTCATATATGATGAATAATTTTTAACTATATAAACACACAATGACACAACAACGGAAACATTGGATCAGGACCGCACTACTCGTACATGTAGTTTGGTCCAATGCTCCATGAAGGAGTAATAAGCTGCAGGAAGCTGTTGGGGCTGCCCTTTATGCGGCGCATCAGAGACGCTATTCTTTTGCGATGTATCGCTTGGAATCCATCCACTTGAGCGTCAGCAAACATAGCTGATGCACTACAAAGGCGTGGCAACCTCATCAACATCCTGAACGCGTTATTGTATTGGACACGCAGGTAAGTGTTCTGCGTTAGTTTCACCCATAGGCTGCAGGTATAAAAAGACTGACAGTACGCCTTCAATAAAGTTATTATTACCTGTGCAGGACAGCGTGCAAACTTACGGGCCAGCATATTAGCTCTGACTGACAATGCCCTGCGTTCCATTCAACATCCACATCATCTGTGAGGGCCTCGGTGACCCAGTGGCCCAGGTACTTGAACTGCGGCACCCTTTTGAGAGCACTGCCGTCCAATGTGACCTGAGGTGCGGTGTCATAGCACTTCGTACCGGACTTAAACACCATCACCTCACTCTTGTTCGTGTTATACCTGAGCCCATGGACCTCCGCATAGCACTCACATACCTTTATTAAGCGTCTTAGGGCACTGATCGATCATCAGCTCAACAGCACCATATCGTCGGCGTAACTTATATTTTTAACAAAAACTCCATCAATCGAGCAACCTACCTGAGTGCTGCTGAGCTCACGGACCAGCCGTACACGTACAGGTTAAAGAGCTTGGGCGAAATCAGATCACACTGTCTTACGCCACACTCCAACCTATACGCATCCGATAGTGATCCCGCCCACCTGACATTGTTACGTTGATTGCCATACCAACAATTAAGGAGCGATGTAAATTTATTAGAAAGTTCAGTCTCACTCGACAACTTCTGCCACAGCTTGTCATACACAACCAGGTAGAACGCCTTTGAGAGGTCTAAGAAACAGGAGTAAACTGGTGTATTCCTGCTGGTGTAATACCGGATAGTGTGCTTGAGACTCAGTATAGCTGTTTCAGTAGACAGCCCAGTTCGAAACCCGAACTGAGCGTCATGTAATTTAAGATGTTTATCTAAATATTTCTCAATCACACTATCCAGTACCTTGGCAATCACAACTACGGTTCTCATCAATGCATCAGGTAGGTATGAGTGCCCTACGGCAGAAGGTCAAAAGCATGGCCAGCGCCCTTGGCAAGTGACCGCCTGCATATTGCAAGTGTTCAATGCTCAATGACTGATGCCCAGGGGATTTTCCTCGTTTCATGCTTTTCACCACCTGCGCGACAGCCCTAATTGTAATCCGTAAGATCGTGTCCCCGGTACGTACCTCATGCGACTCAGTTCCCTCATGCCCGGTACCCAAAGGCGAGCAGACCTTAGAGTGCTCCCTAAACAGGCTGGCAATCTGGTCGGGCTCACTACTACCCCCGACGCTCACTGGAACGCCCGACCCTGGACTCAGTTTACCGGTTTCCTTCCAAAATTGACTGAAATTATTAGCTGTGTGTTGTGTTGCTAAAATATCCATTATTATTTGTGTCTGGTTGTACTGACACCATTTAAGCTTTGATTTAAATAAAGCACGCGATTTACGCATATTTTCAAAAAGAGGACCAGACGTGGGTTTTCTGTTAGCAACCAACTCCTGAAACTAAAGTCGAGCGTCGCCATGAGCCGTTTTCACATATTTGTTAACCTATGGCTTTACTTTTTAAAACTATTTAATTTTCTCTTACAGCAATTTGATGCTGCATTTTATAAAATATTAACTATACTATTACACATCTTGTTTATAATACCTCTATGTTTAGAATTGCTACAAAAAAGATCTGCACATTCTCTAAACTCCGGGGGAAAATCTACGTCACGTAGTTTGAGTGTACATTCTTGATTGTATTATTTTGATTGCGATAAATCCCTAACACCCCAAACTACACTGTTCTGTCCAGTGTTGGCATTCTTATCTTTTGGTTTTATAGTACTAATGTCACATATAAGCTCAATAGAAAAATAATCAGACCACGAGATATTATATTTAATCTTAACATTTAAAACTGACCGCCTCGCAGCTTCAATCACAACAATGTGATCTAACCATGAACGTCACTAATGTATGAGTATGACTCCGATAGTAGACCCCAAAAGTCAATAACCGCACACACCCAGCACTGTTCAACACAAAAACTCATAAGATGCTTACCGAACGATGCACTCGGGTGAGCATTAAAATCCCCTAGTATGAATACCGTATCCACACCACAACTGTCTATCCCTGCACTAATCTCACTTAAACAGTTCGTAAAATCGGACAAATTTTCTGTAGCATCTGTCGGCATATAAACCGAAAACACTAAAACCGTCAAGCACTACTCTAATGGCTGTGAGTCTCACATTTTCACACTCCACTACAGACACGTACGGGTACACACTCTTCGGCATGACATTATCCACCGCTGATTTGCCAGTATACGCGAAATCCTGGTCTATCTCTCCTAGATATGAAATGGCATAGGGCACGAGCCATGTTTCTTGTAATGCCACTTTAACAGCAGTGTGACATAACGATCTTACACAGTCAATTGATCTTGTTATTGACCGACAGTTTGACGGCACGGTTGGCGCAGTGGTTAAGCGTTTGACTGCTGCGCAGCGTGTCGCGGGTTCTATTCCCGCACGGAGCAAATATTTATGTATGACCTATAAGTAGTGGTTCCGGGTCTGGCTGTTGGTGTATTTGAGTTTAAATGTTTGTAAACGCATCCACAATACAGGAGAAATTTCAAGTGTGGGGCAACGTTTTAAAAAAAAAAAAATTTTAACTGACAAAAGTCGTGTTATTTATTTTCTTTTGTGATTTGTCTACCATCACTATTCATATTCCACAAACCTTCTAACAGAGACACCCTCCGGCCATAAACTACTTTCTAAAAAAAGTGTAAGCTTTTGCCTTGGGACACAAATCTTGTACGCATTATATTGTCGCTGTATCTTCGCGTTGATTCTTTGCAAAGATACATTAACCTGTGTTTTATTCAAAATGTAAGCAAGTATATCACTTTCCGAGGTACTTCTATCTACATTGTTTAAAAACAAAGGTATTCTAATATCCGCGGCCTTAAATTGTTCGCTAGGATTATAAGGGCTTTGCCTTCAATGGTATGGTGATTCCTCAACCTTTTTCGCTGTATCAAAGTCCATCAATCTACATGGTCTTCACATTATCTGACCAAGATTGAATTTAAAAGAAACTGTGACCTCTGAGTTTGTTTCGGCCTTTCTTCTCAGAGTAATCAGGTAGGAAACGCCATCTCATCTAGTTTATAAAAATATGATTGACGTGTAAAAGTGTTTGTACAAACCTACTTACCAAAGGCGATATGTTTGTTTTAGAGTATATATATTTAGAGGGATATATTATATATAGAGGTACACAGGATATCTCAGGCCATCTTTCGTAAATGCACACCTAAAACAAATAGGAGCATAATGAGTTATTTTACACCAACACGAAACTAACAATACTCATCAGCCAAAGAAAACTATCGTATTATATGACGCTTACCTTCTTGTAATAACATTGTGCCTATTTCATCTATTGTTATAGTCTACTCCACCTTCTCCGAATAGGTAATAAATGAACTATTTATGTAAATATACATTTTTTTTATCATAGATTTTGTTATTATTAAAACTGCTTATTCAAAGTTTTGTTCAACCAACCCACATTATTTTTATCTTTTAGTAAAACTAAATAACTGTCAGTATTGTCCGCCGCGCTCGGCGGCCTGTAGCGCATTGTGAGTGGCGTGCACGGATCAATCTAACTGATCGCTGGTTTCGCTGAGACCGTTCTTGTTGTTTTTGTAATTATATTTGTTTGATTACTTGTTTATTTATCTATTTATAAGTATAAAAATATGTATTAGGTATGTTGAAACTGTTTGTACTTTCCGTCACTTGTCCCTAAAGGTTCATTACAAAACCAGCGTCACACAGCATCGGTCTAGCATTAATGCTGAAATTAACCTTTTTGGCGCAGCCGTCAGGCACACAGTATATTGTTGTTTAAACATTATTTTCACTGTTTTTTTTGTTGTTTGTATTTTGTGTTTCACGAACTGTGTCCAAGTAAACTTTATTCTTTCTTTCTTTCTACTTACAGAACTAAAATCATTTATTATGGAGTACATAGAAAGTGTGCTAAAACTGGACCTAGGGTGTACCTAAACCTCCTATGGTGCAAGTGTCGAAGAACCTAGCTAAATGATAAAAAATTTGATATAAATTCACGGATTTTTTTTTTAAAGATGTAAGTCCTTCATACCGACATGATGCGTAGCTGATTTGCTACGACAGCGTAGCTTGCGTAGCAGTATTATCGTAGCTCTATTACTTCGTACTCGTAGCACGTAACAGTGTAGCCTTTTATTGCACTTGGCGATCAAGCGAGGTACCTTTAGATCACGTTATTTTTATCTTCAGTAGCAGGTGGCGTTCTATAGTTTCTGCCTACCCCCATGGGAAGAAGGCGTGAGTTTATTAATTAAATAGTATAAAACAAAGTCGCTTTTCGTGTCTGCCTGTTGGATCTTGTAAACTAAACAATGGATTTTAATACGATTTCCACCATTATTTAGAAAATGTATTCTAGAAGGTTTATATTCAGAATAATACATTAATATTTAACGTAATTTTAAAAATAAATACACTGGATAAACTTCTTATACTAAATTAACTACTAAAACAAACTATTAAAATAAAATATCCTAAGGCTCAATTTTTTTTTTAATTATCGCGGAACGGAATGAAAGTGAGTTTTTTGTACAAAGCATAATGAACTTTATGTCGAAAGTGTAACGTACAAACTAGATACGAGCCAAATATCAGGTCGCGCGTTCTCTCGAGAATTCTCGCGCATTCTCGGTAATTCGTTAAAAGCTCGTATCTAGTTTGAACGTTAAACAATTGACATAAAGTTCATTTTGCTATGTACAATATCGTTACAAATAATCGCTTCCGTTCCGTTCCGTGGCAATGTAAATTGATTGTGCCTAAGCAAACTATAACTATTAACAATATAAAGTTTATTTATATTTTCACCACTTGAGATTTTCCGCAGTCACATCAGCAATCAGCAGCGCCAGCACAGCACGCCGAGCCAGGAAGATGAGATAGCGCAAGAGTATCGACACACGTTGCTGCCCACACTAAAGGCCTACCCATTTTCCATGGAAATAAAGACATGCCGTCCGGTTTCTTGCCATCATCGCGTGCCAAGCCATTGGATTCTAATACAGCTAGAACGCCGACAGCTATAAGAGCTCGTCGGATGATGTCACGTGCCGCGCTAAGCGACTCGCACTTCCGTCGTGGTATCCGAGGCTGTTGACAACTTCGAAACAGTGACAGCGATGAGGAGACCGCTCCTAGTCACAAGGAAGCAACGTGGCGGAAAGTAGTGCCATCGAAAAAAGTGCCTATGTTCTACGACGGTAGTGCATGAAGCCACAGACCCGACTCCCACTTACCCACAGCCAGCAAGCGCGCACGCTCCGCAGTACTACTGCGAACGTGTCAAGTAAATTGTTCTGTACTACTCCGCAGAGCGGCTCATCCCACCGTCTCTGGGAAGATGGATTGTCGGACGGATCTGAATTCGGGCAAGCGAGTCTCCATAGCCTCGGTGAAGCACGGCACATCGAAATCAATCAGTGTGGAGGCCAGGATTTTCCTGATTAATTTCTCAGTGCCGTGGACCGAGGTTGTGAAAGCTGGTAAACTAATACTAGAAATTTTGCGGATAGATAAATAGCACAGACACATTAGCAAATAGCACCAGTGCGAAGCAAGGGCGGGTCGCTAGTGGTACATAAACATTTAACTCAGATGTAGCAAAGACATCTCCATGGTCTGACATGTCGCCGCTACACAGTGCGACACAGGGCTCGGTAAAATATAATTTTTTAATGTTTTATACTTTAATCTACTTGCGTAAAAACAGAGTTTGTTGCCTGCTGATAAGTTTTAATATTTCTACGGTTCCCTGTACGTTTTTATTGTATTTTTGTCTTCTGTGTCAACAGGTGTGGGTTTTATCCGCACATCAAAACAAACTTTGTAAACAACCAGGTTACAGACAACAATACAAGCTCGGGTGTTTTTGCGTGGGTTGTGCTGTGTGGACATACAACACTGGGATTAAGAGGTACTGGTTGCACCTGTTTCGCCATTTGTACGAAAAAATCTTTTTCAAGGATTAAAATGACTTAATCTGCCTAGCCTTTTTGTTGGGGTCGGCTTCCAGTCTGACCGGATGCAGCTGAATACCAGTATTTTAAATGAAGTGACTGCCTATCTGACCTCCTCAACCCAGTTACTGGTTAATAAGATACCCCTTGGCTGACTGGTTGTCAGACTTTCGAACTTCTGACAACCCGTAACGACTGTCGTGTCGGCTACCCATGATTGACAGCCAGGACCGAACAGTTTAACGTGCTTTCCGAATCACGGAGGAGTCTCGGTATGTAAAGATGGCCACCCCAGCTTAACCTGACGGATCAACCCATGCGGCTATTAATTCTTAGTCACGAGCTCCTCGAGGGATTAAAATGAGTATGAATCAAATATAATAGAATCGTAGTAAAACTATTGAATAAGCTCTTGATTTTGTAGATAATGAACCTAAACTCCGGCCGATGAGAGAATGCGTCCCTGACACCGCTCAGCTGAGTACAAAAGAAAACGTGTTTTAAGATTTATACTTTATTAGTTCCTAATCGTGTCCAACTGAAAGGTGTTAGGAACGCATTATCTCGGTGGCCGCAATATAATGTAATTTAGGGGTAATTTATGTAAATGAAAAACAACTCTATTCAATTTGTTTGCGTATAATAAACGAAAACAAATCGCTTGACCTCAACATTTTTTGAACTTTTATGTATAATTTATTTATTTTTTACTTTACTGAATAATTTATTTAAGACATCTCTTATTCCACCTCCACAACAGAGCCCATGAATTATTCACGAGATCTTTTAATCTTAATACATCAACAATACGCCTCATTATTTATTCACAGCGATGGGAGAATTTTCCATCGGATTCCCATAGTCGTGTGCGCCTTAAGACATTCCACGGTGTGCAATGGTGTCAAATATCGAGTTATTAAGCCCCTACCTGCCTGCTTGACGTTTATGGGGGAGTCAAATTAATGGTGTTCTGAACACCATCCACCTTTAACATTATGGTAGGACGTATTTTATTTTGCTGGATTTAAGTCAAAATACTTTGTGATAAAAACTTTATTGACATAACTACAATGGAGATGTTTAGGTTTAATTCAAAGGGAAAGATAAAGTTATAATTACTACGATTAACATGGACATTAATAACATTTTCACCGAATATTGCATTTACCACACACAATTTTTTCAAATCCAGAAAAGTCTTTCATTGACCCGAAACATTACAGTCAGTAGAAGCGTATACCAATGTTAACAAAAACCGGCTAAGTGCGAGTTGGACACACACACACAAAGGGTTCCGTACCGCCGTACAATATTTAACACTGCATTTTTTTCAAATACTTACGCGCGTACTTCTTCTTTTTTTTTTAACACGTTTCTTGTATCGGGACCCCTTTAATTTTTAACTTTATATATTTTTTATTATTTTTGTTATAGCGGCAATAGAAATACACATTACACAATCTGTGAAAATTTTAACTGTCTACCTATTACCTACGGTTCATGAGATACAGCCCGCTGACAGGAAGACGGATGGATGGATGGACAGCGGAGGCTATAATAGGGTTACGTTTGGCACCCTTCGGGAACGGAACACTAATAGAACTTTCATGGAATTTCATTCTTCATTAGGTTGTGTCCTAATATAAGCAATCCTCACTTGATTATGCGATCGTCACGTTGATTTTGTTCGGAATATCCGAATGCGTTCTAACCGGTTTTCGGAAGAAATACGTGACAAATTATCGCAACGATCGCGAATTATGACACGGGGTTAAGATTAACACACTCTTCTCTCACACAACAAACAATAAGCAAACCCAGTAGTCTCCACAAACATACTGTAGGAACAATAATAATTTTATTACGCTAAGCTTCCTAAGCGAGCATTATCTCCGGAGATATTCTTCAAGACCAATACTGACAGGGAAGGTAATCAGAAGACGGCTTTGAACGTAAGCGAAGCATTAAGGAAAATTATTGTTTCCGACGAATCGATTACGACTTTCCCTTAAAGGGAAGGAATAATAAAAAAGCTATTGGATGATAATTAAGTGTCTTTTGTAAGTGCAATCGATTTTAGGTTTAATTTTTAGGCGATGCTGACCACGCAGGGTGCGACTGATGTATTTAAGTGGTTCGGTGACTCTTTTTAAAAAATTATTGGTTTTTACAATGTTTTCAAATTACAGTGTTAGTAGGTATGGGAGGACAGTGTAGGCCCGTCAACAAGTACCAAGTACTTAACAAAATAGAAAATGGTCTACAAATCTACAGTTTATTAAGCCTACAACGTTCTCACATTCACAAAATATTTATTAAAAATCTACATAAAATATTATTCAAATAATAAAAGTAAAAACCTTGTTGAAATTGAATTACAGGTAGTGTAAATGTAGTAGGTGTAAATGTAGTTACCTACATTCATTACGATTGTATAGGTTCCAGTTCGAACTAAATTGAAGGGTCAGGTAATCGCCGGTGACCTTGGCCATACTAATGCACGTCGCGTTCACGCCGCGCAAACGTTCGGTTTCATAGGGAACATTTATTTTTAGTAACGAAAATATGAATATTTTAAAACCACAGGCAAATGCACCTTGTCTTTTTATGACGAGCAAGTGACATTCAACCGTAAACGGTGATAAAACAATAACGAGGCAGATCATACATGCAACAAATCACACCCTTCTTAATCCTCACCGACTCTTTCACGCGTGTGACGGTCTGTCAAACTATTAGCTCCATTGTTACAGCTGACAATGGTTTGGAAACATGGTGGAGTTGCCAACTAGTAGTAAAGAACTAATGACAATGGCTACCCACGAGTAGTTCAGCTGGCGAGCTCCAATGACAGATTTGTTGAAATAATGGAAAGTTCTGTAGTGGTGCAGAAGATTGTCAATTTGCCCATGATCCGGAACGTTTGAATGGATAATAATATTATATTAGTATAGGTAATAGTATAAATTCAAATTAAAAAAAAATATTTTAGACTTAGTGATCCATATAGTGTTAGTGTGAACATAGCCTATGTTAGTAAACTCAATAACTTATAAATATGTACAATAACTAAACACTAATTGGCTACATGAACATGCGCACGCGCATGTCTGCCAGCCCAGAGCCTGATAAATGGTCCATCAACCTTGCCCGCCAGTGTAGCTAAAATACTGTAAATAAAAATAAAAATAAATAATTTAGTCTGTTTTGTTTAGCCGTAAAGTCTTTCAAATGAAATAAATAAAATATTATATGTTTACATATTTAATAAAATGATATAATTACAATGAGTTTAAATACAAATAGGTCGCTACGAGGCTGATAATTAAACTACTATATACTAAAATGTTGTGCCGATGACTGACTTATCTGTTCGTATGAGTAAATTCTTCTAGGTAATCAATGCAGTGCACATAAAAGAACCAATACCAACTTCACAAAACCAATCCATTACTTGCACTACAAAACCCCACAAGCACAAATCATACTGGCCACACACAATACACGAAATATAAGATAAATGCTAGAAGTGGCTTGCACTTTAGACCAAAGAGTTGGAAACTACTTCATTGTGTGAGCGCGCGAAATATCTTAAACGGAGTCTTCAGAACGGATGCGTGGCTTGATTGGACGGATATCAGGGGTGGCCACGAATGGTCGCTGATTTTTGGCGGTAGTTTTTATAAAAGTGATCGTTATGTGTGATCTTTGCTGCTTGCTAAGAATAACATATTCTATTATTTGTTTAGAAAAATGTGGATCTGAGAATGGCAGGGTTAGCTTGAATTATAAATGGCAATTAATGTTGTTTGAGAACGTTGTACAGTCGGCCGCACGTCAGTGGTGACAGTTTGACGTTTAGCTGGTCTTCTTGGACCTTGGCGGTACGGAGATTTCATAAAATAAGAGTCCAGCTTATACTTGTTTTGTTACCACTGACATGCGGGTTACTGTACCTGCGATATAACGTTGACCTTTGGTTTAAATTTCTTATTAACTTAACGTGGCACATAGATGGATATGCACAACACCATGGTTTTAAACATATCTTAATTTCAAACAATAACATCTGTTTACACAAAATTTACAAAAAAAAAAACGTTAAACACATCCCCAAAAATATTAGTAAAACCGTCTAAAATTCTATAATTGACCAGCCCTAAGATCCGCGGGAGCCCGACCCGCATTCACCGCCATTGTTCAAATTCCTTTTCAGCCACTGAAAGAACCTTTATCTAGCGTCTTCTGAAATTTCTGCACGCGACACAGTTTCAGCCTGAAGAGATGCTTTGTTGATTGGTCTCATGCGATTGTGACTTTAATTATTATACCCGTTCATTGTTTCGAAGCGATTTCTGTATTTTGTGAGGGAAAAGTTTTGAGTTTTAATGGCAGAATTGGTTTTGGTGGAATGATTGTAGATTATACTGTCTTTTTCTTCCATTCTCTATTAGTTGTCATCACGGTAGTCACTCCCTTTCTAGCCATACCATCTTTCATACAGCCCATCCATCGTTTCTTTGGTCTTCCCATATAGCCATCCACATGCATACTCAAAACTTTCCTGGCGACATTTTCCTCATTCCTCCGCATCACATGCCTATAACATGACAACCTTTTCCACACAGCTTTTCAGTCACTGGTGTCACTTTCAGACTTCCTTATATACTCATTTCTTATTCTATCCATTCGGGTAACACGACACATCCCTCTTTGCATTCTCATCTCAGATGCATGCAATTGCCTTTCATTCATCCCTTTTGTGGCCCAACATTCTGATCCATACATGACAGCAGGTCTAACCATTGTTTTTAATTCTTAGATTGTAGTATCTTAACTTATTTTAACGCTATAAATTAATAACCGACATGGAGCAGGCTTACGAAATAAAAATAAAATAAGTAATTCAAACAGAAAGTCATAACACTTGTCATGGTAGGACCACTACGAGTATGATGTATTATTTGTATGAAACAGTCATACATACAAGCAAAATTAAACTTTAGTATATGATTTTTTGGATCTTTTTCTTTCCATGTTGAAGACAGTTACGTAATTGTAATATTTTCTCTCAATACATTTTTTATTCGAAAATCATGTCTTTTTTAAGGATAATTCTAAAAAAAAACTAGATTGTTTAGCTTTTATGTCTAAAATAAATATTCACAGCAAGAAAATATAATTTACGATCCCGACACAAGATATTTTTTCAAGATCAATTATTACTTTAGTTATAATTATAAACGGAATAGAATTGAGACTTACGCTATTTAGTTTCGAGCTCGAACACGATCAAAGAGCGCACGCGATATTTAACTTTATTACTGATGTATTAGCGTTTAGCACATAACGGAGTGGCGGGGAGCGAGGGACGGAGCTTGCGTTCGAAATTTGATTTAGACGGCCTGCTCATAACTACACTTTTATTTGACTAGAGAAAATATCTGAAGAAAACTTTTTATTTATCACTGGGCTATTTACATAAGCACCTAGGCATTACGAGAAATGGCCCCTAAAAAGCGCTCTATTTCGTTACGGAAAAGTACGAACGCAATCATTTACGTAACACTCACAGTTGCTGACGTGAACTAAAACTGGCTTATTTTTAGCAAGAAAACTTCAAAGCACTCCCCATTGTGTTAATAAAAGATTTAATAAGAAATTTTGGATAAATCGTAACAATAATTATAACCACCACGTCCGCTTAATAAATAATTCCCTTAAAAAACACATCGACCTTCCTAATTAGAGCTCATTTAAATAAATACGCAATATACCCCACCATTTTGTTTGGCGGCCATCTTGGAAAGCAATGTGACATTCCTGGTTATACGAGGGTCGAATTTTATGTGCAATCCCACCAATTTAAGATAATGTTGTATTAAATTAAAAGATGTAAAGCATTCTGTGAATTCGTTTAAGAAAGTCGTATTATTTTGTGTTAATTTTAGTGCTAGACTCTAGGATAACAATGAATTTAAATATTTAAGTTAATAGTAAATACGAATGTATTTGACTAGATAAACTGGAATAGTTTGCTCAATAGAACTAGAGAATGCTTTTCTTATTTTAATACTTCATTAAATTAACTTTTGCTTTTTTATGTACTTAGTAAAATAATAATAAGAGCAGCCTATTATTGTGCCATTGCAGGGCGAAGGCCTCAAAGTCAAAATTCATTTTAAAAGGACTTTTGAACGTCAAAATTTACATAAAACAAAATGAATGCTAGTCGCCCCTTCCAAATGGTAGTTTCATATGGAGAAGAATGGGCAAGAAACTCCTCCGTACTCTTTTAAATTGTTTTACAATATTTTGTATAGGTACATTAATTAAATGTGAAGACGATGCACTTAGAATCACTCATAAAATACTTAAGAATTGAAAAGTCACATTGGTACTTGCCCGGATTTGAACCCACAACCCCGTCAACCTCGTACCTCGTATAGGTAAAAGGTATACTCGTATTAATATTTCGTCGGGAAAACTCACAAAAAACAATGATACCTATATACATTAGTTTTTAGTGCCTAAATACTTTACACTGCAAATCATTAAAACAAGACATCAAATCTTCAACGTATTTGTACTCAAATGAGACATTAATTAATTTTCACTATTTGCTTTTATGTTAAATCCCATTTAGCTCAACAAGCTTGTTTTGTGCGATTTAAAGTTCAATCATCAGATTGGTTTAAACAAACTTACTGACTTGATTAAACACCTATACCTATTAATTTCAGAAAAACGTAATTATTTTGTTGACAATAATAAAACTAAAGTAGAAACTAGCATAACTCCCATAACTTATCAGTATCACACTCGATGAATTGCACCTTCGTGCCGAGGACGGGCGTGCCCAAGACCTTTATGACAAGACATGATAAATTATGTCATGTCAATTTGTACTAGCATTTTATGACAAAACAGTTTTATCGCTCAAACTGTTGTGTCACAGTAGGCCGTGCTCGCCCCGCTGAACTGAGCTGAAAATGCATCCTAGCATGTCCATGTATTGATGTGTCAAAAAGTTTCGCAAGTAAGTAAGTGTGCCAAAAGAAAATCGCTTTTGCAAATGGAGATGAGAGTAACAGATAGAAGACGACGTAACTCAGTTGGCAACTGTTGGTGAAAATTACGTATTTTGATGTATGTCAAGACAAACAATTTTCTATGATTCGGCTACACTTTATGTAAATGTAAAAAATACATTTCAGTCTAAAAATAAATATTAAAGAAGGTCACTTGTACCCAAAAATAGAACTCCACAATACACCCTAATTAACTCTTAGCGCACCGATTTATTTTTAGAAATATCGACAAGTATCCCAAAAAACAAAGCAATACGACAAATAACTTGGTGAAAAGTTGACCCTTATCACAGGGCTGCTGTCACCCGCATAATGCTTCGCGTAATCGAATTAATTACGGAAAATAAAGCTGGACATTCACGCCGCGACGCATACGATACAGAAGTGCGACACGCTCGAGAGTTACATTATTCATCACGCATTGTGGTATTGACAATTACTTGTATAGAGCAGGGTTCTATTCAGCCTGTATCGGTTTTCAATGCCTGTGAATGGGAACGTGTTCGGGGTTTTGTCTGATAGGCTTAGGTCGTATGTTTTTATTACATTGATCGTTAGATAAGTAATGGTTGTATTCTTGAAACGTAAGTTTTTATCGATACAGCATCAAAAGGTCTTTGTAAGCAACAATGAAGCTAGATCGTGTTTCATAGCATTACCTTTTTGTTGATGGAATAAGCTTCACAACGCGATGAAATGCGCGTAATTTCTATACCTACCTCACTCTGGTTTTACCCAGTACAGAAACGGAGTTCAGTTAATTTCACTGAGGATCCCGGACTTTCTATTCTAGTTAGTTACACTGAGGATCCCGGAGTTTCTATTCCAGTTAGTTTCATCGAGAATCCCGGAGTTTCTGTCCTGGATAAAACCAAAATGAAGTACATAGGTTTAGAAATCTCGCGCATTTCCATTTGAATTTAGAGTCTGTTAATGAAGTTAGTAAGTTTATTTAAATAAATCTGATGGTAGAACTTTAAATCACGCAAAACAAGAGCGTTGAGCGAAATGGGACTTAACTCGTACATTTTCTTTAGTTGTCTACAGGCCCCTCTGGGTAACTCATCATAAGTCAAAACACAGTTTTAAATCACTTTCATACTTTTTCCTCGAGCACGTCTGCTGAAGATTACCTATATTTAAAAAATAAACAGTAGATACTTTTAATCATTTTAAAGTTAATAGGAATATTCTTAAGTAATTTTTCGTTTATGTGTGGGTCTTTTAGGCTCCATCGCGTTACGTGATCTATTACACTTTTCACTATAATGTCGCATGTTTCACAGCGGCCTCTCAACAAAGACCCTGATTTTGGAGGGACCCATAAATCGTTTTACACCCAGGTAATAAAAGATGGTAATAATGGGATTGTTTGGAAACAGAGTTATCTGTGAATTTGGATCTATTAGATTACGCCCTTTATGCCCCTAGTTCTAGAGTCTTGAATATGTAGGTCTGTAATGTCTTAGGAGGAAAAGAGATTTAAGTTAATATGTCACGTCCTAGAATGACGTGGTAGTACCTAAGGGAGGCACGTGTTTTATGTGGTAAGTAAGCTACTATTTATCCACCCTTGGGGAGTCGTAAAAGCGACAGAATTATGTCAAGAGGATCAGCAGCGTCTTCCCGTCTACCTAACATTACTAATTGTGATCACTACAAATAGTCCGTCTAACAACTTTGATAATTTCTTCTTCATTAGTTTGGGTTATAAAAGAATAGCTCATGTCTGGTTCATGCCATGGGGAAAATATTAGACGGTCAGCAAAAAAACAGTAAAAATAAATGACACTAGTAACTGATTAATTGTCTCTCGGCTATCTAAATTGGGCAGGTATTCAATTAAACACGACTGCCCAATTTAGATTATTAGGAGGCCAATTTAGGCCTACCCTTGCCCTGCAATAAGACAGTAACAAATTACCATAACATCGCTGGACACGTCACAATCACCTGACAGTAATAGAATGCCCAGATTAGATCCCACGATAATACAGCTTGAATTAATCAACAGTAATTAAAATCAACAGGTGGGGAATAATTCGCATAGCCACGTCAAGTCTCTATCACTCGACGGAGCGTTGATTTGGAATGACAAATGTACATAATTAGCTGTCTGACAAGCTCTGTGTTTGCTTTAATCATCTGTTATTAAGTTCATTGTAATATTACGGATTATTACTCGTACAATAGTATTTGAACGGGGCATTACTCAAGAATCCGCTGGATACGTAGTACGAAGTTTCAATTGAATATAAGGCCAGCTTAAACTGGTTTTGCCCGGGTGTCACCACTGTGTGGATCGCCCGGAGGACACGGTGGAGCATACGGTGGAGGTCTGCCCTACTTGGGCGGAGCACCGCCGTGTCCTCACGGAGGCGATCGGCGGCGGCGATCTCTCGCGTCCGGCCCTGGTTCAGGCCATGGTTCGGAGCAAGAGTGCATGGGATGCAGTCACCTCCTTCTGCGAAGCAGTAATGCTCGCAAAGGAGGAGGCGGAACGCGTGAGGGAGAGGCAAGTTTCGCGCCCTAGTCGCCGCAGGAGACGCCCTGGGCGTCGGAAGTCGCAAGCCAATTTCCGGCCACCGTAGGCGCGGGCCTGCGGACGGTGAGCGATGGGTAGCTCGCCGTCCGACAAGGACCAGGCCCGGGTCGACGGCGCGTTGTGTTCCACGCGCGCCTCAAAGAGACGTCAGCACGAATTGAGGGGGTCCATTATGGCCAATGCCTGCTAGGGTTGTGAGTTTGTCCGAAAGGGATATCGTGGCTCTGGCACACAGGCAAATGAAGGAACACGGGTGGGTTTTAGTCAGTAAAATCCTGACACGCCTTCCCGCTCCGCCCAGAGCGGGAGAAGTTATTTGATAATTTCCCACAAAAAAAAAAAAAACTTAAACTGGTTTTGTTAACACTGACTTGCCTGCCTACAGTATAAGACCGGTAGTAGCAATGACGCTTGGAGGAGGACTACAGGTAGGCGAACGTTTTTCAGCTGAATGGCGATGTTGATGATAATTAAAAACGATTTGCTTACTGAAACATTGCTCTCGTGGTCACAAATGCGACTGCTAAGAAATTGGATCTCTGAGCAGGGCAGTGTTTTGGGATATTAAGAAAATCCCGGTGTCTTGATTTGTCAAGTGCCTTGAAGACAATTATAGGTTCGCCCCAATTACATGAGAAAATTATAATATAAACAGAGAAATAATAACCTGGGTGTGGGCGAAATGTTTATTTTTCTAAAAAACCTTTCTCGGTGTTCCAGTCTCGTAGCTTCGGTTTTTGCGCAGATCGATCTCAAAAAGTCACCCTGCATAACATTATACTTTCGTTAAAAAAATCTTTCTTTTTTCTTTTACAATAAATGGAATCGCCAGCCATTATAATTAATGCCATTTTTTGCCGAGTCCCTGTGAAAATGGTAATTTCTTACGGATTGCTACTAAATTAGCTCCCGGGAAGACCTTGCTGTATTAATTACGAAGCCACTTCAGTAAATTAAGACTTTTTAGTATTCTGTATTAATTGAGAAAAGATATACGTAGGTACAATATTGTTGTATTATGGAAATACCGGGGAAATACCAAATTTACAAAGAATGCGTGACAGCCGTTTGCCGTTATTAGAGTAGACCTGAGGAACCTGCTCATTTTTTGAACTCCAAATGAAAAGGGGTGAATCAAAAAAAAAAAAAAATCAAAATATTTTATTTCACATAAATCTACATGGGCACTTATGAAACATCAGAAGCTAGGTGCACGGTTCCAATTGGTCGTTTCCTATGGAGAAGAGCCGACAAGAAACTCCACGGTTACTCTTTTAAAAAAAAGTGGGCTTTTACAATGTTTTCAAGTTACAGTGTTAATAGGTATGGGAAGACAGTGTAGGCCCGTCAACAAGTACTAAACAAAATAGAAGATGGTTTACACAACTAGTCTATTAAGTAATGAATAAGAAACAAGTCTTTGCGATACGTGAAACATTTCTGTGGGCTGTGGGTCAGGTCAAAGTGGCCGTAGGAGGCAAAGCGGCCACGCTTAATTTTTCAGTTAGTTGAAATGATAGCGTGACGTTGCCGTTCTGTCCGCATAACCAATCTCTCGCCCGCGCCGATGTGATGGCGTCGTTCGGTAGCGGTGGGACCGAGCGCGTGGCTGCAGGACGAAAAAATATATTTTTTTGTTTTTTGATAAGTAAGTAGAAAATGTTGATTGTTTTATAATAATGTTAAATAATATTATTGAATACCTACTTGTGGTAGTTTAGTTTTGTCAAGCACGATATTTTTACTAACAAAAAACAAATACATTTCTTGTGCACTTTTGGGGTGGCCACGTTGCCCCCTTGGCCGCTTTGGGCGGCCATTTGGGCAAAGCAGTCTATTGACATGTTTTCGTAGTTTACACAACATCAGTTAGGTTATTTTAAAATTTGCATGATTTTGAATTACACATAAATTACAAAAAAAAATATAAATTCTCTGGCTATTAGTATAAAATTCTCTGCAAAAGTTTATTGTTTAATAGGTTTGATTAACTTAAGATAAGATCGCCGCTTTGATCTGACCTTGCCTAATCGTATTGTCAACCTTGTGTGCCTATTCATGTAGTGCAATATTTGACCGAGCAAGCGAAGCGTCTCTGCTTCAAGTCTGGCAAAATTTGCTTTCCTGTGTCAGTTTGTTGGTACTCCTCTACAGGTCGTATTTAACGACCGATCCGGACGAAACTTGGTACACAAGTTTAACGACTTTATATAATTTTTTTGGGACTACCTCCAAAAAGGGGGCAAAAAGCCCTTTTTAGCCTTTTTTTGCTTTTTGCGCTCTTTTTTATTTTAAAGGTCTTTTACTTAAAATTGGTCTCATACAAATTTGGTGAAGATCTAATGAGGATCTTCGGCGTAATAGCTCTTCAAAATGCAGAAGATGGCTCGCTTTTAGATTTCTACCAGTGGAATTGGCCCGAACGGGAACGGGATACTTAATATGTTTTTAATTAAAAACATAAAACATGGTAAATATCCCGTTTTAAATAACTTCATTGGTATATTATGTATCAATTGTTGCATAAAAGTTTGTGCTCACGAGGTTTCTATTTTTTGTATTGTTTTCAAAATTTTAGGGTCAGTAGTTTCGGAGATAAACAATAACAATTCCCTGGTCAATTTTCATCTATTTTCATAACAACTTTGAAAATAATTATTTTAAAATTATAAAAAAATATGTTTGAAATCCTCACACCGAGCCCTTTTATTTGATATTTCACGCGGTAAAGTTAACAAAACTTTTTTTTTTTTTTTCTAATTTGCCCCCAAAAGTGACCCTTTATTTACGTTACGCGTCCGTCTTTGAGTCAAAGAAATAAATATGTGTGCCAAGTAAATCGGCTGTGACAGACGGACAGACAGACAGACACACGAGTGATCCTATAAGGGTTCCGTTTTTAGGGTTCCGTAGTTCAGTTTTTTCTCGTCTATCCCATAGTATGGGATATCATTGGATAGGCCGTTCAAAAATATTGTGAGTCTGTCAAAAACCATTTTTCAATTCAGGGATGTGTTTGCGTAATATTAAGCTTTAAAGTGCTATTTTTTGTTACAGTCAAGTGCAGCCAACTAAATGGTTGGTTTTGGATATGTGAAAAAATTCATGGCAGTAGTATATATAACGAAATTAAAAGGAAAACTATCACAGCTAAGTAGACTTCACAAGTTAACGAGTGATAGTCGACCAACTTAAACTTTCAGTTGGAGAATTGACTGTAACGTATATCGATGTATGGGAGAGCTTGTTTTTCGACTACAATGTTAAGTTTGTTTTTGGGATAAATACGGAACCCTTCATTGTGCGTGGTCTGACACGCACTTGGCCAGTTTTTTTCTTTTTGAGGTACGAAACCCTAAAACCATTTTTTTTAATGTTTGTCTGTCTGTTGCTGCTACTCTCCGGAACGGCTGGAACGATTTTGACGGGACTCTCACTCGCAGATAGCTGATTTCTACCTATATGGAGTAACTTAGGCTACTTTTATTTTAGAAAAAGTCACGCGAGTGAAGCCGCGGGCAACAGCTAGTTATAAATAAAGTTACCTAAGCCGATTACTGTGTTTGATACCTATGTAATCGCCTTACAGGCTTTTATTTGAACAAATATATTTTAGTACCCGTTAAAGTTAAAGGCCGTTGATGTGAATAAATATTTTCATTATCTTCTATGTTCAAAAATATCTCAATTTTTTTTTTCATCGTAAACAAAGAAAATAATTTACAAAAGACGATTAGCACTAACATTATAATGACAGCTACTGATCATGACAATATTGCTTTATCCAGAACTAGCCATCATGCCTCGAGTCATCATGCCTCGCACGGTCGACATTTCTTTTTTATCAGTAAGTGTATTTTAGACAATAAACTTTCCGGAATAAATTCTCTAAATGAAGATGAAAGCCGCATCAAAATCAAACACAGACAAATAGCAAAAGTGACTTTAATTTATAATAATAATTATGTATATGTTACGGTAAATGTAATTACTTGAAAGTTATTAATAATTGTCCATCATTATTAATAATTACCGAAAGTCGAGGTAAAAGTAAGAAATTAATCACATAAAATCGGTGATTATTAATAATGTAACCTAAGTACCGACAAAGGTAATAAATTTTCAAAAATATCGTACGCTAAGCGTCTTTCTGTTCGATCAAGCAACATAGGTGAGGGTCCGAACTCAAATTTGGGAGGACAATGCTTTCAGCACTGCGATTTCAATGTCAAGTGCAACTCCAACCGCTGTTAATGCAGAAAAATGCTTGTTCTTTGCAATTGTAAGTCCCACAAGTCTTTCTTGCAAAAACAAATAATAATTGGAGGAGGATTAATAACATGAGGATTTTAATGTGATTTTTTTAATGAGTCTATGATTGTTTAATTTAAATTTTCTTTTAGAGTATTTAATTTAGTATTTTAGTTCAGTACCTTTTTTTTTTGGTGGGTAATTATCAAATAACTTCTCCCGCTCTGGGCGGAGCGGGCGTGTAAGACTTTTACTGACTAAAACCCACCCGTGTTCCTTCAGATGCCTGTGTGCCAGGGCCACAATATCCCTTTCGGACAGGCTCGTAACCCTACTACCTATACCTAAGTATTGTGGTAAGTATTATCAATAAATACCAATTGAACAAAGAAATAGACGAAATATTTTAAAATTTGATTTTACGGAGTCTATGATTGTAAAATTTTTATTTATCTGTTCTTGTTTGATTTAAGCAAAATCAAAGACCAAACGATTTTGCATGTAAGTTTATTTTAGTTATGTATTTGTAAGTACTGTGGTATTATAAATAAATACCTACTAGACAAATAACTTCGAGTCTTAGTTTATTTTATTACTTTTATCGACGAGAGTAGTGAATTATTAATAATTACTGCTAAAAGTGATGAATTTCAATTTTATATTCACATTTACCAAATCATGAGGTGATTATTAATAATGATGGATAATTATTAATAATTTTCAATTAATCACATTTACCGTAACATATACATAGATGTAGGTAGGTACACCTAACCTGCCAGGAATGAGTTGCATACCTGGTTGCAGAGGTCCAACAGATGAATCGTATGTTACAATTTCGCAGTTTGAAGTTTTCCATAAACTATGTAAATAGAGGTATAATGTTAAGGCCAGGTAGACCAAGCGAAGTAGGTATTTAAAACTACGCGAAGCGAGCCGTGCGGTTACGTCGCCCGGCGTGAACTTACATGAACCCATAGCCGAGCAAAGTATCACAGTTTAGGTAAGCGTGTCGTGTAGGTCAACTTATTTTGTTATATTTGTTTAAAAAAAAAATTACATTATTGTTGTAATGTATTGTAGTACCTTTGTACTAATATTATAATTATGTCGTATCTCTCTATTTTACTGTGTGTACATAAATAATAAAATAAATAAATATGTAAAAGTTGTTTTATGGGCCGGGTGTCCCAAGCGCAATAGGTATTTACGCGCGGATGTCGCCGCCGCGCCGCCGCAAAGATCGAGTTCCGAGTGTTCGCGCGCCACAGTCTAAACTGAACAGTATTCCAACGGTATAAACAAATTAATGATAAAAATAGGTTAAATCATTATATACTTTCTGTAAGTGATTGATATTATTATGAAATAATAAAGTTATAGTTTAATTTTCAGCTTTCAAGCTTTGTATGAAGTTTGTGATGTAGCGCTACTTAAAAAAAACTATATCACAGTTGTCTCAAAAAATAGGAATAGTTAAAAATAATACAAATTGCGAAAAAAAAAAAATGATGTGTCATAATATTGTCACAAAAATTATAGGTAATATTTATTAAATTTTTCTTACTTCTATGAAACACATTATCCAACGTCCTAATATTATTATTTGCAGTTTCTTCCCATTTCTTATAAACTTTATTTTGTAGTTGATTAAAATATTTTGAAGAAAATATGGGGATGTTTATAGGCGAAATAACTCTTCGATCTGTGAAATTCCTATACTCTGGTATAGGATATATAAGATATATACCCGTGAAAACTTAGGTGAAGTGAGCGTGGAGTGAACTGTCAGTGAGGGATTGACACTATTAACAAGTCACTTCAAGCTCACTTCACCTACGTTTACACGGTGAGATTTTTTCAGAATAGATCGGCTGGTAGTCGAGAGCCGGCCCCCACGCCCAAAATTTCACCGCTTGCCGTGGTTGCGCGTGGCCGGCTCCATAAATTTTTATTATTCGCACGGAGTGAATTTTCAGTGCTCAAGACCGGTTTGGAGACAATAATAGGTACCCAATGGAATGTGAACCGTTGCAAGAATGAAATAGGTGTCAGTTTCGCCATTTTTAGGGTTCCGTACCTCAAAAGGAAAAAAACGGAACCCTTATACGATCACTTCGTTGTCCGTCTATCTATCTGTCTGTTAGTCTGTCAAGACCATTTTTCTCAGGAACACGTAGAGGTATCAAGTCGAAATTAATATCAAATACGTAAGTATATGGTCCCTTGAAGCTCTAAAAAAATCAAGCTTCCAAGTCAACGCAATAAAAAATACGGCGATATAAGTGACATTATTGCGACATATTTCGATACTCGCAAATAAATCAAAACCTATAAGGTACTTCCCGTTGACATAGAATCATGAAATTTGGGCAGAAGCAAGGTCACACAGCACAAATAAAGGAAAAATCCGAAAATTGTTAACTTGTAGTTTAATCACATAAAAAAAATGCGATTACAAACTTAAATTTTCAGTTGGATAATTGAACGTGGCGTGTATCGATGTATGGGAGAACATGTTTTTCAACTACAATTTTAAGTTTGTTTTAGGGATAAATTCCCTTCATTGTGCGTGGTCCGACACGCACTTGGCCGGTTTTTATACTTTATACTGACTATTGTTCGGGGGTGATTTTCTGTCCCCTTGTAAAGTAGGTACTACTATTTATTCTGTTCTGAGGATTCCGATTATCAAGAAAACAAAGACAGTACTTACTGTTCTTCTGTGATTTTTTCCGAACAAATAAGCCTTTTTTATTTCGATTAATTTTTGAAATGAAACAATAAAATTGGGGATATTAAAACAATTTAATCAGAGCAGGACATATTAACTATTTAAAACAATAAAGGTAAGTAAGTAAAAGAAAAACAGTAGGCTTTTACCTCTCTTTGAACCTACTGATGTTATATTTAGACTGTGGCACAGTTTTACAGTCCATACAGTTGTGAAACGAATGTACTTGCCTAGAGCAACGGCGGGGATCTCGCGTGCTCGAAAGTCAAAATTTGCGTGGACAGCTAAGTACCTAAGCGTAAGTACACGGGCGGAAAATAATAATTATTGTAATACTGTGACTGTGGTCAATAGGGATAAATGAATACAAAATACAACTTACCATATTTCTTTCGCGATTTTTTTTGCCTTGATTTAGTCCTATATTTATAATTTATGTTTGCCATTTTCACAAAACAATCACAAAAATATTGTCTTAAAAGTTATATACAAATATTTACTCAAAGAGAAATAAACACGGAAATAAAATCTTAACTGTGGCCTCTAAAAGTTCTATAAAACAATAATTACTTAAAATTAATATTATTTATTCTTTACGCAGCAGAAAAAATGCGCGCGCGCAAAAATTTGGCATAGGTCTTATCTCGGTATCGTCCCGCGTGACACTGGCAGACACTGGCAAGCGATGCGCGGATCGAAAACCACTTGAATAATCGATCAAAAAATTTATAAATGCAATAAAAAAAAACCAACCGGTAGAGTCGATTCCTAAATTAATTACCTATATATTGATATAAATTATAGAAAAAAGGAGTAATAGCACTCGTTTAAAATGGAATTTGGCTTGTAAAAAACCTGCAAATCGAGCTTAGTTCGGTATTTTTTTCTATTAAGAAAATTGTATTGTATCGTATATTGATCGGGTACAACCTATGGAGAAAGAATGTATCTGAAATATATATATTTTTCAGATTCTAAATGTAATAATTTGCCTATCAAAACAAAGTTCTTAAACATGCAAAAACGGGAATACCCGGCCTTAAGCGTAGACATCACCGTAGCTCTATGTATATACCCGCCAAAATTGTCACGTCAGTCGTGCGAAAGAAATATAGTGTAATTAGCGACCTCTCCTTTTGGTCAAGCTGGTTTTGTTATGGAAATTACATTGGACCCAAGAGCATAAATAAGACAAGCTATAAATCTTGGATAGGTGATTCATACGGAGCATACTCGTACAAAACAAACAATGTAGCAAATAGTTTTAGATATTTTATTCATTTACAAAACTTGAGCCTGTTTGCTTTGTTAAAGCTTTCGCAAATGTGTATGCGTTAAAAAATATTATTTTATACATACGTAAACTCACGAATTCTTCCCATGTGGGTAGGCAGAAACTACAGAACGCCACCTGCTACAATCCTTACATACTTCATTTGCTTCGTTTACGTTCATACCATAACTGTTCATACACGAGTATCTATTCAATAAATTACCTGTTCTTTATGACGCAGGATATGATTTATTCAGTACCCTAGACGAGTGTTCACAAATAAAAATCAAGATCCGTGGACCAAATATTATGATAATACCTACTATTATGTTATTATTTATTTATTTCAACCAACTTTGGATAATACAATTAAACTAAATTATAAATTATTAATAAAATTAAAAAAATGCATTAAATTGAAAATTATACATTATTATAAACAATAATATGATAAATTTTAATCTTTGTTAATATTATTATTTTCTCTTAATCAGAGCACCCGCCATCTTATCTCATCACCACCCTTGGTTGACTGGTAGAGAATGCCTAAGGCATTAAGTCCCTTGTACCTTATTGTGTGCGAGAAGTTTAAATAAATAAATACTACTTCAGCCACTATGGAAGTGCCACGCCAGTGGCATTTCTATCATAACTAGATAATCAGCAGCATAAATAAGCACCAGCAGCAGCAGCAGCAGCAGTAAGTGATCAAGCTGATATTATAATACCAATTTGTGCACTTATATTCAAATGCCAGCTATCTTTGTATAAACGCGGTCCACTCCTCATTCATACCCCAAGGTCTTTGCGTAAGAAAGGGGGAGCCTACCGGTTCCTAAATGGATGGCGGTCTTAATATATTATATCACACAGGGTCACGGCTTAGTTTCGCGGTGGTATCGGGTCCTTCCGGGGTATTATAGCACAGAAATATGTAGCTTGAAGTTAGGGTTCCGTAATTTTAGATGATTATAAAAGGGTAAAAGAATAAAAGATGAGATGGTTGACCCAGTGGCAGAGAGATTGGCTTCTTTGTTGTGTGCCACACAAGTTTGGTGCCCACACAGAAACCATTATGAAAGATTGTACAGGAAATACAGCACACAAAAATAAGAACAACAATAATTTATTCTCAATAATATGAGTACACTAGACACAAAACTGTACATAAGTTGACAAATAAAACACGCATTGTTAGGTTTCTGTCATACACTACCAAATCTCAGGTGACACAGATAAGAAAAAAAGCTAAGGAACACCAGTTTGTTTAGTTTGAGTATTTTTTTGTCCAGCAGTAGGACAAAAAAAACTCAAACTAAACATGCACGAACGGCCAGACCTGGAACAGCCATCATTTTGTGGGCATTGAACATAATTATTTGTTCCAGGTTGGGAATTCAACCTATGACAGTAAATATAGCAGCCAAGTCTGCGTAATACCGAATGGCTCGGATACTTGTGCTAATTCATACGACACACGTTAATGTGTTGTTCAAGTCCAATTTTGCGGAAGTATATCGTAACGCGTGTGCCTGCATAATAGTGTCCTCTAGTTTAGATTCATGTTAATTTGACAAATAATAACACTTCCTTCAATCCAACACCAACTAAATGATACGATTCGAAATAACATAATTGAACAATTGAATTAATTGAAGGCGCTGATTTATGACGGTGATGCAATCAATGGGTAGTCGCGGCTGATAGTTCACTGATAAAGGGTGATAATGAAGGGTAATTTGGTACGACAGGTAATTTATGACATAATAATATTACGGTAACAGAATTGAACTAAGAGCTGATGCGTTTCATTTCATTATGACGTTTTTCGAGCTACATATTTAATCTGTAATTGGTCAAAGAAATAAAAATATACTAACTGGCAACCCAGTGAGTACTATTAGTTTGGCGGCTTTGTGTTGATCAGTCCATTGAGTGACTATGTGAAACCTTATTGAAAAGATTCCGTGGAAAGAGATGAAGCCGCTAGGGTGACATTTGTCTGTAGGATAGCAAAAGTTTACAGGAGAATAGTAGATAATTTAATTATCTAAATTTAAAATATGTTGGTACACATTTTAAATTTAGATAATTAATTTACTCACAGACTTAGAAGCTCCGGGTGTCGGGAGTCATAGGTTCATTTCCGGCCACCGTAGGCGCGGGCATGCGGACGGTGAGCTATGGGTAGCTGGCCGTCCGATAAGGCCCAGGCCCGGATCAACTGCGCGTTGTGTGTGTACCACGCGCGCCTCAAAGAGATGTCAGCACCAGATCACGGGGTCCAATAGGGCCAATGCCTACCAGGGTTGCGAGTTTTTCTGAAAGGGATATCGTGGCCCTGACACACAGACAACGGAAGAAACACGGGTGGGTTTTAGTCAGTAAAAGTCTGACACACCCTCCCGCTTCGCCCAGAGCGGGAGAAGTTATTTGATAATTTCCCACCCAAAAAAAGGACTTAAAATAATAATAAATGTACATGTACAAGGAAAAGTACCCAAAAGGCTGGCAGCATTGCCACGTTATATGGCGATGCTGATTTTTTGCCCGATAAATAGATCAGCCCTCTGGTCACGTGAAGAGTCAACCAACCGCTTGGCGATATCTTGAAAAATCAAGTGGGCACTCGGACCCCATAGCCCTAGTGTTTCAACCCCAAACGGCTCGAACATAATTTTAACTCCCGAGAAGATTGGAATATTTTCGCCGTTTGAGGTTTTCCGCACCTGCAGCAGCTGCCCCAGCACAGCTCGCCGTGCTAGGAAGATAGGATGGCGCAAGAGTGTCGACACATGTTGCATCCCACACCAAAGGCCGACCTAACTTCCAAGGCATTATGGTCATTCCGTCTGGTCTCTTCCCATCGTCGCGTGCCATGCTGTTGGGTTCAAAAACAGCTGGCACCCCGACGGTGACTAGAGCACAACGGATGACGTCATTAATGCTGGCGGCTATCCGGCCTGCGCTCTTACTGCATGACAGGCCATGGTGTCCAAAGCAGTTGACAGCTTCTCCGCACTGGCAGCGATGTGGAGGTTGGCGATTGCAGTATGTTGTTAAAATGCATAGAGAACGCTGCTGCCCATTCTCTAATAAGTCCCTATTATGTAAATATTATTCATAAATTAAAAGAATTACTCATTTACTCACAATATTGTTATCATCAATAGTATCAATACATCCATAAAAAACTATTCAATAGAAAAATTCCTATATGAAGCAAATAAAAAGACAAAATACCCAATATTACCTTCCACCCTTAAAACAACAGCACACGTCATATTCCCTCAATCATCCCATCTCAAACATTTTTGTTTCACAAATTCACAAATCACGCTTTGACCGTCAATACTACCCATCCTTGTCATCCCATCAATATAGGCGGGCATCCTCCGTCACCGAACAGGTATGGCCGTCAGATTGACGAAGGTAGGTGTCATCGTTCAATGACATCACTGTAATAAGGCCCCACCCAAATTGTCCCTACGTAGATGTTGATTTGTTCCGTAATGACGTGTTTTTGATGTGAAACATCTTTTCTCTTGCTTTCTGTGGGAGTGATTTCGTGAAAAGGAACGGAAGAGTGTAACAGGCAGTGACAGCTTGAGCATGAAATAAGTACGTACTTTTTAATAGCATGGAATTAGTAAGTACCTACTTTATAATAGCATGGAATTAATATACTCATGGAATTAGTAAGTACTATAAAGATTGTAAGTAGATGGGTCACTTCTGTTGCTGCTCAGTTGCTTATTACCAAGGTGAGATGTCAGATGTTACACATCATATAACTGCTGTAAGGCTCGCTCGTTCTTTTTTTGTAAATGGTAACTTATGGAAAGCGACACCTAAGCACAATGTTTAATGAATTTGAGCCCTAATGAAGAAAGTTTGTAAAAACTAAACCAGACTATACTAATTATTGTTTCGTTTTCTCGCAAATACGACCAAAAAGAATTGAGAAAATTTTATGATAAAATTTTTAGAATTCAGAATTACTTATAAGGAACTTTTTAGTTTAAAAAATATTTAATGAGGTTGCAAGTTGCAGGGCAGTCAAATATCAGTCACAAAAAACCCGCCGAATGCATATCAATCGATCAAAATTTATTTGTAAAGACAACAGAGATCCATATTGTTAGTAATACCTTATAGCTAGTGTTAGTAAGTAAAAAAATAATAATATTATTAATATAGGAGTTTGAAGTACCTTGCGCAGAAGATGACCAAGCAGGGTACGAGTTTCTCACCTGGCCATCCTCTCCACAAAATGCCTCAAAATGGGAGAATAGAAACTCTCTGACACTGTTTTCAGAATGCTGTTGCTACTGGCCCGTGTTCTAGTTACTAATGATGCGATTTTTTTTCGAATGATCGCATGAAAGCCATCTGTTCGATTCTGCGCAAACATTTCCGACGCACTACAGAAACGGGGCAGTCTCAAGAGCATTCTGAAAATATTATTATATTGGACGCGCAAAACATCCAGCGACCTTTTGGTGTAGCTGGTCCATAGACCCCCGTGTACAGACCTTGACAATAAGCCTTGAATAGGGTTATCTTAACTTGGTCGGTACAGCGAGAGAATCTACGTGCCAACATATTACCTCGGACCGCCAATGCCCTACGCTCCCTCTCAATATCTACATTATCTTTAAGGTCGTCGGTAAGCATGTGGCCCAGATATTTAAATGTATTCACTCTTTTTATGCTCAAGCCATTTAGGGTAAGATTAGGTACATAGTCTGTGCATTTACCGGCGGCCTTAAAGACCATGTACTCACATTTTCTAACATTGTACAGGAGTCCATGTGCAGCAGCATAGTCCTCGCAAACTTTCAACATCTCTGCAATAGATTCTGCAGTCGGGCCCAGCAGCACCATGTCGTCCGCATAGCTGATACTGTTTATATTAACACCACCAACCCGACAACCGACACCTGAGCTCGACCATGAGGTCATTAACGTATAAGTTGAAGAGCCCGGGAGACGTCAACCCCCCCTGTCTCACACCGCACTCCAACCCATACGTTCCAGAGAGTGTGTTGGACCACTTCACATTATTAGTTTGGTTCGCGTACCAATACTGCAAGATTTTACAAACTTCAGCCGGTACATTCCTGTCCCCCAACTTCTTCCAAAGCACATCGTATGACACAAGGTCGAAGGCCCTGGAAAGATTCAGGAAACAGGCATATACGATCGCGGGTTTTACGATCAGTGTAATATTGGACAGTATTCTTGAGACTTAGAATAGCACTTAACATAACCTCCTCATTTTTTCGGTCGAAGCCAAAAAAAAACAATCTAAAAAGACCTTTTGAGTTTTTCCTTAGGTAATCCTTAAAACACCGCCAATCCTCCGAGTGTGTATTTAATCGGTAACCTCTTTCATGAAGGCTCATTGATACAACATTTAACATAAACAAATACCCCAATCGAACCGGCTTCATCTTTCTCGAAAATAATTAAGTTTATTTCCGTCTGTTGTTTCAATACTATGCGGTTCGTTGTACCGTTTGTGGCTCACAGTTAAAGAGCAGTCGTGCCGACTGATGAGATGACGTCGGGTTTATTGTATTTGAAAGTCAAGTCAAATACCTGTAACAGAGTTCTAGGAATTTTTACACGTAATTTATTCTAACTTTCGTATCTAAACATTATTATTATAACGTAAAGTCTCTTTTTGTGTGATTTCTGTGCGACTGCGTAGTTATTTTTGAAACTTAGCAACGGATTTTGATGCGGTTTTCACCAATATTATTCCGTAAGGTTCATGTATAGAGCACATAAACCGCAATGTTTTTCAAGTTGTAAAACCAGGCGGGTCGCTAGTCTTTAATCAATCAAGAATAGCATATTTCTTTGGCATATTGTAATTTTTTTAAATCACTACAATACAAATGTACAAATAATGTAAAAAAACGTAGCACCACAGACTACCAAAATGTTACATACAGTGTAGAATTTACCTTAGTTTATTTTTTAAGACATGTCATGATATCTATTGAGTGCAGTGACTATCATTTTAATTATTATTGTGGCAGCAGAAAACAGTCCACGTTCTTGAAGTCATTACCTACTTAAAACAAAAATCAGCCCGTTACTTTCCCACTGCACGGCAAATGCCTCTTCTTATACAGAGAAGGCACGAGCACTGATCGCCACAAGATCACCACGCTTGCTCAAGACAGGTTAACGATTTCAAACTTATATTCATTATGACGGCGCAGCAAGTGGCGCCGCCCCGATTTGTTACGAAGTTACTAGAGTTACCGACAGGTCACCAAAGGTCAGATAAGAGTGATACTGGCTGGTGACAGTCAGTCTAGCAGAGCGTCGCATCGATGGTTGCGTGGCGCCTTCTGATGACAGAAGATGATGTCAGGCTATAAAAAAGCACTCTGTGATGTCAGTCGCTGTCGTACTCGTATCTCCACGAACACGACGTACTGATTCCGGCACTTCGATCAATAATTGGTCGATGTTCCGGCACAATCCTGATGATATTGAACCTAGACTACTAAGATGACCACTTCTGGTGAAAGCTATCCTGCGTCTTTTGAAACATACACATTATAAATTAAAGTCGCTTCTTGTGTCTGTCTGTTTGACCGCGGTATTCATCTAAACTATGCAACGAATTTTGGTGGCGTTTTCACCAGCATTTATATAATTTATTTCAGAAGGTTCATGTGTATAATACATTCTTATTTAACTTTGATATGACAAAGAAATCTTGACATGTCGCCACATCATTGCATTGCACCCGTGCGAACATTGGCGGGTCGCTAGTCAACTATGAGTCCAGACTTAGATAGGTATTCTAGGAGTCCAGGTTTCCTAACGATGTTTTTCCGTCACCGCTGTCACTATGTCGAAAATAAACATAGAAAGTACAGTCATATCAATTGGAAAAGTCACATTGTTATTTGCTTGAAACTTTACTTACTTAATTCAATTTCGGCTTTACTTATTCAGACATTAATCTTGTAAAAATAAGCATTAAAAAAACTTACACAATAGCATTACAGGACCATTAAAAATTCTGCAAGTCACGGCAAGGTCCTAGTTACTTAATGTACGTTAAAATGTACCGAGTAATTAGACGAGTGATGAAGTACATTTGCCAAAAAGAATAGGCTAGCACGTGGAGGATGCGGTTACAGTAGCGAGTAAAAGGCGAAAAAGTAAAGGGTACAAGGAGAATAAAACTTTGCTTCAATTAGTCCAGGCGACCAAATGAGAAGCCCAACAGATTACCTAAATCAGATTTAGCTGTCTTCATCAATCGTCGTGGTTGTCAAATCGATTTTCTTTTGCGAATATTTATTTTCATTATGACAGACTGGACGCGTACCGTTTGAGGTGGCGTGGGAAAGAGTTCCTGGAAGGACTTGGGGCTTTTGCCCAACAGTGGGACAGTACAAGTAAAGTGAAAAAAAAATCTGACTACATAATCCCGTACAATCAGAATAAGGAACGAAGAGTTTACGCTTTCAAAATTACCTACGAATTAGACGTGTCATTTATCCATGATGTTTACTGAGTTTTGATTTTGCTGATGCTTCAAACCAGCTGGTTCATAAAACGTTTTTCAATTCTACAAGCTTCTGGAAAGTTTCCTAAACAACTGGATTTGCCAAACTCATGTTTGACCTAATTTGAAGTTATTTTAAAGTTTTGCGTCAACCCGCAACCCGCTCCCGTCCATACCATGCCCGCTGCCTTTTTCAAATTAGGATGTTCTAATTGACTTACCCGGGCACACAAACCCCGTGTGGTTTCACTTAAGTTCCAAACAGAATTTTATGTTTAATTGAACCTTAACGATGATATATGTGCGAATGTAGCACATGCGAGATTTATATGTGGAAGAAGAATATGTGAACAACTTTGGATGTAGGTATGTATGTAACGTAGGCAAACGGGGAACCATTTTTCTCTATTTTTTATTGCTGGGCACTTTACTTAGTAGGTTTATTTCGCCATTTTTTCTAAGGAGCAGTCAGACAGGAAATGTCGGCTCCATCTAGCATATTTTTTTTAATATGATGTGTAAAAGTGATTCCAATAATTATCCTATATACAGAATAAACCATTTTTTGTATCATTGGCAAAAAAAATGCCGACTGGAGCAAGTTTTAAGTTATATTATCAATAATAAATAAATTTAATTTTCAGAATAACACATTTACGGTTCAGAAAAACAATTTTCCGAGTAAAAATGGAACATTCCAGAAATAAGTGTATCGTTGGTGTCTCTACTAATGAAAAAATCAATGTGTCACAAACACCAAAAGTTGAGAGGAATACTGCTGTCCTCATCCGCATCCATCAGTATTTTAAGCCAGTTACCATAATAGAACTATATTTTATTTAAAAATTCACGAAAAAAAATGTAAAAAGACATCAGAACTATTGTAAATTGAATAAAAGACAGCAAAAAAATCCGAATTGACTCGTTCGCGACACCCGCGCCCTAGGCGACAAAGTGTACCAATTAGCGCCCGGCCCGTTATTCCGTCCGTCTGTACGTCTGTACCTACGGCCTCCGCTCGAGAGCTGGATAATGTATTTTTTTTTAAGTTACAATACGTGAGCTATGGTATGTGTTGTGTCTGAACTTTACTGGTAGTCGTTCTCTGCACAGGGTTCCAAGATTTCGAGATGCATGACCTAGGTACTGTTTCCATTTTAGGCCCAAATAGTAAAATTGATGATTATTTTACTTCAGCGTCCTCGAAAACCATGAATATGACGCCCATGACGAAAAATATGCAAATTTTCGTTGGCGCCATCTTGGATTTTCATTTTGACAAAATTCACACTTTCACTCTCGCAGACAGAGAGAGAGAGAGAGAAATAATCGAATGGAGGGGCATAACGCTTTTTCGTTACGTGACGATTTCTACCAGTCAATTCCTACCGCTAGCCGCACTACAAAACTTCGTTCCAAAAAATTACAAGAATTAGTACAACAATTACTGTTTCTGCAAACAGCTTTTTCTCAGTTTTGGACGTGACACAAAACATAGGCATGATTTGGTTTACAATCAAAATATCAAATCACAAATAAATGCTGGTTTGTTTTAAGTTTGATTGCAAAACCTACACCCAATCAACATTTACCCAGTTTCAAAGCAGTATCTAGTATTTTCTTGCTAAACCTAATCAGTAGGTAAGTAAAGAAAAGCATAAATATTTCAAGTGTAAAGTTTCTCTTAGCTGTGAAATTTGAAATGAGCATGGCAACAGGTGGCCGACAGGTGGTTCCAAATGCCGGCTTATAAAGGTGTCCCCCTGCCATGTGTACTTTATACACAGTGTGTGTTGCCTTGTGTACTTTAAGAACACACGGTGTACCTTTGTTGTTGTGGAGAAATGAAAGAACAATACTGTTTTGTTGTGGTGTGAAGACAATGTCTTGTGGAGATTATTGGCGACTTTTTGTAGGGCACTACGACCTCAATCCTTTAAGATAGTTTGGATGACGCAGTGTCTGAACAATTGAATTTGGCACTAATAGCTAAGGCTACAGGTTTGAATACCGTACAGAAATAATGATTTAGGTAAGTACTGAAACAAAGAGCGTTATTTACCGATTACTTTAATAACTTCACAGACACACACTCCAACATTGATATCTAAATCGCAAGGTAATTTGAAAGCGCAGGAAGTGACGCTCCTGTCACTTCCCAATGACAGCTCGCTCAGCCAGTGATGTACGACCCTGCTTGTAGGGTTGGGATTCGATATGCAATCTTCAGAATTCCGGTTATCAGTATGTGTGGATATATAACGAAAGTAGTTTCAATTTGGAAGTTGACATTGTACTCGAGTACATAAAGTTTCACGTGTAAATAGATAGGTTGTTATTTTCACGTGAAACTATCAACGAATAACTAAATTTGCGCAAGTATACTCCATTTGAAATAAGATTAGAAATTTAAATAAACCTTTTATACAGCCAGTTCAACCGATTTTTACTTCTATTCCGTAGGCATAAGAATGGCATTACAAGCAAAAATGTTGTTACAATACCAACTGTTTATTACAGCTGCCATTTGTCATGTCACCAACGCAATAGAAGTCAAAATCGGTTGATCGGACTGTAAAAAAGGTTTATTTAAAATAATCTTATTTCAAATGGAGTATAGTTTCGTCATATAAATTCGGCTTAATAGCCCGTAAAGACAAGCGGTTTAGGGAAATCAGCTTATAACTGGTACCACCAACCATAAGTTTAAAACAGGATGTAACATAGAAAATATATGTAAGAACCTACAGTTACTGTTAGTACCTCCATTTTCTTTCTAATGAATGTAGTGTAAGAAAAACTCGGGCAAAGTTCGGATGTTATTGTGCACTGCACATGAACATCCTTATCGAACTTCTCGAGTTGCAATGGGACGCAGGGACCAAACTTTACATTATTATGTTGCTTGCTGGTTTTAAATTCAAAGACAGCTGCTAAATCATGATTCTGTTTGTGACTCGTGAAGCTTCATTTTCCCTTTTTTTTTGAGATTTTCTTATTGAATACCAGCGGGGTAAGCAGATTGCGTGGGAGCAGTAACAGCATCCTGAATGTAATGGGCAATCAGCTTGATAGCCCACTGGTGTGGAGCCTCACCCAGAGGACTAAGTCTCTCTTAGTTATTAGGTACTACTTAACATAGTTTTTACTAACAATATAAAATTGGATCAATGTTGTCTGAAATTTTAATAATAAATAAAAATAAAATAAAAAAATGCTTAACACACATAAAATTGCAATCGATCGCAATGCCTTTCATTTTGACAGTTCATCAGCCAAGTTCATTGCGTCATTTATGTCGTAAAGCGGACGGATTTTTCAAACCTATGAAGCAATGGATGTCAAAATGAAAGGCATTGAGATCCATTGCCATTTTAAATATGTACGCAATTACCCTCACAGTATTTTTTTAGAAAACCTGCTATAGTTTAAAGTCCAGTATATCCTTGGGTACCTACTTATTTCTGTCTAATAAATTATTTCTGTTTTTGTTTCAGGTAAGCTACGTTCAAACCAAGTGAATACAGAACCACTCCTGCCAGGTACTTATCGTCTATGTGATGGTACAACAACAAACACATCTGCGTCAAGACAGAAAACCATTCAATCAAACAATCACGGTATTTATTTACATCGATTTTGTGAACATCATCTGCCCAGCCTTTTCTCAATTATGCTGGGGTCGGTTTCCAGTATAACTGGACGCAGTTGAATACCAGTATTTTACCTGGAGCGACCGCCAACCAAGTTACTGGGTAACACGATACCATGGGGTACACCCAGTCGGTTGTCTGTCTTTCGGGCTTCTAACGACTGTCAAAGATCTACAAATAACAACCGTGACCAACGGCTTAATGGACCATTTACATGAGACCAATTGACGGGCCATATTATTCCACTAAGTCAAGCCATTATTGGCGTTGTGTAAATAGAGACAATCCATTACAATAAAGTGTCTTCTGGCCATTGATAAACACAATCCATTAAATTAGAACGCTTTCTAATTTTTCGATAATGGTTTGGCTTAGTGGAATGGCTCGTCAATTGGCCTTGTGTAAATGGTTCATTACGTGCTTTCCGAGGCATGGAGGGGTCTTGGTATGTATCTACTTAATAGATGGTCACCCATCTACGGAGCGACCTCGATAGATGGTGCCGTTGATCATTTAGCCACGAGCCCCTCAGATAGATTTTAGGAACGTTGTTTGATATATAGCTGATCTATTATCTTTTAAGAGATAAACTGAGAGCCTGTAACTACGAAAAAACCATTATGAGTGACACGGATAAACAAGCACTTATAGGATCCCGCAGACAGGCGGCACGCGACAGCGCGTCACGACTCCAGTAGAACAATTTTCTTGAAGTTTTCGTAGAAATTGATCCACCAGGGTCGCGTCGCGCCTGTCTGCGGGTCCTTAAACCTGTGACTTGAAAATCAAAATATTTTATTTCACATAAACCTACATGGGCACTTATGAAACGTCAGAAGCTAGGTAGGTGCACGGTTCCAATTGATGGAGAAGCAATTCTGTGGAGAAGAGCCGGCAAGAAACACCACGGTTACTCTTTTCAAAATAATTGGATTTACAATGTTTTCAAATTACAGTGTTAATAGGTATGGGAGGACTGTCCTCCTATACCTATTAACACCTGGTACTTAACAAAATAGAAAATGGTCTACAAATCTGTAGTCTATTGCCTACAACAAACACATAAGAAAAACAATTATTTTCATCTTAATTCTAAAGCCGTACTTCTTCCAACACTACATAGTAACGTCACACTTGCAGTATTTCATATCATTAGTCGTGTACCAACAAGTGTGCCCACACTGCTCACTCCGGGTGGACGCGCCGCAATTTCCTGTCTCCTTTGTGCCAGCCTTCAGGAAACGGGCTCAGTTTCACTCGAAGGCTTGTTTTCTAATACGAGGCGGTTTTTAATAGGACAACTTATGGTTTAGATTTGAAAGGGTTTCTATACATGTTTGTTTTTGAATACCCTATGAACCCCCCCCCCCCCCCCCCCCACCTTTTAAATGATTATTATTATTTGGACACTATTGTGCCCCTGGCTGTACTAAGACTTAAGATTTATATGCTACCAATTTATAACGATAACAAACAAACGGTGATGACGAAATTTTATAAAAATGGCTTTAGGTATATTTGCTACAAGAACAAGTTATGGTACTTTTGCTGTTACACAATGTTTCAATATTTTGTAAAACCTACCACCTAAGTTCACATGTGGAAGCAATAAATAAATATATTGAGTACCTATTGAGTTAGGGTTAGGTTAGGTATTGACTATTGACCCACACTTTCACACCAAGCAACAGGGCAAAACCTGAGGATTCAAAAAAATACTATAATGTGGGTTTTTTATTTCGCTAACCTGAATATACATAAGTCATACTGAAAGTTTCAGGACTCTGATACATTTATTGTTTTTCATGATACATATCATCATTTCAGCCGAAAGACGTTGAACATAGGCCTCCCCCAAAGGGGGGGGCGGGTTTGCTATAATCGCCACGCTTGGTGAAAATACATATATGCCTTACACTTTATACATTTTTGCATTCGCTGGTACCATTGTAAAAAGCAGTACCAGTCTTCCTTACAGACCTCTTCAATGGCTTCGTGGAACGCATTCGCCGCCGATTCAGGGCTCGTAAAACGTGTGCCTCTAAGTTTTTTTTTTTTTTGTTAAACAAAAAGAAGTCGTAAGATGCGAGGGTTGGGCTGTATGGCGGATGCGTCATCAGTTCTACATTTGAAGCCTTCAAATACGCTACCGTTACCTTAGCGGAATGTGAGGACACGTTATCGTGGTGAAGGACCACATTGCTTCGAAGACGCTTTTCGCGAAATTTGTCTAAGACTGCGCAAGCAAGTGTTGACGTACTAATCTGCGGTCACTGTCCTTTGGTCTTCAAACGACACTCTTGTGAAATGTCCTAATTAGTAGTGTATTAATTGGTTCGACTTTTCTTAACTTCCGTCGGCAAGTCTTAAAAAGATAACACCCATTCTGCCTACTGGCTTTTTCTTTCCGGTTCAAAGCAGTACACCCAGGTTTCGTTACCATCACGATATTATAGATAGCAAATGACTGTCCTCCATTAAACGTTTTTATAATTTTGATGGCACCACTCGACACGCAGTCGTTTCTGGTCTTCCGTTTAATCATGCGGTATCCATCGAGTGCAAAGCTTCTGGACCTTCAGATGCACATGCAGAATGTGTTTCACTTGGCTTATTCCAATTCCTAATACAGTACAAATGTACTGACAAGTAATTTTTTTATCAGTTTCAATCAGTTGTCGTACGGTATCAATATTGGATTCTGTAACCGCCAACGCCGGCTGACCTTCACGTATATCGTCATGGAGATGATCACGCCCACGTCTGAATTCTCCGAACCACAAATACACAGAGCTGCGACATGGGGCTTAATCGCCAAAAGCCAATTGAAGTCTCTGGCAACTCTCTTGTCGACTTAAAAATCGTAAAAAATCATTGAGCGAAAATTATCACAAGTTAAATTCATTGTAATAGCAACACACAAATTTATAAAGGACGCCAAAATTTAAAAAAAAATGACAATCTCGCAAATTAAAAAGTAACATGAAATTGCAAATTACACATCACTAGCTCACATCACAATTAAATCACTATTCCTTTAAAACCCGACTTGTTAACGTAACCTACTAATTAATCATGCAATGTTTAACTACATGAACTCGTGAACATTCACTCTTTGAAATAGATAAAAAACTGCCAAGCCTCAGTATTGTAGTCTTAAACGTAGGTTTGGATACGACAATTTTAACCAGTTGAGCGCGCCAATAAATTGGATTCGCCGTATGAGTGACGGGTGTTGACGTGATCTACTCCAGAATGAGCGCCCTGCGAAAAAATTGGTATCCATTTTTTGTACAACACGGATTTGATGAGCGGTAGTTTAAAAAATATATGTATGTGGGTAGCTATGTATTTAAAATGTTAGAACTTTTGTGATACAAGTTTAATTCAATAATGAAAATAATTTTGTAAATAGTTTTTAAATTATACAATTATGATAGTACCTACTTCAAAACACGATGGCATTTATAACTATGATAAAAACCTAAATATTATATAAAAAAATAAAAGACATCAAGGCACTTCTTCTGTCAGCGTTCAAAAGTTCCATTAACCATTCAAAATTATTTTTATTCTTCCATTCTATTTTAAATGTTTACCATCAAAATAAATTAAATCAGGGTTAATATTATATTTTTCATGATGAACACTTTAAATAAAATATTTATTTTAATCTGGTAATATGACGAAATTCGCAGAATGAGTCGTAGGTACGCGTATCCGAGAAGTGTTCGAAAATCAAATAATTGAGGGTAACTATGTTTTAATCATGTCACCACAAAAGAACAATTTAGTAAATTCGTCGTTAAAAATATTGAAAACAGCTGTGATTGATTTTAGTTGATTGTTTTTTTTTCAAATTGTTTTACAATGGAATCACAATGACACCATCTGTTGAAGTGAGTACAAATTAATATTATTATTGACTAATAAAAGAGGTTCGCACGCCCAGCAATGGCTTCAATGTTTCCATCAGAATCATTGTTTTATTTAAAGTGGACATACTAATTACCATTTAAAAAATGTTCAGCAGTGAAATATAATAACAGTTACTGAAGATCGTTAATATATTTTCATAATTATTTAAACAGCTCGAATGGTATCGAAGTAAAACCAATTATCGGTCGGATTATCGGTTTATTCAAAACTTATAACAAGTAAATAAGGTGAGTTCAAAGAAACATTACGTCGATTTTCTTAAAAGCAACTAGTTCATTTTTCTTTATTTATTCTTCAGAGTGCTTAGAGTGCAATAGTTATTTAGGTAAATAACATAGATACAATAATCGCTTACATTCCTTATTTACAAGCTTGCACAATTTAGATGATTACTCAGGTGTGGCAATTTTTTGTGAACTGTCCTATGAATATACATAATGTCTGCGTGTTTCATACATAAACATTCCGTTTAAGCGAATAAACTGCACATACATAATAAATACGACAATTTCCGATACATCGTTATACAACAGCAAAAAAATAGCAAAATGAAAAAGCGTCGAAAGTTAATCTTAATTGCATCTGTATAGCTCCGTTGAGTTGAGCGATCCCGTGGGAATAGTTCCATCCGGGGTCTGGGATCCCGGCATCGATGGACAACACTGTTTAGTTATGTATAATGTACTATCGATTGGGAACTGACAGGAGATACGCTTTTCATGAAAAACACAGTTCACAAAAGTGAACAATATAAAAGTTTTTACCTGTTTGTATAAAGTGAAATAAAACTTAGTTGATATTCTTGTCATTTGTAACGAATATACCTAGTAACATTTCAACTGTTTTTTTTCCGTGAACCAATACAGTTGAAATCTACAGGTATTATCGTAAAGTATATCAGATAACTTGATTTAGTTAAGAAAATAAATTAACCAATACTAACTCAAGAATGAGAAATTCCTAACTTAATTTTCTTCTCAGCTAGCAATTGATAGCATTGTCACAGATTCCAAATCTTGTACAAGATCCCTTCGTACACACATTACCGCTATAAAGCAAGTACTACACACATTCAAATCCTCATATATACCTTAACTTAACCCCGTCATGCGACGTCGGTACCAGGATAATAGGCATACTACGTTCATGTACCTTTACGCGACGGTACCTCTATATAATAACACATACTACGTAGTACCTCCATGCTAAGATACCTCTATGAACACGTATCTCCAATATGATTACCTGTTTGATCCCCGCCGAGACATTCCGTGACAACGTGTCAAAACATTAGGGGCTTACCTACTACTCTGTGCCTTGAAAAGGGTAAAAATGTAGGTATTTACTTATAGCAGTGTATTATGTATCAATTTGTCTGGTGTGTGAAGCCTTTTGCGGGTTGCGTAAAGCCTGTAACTTATTATTTATGGTAATCTAATTATTGAAGCTTAGAAAGAAATAAACGATTGATTTTAAAAGGCAATCGTTTATAAGTACCGCCGGTCTTATAAATGAGTCCTACAAATCTTTGTAATCAAAAATAAAAAATATTTAGCATTGCAAGCATGAATGAAAGTCATGAATGAGAACCTATGACTTACATAGAGGTACCACAGGACCTCTTTTCCTCTCCAAGGAATTACTTCTCAAGCTTAAACTTTACTAAAATCTCCAAAAACTTCCAACGACCTTATGCCACTATACACTAAAACATTCCTAACTACACATACGTCTTTATTCCCCTCAGTAACCTTGGCCGCATGTAGCACACATTTGGTTAGTAATACGGTTGGCCGGAACACGCTTTCGCTTTTTGCTAAGCCGGCCTGGCACGTACCGACTGCGTAGTTCAGAGTTATGCTGCCTCGAAAATGTACTCGGACTTGTGACTTAGTTGGACTTTCAACTTGGTGTAGCTTTGGTCTTGTGATCTTTAAATTATGTTAGTTTGTAGTTCTGTTTGAGTATTTTGGTCTAGTGGTTTATGGACAGTTGATTTTCCTGGAGTGTCGGTGCACGTGCATAAATACACTGACTTCTAACACTAGCGTGCATTACGTTCAGCAACAACAAACAAAATAACTGTGCAGCGAAGCAATTTCTAGATAGATTACTTTTTGGCTTGAAAGTAATTGCCTAAGTAGTAAGTAAGATTCTACCATCTATCATAACCACTTAGCTGAGTCTCGTCTAGTTTTTATTTTATTTTTAAACAGCCACTTATTACGTTATTCATAAAATGTGTTTCTACTTTAAAGTCCAGGTTAGATACTTAAATATTGTTTGTAGAATATTGTGAGGACATTATTATAATTATTTTATTACAATCTTTATTGGTGGTGACATACATTTTTTGCAGGAATTTAATTGGTCTATTAGATGTCGATTAACATAGAATACCTATTAATCTACCAAATTCATCAACAGCACGACTGTCATGATACCAATCAGTAGATCTCGTATCAGATGATCTTGGCATTACGAGCTGACTGTCGGCAATCAGGTCAACAACGCAATTAGAACCGCAGACACATGCAGACAATGCAGCCTCTAATTACCGACAGATAAGGAAATAGTTTCCCAGTAGATCGGAATGTTGTCGATGAATGTGGTGATGAGTGGAAGCTTTGGTATGACAATTGGAAGAAATTTTGATGAAGATGTAATGAAGGAGAAAATTAGAATATTCGATTTAAGTTTTGGGGGTAGATCAAAGATAATATTAACTTCAATATAGACTTCAAAATAATATTATGTATTTAGATTTCAAACTAACTACTAGATATTGAGACTGATAAAAAAAAAACGTTTATTTAATTGTTATAGTAACTGGTTACTGGCAGCCTGCTTCATCCCACTGCTGGGCAATGGCGTTTCCCACGACTTCTAAAGATAATAAATAAAAATTAAACTGAATTTATTTATAAATTGATAATACTCGAATAATACGGCTGGTATTATTTTTACATATCTCGGGGCATCTGGGGTCCCAGTTCAAAACATTTTGCAATTTCATGTATGTAAATATTTTGAGGTGAGGCTTTAAATTATTATTTGTCATCCATTGAATTAAATTACTTTCAGGTACGTTGCATAGTGTGTCAATTAGTTTTCTGCTGCACCGATTGCCGCCGAAGACACGAACGAGTGACCCACGGCCTCACATATGACTGTCCCATCTGCCGAGGATTCCAGTTCCTCTGCAGACCAGAACAACTCAACCAAGATTTCATAAGACACCTAACTAACGAACATACTCCCTTACATTGTAGAAAGTGCAACAAGATTTTCTACAAAATGGAGGACTTCTTAAACATAGATAAGTGTACTAGTATATCCGAATTAGTTGGCAAAGAAGCTGAAGTTAGTAATACCAAAATTAAAGAATTAGATGAAAAGTTTGATTCAATTTATGAAAAAGCTAACAAATATGACGAGAACTTTGAAGGCATTATCTCTGTTAATAAGAATAGTAAAACTGCTATTATAACACCGATCGTTAGGAAGAAATATCTCGTGGATTACGAGTCTAGTGGAAGTGAAGATGAAGAGAAAGTAGGAGGTACGACTCCTCATCCGAAGTTTGCTCCAAAAACTCCAAGATTGAAAAGACAAAGGGCGGCTACTCCTCACACGAAAAAACTTCTAAGTATAATGAGGCAAAAGGTTGTAGATGAGTATGAGGAAACGATGGGTGATGACATGTTCGATGGGTCTCCGAAGACTACACCAGTAAGAACCGAGAGTAATATAGGTGAGTCATTTTATTATTAATTACACAACATAACACAACATCACCCCTGTATTCCTGAGGTGGACTTACAGTACACCTACATTTCGTCAGGTTTAAGTTCCATATAATTGTGGGCGAGCCAATTGCCATAAACCGGGCACAAATCCAGACTCCAGCCTCTACTGACAAATTCTAGATGGAAAACCCAATTATCATTATCTGTAAAAGATCGCTATAGGCGATAAGACCGCCCATTGTGTCAACAATGGGCGGTCAGATATAAATGTTGAAGTTTTACATAGGGTGACCCCTATGTAAAATTTCAACATTTATATCTGCAATTTTTATGGTGTACATAATAAAGAGTATTCTATTTTAATCTACCCTATGCCCGACCCGGGAAGCGAACCTAGGACCTCATTCTCAGCAGTACCGCTTCTGAACACTAGACCAACGAGGCAGTTACGATTAATTAGTTAAACAAAAAAAAAACAAAAAATATGCGGCAAATGCTACTCCTAATGCATAAAGCTCGTACCGACTGGTGCGATATCGCGGGCGTGACGTGACACTAGTAGCACAATTTCTATGTCCCTGCCTGTCGCGCCCGCGATATCGCGTGAGTCTGTAAGAGCCTTTTATCCTTCACATTTTTTTTGTTAGTTTGGTTTTGTGTATTGCTGTTTTTATATACCTATAAATAAACCAACGTGATATATCCTCATGAGTTTCAGACCCACAAAACGAAATGACGACCCCCACGACCCACTTGCCGCACCTGCTCAAGCTGGCTCAGATCGTCACCACCAGTACTCCCACACATCCTGCTGGTAACGGTTGGCCACTGTTCGCTGACCAGGGAGCTGATTCTCCACTATCAGAGATTGAGACAACCGAGAGTGCTGCTCAGAGCATGAATATAGAGGTAGGAGCCTTTTTTTAAGTGCCGCAGCATCATGCTGAGATAGGGACCTTTTGGCCTCGTACAGGACTTTATGTTTCTATTTTATTTTTTATGTTTCTATGAGTGTGTTTTATTTTAATTTGTGATCTGTGCGAGTCCCAATAAATGCTTTCTTTTTCTTTCTTTCTATTTAACTGTTAAAAATACTGGACTGCAAAAAATACTAAACACTAGTAGAAAATATCAAGCTAGGTATTTGTAGCATATTTTTTCGAACTTTATGCGACAAAAATGATAATTATCGTTACAATTATAAACTTCTCAATGGGCTCATAAAACACAAAGACTTGAGTCTATATTGATAACCGTCAGAATGTATTCTGCTACAATAGTTCGTTGCGATACAACTGAATAACTAAGTATTTTATTCATTAAAACTCCATTTATTTATTTTCACAGCCATCAAAATCCGATCTAGAATCAGTGCCTAAATTGAAGAGTATCATAGTCACAGGCAGCAAAATTCGCATCGGGAGTCAAGATAGCACGGAGAAACATGTCACCTTCCAGGATTCGAATGAAGGCTCCATAAAAACTAAGAAAGTTAAGTTTGCTGATGATACTGTGTTCGAACAGCCCAAGGTTAAACGAGGTAAGAAAGAGTTTATTTATTATAACGATAAATTTTGCTTTTAGGTATTTTTGTCGAAATAACTGCCTCTGTGGTCCAGAGGTAAAACCGCTTGTTCCAGACCCAGAGGTCCGGGTGGTTCGATTCCAAGCGGAAGCAAAATTACTGCTAAGTGTGGTTGGTGATAGGGCTTGTTCTAAGTCAGCCTGGCTAGCTACCACCATCTTATCCATAACAACAACGTTAACAGTATTATTTTGTTGTGTTTCGGTAGTTAGAGGTAAGAACACCAGTTCCCACATAGGAACTGGTTATCTTACCACTAACTGCCTAGCTGTTGAGGATATCAGGTGAAGATCGCTTCCACCTTCAGCATTATCATCACTTATCATTAGGTGAGATGTTGGCCAGGAGCTTCCTCGTTGCGGATAAAAAAATAAAAAACTATGGATAGAAATGAAAAGGTTTTTGAAATAGTATATGCCACACGAACTTTGCTAGAATTATATCGCGATGTAAAAGTTAAGTATGTTGGTGTACTATCGGCCAAACTTCTGCATGCTCACCTCTAAGGCGATAATCTCATAGCACGGCTCACGACTCGATCGCACAATGCACGAGTTTTGACCAATAGGATGCACAAAGCGTATTTTAGTGGTGTTCGTATTAGTATATATGTATGTATAGAATGTGTGACACTCACACTAGGAGCGTACTATGCTCACTTGTTTCTGCTAAGAGACGAGTTTTTAATGGGAACGGCCAGCGCGGCGCGGCGGCGGCGTGAGCTCTTTGTTATTGAATTGAATTGTTATTTTATTATTGACAAGAATTAATTTTAGTACTCATATCTTCTGTTTGTTTGGTTTAGAAAATGTATTATTGATATTGCAGTATTTACAAAAATAATTTGTAATAACTAATAAACTACAATTTATATGTATTAATCCACTTTAATATTTTCCTCTCTATCGGGTCTATAGATATAGGTTATTTATGAACACTTTCACTGCCTCTCCAATTTTCACCATATCCTATGTGATGCCGCATGCCGCAGCAACCGCACCATATTCCCTTCACAATAAGATGAGACATTGAAACGAACCGTTTTATTACAGTCCGTTCCACCGATTTTGACTTCTATTCCGTAGGCTTATGGATGGCATTAAAGGCAAAAAAGTGGTTACAATACCAACTGTTTACTGCAGCTGCCATTTGTCATGCCACCAACACAATAGCATTCAAAATCGATTGAACGGACATTTATGGTTTGTTTACCTTTTATCTCACGGCTCCCTGAATACGTTAGGTATAGGTGCGTTGACCGGCACTGCATGAAGGTATCAAATGTTTATATTGACATTTTTTGTGTTTAATCGACTTTATTAAAAGTAAATAACTATCTAAATTTCTATGTGTTTGTTTATACTTGGGCAATTTGGGAATACTTGAAAATTACAGTAATATTTGAACCAATACTCTGCGCAGTTCATACAATGTTATCAGAGCTTTTTGTTTGTAGCTAACGCAAGGCCGCAAGCCGCACAACTCTTGCAACTGAAATAAAAATAAGTTCATTATCTAAGACCCATTGTTATTTAGTGGGAATGTCTGGAAATTCGGTTAAACAATAGAGGACGGCTTAATACAAGGGCCATACGTTTTTTTATTACCTTAGGATTATCTCAAATGTTTTGCAGTTGTTCCTTGTATTTGGTTTAATACTTTTAACAGTAGGTAATTGTAATATTACCTTTTATTCATTAAAATAATACAGGGTGAAATTGAATTCATGGGCATCCTTTTAAGGGGTCATTGTACTCATCATTATGAACAACTTCAACTATGAGACCATACCTGAAATCGCGAAAAAAAAATCAGCTGTTCCCTACATTTATGTTTGCATAACTCGACAAAATGTAGGGAACAGCAATTTTTTTTTCTCGATTTCATATTTGTTCCCATAGTCAAAGTTGTTCATAATGACGAGTACAATGACCCCTTAAGAGGATACCCATGAATTAAATTTCAGCCTGTATAACGAACAAGGTATCGTTGCAATTAAAATGCCCAGGCATGCCGTGCAGGATGAGCACTTTAAGACTGGATTATAATCAAACCAACACTTTACTCTTTTATAATTCATGCTCTAGTCAAAGTTTGACAATTCATGATTTTAAGCGAAATCAACGCTACAGGCGCGTTACCGGCATTGCATGTCAAGTTTTTTTTTTGACAAATCTAACAATGATTTAGTTCCTACGCCACTTTAAAATTCAGAAGCTTATCAAGTAATTAAACTAAACTATAATTTGTGCCTTGGCAGCAGTGAGAGTGAAAGGATTGAAATAAAATGTTGGGTACTAGTGAAATATATATTTTTAGTTTGTGTTCATTTAACATTATGCAGGATTAAAGATTTATTTAGGTTGATATTTAAATCTTATCTGTATAATAAAAGATGTATAGTAAGTGCTTTTTGTATGAAACTATCGGCTGTAATCTCAGTGTGAAAAAATAAACAGTTAGTTAAAATCTACTTGAGAACAATTTTAAGGATTTGCTGTTGTAGAAAAAAAAACAATATAAGTAACTTAATTTATTTTTAATAGACTTTTTCAAAACATTAAAGATTCATCCAGAAATTAACATATTATAACAAAAAATTACACAGAAATTATCATCAAAATGCAAAATATTATAAGTGAAAAGATTCTTACTCATAATATCATTTATAAACTGTATTTATCTACACTTATATCGTAAAGTTCAAAATATGAAATCAACACAACAATGACAAACAGACAACACAACAACAACAGGCAAAAAGCCTGTCAGTAAATAAGATTAGGAGAATATTGCTCGTGCAGTTCTAATGAAATTGAAAAGTTTTAAGATTAGTACAATTTAAGAATCTTAATAATTTTTATAATTTGCAATAATTACATTACACTACAGACTAGGTTTATCAAGCAAATGAGATCAATTATTTATGAGGTGGACGGATATGATGACACTACTGAATATGTAAAATAACAAACTAACGAGATCGGGGCTTACGACAACATTGATTGTAAATAAAACAACAAATCCACCAATAAAGGCAACATGACACTAAATTGACATCAATAATTTTACAAGAAGACTTCAAAATCGTTGGCAATATTTTAAACTATGATTACGGTCTACAGTCTACCCTGTGACATTAATCAACGAAGTAATATAATACAAATTGGAATAATAAAAATAAACCTAATAAAAATAGCTATACAGGGTTATTTGCAAGCCGCCGGAGTCGCGGGTTGTTCGAAAGAGATACCATGGCCCTGGCACAGGCAACTGAAGGAACACGGGTGGGTTTTAGTCAGTAAAAGTTTGACACGACCTTCCGCTCCGCCCAGAGCGGGAGAAGTCATTTGATGATAAAACACTAATAAGCTCGTAGGACTATAATACTAACATCATAAATAACAACTTTTGTTGTATGACTTTTAATAATTCATAAAAAAATAATTTCATAATACAATTAAAAATATTTATTTTGATCGCTCTAAATTTGAACAACTCTACGCGGTACCAAAATATGTAAGTAGTTAAATAAACAAACAGTGCGTTGCGAATGCAGGGTCGCAGCGGTACTTACTACAAAATACAGATCTAAAAAGTGTTATTACAAATATTACAACAAAAACTTGAAAGTTTACTTTTGGTATTCTAAAAAGTCATAGATCAAAAGTGGTTGTACTAATATAGTCCTACCAGGTGTTAGAAAAATAACCCTGTATAATGTAATTATACAGTATGTTAATTAACGAAAGGCGTTCCCGTTAACCCGCAATAGTATAGCGTCCACATGCTACCAAAATATGACCATTCGAAAATTCACGAAAAAAAATCTGCTGTTCATTACATTTATGTTCGCATACCTAGCTTAACAAAATGTAGGGAGCAGCTGATTTTTTTTCGCGAATTTTTAAATGGTAATATTAATTGTAGCATGTTTGGACTATTGCGGGTTAACGGGAACGCCTTTCGTTAATTAACATAGTGCATGTTAAAAATTATATTAACTTAATATTTCGTCGCTGCTCCTCCCGCATCTATCACAGCATCGCAACGGCTACGCATGGACCTAGCCAGGACTTCGCACAAATTCGAACCTCTGAATGTGTCCCAAACTTGTTCGCAATGTGTGACAAGTGCTTCCTTCGTTCTTTCTGCTCTACTATCCCATCTCTGGACCATTAAACCCCACAAATTTTCAATGGGGTTTAAGTCTGGCGATCGGGAGGGCCATGGCACTGTTTTAATTTGTGGTTGCCCTCGCAACCACTCTTGAACAACCCGCGCACGGTGTATCGGGCAATTGTCCTGGAAAAAATAAAATTCTGGCACGTCCAGTTGTGGATACACCGTGCGCACTGTGGGTACCATGATGGTTTGTAGCACCTCTAAATACGTTTGGCCGTTTGCCCTCCCTGGTATAAAAGCGAGCTCGCCTGGTCCAGCAGCACTCATCCAGCCCCACATGTTCACTACAATTCTTCCCGATTCTGCATTTGGGTTCACATTTCGAGGTTCGTATCTTGTGTTATCTACACGCCATAAATTCCGACGACCTTTTTGGCTAGACCTAAAGCACTTTTCATCAGAAAATATGGCATAAGAGAAATCGAAGTCCCTGTAGTCACGAGCGAATCGCACGCGAGCAGCTTTCTGCTCCTGCGTCAAAATATTTTTTTTTGCGGGACGTCTGTGATGGACTCCAGCTCGATGCAACTCGTTTCTAATAGTTTGCATCGAAACTTCGTATTCTTGTGCGAAACTGCGAGTGGGTGTGAACGGGTTCTCTTCATACGTGGCTATCATATTATTTAACTCGTTTTCGTTTATAGCCCGGGGTCGAGGTGCACGAACGCGTTCTGTAATTTCTCCTTCTTCATATCTTCGCACCCAGCGGCGCACCGTTGTTCTCTAACGAAAAAAAAAAAAAAAAAACAATCAGCATCGATTTTTTACATAATATAGGAACTAAGTATAATAATACGAGTACACTACAAAAGTCTTATTCAAAGGGCACAACTAGTACACTATAAATAAAAATTATAAGTATTGAAATACTTAAGGTGTGCATTTTGGTTGACTTCATGATAAATAAACTCTTAACTTTTCTATAACTAATTTAAGTAGTTATAACATTCATAACTATATTTTAAAATACAAGTTGTAAATACAATAACTGAAAATCTCTTAAGGGGTCATTACTCATCATTATAAACAACTTTTACTATGAGAACCAAACCTGAAATCGCGATAAAAAAGCAGCTGGTCCATACATTTTGACGAGTTACGCGAACATAAATGTAGGGAACAGCTGTTTTTTTTTCGCGATTTCAGGTTTGGTCCCGTAGTAAAAGTTGTTCATAATGATTAGTACAATGACCCCTTAAGAGGTTTTCAGATATTGCAATTTACACCTCGTATACCTATGAGTAAGAAAAATGGCATAGCGTAAATTCCAACATTGTATGAAACTGTCCCAAGCAAATTTGTGCTTTATCTCTACTATTTAAAAGTGTTTATCCCGTGCGGGCTGGCAACGTGGCATTTCTAAAGGTTTTTCGTGGTTAAATACCAACGATCGAAAAAATAGTAAGTACTTGCTATTTTATCGGCCAGCCAAGCACTAAATCGTTAGTATTTAAAACTATGTGTGCATTTTTTTTTAAGTTTTTTTGGTAAGTATTTACGAGCACTACTAACAAAAATTTACATTATTGTCAATTACTTTCCATCTGCAGTATTATGATAAAATAAATGTTAAAAATAATTATAAAAAACAATTATCTTGTGCTTGGGCGAAAAAAAATTGTAGTTTGAAATATAATGATCAAGCCTCTAGAAATGCGACGAATGCGCTCTGGTTTTTCTAATTAAAATGCGGCAACGACGCTGTGAGATAAGGCACCATTGTTTAGGTTGTTTTGGTTTAGGATTTATTATCGGGTCATAAAAGGCTCCAACAACGTCTTTGAAAGCAAAAATAAATAAAAAGAACAATCTTATTTGAATGCATTACTATAAGTAGGTAATATCTTATGAGACTTTTAAAAAGAATCCATCTGAAAGTTATAATAATTTTATTATTTTTATATATAAATCTGCCTAGCCTTTTCCCAACTATGTTGGGGTCGGCTTCCAGTCTAACCGGATGCAGCTGAATACCAATATTTTTCATGGAATTTGTTTTTAAATTGCAATATAAGGAAAAATGCAAACTATGAAATAATAATATTACTATCACTTTATTTATTTCTATATCTCTCCCTCTATCTGAATACAAAAACATAACTTACTTGCATGTTCAACTCCACTGCTATTTGGGATATATTTAACCCTTGTCTATGCAAAACAATAATTTGATTCCTTTCTTCCTGAATCAGGTTTCGGGTCGTCATGGTTGCACCACGTTAGTCACAGCCCACACACAATACACACACAGTCCAGGATACAAGCTAGGGTCAAGAAGAGGCTTTCGATCACAGTCCGGTATACAAGCAGAGGTCACAGTTAGGCAGGCAATCAGTCCGATAGAAATAAACAGGTCGTAAAATGAAATGGCGATAGGAATTTAAGGGAAGCGTCAACAATTAGCGAGAGCAAATTGGCACTGCCGCGCTCTAGCTAATGTTTGTTATTTTATGTTACTCGCTCATTACTCACACAAATGCATATTGTCTCTAATTGGGGGAAACTAGGAAGGGGTGTGGTTTGTCACTAGCTGCGCTCTCGCAGGAATATTTTCTTAAGTGAGCATGCTTAACTTGGGCCGATAGTACATTAAAATATTATCACATTAATCTCTATACTTAATAATTAAAACTGTTGTAAGTTTTAATGTTCACTGGACAGCTGATACTTCGGGGACTACTCTCTTCATTGTAGTAACTTAAGGGTCAGATAGTCGCTGTCGACCTTGGCCATACAAATCCGCGTCGCGCTCACGCCGCGTCACCATTCAATTTCATTGGGAATATTTATTTTAAGTAACTAAAATATGAATATTTGAAAAAAATCACAGATGAATAAAAAATAAAACATTCTATTCATACAAAAATAAACATGGAAATATCTTACGTAGTTTAAAAGTAATTTCGGTTTTTATGCTTTAACATTACTTCCTCAATTTATTTCATAAGGTATTTTACTACAATTATTAAATATTCACATCTATGCGTTCTAGTTTAACATACATTTTTTGCATAACTTACTTGCATCATATGAAGGCGTAAAAACAGATTTAAAATTCACTAAAATCATATTATGTCTGCGCCTTAAAACAGTTCGCCAGAAATGGTTAAATTTAGAATTTTTCTTTAATAATTATTTTGAAAATGTGTGTTCTTTTTATGTTTCATATTTTTTTCAGTATTCAGAAAACCGAAAAGAATGCTAACACCCGGACCACAGAAACCAAGATTTGGTTACAACCCCCGTTTTCAAGCGTTAATCAACCGTTTTGAAAACCAGGGCATAATCATGGCAAGAACTCCAAAAACAAGAGAGAAAACTGTTAACAATCAGGAAAATACCCCGCCTGTCGGGGAGCCCTCGACCATGCCCGCACGAGCCATAAACTTTAAAGAAGACAGTCCCCAAATCGAATCAGAGTACTCAAAAGAATCGAATGAATTATTCAAAACGTGTATTGATAGTCCAGAAGTAGGCATGGACGCAATATCAGCATTAACAACGAACATAGCCGGGACGCTGCAGAACTGCCTTTCATCAGTTTTAATGAACACGGAAGAAGAAACGGAGATTCAGTTCAAGTTTGTTATAACAAAAAGAAAAGTTAGTGTCAAGAGGCTTGTGGAGCAATGTGAAGGCAAGGCTGATGAAAAGTCGAGTCTAATCGATAAGAATCTGGAATCGATTAAAGAGAACATCTGGTCGAGCGTGGCGCGAGCCGTGAAAAATGTGTTTTGGGGTGAGCAGAGCGGTAATTTCAGTACGTTTATTGGTTACTTTTCTATTAATAGGGGTTTTCACTTGTTTATTTTTGTGGTCGGCCGCAGTTTGCCATAACTTATATTGATGTGTTTTCACTGTCATTTCAGGAAGTAAGGAAAATATTTTGTTCTATCTTAATGTAGTAGAAATCTATTAATTAGAAGTATCGCGCTATTTTACTATTAGCTGTCTTGCCAATTCATTGCCTATGTAATGGTAGTAGATTTATTCTCATTTCTACAATAAATTGCACAATTTACAATACTTTTGCCCACATTTCGAAATATTTTTACAATTTTCCAAATCAGAAAATGCAGTTTCGAATTCTGCCTCCACTTAATGAAATCCCCAGACTATTCTGGTAAAACCCACATCAAATTTTCTACCAATTTTCATATTGCCTGAAATTTTCCAATAATTACGTTCTAAAATCAACGTATTAACTCACCCTCGCTGCGAACGGCAAACACTGCGCGCAAATATTGACAACCTCATCATGTTTCGCGATCAAAACTTCTTAACTTAAAATGTTTATTGGAAAATCGGCCTTATTTTATAGGCAATAATTTAATAATATGCTGGAAAAAGGCTTGAAGAATTTTCGCAAAGTAGGTTTAAAAGTCCATTTTAATTTTGCGTTTTAAAGTTTTTTAATTGGATATAATGAAGTGGTCCTAAAATTGTAATTCGATAGTGGTATTTCGTAATTTTATATGTCTATAGAGATCTAAATTTAGACTGAGCTTTTCCCTATGGATATCCGTTATAGTGATAAAATATTGAACATTTACAATCATGGCAATAGCAAAGTGTTTATTCAATTATTATCTGTTTGTAAAGGAAACGGAGTTACTAACTAAACCAAATAAACGAAATCAGATTGAATGCACCCAGCCTAGTCTTTTCCCAAATATGTTCCGGTAGGCTTGCAGTCTAACCGGATGCAGCTGAATACCAGTGTTTTACATAGAGCGACTCGTGCGGCTGTTGATACTTAGCCACAAAACAAAGTTCTCTATTTTTGTATTAGTCAAAACACGTTTTCCAACTGGTCGTTTATTTTTACCTTTTCGTATGTAACAATAATATTACTGTCATTTCTTTTATTAGTATCCAGAAATAAACTTCCCTTCGAAGAAACAAACCTTTGTCAGAAACAAGCAACAATAACCAATTGTTCTATACTCTGCGGCTATTTTCATTCTTATTTGGATAAAAAAGACGGATATAAGCTGTCTGTCTTTTTATTTAGAAATAAGAATGTCAAGCAATCAACATTGTACTTTCATACTGAGGTGATATATGGTTTGAATTCGTGGAAGGTTGGAAAATCCTCACTATTTGAGAATTAAATAAGATAGGTACAATGATAACTTCAGCGACGATATGGACTCGTGGATACTTAGAACCAACAAGTATTAAGTGGCTTTGACGTATAATTTCGAAAGCTATTGTCGTTTTAATATTGCATGAAATAAAGTTTAAAAGTTAAATTGTAGAAGTAAGTTATTTGCAGTGATCTCCGAATTAGGTACATAAGATGGAAAAAGTAAATGCAGCCAAGAGTGTATATATGTATGTGTGTAACCACGCACAATGAAGGGTTCCGTAGTGGAGATTAATTTATTCTAAGAACAAACTTAATATTGTAGTTTTTTTTTTTAAACGTTGCCCCACACTAGGATTTTCTCCTGTATCGTGGGTGCGTTTACAAACATTTAAACTCACATACACAAACAGCCAGACCCGGAACAACTGCTTGTAGGTCATACAATTAAATAAAAAGATAAATATAATATTAAATATTTGATTTGTTCCGTGCGGGAATCGAACCCGCGACACGCAGCGCAGCAGTCAATCGCTTAACCACTGCGCCAACCGTGCCGTCAAGTTGAAAGACATAATTATATAGACCCCCATACATTCCAACTGCAAATGTAAGTTTGTACGCACAATGTTGTGTGATTTACCATTTTTTTTAATCCCGTAGACTTCTTATAGGTATTCCTGTAATCCATAAGTAAAGAACTATTTTCTATGTTTTACAAAATTTTAGGCTACGTACTTTCGAAGATAAGGGTCCAACTCAATTCAATGGTGGTCAATTTTCATCTATCTTCATCTAAATTACTTTAACAGTATTTATTTAAAAATATAGATATCTGAAATCCATACAACAAGCCCTTTCAATTGATAAGTGACACGGTACAATTTGCAAAAGCTTTTTTTAAATTTTCTAATTTGCACCGCAAAAGTGAATCACATAATTCAAAATTCATTTATTTACGTTACACATCCGTGTTTGGGTTAAAGAAATTCATAAGTGTACCAAGTTTTAATTTAATTGGTCCTGTAGATTCGGAGAAAATTGGCTGTGACAGACGGACAGACAGACACACGAGTGATCCCATAAGGGTTCCGTTTTTTCCTTTTGAGGTACGGAACCCTAAAAATGGGTAATTGTGTTTGTTTCCATTGTGTTTCAAATTTATAAAAAGTAAAAATGATTACCCATAGTTTAATTGTCACGCCAGGTATCCATTCACGACAAGCAAAACTGCCTACCTGCTGAATTAGGCATCTTGCTAATGTTCAACCATGTGGATGATAAAACTGGTGTTTAATTTCCATTCTTTAGAAGTTATTTTCTTGACCTTATTCAACTCTCACGCTTCGATCATCATGATCGAAGCCCTAACGGCTCTAATGCCCGTTTACTGCCTCATTTTACTTTCTGTTCAGGTATAAATCCTTACTCATTGAATTAAATCCTTTCGTTTCTTTGGGATATGCAAAAATTCTCTGAAAAATATTTTCCCAACCCCAATTTTAATACCAGCTCGCAAACTGAAGACGACTGGATATCGTCCAAAAACTTTATAGGAACGTCAGAAAGATAAATTTCTAGAGTGAAAAAAATACAAATCGTAAATTTTGCAACGGCCCGTAATTCCGTTCCGAGTCAAGTGGCAGGCAATATTGCATTTTTCTATTCATGAGAAGGCTCGCTTCAATCATATTGCGAGACGGCGCTTTATCATTTTTTTTCTTGCGTTCTCAAATCTTTTTTCTTTTAAATTTATTACTTTCCGCTCTTCTGCTTCGGAAATTGTTGCTTAGATTTTTTGTCCCTTGACTTTAAGATTGATGGTGATGGTTTAATCATGTAATTTTGTCGCTAGTCGCTCAAGAATTTATGAATCTGGCTGTAGTTGCCTTGTAATTATTAAGATGATTAATATTGTTAATTGTAAGATTTATCCAATACTAACCTACACAATATTGTCATTAATCAAAAACATTTCGTTCAAATTGTTTTCTCTTTCAAACTCTGCTTCGTCTATCTCACTGTTTACTCATTTATCCACATTTAATATATTTATCCTATCTTTTTCAGCAACAACAACACCACACAGATCATTCTCCTTCAACTCCACATCATCGTCCTCTAAACGCAAATGCGACGAGCTCTCTGACTCCGAGAGTCCTGTGAACCATAAGAGGCACAAGTATGAAGGAAGGATTGGAGGAAGACCACCTTTGAGAAGAAGCAAGACTTGTGTAGCGAGTCTGAGGAGTTCCATGTCAGCTGAGCAGAAGTCATTGATCAATGAACTGACCATGAATGTGGATGAAAATATGAATTTGAGTTTTTAGAGAATTTATTACCCGAGAGTTTTCTGCAAATTAATGAGAAACTTTTTTTGTTAATATTTGATTTTAGGAAAAAGGATCAGTTTAATCTAACCCTTTTGGGTATTAGTGTAAAATAATGAGAGTTTTAAAGGTAAGTTTAAAAATATGTTTTCATAATTTTTAATCGGTAGGTAGTAGTAGTATTAATCATTTTTATTTAAAATGTGAAGTGAGAAATGCTTCTAGTCTGATTTTTTAGTAACAGTTAAATTAAAGAAAAGTATTTTTTTACCTTTCTGTTTTATTTAGCTTTGAAGGTTATAACGTGTCTTTAATGCCAAATTAACATTTATCACACTGACATAACGTCATAATCATTCCTAACATTTCCATCGATATCGTTATTTCCATGTTGACACAAATGGACTCAACCCTACCATTATTACCCACACAATATTGCCGCACAAGCCATGACTTCATAGAAATAAATCACCAAAATTACCAACACATGTAAGCAGAGGCAAGATAACTTAATAACCCGTGCAATAACACCGCGGGTACGAATGACCACACACTATTCGGATACGTTACCCTGCGTAATATCCGAAACCCTTCGCTGCCGGACGTGTTCCGAATTCGGTCTGGAGAACAACCCTAATGTTATCGTTTAGGCCGAATCAATCAGCGGGCTGGTTTCTGCTCGATAAAATGGTGAGTTGATCGTGTTGGGTTATGATTCCAATTGTTAGTAGTGGGGCTAAATTGGGGGAAAGGGGGTTGTGGTGCAAGGATTGTCGCTATTTGATGATTGTTATTGTAGGCTAAGTGGAATAGGTTGGATTTAGTTGTTTGACAATTGTTTCCTTTCTATATGCTGTTTTATTGCTTGGCTTGCTTGTTTTAGGTTTTTTAATGATACAGATTGAAGATGCCTAAGACCATATATTAATTACTAGCTGCAGCCCGCGGTTTCACCCACGTAAGTCTCGATCCCGTGGGAATATCGGGATATAAAGTAGCCTATATGTTCATCCAGGGTGTCAGCTACCTCCATACAATTAGAAATTTTATCAAAATTGGTGCAGCCGTTTTAGCGTGAAGAAATAACAAACACACACATACACACACACTCACAAATTTCGCTTTTATAATATTAATGTGACGTTTAAATTTGTGCACCTTCTATGTGATTTTGTTCCTTTTGTACTTTGTTGTTTAACTTCTTTCTAGGCAATAATTGTTGTTTTTTATGCATGACTGAAAATATCAAAGCTGTTTTTGGAAACTTATATTTTTGTTCTAGACGCTAATTAAATTGACCTTTTGTCGTCCTGGACTTTGTTATGACTCAAACGAATTTCTCTTACTAACTTTTGGGTAAGAAAATGACATTCTAAACATATTCAGAAAAATCGCCCTTATAAGTTACTTTATTAATATTAGTTAGCATGACATTATTATTGTGTTTGGTGATCTTCGAAATGATATTTTTTTTTCATGGAAATCATCAATAACGTCTTCTGCTACTAAGTAATATTATTTTAATTAGGACGAGTGATGTTTGTTCCGCTATGGAAAATAAAAACAAATCTAGAATCCAAATGCTAAATGACTATAAAATCACATGATGCGTTCCTATTCGTATTTTTCACATAATTATTATTGCAAGTAAGGAACCAATCCGTACTGGGATCGCGTACCTATTGGATTTTTATCATAGGTCCAGTTCCTCTCACAGAGTCTCAGAGGGAACATTATATTAAAATCAGTATCTTGCAATACTAATATCATTCATCAGCTATGCAATCAATCGTAGTCAGTAACCTCTATCATGGATTTTCTCTGAACAGCGTTAATTTGCGAACAATAATCATGATGTCCAACTGACAAGTGACTGTCAATACGTCATCACATTGCATTTGCAGTCCATTACGTATAAATTGACAGGACGAATAGGCATCTGCTTTTGTTGAAATTTGCTTCATCATGTAGCTGTGGTACTTGTTAGATTAGCATAGCAGAAGCATAATCAGCCTATAAATAAACATAATCAGCCTGGGGCCGAAAGGTTCTGGAGTGGCGACCACGCACCGGAAGACTTAGCGTTGGAAGGCCTCCCACATGGTGGACCGATGACCTTGTGAAGGCTGCAGGAATCCGTTGGATGCGGGAAGCACAGAATCGGTCGATGTGGCGGTGCTTGGGGGAGGCCTATGTCTAGCAGTGGACGTCTTACGACTGAAATTATGACGACGATGAATCAGCCTAATGGTTACACTGCAGGGACAATTTTCTTTTGCGTTCTTTTATTGATACTGTCAAAGAAAAGTCAAATTATTGATTTCAAATAGGCACACTTATAAGGCACGTGTGAACGACAATATTTACAAAAATAATTTAAATAGAATTGATTCTAGTCGCCCCTTCCAAAAGGTAGTTTCGTATGGAGAAGAATGGGCAAACAAACTCCATCTTTACCATTTTAAAATGTTTTACAATATTTTGAATAGGTACATCACATCACATCACACTAATATTTTAAAGGCGAAAGTTTGTGAGTGTGTGTGTGTATGTTTGTTACTTCTTCACGCTCAAACGGCTGGACCAATTTTGATGAAATTTTGTATGCAGGTAGCTGACACCCTGGATTAAGACATAGGCCACTTTTTATCCCGATATTCCCACGGGATCGAGACTTACGCGGGTGAAACCGCGGGGTGCAGCTAGTTAATTATATGTGAAGACGCTGCACCTAAAATTAAATTGTATAGTTACTTTTTTTTATTAGCAAAGGTATTTATTTACCAGTTTATAAAATAATATGTACATAAATAACCTACTTAAATCATTACTAAAAATAATAAAATTATATCCTATCTAAAACTATTCACAAATTAAAATATGGCGTCGAAAAATTCATCCACATCACTGTCGACTGGTAATGTACCCAAGAAACTGGCGGCATTGCCACGTTGTATGGCAATGCTTAGCCTCTGGCCAAGGTAAAAGCCAGCCCTTGGGTCACGGGAAGTGTCAACTAGCCGTTTTGAGATTTCATTAAACAGACCATGAGCACTCTCGGCTCGAAAATATAATTGCCAACAAGGTTATCATACTTACGCCGCTTGAGGTTCTCTGCAGCCGCAGCAGCAGCGCCAGCACAGCACGCCGAGCTAGGAAGATGGGATGGCGCAAGAGTATTGACACACGTGGCATCCCACACTAAAGGCCTACCACCCACCTTCCATGGAAATAAAGACATTCCGTCCGATCTCTTGCCATCGTCGCGTGCCAAGCCATTGGGTTCTAAGACAGCTCGAACGCCGACGGTGACAAGAGCTCGTCGGATGATGTCGTTGATGTTCGCGTGCCATGCTAAGCGACCCGCACTTCGACTGCAAGACAGGCCGTGGTGTCCGAGACTGTTGACAACTTCGCCACAGTGACAGCGATGAGGAGAACAACATGGAGCTCCTAGTCTTAGGGAAACAGCGAAGCTGCAAGTAGTGTCGTCGAACAGAGTGCCTATGTTCGACGACGGTAGTGCATGAAGCCACAAACCCGACTCCCACTTACCCACAGCCAGCAGGCGCGCACGCTCCGCAGTAGTAGCAGACGTGTCAAGTAAATTGTTCTGTACTACTCTGCAGAGCGGCTCATCCTATCGTCTCTGGGAATATGGATTATCGGGTAGATCTGAGTTCGGGCAAGCGAGTCTCCAGGCATTAATAGCCTCGTCGAAGCACGGCACATCAAAATTAATCAGTGTGGAGGCTAGGATTTTCCTGGTTAATTTATCAGTGCCGTGGACCGAGGATATGAAAGCCGGTAAACTAATACTAGAAATTTTGCGGACGCCGAGGCCTCCCATACGAATGGGAAGAGTAGCTTGTGCCCAAGCTCGGTCTTCCATGGCCACATAGTAACTTTATTACACAAAATGCAAAAATAATTAAAAATGAAGCAATGACAGATAAATTAATTATGTGATAGATACATGGTGCTCACATATTTACAAATATTGTAAAAATATATGTTTTCCTTAAAAAATTATAAACCAATTACTTACTTATTTCCACATGGTAATCAATATCACAAAATGTAAAATAAATGTCAAAAAAAAAATCTTAAAAAGAAAAAGAAAGAAAATACTTTTATTTGCGGTAAACATAACGCAAAGAAATAAAAACACAAACACGAAAGAACAAGTTGAGGGAAAATTTGCGTCACATTCACGCGAAACGGCCATCGCTCAGCAAAATGCTGCGACCCTATGTGAGACAGAGCCCCAGCGCTGGTTTTCAGCGACAGCCGGCGTTGACGTGATGACGTCAACCGGTGCAGCATAATGAGATAAAAATAAACAAAATAAAATAAATGCAATACTTCATTATCTATGTTTATATAAATATTATATAATATCTAGAATGGCAACATTCAGTAACGTCGGCAACGACTCAAGCGCCGCGCGCATGTTACGCAATCTGTGTGTCCAGCTGTCAGCTGTCATAAAGAATTTGACGTTTTTACGTAATGGTTACATCTCAGAGAGGCTCTTGCTTTGGCCAAAGATGCTTGCTCATCAGCAGTAGCTGATCTCACCCACAATACTCATCAGGGATACGACTTGTTGAGCCTTCCAAAAGTTAAGCTCCAATCTTCATGGCAGGAACAATGGAATATCACTGGAAGAAGAAAGGGGAAGTTTTATTATGCAGTACAACCAGTCATAAAAACAAATCCTTGGTTCCACAGTTACAAAAAAGTCTCCAAAACCGTTATATCCGTTCTTTGTCTAATTCGTTTAGGTTTTAGTTGTACTCCCGTTTTTTTGCGCAAAATCCGTGTTCGGGACTCCTCTCTCTGCGAGTGCGGGTTGGAAGAGGGCACTCTGGATCACATCTTCTTTGAGTGCTCGAACAACATTCCACCTTTAGATTTATATAGTCGCCTCCCTAAATTTAAGATCCCTCTTCCGACAAATTTTTCCTCCTTACTAACATATTCCTCGCAAGATCTGCTTGTGGCGCTGATGACCTTCATCCGTCACAATAACATAAAGTTATGAACTATTACGTTTGTGTGGTTGTGGTATGCGTATATTTTATGTTTTAACAATTATAATATTTATTTATTTATTTTTTGTTCGTTTCAGTCCCGTACTAATCCAACAAGATCTACATTGTGTTCAACTGTATCAATCAATCGAAGAGTTTTATTCGTTTTTATTTTATTTTCTTCATATAATTGTTTTATTTTTATTTTTATTTTCATGCACACTTGTTTTCTCAACTCACTTTAGACATTGGCAGAATAGTCGACATCGGCTTTGCTTGCCATACATCAATAATAGAATAGAATAGAATCTCAGAGAGGGTTACATAATTAAATAACATGGCGCATTATGTAAAGAATGCTAGAATGTTATCTAACAAAGGATGCATTGGGTGACTGGGTATTAAATAAGTATGGTATTTGTACAGTGTTCGTGAAATTTGTATATTATGGTGTAGATGACAAAATCGGTGACTTCAACCACAGACCAGGGGCCCAAGTCTGCTATTTTTATAAATCCAGTCATTCCAACACGATCCCATTGTCATGCCATTATCATTTTGCTAAAAATTCGTAATCTGGTAAATTCATAATGGTCGATCATTTTCTTTGCAATTTCTTTCAATGTAGTGTCAGTGGCAGACCATTGGAAAGTCATAATGACGCCATTATAATAGTAGATTACCAAACCTGTCAAAATCAACAATTATGAAATCAATGATCGACCATTCTGACACTATTGTAATAGCAGACTTGAGGCCCAGGACAAAATGGTAAGTGCAAAATAAATTGTTATATTTAACATCGTGAATAATAAAGAATTTTAATACTATTCAATAAATGAAATTAGATTGGATTGGATAATAAATTAGGATTAATTATACAATTAAAATAGCAACCAGTTTGATTTTGTCTAGACACTAGATAGTCCTATGAAGCTGGACCAGCATGTTTTCAAGTATAATCTATATATCTATCTATATACGAGTATCTTGGATATAATCCTCTAATTTGTAATAATATGCTTGTTTACAAAGTGTACTTTTAATATGAGTTTTAAATTTTATTTTATTTAATTGCAATTATATCACAAGGTATTTTGTTGTAACATTTAACACAGTACCCAATAAAAGATGTACGTACTTTAGATAATCTGGAACATGGTTGATCTATTTTATTTTTGTTTCTAGTATTAAAATTAAGTCTCTTATTTTATTAAAAAGATGTAAAAAAAATTCTTACATCACACTAATATGATAAAGGTGAAAGTTTGTGAGTGTATGTGTGTGTGTTTGTTACTTCTTCACGCTCAAACGGCTGGACCAATTTTGATAAAATTGTGTAGGAGGTAGCTGACACCTTGGATTAACATTTAGGGTACTTTTTATCCCAATATTCTAACGGGATCAAGACTTACGCGGGTGAAACCGCGGGGCGCAGCTAGTACATAATATTTTCATAAATGAATTGGCAAGGTACTGATGAAGAGATTCTCGGTCACGTAGATTATATTAAATAGCTCTGACAGCTCTCTTTTGCAAAGTAATAATGGAATCATGTCAGCAGCCCGACCCCACAGTAAAATTCCGTACGACATAATGCTGTGGAAGTAGCTAAAATAGACCAAACGCGTGGTTACTACATCTGTTAACTGTCTTATTTTCCTAACAGCATAAGCTTGTGGTCCAGATTGTAGTTTCTCGTCTAGAATGATTCCTAGGAAAACCCTTTGATTACTAAATTCCAGTTTTTCTCGATTCAATTTGTTAACTACTTCTAACATCAGGTAATTTAAATCGAATGCATTTGGTTTTTTCTTTATTACTAAATAAAGAAAGAACCAAATGCATTCCAATTTTCTTTTTTTTCTTTTGGTACTAACTAAATTATTTACCGTAAACCAATCTTGGACCTAAAGAATAGAGTTATGCACGTCGTCAAGATTTTGTGACCATCGGTCTATTTTAAATATCAATGATGCAAAATCTGCAAATAACACCATCTTCGGATGATTTTCAAGTAATTGGGGTAAATCGTTAATATAAACTAAGACACAAAGAGGAATGGACCCAATGTCGATACTTGAGGAACGCTCATTGCCATTTCAGACCCAAATGAGTTTACGCCATTCACTTGAACTTTTACCTTTCTATCTTTCAGATATGATCTTATTAAATCAAGAGCTGTATTCCTAATCCTATAGTGCTCTAGTTTCAGCAAAAATGTCTCAGGTTTACGCAACCAAAAGCCTTAGAGAGGTCGCAAAAGATTCCAATGGCATCTTGTGCTTCCTCCCAGACATTAAAAACGTTATTTACTAGTGAGGTACACAGTCAGTGGTACAACGCCCTTTGGTGAAACCGTACTGTTGTTAATGAAAGATGGAATTTAATTTAGATTTTATGAAATTGATTTATTATTATTTAATAAATTGATTTACTGAACCCGCCCCTGAGCTATGGTATGCAATTTAATTACCATCTGGTATAAGGAACAATAATACCAGTCTGTGATTATCCTACTACAAGGCAAAAGTATCTTCTCATTCAGAGAACCATGAAGCATTGATCACGATAATTTTATGCTGAGTGTTTCTGATTTCAGGCAATCCAGATGTTCATACCGAGATAAATTACAGAGGAGTTAAGTTAGAAAGGCGTTGAAAGAAGAAAGACATAAAATAGACTTTGAAGCAAACTAAGGTTGAAACTCGTATGCATAATTATCAAGAAGTGGATTTATGAATCTCCGCGATACCAGGACTATCTTAGATAGATAAAGTGTGTGAAAATACCATTTATGAAGCACTTGTTCTTTCCGTTATTATATGTTTTGTACTAGACCATACCTGGGAATCTTCTGGTTATAGATATATTGAAGGTCAACGCCTTATGTTTTTTTTTGTACGAAAACAACTTTAATAACTTAACTATAAATAGTTCCACGGTCCCCGTACCAATACAAAATGTTTTGTGTGAGTTATGTTGCGCGTAAGCAGCAAATTTTCACACCAGAAATAAAAGTAATTACCCAACAATTATTTTTGAACAAAGTCATTTAGTTTGATGTATAAAATGCGTAAATGATGGCTTCGTGAAGAGTCTTGTTATACCCTGTTTATTATAAAAGAAAATAAGACATTTCCCAAAATATGACGAACACATAAAACACACATCACATAACTTCCGCTTAACAAAGGACGAGTAAAATAATATCTATATATTTCTTACATGGTATCAAAAGGCACTAAAAATTCGAAGCTTGTCCTAGCCAGTGTGATTTACGTAGGACGCCCAACTTCCATCATATTACACGATAAACTTTATTCCACAAAATGTCGCAGATATAAGAATACATTGGTTTTGGGATTGGTTCAGGGTTTTCAGAAAATAGAAATTATGATTATTTATCCCCAAAATTCAATTAAGATTAGATTATTGTTGTCTGATTGATTAACATACATTTATGAAAATAACATGAAGCCTTTTTAAAGGGGAAGATTTCGCCAGTTCTGTTTAAGTCCTATTTTTTTTTTTGTGGGAAATTATCAAATTACTTCTCCCGCTCTGGGCGGAGCGGGAGCGGAGCGGGTGTCAGACTTTAACTGACTAAAATCCACTCATGTTCCTTCAGATGCATGTGTGCCAGGGCCACGATATCCCTTTCGGACAGACTCGAAACCCTGGCAGGCTGTTTAAGTCCCATGTGATAGGGGCGAGCCTATTACCGTTAACTGGTCTCAAATCCAGGCCGGTTGCTAATTGACTATTTCAATGTTCTTTCATTTGCAAAGGCAGGAATCATAGCGAAATAAGTTCACTTAAATGTTTGTTTGGAGGGAGTAGAAAACGCTTAAAATATAATAATATTTACTTTTTACTTATGCAAATATCATTAAGCCACTTCCCAGTCTTCTCGTCGTCAATCCCGCAGTGTTTGAAGACTAGGGTCTTCAACCAATGCGTCCTGCCCGTTATGACATACGGTGCCGAAAAGTGGACACTAACAGTCGGGCTGCAGACTAAGCAAGCTGAAGTGGCAGTGGGCTGGCCATGTTTGTCGAAGGACCGATGACCGGTGGAGCAGACGAGTCCTGGAGTGGAGACCGCGTATCGGCAAGCGTAGTGTGGGGTGCCCCCCAGCTAGATGGACCGACGACCTTAAAAAGGTGGCTGGGACAGACTGGAAGCGGAAAGCGGAGGACAGGGTGTTGTGGCGCAGCCTGGAAGAGGCCTATGTCCAGCAGTGGACTGCTATAGGCTGAGTTGATTGATTGATTAAGCCACTATATAAACAGAATTTCTGAAGACGGTTCGACGCCGCCCCATCTACATAAGTAAGAACTATTGCGTAATTTGCATGCCTGAGGCAATTCCTTATACGAGTAAGTATTCCGCAGGCTACTTCACGGAACACAACAATTTTGCAATCCCTTACTTGACAAATATGCAACCCTTCCCGTATCCGAATAACCGCAACCATATCCAAAATGCGGCAAAATATCCGCGTACTCTCAGCCCTAGCCGCAATATTCCGATCACGAACACACCACGTGACTGTATTATTTCAAATTCAAAGGGTAAAAAGGAGGCTGTATTAAAAAGGATAGCCTTCTTATAACAGAAGCTTGGCGTAGAGCGGTTCTACTTCACCACGATTGGCTGTCACAGTGGGAACACTTGAACAATCTTTGATATTCAGCCTTCGTAAATCTTACCCTATCGATTATAGAGTCCAAACTCGCGTGGAGGAAGTTGAAAAGAAGTTTGTGTAGCCCGCTCTGCGAATAACGGCAGTTGAATATGAAAAAATCTTAAGTGATATAGCAGTGCGGTAAGGATTTCGAAGTTAGTAGCTCTCGCCATTTTAAAGGTTGAATAAAAGTTGTGTTTTGTATTCAAAGTTTGTCCTAGATGGTCGCATCTGGGAAGAATAAAGTATTAAGAATTTTGAATGTATTTCTTGTTATGTTATCCTTTGTACGTGAAAATGTCATTTTCGTATCAACAGGGCATCGCATACGACCGCATTTCCTTAAGAATAAGCAGTCCTTTTGTGCTTTACTTTTGTATTTTATTTTATTTCTTACATAATTTGGATGTGGGCCTACCATAATTGTATATTGTATGTATTTTGCAACATAATAGATATTATAAAATATAACCTAAGTGTCTTTCAGAAACGTAAAATTACCGAAGAAAAGAATGCCTAAGGAATTATGGAAGCTCCATTGACATTTCCAACGAATCTTGAGGCCGGCGAAACAAACCGTAACACCGACCTATAAACAACATAAGCAATGGCACACAATTTCTCAGCGATAATCCTCGTCCACTTGTTGGTGACATTCCCCGTCGGCGCATGGGGTGAAGATGCCCGGGCAGACACACGGGCGCTCAGTCAAACTAGGGCTGGTCTACGGATGAGACAGTAAAGTGTCTCAATTTAAAATAAAGTTCATCATGTATGAAGAACCGGAATTTCTTGTTACGAATCTTGGAGTTTTGGTGACGAATCGAAACCGTGACTTATCAGTAACAGTGAAGGTACCAATAGTGTCAGTTAGTAAGCTTCACTTCAAATCTCACTCAAGAAGTTAAATTAAGCGTTACTTGTTTGTTATGTTATCAACATCGTATGATTTGAAAGCATGCTGCATTCCCCTATTAATAATGTTTATGTTGTGATTATTTTTGATGCGCTACTACATACTCAAAGCCAGAGCAAGTTTTTCAGCAAACTCTATAAATAGTTAATCGAAAGAACTACTATAGGCCAAACAACCAATAAACTAAACACTTACAGTAACTACTATCTACAAAAAACATCTTATCTGTATACATACATTACGGCGACTAAATGATTTCCATTTTACAATGTATGACTACAAACAAAATTGAATACATCCTAATACTCCACGCTACCTCCAAATTCAAATTAATTTATTTGCCAGAATGTAGGTTAACAACTGGTCTTAAAACTATAATGGCCCTTTTCCATTCTATCATTACATAATAACATAACATCACGCCTGTAATCCCCGAAGGGTTAGGCAGAGGTGTACCTATAATACGCCCACATTGCGCTAGTTTTGTTTAAGTCCCATGTAATAGGGGGCGAGCCTATTGCCATCAACCGGGCACAAATCCAGCCTCCGGGCTGCTGAAATTGAAATAGATGTGAATGTGAAATTCTTAATGGAAAATCCCAATAAACACTTCAATCATTACTTAATGGTGTGCAAATATTTAATTTGATCTTGTTTAATGCTAATATTTTAATTAAATTTAAAAATAAAAACAGCAACCACAAATAATACCTCATGCATTTGGATTTTTCAGGAACAATCTAAATTATATTTGTGTCAGTTCAAGAGATGTTTAATATAATGTCAGATTAAGAATATAATTATCAATAATTGAAAATTCTAATTGCTAATGTCATAACTATTACAATGTCAAGTGTTGATTCCGTAAAATTTGAACATTCATTAATTATTATAAGGTATATTATAGATTACCAATATTATAGATTTTAGTTTCCGTCTCCCTTCATTGCCATCCCATCCTTCATTGAGATCGTAAAAGCGTTCTTTTAACCATTGAGTTACCTTTTAAAATCGTCAAAAGTAAATCTTTAAAGGCGTCCGTCCTCTATAGGAACGTGGACTAAACTCATAATAGCATAACTACTAACCGTTTATCGACAGTACAAAATAACCATAAGCTCAAATAGAATCTCGTTTAAACGCAGTTACATCCAGGTTGACGCCACACTAAGAAGGATCGAGGTCAACTCATCCAACCTTTAACTGGGGGCAGTTAACCACAGGGTTCCAGGAACGTGCCAGTATACATGAGAGTACGTACCTACAGTGTGTGTAAAACGGTCCTAAGTAAACGCATACCGGACTCGATAAATACGTCTTAACTAGCTGAGCTTCTATTTAACATGGGTTTCAAGTCTTTTGTGGGTTGTGGAAGAAAATTATAAATATTTGATGGTGACTAAAAGTGAGTAGATGTAATAATTGCTGGTGGTCTTGTTATGCTGTTTCTTCGTCGTTATGAATCATCAACATTGATTAACTTGTTATATTGATTAACCTGCACTGTCTGATAGGGTTCTGAGAAGCACATAAAGTAATATTGTAAATCGAAGTCACCGGGCAGAAGGATTAATAATTGTGGCAGATCAATTAGGTATAATTATAATAATATTTCAGTGTGATGAACTTTGTTGGCATGAACATAAATTAATGAATGAAAATTCTTAAATTTTGATACTTAGGCATAAGTACGATTAGCCTGGTTTTATATGTAACAAATTTTTTTTGGATGTATCATCTGTAAACAGTGTTTTTGGATGTATCATCTGTAAACAGTGGTATTTTCTAGTATACCACATAGATATTAGAAATAAAGCGGTCACAAATAAGCTTGTTTTGTACAGAAATAATATCTTTTGTGAAGGAGAGTTTTATTACACAAAGTAATACTAAATAATAGCTAGGTATTGTACACGAATAATACGATCTCAGCTTTCATTAAAATAGTTATCTTGGTATTTGTTATGAGAAAAACATTTACTTCGAAAGTAAATACTCTGACTAGCTATCACACTATAATCACACTAATATTATAAAGCCGAAAGTTTGTGAGTGTGTGTGTGTTTGTTACTTCTTCACGCTCAAACGGCTGGACCAATTTTGATAAAATTTTGTATGGAGGTAGCTGACACCCTGGATTAAGACATAGGCTACTTTTTATCCCGATATTCCCACAGGATCGAGACTTACGCAGGTGAAACCGCGGGGCGCAGCTAGTATACCATAAATCACCGCACCCGGAGAACAAAATGATAACAGCTCTTTATTATCTTTATTTTAATGTTATGCCATATTTGAGGTCTGTGGATCCCAATACATCTACCCAATTTCGAGTTCTTTTTGCTGTAATTGAAGATAACTTATAAGACAATGTAATAGGGTTAAAAACTGACAGCTCATCATAGCACAGTCTGTCGTCCATCGACAAACCGCCATTGTTTTGTTTATGTTGACTTTTGTGTCAATCACAAATTGAAAACTAGTTAAGTAAATATCTATGTGACTGGGAGTGTACCACTATTAAAATATGAGCTAAGGACAGGGAAAGCGTGTAGACGCTTTCCCTGTCCTTAGCAGGTAAAAAAGCCGCTGTAGTGGAAAAGTAATTTAATTTATTGCAATTTTTAAGCAATTGAGGTAATCGAATTGCAACCGGTCAAATACTTATTATTAATGTTGTTCCGGTGGCCAGCTGTGTTCTTCATCATCGGTTTCACTTCACCAAATGGTGCTTTACGAGAGGAAATCTACGAGTTAGTACAAAAAATACCCAAATCTCTATAGGTATGCCTATAACATTTGGGGATTTCCCTCGATTCCCATTGGATTTCCTCATCAGATTCTAACTTGGTGACAATGATACTATCTCGGGAGCATACCCTATCAAACAAAAAAAGACTTTTTAAAATCGGTCCACAATTGACGGAGAAATCCGTGAAAACAAACATACAGACGAACATAATATAACCTTCTTCTTGGAAGTCGGTTAAAAAAGATACACTCGTCGATTAACCATAAGTTTATATATAAGGTGTATCTGATTGATACACGAAATCTCTTAAGGGGTCATTGTACTCATCATTATGAACAACTTTTACTGTGGGACTAAACCATAAATCGCGCAAAAAAAAAATCTGCTGTTCCCTACATTTATGTTCGCTAACTCGTCAAAATATAGGGAATAGCTGATTTTTTTTTTCGCGATTTCAACGTTGGTCCCATAGTAAAAGTTGTTCGTAATGATGAGTACAATGACCCCTTAAGAGATTTCGTGTATGAATAGATAAACCTTATATAGATACTACCCAAATAGTGAGCTTTGAATGTCAGAATGGGGTAACCATTCTGACATTCAAAGCTACTGCTATTTACTGTGTATGAAAGTTCTTATGAATATGGTTTGTAGGGAAAGGAAATAAGCATAGAAAGACGAGGCCACATATTTATTTCAATTAGGCTTGCCAGTAATTAACCAGAAAACTATTCGTCTGTTCGCAAAACTAGGTCTTCATGTAGAAGAAGGACAAGAAACTCCAAGGAAACGGTATTAAAGTATTTTTCTTTCAACTAGGTAGTAATGTTATTATTAATCACTACAAAACCGATTTCCGAGGACGGATTTTTTGCTTAGAAATGTTATATGAAATCTCATTGTTGCACAGTTTTTCATTAATGCACTGTTTTTATTTTTTATTTAGATATAAATTTACCACAGAGGTTTAATGTTTCCCATTAAGTTTAATATAAAATGTATGAATTAGATCAAAAAGATACAAGCTGAAAATAAAAATCGGCTGAATAAAACCGACTTGGTGAAAAACTTTGTTCTCATTAACTTGAGTTTTTTTGCCTTTTTGTCGGCACGGTTGGCCCAGTGGTTAAGCGATTGACTGCTGCGCTGCGTGTCGCGGGTTCGATTCCCGCACGGAACAAATATTTGTATGACCTACAAGTAGTTGTTCCGGGTCTGGCTGTTTGTGTATGTGAGTTTAAATGTTTGTAAACGCACCCACGGTACAGGAGAAATTCCTAGTGTGGGGCAACGTTTAAAAAAAAAAAAAAAATATTTTGAGTAGGTATATTTTATCACGGTAGGTAGATTGGTAGTTGAAAGAAAAGTAGATTACGCACCTTGCTACAGTGAGTAATTAATGCAGTCATGTTAATTTAGTGCCCTCGCATGCGCTCGGGTACCAAAATAACACTCGTGCATTGATAACTCACTTTGCGCTTGATGCAACAATCTAATAATAATAATTATCAACACATCTGATGCATTTCCAATTATCGTTATCTCAGAAACTTAACACATAAGCAATATTGACAATATAATATACAGTAGTAAGTAATTTGTATCTGAATTTACACACAAAATTACAAAATTCCAGGATTTATACACTACTACACAATAAATTTACATTTCTTCAATAGTAATAAACAATGTGAAGATCTTAAAATTGAAAATAATAACAATAAAAATAATTAGGTAATTAAAGATAAATTGTCAAGAATTGATAGATAGAATAAAAAAAAAACATAGTTAGATCAATAAATCCGAATAAACAAAATCCAATAAAATTTAACAATACAATATTATCTAAAGACGAGGTGCCCGAGGTATGGTCCTCTCAGTCCTCAAAATTTAGATTTTACAAGTTAAGAGTGTTATATTTTGTAAACACAATACCTAGTCAAATTAGGTACTTCCACAAACTTCGTAAATATGACAGATGCCATTATCCAACAAACAATATTCTAATAGTATAATAATATCAAAATTAATTATTTAATTAAAACACCGTTCGACGTTAAGTCAAACGTTTTCCATGCATGCATGCATAGAAAACGTTTGACTTAACGTCGACCTTTGAAAGATACGAGTATAGGTGTGTTTCTCTGTAACACTGACAAAATCGTTTCAATGAATTACCATAATTACCAAAATAAAATGATAAGTTACCCTTACTTTTGCTACTTGACCCGTAATTTACCGTAGAATAACATTCTAAGACAATGATGCAATAGGTATTTATCCTTGTTTGGATGAAACGAGAATAAACTGACAAAGGTCAATAAGAACTTTTAGTTCATACATTTTTGTTAGTAATATCTTTAATTTGTAAAATATCTTCTAATTGGTAAATCTAATTAATGATTTTCTAATTAGTATTTAAATCAATAATTAGATTTACCAACGAAGAAGAAGATTTTAAAAGTATTGTTTTAATAAACTGACTAGTTGACTGCTTCGTTGGTCTAGTGGTCACAACCGCTACTGCTGAGCATCCTGCGTTCGATTCCCAGGTTGGGCAAAGTGTTATTGGGATTTTATATAAGGAATTTCTCAGTGGCAGTCCGGAGTCTGGATTTGTGCGCGGTTGATGCCAATACGCTCGCCCCTTATTACATGGGACTTAAACGTATACCTGGCAAAATGTGGGTGATGCTTGATGTTAAGTTTGTTTTAGTAAACAATACTTCAAAAATCTTCTTTCATTTAATCATTCTCGCTTCTACTTTAAATGTGTAGAAACTGGCAAGCAATTAATTGTCAAAACTTGGTTTTGAATATTTCCTGAATAATTGAGTTTTTGCGATGGCCATTATATTCCCCGGGGCCGGACGGTGAAATAATATTAATGAAGTAATAAACTGACACAAAATGCGTTATAAACAAATCCTACGCTTACAAAAGTAACAATTGCCTACAGTAATAGCTTGTATAAGTGTGGTGTATTATGGTGAATTTTAACTACTGCTTACAGACATTTGCTTGCAAAATTAAATTATTCAAAGTTTCTAAAGAGTGGACACGTTTCAACAGGCATCTTTTGAATGCACTCGTGTCTTCGTAGACCTCATCCATCGCGGCGAGATCGAGATCAAGAGCAGGCCCAGTAGGCAATAATTAAATAAATACCTAAATTTTACTATAAACAAAAAATAATTCACAATAACATTTTTTTCGTATTTATTTCTATACAACGCCAAGGAACTGATCGACCAACATCTCCACAATCAGAGGCAGCCCTACTAACCCAAACGAACAGATAAACGCGCGATTATTCCGTAACCGTGTGTCTACGGCCGATACTTTTGTGCACGATCTCCTTTGTTTTGCTATATTTTTCCTCGAGGCCCGTTTATAGGACGTAAAGCGAGCATGAGTGAGGGTAAATGTGGTTGCGTCGCTTTTTATGATATAAGTGCCTGTAAGCGGTTTGTTATCGGGACAGTTGGCGGTTGTGTCTATTTTTGGGTTTTAGGGGTGTGTCAAGGAATTCTTGCCATGCTCATCAAATTGGTGCATAATTTACTAAGGCTAATACAGTTTCAACTTTTAGGAATGAAGGCTAGTTGACAATGTAGGTACCTTAAAATATTGATTCTAGTAATATTTTGTAATCATATGTCAATTTAAAAGAGTGTTCGTGGAGTTTCTTGCCCGTTCTTCTCCATAGGAACCTATAATACGTTTTGGAATGGGCAACTAGCTTCATCTCTTTAACTGACCGACCCCTTGACAATTCAAAAGTGCCTGTAATTGGTTTATTTGAAATAAATGCTTTGAGTTTGAGTAGTAGACATCATCCAATGTATAGCTCTCGTCTGTTCTCAAATCGGCATGACTCATAGAAGAAGCTAGATAAAATTAGCGGATTAGCAAAGATGATTGGTAGCAGAGTGTAGCGTGTGTGCATCTAAGATGATTGGTAGCAGAGTGTAGCGTGTGTGCATCCAAGATGATTGGTAGCAGAGTGTAGCGTGTGTGCATCTAAGATGATTGGTAGCAGAGTGTAGCGTGTGTGCATCCAAGATGATTGGTAGCAGAGTGTAGCGTGTGTGCATCTAAGATGATTGGTAGCAGAGTGTAGCATGTGTGCATCTAAGATGATTGGTAGCAGAGTGTAGCGTGTGTGCATCCAAGATGATTGGTAGCAGAGTGTAGCGTGTGTGCATCCAAGATGATTGGTAGCAGAGTGTAGCGTGTGTGCATCTAAGATGATTGGTAGCAGAGTGTAGCGTGTGTGCATCCAAGATGATTGGTAGCAGAGTGTAGCGTGTGTGCATCTAAGATGATTGGTAGCAGAGTGTAGCGTGTGTGCATCTAAGATGATTGGTAGCAGAGTGTAGCGTGTGTGCATCTAAGATGATTGGTAGCAGAGTGTAGCATGTGTGCATCTAAGATGATTGGTAGCAGAGTGTAGCGTGTGTGCATCTAAGATGATTGGTAGCAGAGTGTAGCGTGTGTGCATCCAAGATGATTGGTAGCAGAGTGTAGCGTGTGTGCATCTAAGATGATTGGTAGCAGAGTGTAGCGTGTGTGCATCTAAGATGTTTGGTAGCAGAGTGTAGCATGTGTGCATCTAAGATGATTGGTAGCAGAGTGTAGCGTGTGTGCATCCAAGATGATTGGTAGCAGAGTGTAGCGTGTGTGCATCCAAGATGATTGGTAGCAGAGTGTAGCGTGTGTGCATCTAAGATGATTGGTAGCAGAGTGTAGCGTGTGTGCATCCAAGATGATTGGTAGCAGAGTGTAGCGTGTGTGCATCTAAGATGATTGGTAGCAGAGTGTAGCGTGTGTGCATCTAAGATGATTGGTAGCAGAGTGTAGCGTGTGTGCATCTAAGATGATTGGTAGCAGAGAGTAGCGTGTGTGCATCTAAGCTGCTCCAAATTCATCATGTATTAAAGTTGGTATAATTTATGACGACACAGCATTAAACACCAATTACAATAACTTCGCACTACAGTGACGGATTTTGAAGCTGTTTTCGGTGCAGTTAATTTTAATTAGGCTTTATCCTACCTTCCCCCCACTACCACCCCAACCCACCTGTTTGCTTAAAGAGTTTCTAAAATGCTTTTTTACGTAATTATCACTTCTTAAAAATACGATAATCTCGATTTACTCGAACGAATCGTTCGTAGAAACAAATGATCGCTCGCGACACTTTCTGTAGTTGTTGTTATATTATTCCTCAGTTCATTCGTATTCAGTACGATTACCTACTTACTCCTCATGTAATTCAAACCTCAAATACTTCAACACAAATTCCTAACATAAATTGATTCACTTTTTCATTATTAATAGGCTTATCATAAGGGGAAACAGATGCCGCATCAAATATAATCCGACGCCCAGCCGGGCCTCCACGAAAACACATTACGTTCATCTAGTGTCATTTATAACGGAAGGAGGTCACATACCTACCCTGATATTAGAAACTCGGAGCCTGGATGGGGCGAGTTATATTTAGAAGCCTTGGCAAACAAACCTGTCAAGCTATTGTATGTTTTTGTTTTATGTTTACGAGTTTGTTTTGACATTTACCGATTAATTTTGGACAAGAACAGAGCCTTAATGCTTCTTCTTCTTAGTGTGTCGATGGACAATATGGCAATATAAATGGACTCGGCCCAGCATTTGGCTACGTGTTGGCGCTATCACTAGCAGGCTGCAGTTTCTGTAACGTGCAGACAATAGGGTAAGCAGGACACGATATTAAGGTGTTGAACCATCGATTGTGAAACAGCACCTCATTATCTACATAATCGCTAAACATCCGATGCTCTGGGTAATCAGTAAAATTTCCCCGCTGCTGGGATCCTTTCACCACGATGGCAATCCAAAGAGCCCACCAAGTGGTGTGGTCTCTTTCTAAGTTAACGACAATCTCCAGTCCATATTGACATACTGCTCGGTATAAATCTATCTTGAAAATAATATGCTTAAACGACAATCTGTATGGCTGTTCTAACACTATAAAGTTTTACCTTTCTACGTCCACTCCATCAGATCTTTCATCTGCCGTCAATTCATCATGATTTACTTCATAATTGTTTTTCTACAGACTTCAGCGTATGTTAATACATTATGCTGCGTCAATCCAGTATCTTTTGTTTGTCCTAATCTAAACACTTAGAGGGACTCCTGCATTGTAGGTAAGTTTTCCTTGTATTCTCGGCTCTGCAGTGTTACTAATAGCATAGTGCTCAAGAAAACACATTGGTCCTGCTTGCCCGCACGGCCGTTTATAATGTGCAACGAGGGACCCTCGTGGCAGATGTGCGCTTATTAAATATTTATACTTGACGACTTAGTTGTTATTGTTTCAAAACATTGGGACTTATAGTTTTATTGTGTCTGCAAAGCTAACTACATTATTATTTTCAAAACTTTCTTTGATTTTTTATTTCTTGCCTGGCACATTATCCATTTTGCAGACATGATTGTAAAACAATCACCAATCATGTTTAATATCAGGGAAAGAATTCACATTGATCTAAAAGTATGAAGCAATTTTCCTGTGGAATGCAGCCGTTTAATTATCATCACTTTATGTAGTTAATTCATAAAGATCATTTCAGACACCAAATAACATGGAACTCACATGATCTGACCACGATAACTTCTGGACTTCAAAAGAGACAGAGTTTGTTTCGGTGTTTATTATCAGAGTAGTCTAAAAGGAAATACCGACCTCATCCTAACTTTGAAAATACCTGTTATTGACGTGTAAAAGTGTTTGTATAAACTTACATAAATAAAAATCTATAGGAAAAAGCTAACAAAAATTGTGTAGTTAAATATTAAAACCCGTCAAGTCACACCCTACTCGAAATTGAACTGTGAATGGGATCAAAGAAGATTGTCCTGCATCCATACATCTTTCGCCCCAGAACCAACAGCGAAAGAAAATTACTTTGCGTGTTCTACATTACAAGTATATGCCCATGAAGACAAAGTTTAATGACGAAAAATTTTCAGAAAGCGTTTTTAAGATTTTGAGGTTATATTTAGTAAGAAACAATCCTTTGAATACTTGGAAATAAATTTATATGCCTGTACCCCTGTTTGTGGCTAGTTAAGACGCTGACAACAGGTAAACTGCTGTCACTGTCAGACTACATACAAAAGAAAGAGAAGCGCGGAGACACAACGCTTGTAATTTATTGCAAATTATGAAGTAGGTAATTACTTTTGTATTCAAAAATGCAGTGTACTACTTAACGCCGACAGATATTACGCCGACAGACTGAAAGCCGACAAGACTTTACTTCGATGGGACTCTTTGCCGACAGGACACTTCGCCGACAGGACTCTTCGCCGTAAGGGCTCATCAGGGACGCAACTTATCTCCGATAATCAGTCGTACACTCAGCTTAACAATCAGTTGTTAGTTTTAATTTAAACTGGCATCGAGTTTTTGTTTTGGTAACTGAATTTACCAACAATAGAGGGGAATAAAGATTTGGGATAGGTTAGGTTAGAACAGTGACCATTAACGCGTGAAGGCGAGCGAGCGTAGCGAGCGTGCCGCGGCAGCGGCCGCCGAGCGCCAGGTCCCCTCTATTGTTGGTAAATTCAGTCACCAAAACAAAAACTCGATGCCAGTTTAAATTAAAACTAACAACTGATTGTTAAGCTGAGTGTACGACTGATTATCGGAGATAAGTTGCGTCCCTGATGAGCCCTTACGGCGAAGAGTCCTGTCGGCGAAGTGTCCTGTCGGCGAAGAGTCCCATCGGAGTAAAGTCTTGTCGGCGTTCAGTCTGTCGGCGTAATGTCTGTCGGCGTTATGTCGTACACTCCAAAAATGAGTTGACTAATCGAAAATAAAATACAACCCAGTTCTGCATACAAGTAAGACGTTCTTGTTATTAATTAAATACCAACCATGCGTTGATATTTAATACAGATATTTTGGATTGAAACTCAAAGTAAAGGATTAGTTGACCGTTAATTTGTATCGAGATTGTTTTTTCTAAACGTGTTTTGGTAACAACCAAGTTCTGAGAAATATGTTCAAAAATTATATATTATATAAATATATTTTTTCCGCTACCACAAACTATAAAGAATTGGCAATTTTTTTGTTTAAGACAAGCTTACTTTTATCATTTGCCTCTTGTCAACGCCTTAAGCTAAGAAATTCAGTAAAACATTTAAGTACTTTTGTACAGTCACCGGCACATTAATAAAAACGTCGCACAAGTCACTACAGAACCGTCATACCCTAGAGCGACAAAGTTTGAAAAGGAAAGTACGTACGAGTATGGATGCGTATGACTGAGCAGACGGTTTATTCTGTAAAAACCTCACCGTGAAAACTCACTTCACCTTAGCTTTCACTGTGAGATTTTTAGAGAATGGATCGGCAGGTAGCCAACGCAAGTAATCTCACTCTCGTTGTGTGACAGATTCGGCATCATTATTGTCATGTCAAATCGAATTGTCATAGATGGCAGCATTTTGGATGTCATGTCGTTACAGCTCTTTTATTTATTCATTATGGAACGCAGAATGTCCGTTTCATACATTCATTCGCAACAATAAACGACGATGTTCTTTGAAATTTAAAAATGCATATTTTGTGTTTTCCAAATCAAGATCATTACAAATCAGTCACTAAAAACACTACTAAATCAACAATTAAAATCGATCATTTTCTTTTATATCCCGGTATGTCCATTGCCATGTGTTTATCAAAGTCAACTAAGCACGTCCGTGACGACCAATCGGCATTAATTATGAGATCTAAGATGGCTGCCATTTCTATGACTCATCAGGAGTGGTGCAGTCCGGCAAGTTCAAAGTTATTTTTGTCGAATTCCGGTATGTTTCGCCAGTTTATGTCAAACAACGGCACATAATTGTCCATAGTTTAACTTGAATCCGTAATTTATTATATAATTTTTATTTCTATTCTGTTATACACAATCTCCTACATGAGTGATCTTTAATAATAAACCTCAAAACTTAATAATCTATGGCCAAAAACATATATCTCTCTTTACCATTTTTTACTTAGAGTGGACATACCGGCTTTTGATATTTAACTACACAATTAATAATCTCTTTTACAGACTAACGACCTAATCTAGACAGTTTAAGCTAACTCAAGTAAAACGCAAAAACTTAATCGCATCGTCCTCGTGTCGTGTTCTCTAAAGCTATAAAGCCTACTCCAGCGCTACCTTAGAGAGGACAAAGTAATAAAACGGGAGACAAGACAGAGGTCAGGGGACAACGGGGGACATCAGACGCACGTTATGTTCACCGGGTGGAGGACAGCGGGCCGGAACTGGGATGACGTCACGAAGAAATACCGATTTTGGATTTAATATTAATAAAGCTGTGTGAAGTTTAGTTTGTTTTATTATGAGTCCTGAAATTGTAATTTCCTGGCACTGATGTCTGAACGCCTGTAATCGCCTGCTACTCAGAAATCTGTTGTCTGTAATTTGTAACGGCGCGCGGCGGTTTGTAAATTTAATTGATTTTTGTTTTTGGCATAGGTCTACATACTCGTAACAGTAGAATTTCAAACTATTTAAAATAATTAATTTCTAACGTATTTTGTTGATTGTTTTTTTCTGTCACTCATATATTAATATATTATCTATTTTATAACTAATCTTCAAATTGTTATAGTTTTTAGATGTAAGAATGATTGATGAATCTGTCAGGCTTCATATACGAATGATATCCGCAAAAGAAGCAGAGAAATGCTGAGAAGTCGGTAAAGGTACTAACCAAACAATATAGTCAGAGATACAAATCTGAATCAACCATCTTCTACGAATACCTTTTCTTAAACCTTCGTCTTAGTCACAATAGAGAATAGACTCGACTCACTCACACATGCAAATGCATTCCACGAATCTTTATACTATGTTTTAGTACAGAAACTTCTTAAGAACCGCCACCAGAATTCCCATAGCAACACATTCTTTCCCCGACCACATCTATCTTGACGTAGCTCACATCGGCGTGCGGCCGGTACACAGTTCGATGCCTGCGCTTGAATATTCATGATATTGATGCGATGCTGATCCATGTGATCGGGTTGCGGGGGCTGACAAATTGGAAAAGTTACTTGTGTATGTGCTTGTAATGGTATCGATATTGTAACACGTGTCAGGGTTTGCTTGTGTGGGGACGCAGAGTTGTGAATTATGAAACTAGAGATATAAGAAAATATAAAAATGTCGACCCATGCAAACCGTGACCACTAAGCACTTTTTCTGAAAGAAAACGTACCAAAGATTTTTTTTGCTCTACTCCAATGAGATGCACAAATAAAGCTGAAGAGTTAGATTGCTTTTTATTGTTTGTTCGTTTGAACGCACAAATCTCTGGAACGGATTTGAAAAAATATTGTTACATGTGATTGCCCAATTCTTGAAGAAGGTTTATTTAACATCACGCTACAACTCTTAGGAGCTGAGCAAAAGGAAAAAACATCAGAAAGAAAAAAATCCAAAAAAATTAGAAAATTGGAAATTCGGATTTTGGAAATTTCTTAAGAAATAAGCAGTACCTTTGTACTTAAATTATAATTATGTCATTTCGCTCTGTATTTTACTGCGTGTACATAAATAATAAAATAAAATAAATAAATAAAGAATAGAATAGAAAACTTTTATTTCAGACAAGTGTCCACAGGGTTAGTAACAATTTTACTTATCATTAGTGTTAGTACAGACACAGAATAACAAAATAATTAAAATTAAAATAAATAACGCTAAGCGAAACGAAGTAATAGAACCGGCGGTCGACAACACGCGCCGCAGTGGGTAGGGGGCCGGAATTATACCCTGACAAAGTCGCAGGTAGAAGATAAATAAATAATAAACATTAAATACACACTATATCACAAAGCAGCCAAAAGCTTATGTTCTGACATCGATAGAGACAGCTACATCATTGACGAATTACGTGTTAACTGAGACAATTAAGTGATACGATGAAAATAGATAAAGGTTACATGAAACTTAAAAAAAAACATGCAAACCTAATACTAAGATTTCTACTGTATGCATGACTACTGTTATGTACTTAACTGTATCTCGTATAGTGTTTACCGAAACTAATCTGTACCTAGAGCTTACAAATATTTGTATCAGGTATGATATTAGGAACACATTCATATTTGGCTATCCCAAGTATGTAGAATCCCCACATAGTCTGTTGTCACTCCTAGTGCGTGCTTGACACGCTGCATCACGTCGCTCACATAAATCACGCAGCCTGACAGATGGTCACATTTGTTATATCACGCCGAAGTGGAAATACGATACTGACAACATTCTGTAAACACGTTTTGTTTAATCTAAATTAAATATCAGCCTGGAGGCGTTTATTCCTGAATGTGGAACATCCTTGTGATTGTGCTTCATCTTGGTTTGGTTTCTTGGTTCGGATTATCTGCTTTTTGAATCGTAATTTTATTAATTTTCTTTTGTTTATTTTAGTTGTTGTCTTAGTCTTTAATATCAACTATAAATCACACTAATATTATAAAGGCGAAAGTTTGTGAGTGTGTGTGTGTGTTTGTTACTTATTCACGCTCAAACGGCTGGACCAATATTGATAAAATTTTGTATGGAGGTAGCTAATACCCTTTTTTTTTGGGTGGGAAATTATCAAATAACTTCTCCCGCTTTGGGCGGCGCTCTGGGTGGGGGGTGTCAGACTTTTACTGACTAAAACCCACCCGTGTTCCTTCATTTGGCTGTGTGCCAGGGCCACGATATCCCTTTCGGACAAACTCGCAACCCTGGCAGGCATTGGCCCTAATGGTCCGCCTCAATCCGTGCTGACGTCTCTTTGAGGCGCGCGTGGAAAACAACGAGCCGTCGACCCGGGCCTGGTCCTTATCGCTCACCGTCCGCAGGCCCGTGCCTACGGTGGCCGGAAATCGGCTTGCGACCCCTGACGCCCGGGGCGTCTCCTGCGGCGACTAAGGGCGTGAGGGCCGCGAACCTTGCCTCTCCCTCACGCGTTCCGCCTCCTCCTTTGCGAGCATTACTGCTTCGCAGAAGGAGGTGACGGCCTCCCATGCACTCTCGCTCTGAACCATGGCCTTAACCAGGGCCGGAAGCGAGAGATCGCCGCCGCCGATCGCCACCGTGAGGACACGGCGGTGCTCCGCCCAAGCCGGGCAGACCTCCACCGTATGCCCCACCGTGTCCTCCGGGCGATCCACACAATGGTGACATCCGGGCGTTTCCTCCCGCTTTATCCTGAACAGGAACCTCCTGAAACATCCGTGTCCGGTGAGGACCTGCGTCAGGCGGAAGTTGAGGACGCCCTGGCGCCTCTCTAGCCACTCCTCAAAGACGGGACTTATCGCCACAATAGTGGCGTGCCCAATTACCGTAAAGGCTACTTTTTATCCCGATATTTCCACGGGATTGAAATTTACACGGGTGAAACCGTGGGGCGCAGCTAGTTCATACATAAATAACTACCTTTGTTGCTTAGAATTTTAAGTTAAGGCTCCGTGCACGAAAAAATACCTTTCGTCAATTTCTTATATATTTGTGAGAAAGCTTGAAATTATTGAAACACGAACCATAGAAGTACATTTTTTGTGGTGATATACCATTCATGTCAGTCTCAGCACCTGTTTATAGTTTCATCACTTTTGTGCTCTCGAAAATATAGCTTATTTCGCATTTGTTTTACTTAATGAAGATATTGTATCGTCATACAATAAAATTTTGATTTTAAATTAAAGATAGCTGAAGCCCAGTGTGTGAGTTTTAAATTTCTTGATATGGTTTGCTTAATAATAGGAAAGAATACATTACCGACTGTGTTTTTAAAAACATAATATAGGTTTTATCAACATTATTTTACTGCTATATTTTGTATCGAAGTTAAAAAAGTACTTCAGCCGCATGCAAGTATACCATATAATGATGTTAATAATATTTTTTAATGTGCAAAATCAAAAGTAGTTTCTTTTAAAATATGATCAAACGTTAGTCTCGCGTCATTTTCGGAAAACTTTTTGCGAAAATATTAGTGATTTTCCATGAATACTTAATTTATTTGAAAAATCCCTTTCAGCTAGCTACATGCAAAACAAAGAACTTGACTATTCAAATTACAAATCATTTTATTTTAAATTCTTATTCGCTTCTAATTTCGTGCACGGCCCTCACTACTGAATTTTAGTGGGAAAGAAAATATTGTTTACGTTATACATTGTAATTTAAATTACTCTTAACGCTGTTAATCCCTATTTTGATCTTGAAAATCCTCATTGAAAATCTTAGACCTAACCACAATATTTTTATTGCAGGTAAATGGCTCGTGGGGTCTGCCTGCCTTCGTGTGTGACGTGTACATCGCCATGGACGTCACCTCCTCCACGTCCAGCATATTCAACCTCGTCGCCATATCTGTTGATAGGTGAGTTATCTGTTACTGACTGATCAATAGCTATCGCAGGCCATACCGCATACTTGCTTCTTTCTAATGCTGCTGACCCTAGTCACCACCACTTCTGTGTAAACCAGTTTGTGAAATCGACCTCTTCTTTCAATGATCATAATTATTATTGTGCCTAAATGAAAAAAGGATCTGAGCCTCGTTTTGAGAGAAGTGGGGAGTCAATGTCCTTATTATCTAATTGGCGTCAATGACTTTGACGCCAATTAGTTAATAAGGCTCTTTGTACACGGCACAGTTTCTTTACGGTACGGCGTATAAACCGCAACGTAAAAAAAACGTATCAGTCAACAAGCTTCCATAGTGATCCATACAACACTGACGACCGTACCTACACACGGCTAATAAACCATAGTTTTACACGGCAAGAGAAACGTGTGTAAAAAGGGCCTAATAAGGTCAATTTTGGGACTCATCCAATATTTGTGTAGCCAAAAGGTTACAAGTAACAAGACCGATGATGGATATAAATATGTTTAGCTTAACACAAGCGCTCAATGTAATTATATACGTATGCTATCAAGTAAAACTCGAAAACTCACCAATAATTTTCTCACCAGGTACATAGCAGTAACTCAACCAATAAAATATGCGAAACACAAGAACAACCGGCGGGTGTGGTTCACCATCGTGCTGGTGTGGCTGATCTCGGCAGCCATCGGCGCCCCCATCGTTTTGGGGCTCAACGACACGCCCGACAGAAACTTTGACGAGTGCCTCTTCAACAGCCAGAACTACGTCATCTATTCTTCACTAGGATCCTTCTATATCCCCTGCATCATGATGATGTTCCTTTATTATAATATTTTTAAGGTTAGTATGAAACCTATTTTATATTTTTTTAGCTCATTTTTATGTTAGCTCTGATCTGATGCTAGTTCAGACCGCTTTTTAGTCTCCGTGTTGTTGTAATGAAAAATAGTAGATATTTGGAATTGTCATCGCAAAGATGATTTATGTTGCCCGTTATAGTCATCATTCTCCTGCCCTTATCACAATTTAAGGCTCGTGCAGACAGGCGCGACGTGACACTGGCGGAAGAATTTATATGAAAACATTACGGAAACTGCTTTATCGATAGGTATTGCGTCGCGCCTGTCTATTCTAGCCTTTATTTGGTGTCTGCGCAAACAAAACATTATTTCTGCTTATCAAAATCGAAAGTCATTTATTAAAACTAAACTGAAAATCAGCACTTTTCGAATATCAAAATTACATAAGACAGTCCCCGGAAAACGCCCGCCCTTAACCACTTCCTAGTGATTTAGCTGGGAAGAAGAAGAAGTGACGCAACAAACTCCCCAGCAGCACAGCTGTCTGTTCAGTTTGAAAAACTTAATTATATACAAAAAAAAAAAACAATTTATTGACACACAAGTTAGTAAACCTACAAACAGGAAGTAGCCATGGGGCCCAAACTAGGCATAGCCTGTATCTTGGTGGCCCAATATAGACAGAAAAGCCAGATTGAATTATTGACTGAACATAGGGATCAACACACTGGCCGAATAACACGCGTAAGATCTGATAAAGAGAAAATAACAATGTCAATACCTCAAGGCAGCGTTTTAGGATGCTTATTATTTCTAATTTATATTAATGACCTACCTCAAGAAATTGACGCTCAAAGTATCTTATTTGCTGACGATATTTCTATAATTTTTCCATACACTAGTGGTGAAAACTTAAACTTAAACCTAGACGATAAGCTCGCGAAAATAATATCATGGTTAAAAGATCATAACTTAGAATTAAACTTTGACAAAACAAAAATAATGCAATTTAGACCATATCAAAAGCGTAAATTGGACATAAATTACTCGTATAATAATATACAGATACAATGCATAAATGAGTTTAAACTGTTGGGTTTGTCTATAGATACCAATATAAACTGGAAGGCTCATATAGATGCAGTGGCAAATAAGCTTGCTAGCTTTATATATGCCCTAGGAGAGCTTAAAAGAGCTACCGATTTTAAAACTGCTCTAACAGCATACTATGCCTACGCATACTCCTGGTTAAATTACGGAATAGTGGTGTGGGGAAATAGTGTAGACAAACAAAGGCTCTTTATTCTACAAAAAAAATGTTTACGAATTCTTGCCAATATAGACAACACGGAAAGCTGTAGGCCATTCTTTGTTAAATATAAGGTCCTTACACTAACTGGCATCTACATATTGGAAGTAAGTAAATTTGTACGAAAACACCAATCACTATTCCCACTCACTAGAACCCTCCGTCCACAAAGTCGCAGTGATAGGCGCCAAAATAAGAATGAATTAGCCCTACCAAGCTCCACATTAGGTATGTTCCATTCAGGACCTTTAGCCATGTGCGTAAAAATATATAATAAGCTTCCAAACTCAATTAAAGACATAGAGTACGAAAATAAATTCAAAACCAGCCTTCAAAGACACCTTACACTAAAATCATACTACACTCTAAAGGAATTCTTTGACGATAATGATAAGTAAATAAAATTTTGACATTAAAATTCATAATATAAATAGGTATATCATTCACAATTTTTGACTTAATACTATTATTCTGGTTTGACATTAAGCTTTATGATTATTATTATTGTTAAGGGAATTCTTGGACGATAACGATCGATAATTTTTGACATTCAAATCCTTATTAAATACATCACTGACTATTGTTGACTTACTACTATTATTCTAGTTGACATTGCCTATGTTATTTTATTTTATGATTATAGTTATAATTTATTTGATTATTTTTAATTGTCTAACTTATTTGAACTATTAATGGAAATGATGACCAAATAACTGTTTACCAATACTTTATCATAATGTTAAAAAATGTATTATTGTCTTTCTACACTGTGGGTTTCTTTCATTCATTTACATTTATTATGTACTGTAGCATGCCAAAACATATGTATAATTATTTTGCTGTGCCCTGACAGGGTCAATGTATGAAACAAATATTATTGTAACATCTTGTACCCTACATTGAATGCAATAAATGATGATTATGATTATGATTATGACTGTTCAGCGTGACACACACAAATAATAATTAATTATGAAAATAGGAATTAAAATTTAATTCAGAAATTTAAAATAAAATAATAATAACAATCAATAATAAATATACAAGGTGTAAGGGACAGCCCTCCGCAGACTGAGGGGTTAATTCAGTATATCGTACTAAGATGACAGGTACATTAAATTATTTCAGGCCCCAATGAACCTGATTTGTTTTATTATCTTACACGCAATGTATCGCTACCGTGGCAAAACGCACGCAGCGAACGGTAGCGCAGCGAGCTTTCGGACGCTCTCCCCGCCACCCCGCAGAAATTGAACAGCTGATTTCAGTCGTCGTTCGTTAGAGAATTTCAACATCCATTGCTGTTTTTTTAGCTGTGTTATTTACATTAAGGGAGTACTGTGTACAGAGAATGTAATTTTACACTGAAATAAAGGAATAGTAACTGAAAAAACGATAAAACAATTGAAAATTTTCCTGAGAAATTTTTCAGTGGAATATGATGCAAAATAAGGAGCTGAATGCACCCTGTTAGTTTGCGGAGGGCTGTCCCTTACACCCTTTATATATATACAGGGTGGAAACTTTCAGCGGGACAGTAAGGGGAAGTACCTTATCCGTTGCCGCTACGCGAAAATGATCTTAGGAGACTATTCTTATCTTTTTGAGAAATTTTGATCTGCATTCACAGATTTTGAAAAAAATGTACAGTCAGCAGGAAAATAGGCAATTTTCACAAAAACTTTTTTTTATGCCAATCGATCCTCTTTCTTATAAGGGTCAAAGACCTCTACTGGACCAATTGAGGTTTGAGTACTAGAAAAGTCATAAATCGCAAAAAACTTTCCCCATACATTTCGTAAGAAATGATACTCCAACTTAGTTTTTTTTTATGATGGATAAATGGACCGCTACAATGAAGACTGGCCAAAAATAAACAAAAAAAATAAACTTCGTATTTCGAAATCGCATCAATCGAATTCCGGCAATTTGCAAGGCAGTGGATACAAACATAATGATGGTCCTTTTACGACCACCTCGCAGTCCAGATCTCACGCTTCTACACTTTTTATGTGGCGCTATTTAAAAATCGAACTTTATAAAAAGGAATACAACAGTGTTCAGGAACTCAAAGATTTACTTACCACGATTCTCTATGGAATGAATCCTAGCACATTATCAGCTGCTACCCACTCGGTAGTAAAGGGAATAAACCTATCGTCAAAAAAGCTACCATTCTCAACACTTCATAACTTAGAGCACAAAAGTAAAATTTCTAGGTGAGTCCAAATGTAAAGTTTCAAGTTTTTAATTTTAAGGTGAAATAATACCCAAAGTAGAAGTTATAGTTTTTGTATTTGTTTTTCGATCAGTCTTTTTTGTAGCGGCCAGTTTATCGATGGTAAAAAATGTAAGTTCGAGTCTCATTTCCTACGAAATGTATGGGAAAAGTTTTTTGCGATTTATGACTTTTCTAGTACCAAACCTCAATTGGTCCAATAGAGGTTTTTGATCCTTATAAGAAAGAGGATCGATTGGCATAAAAAAAAGTTTTTGTGAAAATTGCTTATTTTCCTGCAGACTGTACATTTTTTTCAAAATCTGTGAATGCAGATCAAAATTTCTCAAAAAGATAGGGATCGTCTCCTAAGACCATTTTCACGTAGCTGCAACGGATAAGGTACTTCCCGCTGAAAGTTTCCACCCTGTATATGTATATTATATAAAAACAAAATAAAATCAAAGAAAATATCAACATGCGTAATTAGAGACTTATGTAAACATGTTGGCATTATCAATTGGAAGGGTGGAAGAGTAGCGTGAATAGTATGTCAAATAATTAACTTAACGCAACACAAAAAAAAAATATATATTGTCCATAATTATATCAGCTAGCACACGCCACTATTACAACAACAAAAAAACCGGCCAAGTGCGTGTCGGACCACGCACAATGAAGGGTTCCGTAGTTAGGATGCATTTATCCCTAAAACAAAATTAATATTGTAGTTGAAAAACATGTTCTCCCATACATCGATATACGCCACGGTCAATTTTCCAACTTTTAAGTGTGTAATCGCAAAAAATGTTTTTTATGTGATAAAACTACAAATTAACAATTTTCGGACTTTTCCTTTACTTGTGCTGTGAGACCTTGCTTCTGCCCAAATTTCATGATTCTAGGTCAACGGGAAGTACCCTTTATGTTTTGATTTATGTGCGAGATATTCGCAATTTTTTTGTATGTAATAAAACTACAAATTAACAATTTTCGGACTTTTTCCTTTACTTGTGATGTAAGACCTCGCTTGTTGCCAAATTTCATGATTCTAGGTCAACGGGAAGTACCCTATAGGTTTTAATTTATATGCGAGATATTCACAATTTTTTTTTATGTGATAAAACTACAAATTTACAATTTTCGGACTTTTTCCTATGCTTGTCCTGTAGGACCTTGCTTTTTGCCAAATTTCATGATTCTAGGTCAACGGGAAGTACCCTATAGGTTTTGATTTATTTGCGAGTATCGAAATATGTCGCAACAATGTCGCTTATATCACCGTATTTTTTTATTCCGTTGATTTGGAAGCTTGATTTTTTTAGAGCTTCAAGGGACCATAGACTTACGTATTTGATATTAATTTCAACTTGATACCTCTACGCGTTCCTGAGAAAAATGGTCTTGACAGACTGACAGACAGACAGACGGACAACGAAGTGATCCTATAAGGGTTCCGTTTTTTACTTTTGAGGTACGGAACCCTAAATACATCGAAAACTATACTCAACCAGAAATAAAAAATAATAACTTAAACAGAACTTAAGGACGCTATCACATTTTGAACTCGCTCGAGTTTAGGTATCTAAATCGCAACACAACAACATTACGCGCACGCACACATTAAAACCACTGACCGCTCGATTTTATACGTAACTTAACTAATCTTGGTACTTGAAGGTATATTTTTTTTAATTTTACTGGTATTGATTGAGGAAAGTTAGTTGTAAGTTTGCAATCGAATTTTAGTAACTGTGGCTAAGTACTATCTGCGTGATAATTATGTTTTTAGTATTTTTAAAATTCATCAGCCATTACGTAGCGTAGGTAGGTACCCAAAAATTTCAAGCGCCGGCCATATGGATTAAATACCATATTTTTACATAACTAACAACCTAAACATTTTACTATTACAAGGAACACCTACGATTAATCCCCAGGCTACTATTAGTTAGAAAAGATGTAAGTAGGTACTTGTAAATATTATTTTTGCTGGCAAATGTTGGAGCATTACATAATCAAATACTAGCCTGGGAGTTTATCGTAGACTTTCGTTGTGATATTTAAAAATAATCATTGCCTTATGAAAACAGTATTTTATTTACAGAGACTGGGGCGCGATTTCAGTACTTTTGATAAAAATTAAAACCAAAGTAGGTAGTAAAAAGTATATTTTCATTTCATGTTTCAAAGAAGTTCAAATTTAGAATGAAGGCCAGCTCTTTTTAGGGTTCCGTACCCGAAGGGTCCAAGCGGAGCACTATTACTGTCACTCACGTGTCCGCCTATCACACAGGTTTTACAACCAAATGGTTGATAAAGCTACAGTCTTTAAATTTTCACAGTATAAGCATCTTGTTAACCCTTGTTTTTTCTTTATTTGTGAAGAGATACTTCACGCCGCAATCAAAAAGAGGAGTGTGGCTACCTACAAGGATGAGCTGCTCAAAAAGGAAATCCATCTCGATTATTTTTGTGCCTTTTGTCTTATTGCGCATTCTTGCTCCTGAAAATAAAAAACCGGTCAAGAGCGAGTCGGACTCGCGCACCGAGGGTTCCGTACGTATATATGATGTTGATGATTTCTGAAAAACTGTGCTATTTAGAGACATCGTTTTATTTTTCCTGTAATCTTTACATAAACTTCTATCACATAGAATAATTTCAGATTTTTATCTATGCAAACTTCGGAGATAAGGGGAACGGTGCAAACAGCGCTGTTTCATATGATACCCCACATGCCCTAGTAGCTCCAAAAGGTATATTTTTTTAAATTTCTGTCTTGTTTGCAAAATAGTTGGGCAAACGTCATCTAAAACTATTCTAAATTTCAAGTTGATAGCATTAGTAGTTCTTGAGATATCCAGGTGTGACAGACAGACAGACAGATTTAGTCTCACCATAAGGGTTCTTTTTTACCATTTTGGTATGGACAACATTAGTAAGTACCTAAGGTAAATCAAATAAAACAAATTACCAACACACGTATATCAACGTCTGTAACAAAACTCCCAGAGTAGATTTGTGATTTCGGAATGAAAACACAAAGTCTCATTACTTTTGTTTACTGCTACGTGTATGGTTTTTTGTCCTTTATCCAAATTTCTGAATTCGTGGCATCTGTAATAACAAATGTAAATATTTTAGCAATGCACACCACAATCAAAAACCATACTTGGTGTCGAAAGTTATAACCATCTACTATTCTGGATTTATGAATTGACAACTAAGTCGATTTATCACCAAAATGTACATCCGCCATCATGAATCAAAAGTTGGATGGTATATTTGTAAACACCACCTTCAACAATTGATAACAAACCTCCACAATTGCTGACAATGTCGATTTATTATTTTTAAAAATACACCCGCCATCTTGGATAAAAAAAATATGACATACGTAATCACCACCCCCAAAAACCCCAAAATTGACTATGTATCCAATATCTCAAAAAAAAAAATATTTCTTTGATTAAAGATAATATAATTTTATTCACACAATGTTTATCCGTAATCTACAACCATGATTCATACAAAAATTTTGAACTATGTATTTATTTTTAATACAAATTCCAATAATCGTACTTACTTTTATTTCGGTCCGAAAAAGTATCAACTTCGTCCACCCACAGTATACAATACAGCACACACTTCTGTACGTAAATATTTTTTTGCGAAAAATCGATACACCGGTGCTTCCACGAGTGCGTCTGAGCGCGGAATGACGAACCGCGAGTAGAAAATGTATGGAGAAATTTGAGGGCGCTGCTTATTTTAATCATAAATAAAAAAGTTATTTATTTACTTACAAAATATTAGGTTGACCGTATAGAGGACTATATAAGCAACAGTTTGTTATTATTTTTATGTATAACTATGCAGTGGATTTAGCTATATTGGTTCTTATTCAGACCATTTTTTTTTTCATTTGTTGGTTTTATTGTGATTGTTAAAACGTACTTGTGTGAAAAATTTGTATGGGGCTATACAATTTTTATGTGCCCATTCTGGAGATGAATATATTATCTTTAATTTGAGACAATGATATCCTTCCAGTTGTGACTCCTAATTCATTAAAATGGTACCTGAAAAGCACTGATATTTGAGGAAAAATGTGATAGCGTCCTTAATATCTAAATAAAAGCCTCCAGGCATAAAGGGCGTGCCCACTTACTTATAGCTCTACCTGTAACTCGAAGTCACAAAAGATAAACTAGCACCATCGAAACAAAATAAATAAACATAGTTAATTACTAATAACAATAACAAAACCTTGGTCAACAAGACGAACAGTCGCCACCAGCAGCACCCGTTCACGAGCTTAACGGAATAATTTATGATCAATTGTCGCGGTCGCTAGCTAGCTTAATGCAATACAATATACATAAAAAAACATTGTAATGAGTAGATTATGTTTGTTAGTGTTGTGTGATTATGTGTGTAGTGTGATTATTGTTATGAGTGATTACAGTCAAATAAAAATAATAATTATATGACTTGTCAGTAGGTAAAATAAAATCCTTGCTCGATTTTTATGTCACCAAAAAAGTAGTCATTTGAAAAATAAAAACTATCATAATGTATGTAAAGTAAATTATGACTATTAGTTATTTCACCATTATATGTAAATGCTATTTGTAGACACAATACTTCAATTATACCTAACTACAAAACAGGTCAGTAAACTATCTGAGTACAATATATATTATGTTCCATGTAGCACGTAGGAATAGGTACCAAACCACTTCTCAGATTATTATTAACAAGGTTACCATTCCAGTTTCAATTAGACCCGAAATATGTGACCTCTATGTTGGCATTAGGGTTGAAATCGGAGATCATTTCAATTAAAATGTCTAGACGCACAAAAATAACATATTCTGAGAACTGACGTGCCTTCGCATGACAAACCAATGGATAACCTATCATCATCATCATTTTAGCAGAAATACATCCACTGCTGGACATAGGCCTCCCCCAAAGGGGGAGGGGGTTTTCCATAATTGCAACGCTTAGCAGACGGGTTGGCGATCTCAGTATGGTCATAGAGCTTGTAACTAGTATGGTGTTAAAATGCATAGAGAATGCTGTTGCCCATTCAAGTTTTTTTTTTAAACGTTGCCCCACACTAGGAATTTCTCCTGTATGGTGGGTGCGTTTACAAACATTTAAACTCACATACACAAACAGCCAGACCCGGAACAACTACTTGTAGGTCATACAAGTATTTTTTCCGTGCGGGAATCGAACCCGCGACACGCAGCGCAGCAGTCAATCGCTTAACCACTGCGCCGACCGTGCCGTCAATATAATGTATGTGAACGTGAATTTATCCATTAAAGCTTTTGGCAAAAACCGCGGTTTTACGATGAATGAGATAGATTTTTTACTGCTGACTTATCGTGTAGACACGTATCCGATTGTCGTGTCATTCGGATTCCAACAAATATTCTAGAAGGGTAGATGTATTTTACTAACATTTCACTTTACCTGACATAGGTACTATTTATTTTTGATGTGGTCTGGGAACTCACGTCCCCCATTCTTACACTGTTTGTCCACCACCACCGTCAAAGGGACGTCGACGAGAAACTAGATTATTCGAACCGAACGTAACGTCGTGGTGGTCTGCGGTGGACACGTGACAATAGTAATGTATACATAATTATGAATCACTACTTCGGCACCGTCATCTCGTTCTCGTTGACGACCCGTTGACGGTGCGGTGAACAAACAGCCTTAACATGCCATGTAGAAATGAAATTAGTAAAGTAAAGTCGCTCACACCTAAACATTAACATAGTGGCTTCAATATAAGAGAAGGCTGATAAATTATTTTGTTAATTCTACTACGCACAATTTTAAGCTCCAACCTGCTACCAAGATTTACTTACCAGCAAAACCCAATAATATTTTGCCCAGAAACTAAATAACTTTCATCTGACGAAGTTTTAAATAATTGTAGAGGTATGAGGAACCGGGTGTAAAGTTCACTCATCGTCTATAGAAAAGGGAGGATCCTCCAACCAGACGGGTGTTGTGTGGTCAACTGCCCGACGGTCGATGCCGGGACGTTATACATATGCTAGTTGCGCGGTAAACTCTGCTTGCGCGATGCAGGATTTTGTGTGACGTCAGTGTGACGCGTAGTTCGCATGTGGCGATGTTGATGCCGCCACATATTCCATAGCTAGCCTAGCGGAGTTCTAGTTTTCGCTAGCCAGCGAATGTTGTAAGACACGTTTTAGCACAACCCCGGTTTTGTTGCTCGTGTACAACATAGCGGGACTTGTACACACTATACTGTTGTATCGTATTTTTGCACGCTGGCAAATTTTTTAGGTCAAACTCGTAACACGTGCGAGATTTTACGACTGAATTCTTTTGAACAAGTGGGACATTCAGATTGTTTTACGTTTAAGTTTAAAATGAAAAAAATAAACAAAAGAAAAGCAACTACTGATGCCATCTGAATAGTGGATCTACAAGTCAGAGCAGTGTTAATCACACACTACATTTTTTGGTCAGATGTAAAAGCAATTTATGTAGCATAAAGTCATTATAAGTTACGACACAATCGATTATTCTGTTGCCTCGAATTAACCTAACACTTTTTTCCCAGGCGTTAAGAATACGAGCAAAAAAACAGAGAGCAGCCAAAAAGCCACCTGTATCTGGAGACCCCAACACAGGAGCTACCACTGCTGTGGTGATAGAAAACGTGGCGCAGACCAGAAGACTGGCAGAAACTGCGTTACATGACGACAGAGCTACCAACACTGGGTCTGGGAGCAATGAGGATGATCATGAAGACAGGTGAGAACTAAAAACAAAGGTAATACAGAGTGTGCATAAAGTAATCACAACCTGACGTTTGCTTACAGTCATAATTGGATTTTGTGAGAATTAGGATACCTAAATAGATCGATGAGGGATGATTCCAAAATTAAAGAAATAAGTAGTGAAGATATTTGGGACTAATTCCCGGGTTTGGCTACCGACGCAGTATGACTGGCTTGGGTGGTTTAATGTAGACTCAAAAATAAGGATGTCAAATAAGTCAGATAAGTCGTTTAGAATCATGCTAGAATAGATGCAGGAACGATTTATAAAGCAAAAAACTGATCGTAAGGTAAACAACTTTTGTAATATTGTGGTGAGAAAATAAAAATCTTATCTTATCTTAACTTTCTGAACTACGTATAAAATAATTAAAATCCGGAAGCGCCAAATTGCGTTCAGTACGATGGAGAGTGTAATATAATTATTTTCTTAAGTGTCGGAATAACCTGTGGCACACGTGTTGAGTTCAGGTGAACGAGGTAGAATACCCCGGTAAAGCTGAGATCTTAATTACAAAGGATTATGTTTGTTTTATTATTATTATTGTGTATTATACCTCTAACCAGATACTTTGACGTAAACAAACAGAGTTTGAAATGATAAACAATAATTTGAAATCGAGGTAATACAATATTCACTTTATGATTATTAATTGCTCACGAGGCTTTTGGCCTACAGTAAGACAACAAAGGTTGATTTATTTATTTATTTGAACACGTGCTAAGGGTGGTGAGCTAAGTCATAGGTGAAAGAAAAACTTATTTTACTGTTGACAACAATAAAAAACTGTGTAAAATTGGCGTTTATTTTTGGAAAGAGGCCGAATGTGGAATGAATAAATCGCTTGCCTTCTTTCGTTGCTAGGAACTTTGATGCTCATTTAGGTTTTTCTTTTCCTCGGATATTATAATAAGATAGTACGTACTTTTGCATTCAATTGAATTATCAGACTTTAACCACAATTTCGAGACAATATTAACTGAAAATGAAATCAACTTCTTGGAATTCATTTCAAGTGAACGTTCGTCGTCGTCGTTTCGTTTCTAAAACGTTCATATTTACAACCTTGATCTATTCTGGTGAGACAATAACTGAAATATTTCTAGGAATTCATGGCAGCTGTATAAGCTAGAGTCTCAATTTACTGCGAGGATTATGTTTAAATTACCACAATCTAAATAATACATGTTGTTGTCTAGGATCCTCGTCTGTATTGTAATTTGGTAAAACGATTATATTTACTTCAACGCTTAAAAAGTAACTTGTATTACTGAAATTTTATACTAGTAAACAGTTTGTAAATTGTCTTTGGTCCCTGACATCAACCAATGAACAAGACTGTCAAAATGTTTAGGGTATTGGATGCGAGGCTTTTGGCTACTTTGTATGTGTGTTTTTTGACTTTTAGTTGTACTGTGCGTTTTGTTTGTGCAGAATAAATAATTTTTCTTTCTTTCTTTCTTTCTTTGAAAAACTAAGAAGATGCTAGCTTAGTACCGCCAGTGCCGAGGTCAATTGCTTGACTAGTGATGTCAGGTTCATAATTCTAAATAATTGTATCCAACATTCGTTTTCATTAAGTACCTGTTTCATTCATCTGAGATCATAAGCATTAAGTACCTGACTTGTTCAGTACCATCAAGAATAGTCACCACAAAACAAGGTACCTACATATTAACACTGACGACGATGGTTTTATAAGATTATGAAGCCTTAAACTTTATGTTTTCTTGATACAGTTTTGACAAGAGGTCAGCAGACTTGGAGGCGGACGCCGATGACTGCCACGTCATCCCAAACGACAAGTCAACAGAGTTCATGTTGGCAACTGTTGCAGAGGAGACAGCCAAGTAAGACAATTATAATTAATATTACTGCCTGCTATGCCTTGGGTGTACTATAGTCAACTCTGCCTAACCCATCGGGGATTACAGGCGTGATGTCCTTTTAGTCCTATTAGTTTATAGTATACTAGTTGATGCCCGCGGCTTCCCCCGCGTGGCTTTTTCTAGAATAAAAGTAGCCGAAGTTACTCCTTATAACATCAGCTATCTGCCTGTGAGGTAACGTCAAAATTGGTCCAGCCGTTATGGGGGATTAGCTGGATCAAACAGACAGACAATTTTTTTTAAATCATCAGCTGGGATGAGGTCTTTGGTGTGGCTCAGGAGGGGGGGGGCTTAACGGGGTTGTTGCTTGGTTACGGAATAATGTGCTTACTCTCAATGTCACAAAAACCAAATACGTGACATTTGCACTTCGATCGAGTGTGCTGCCCTGACGTTCACGTTCGGTAACGGCCCACACGTGTAGTTCAACCAGCCAGCCATGCGTAAGATCCATCTCTTCAAAGAATAGATAAGATTAAATACCTTGGAGTTACATTGGACCAGTTCCTCAGCTTCAAACCTCATATAGACGTCCTGGTAACGAGATTGCGCAAACTCATTTACATATTCAAAAATCTAAAACACGTAGAATAGAATAGAATAGAATACTCTTTATTATGTACACCATAAAAGTTACAGATATAAATGTAGCCGATCTTCGTACCATCAAAATGGTCTATTATGCCTTGTGTCAGTCGCTTGTTGATTACTGCATCATCTCATGGGGAGGTGCTGCTAAAACGCACTTGATAGAGGTGGAAAGAGCTCAACGTGCCATACTTAAGGTTGCTGCGGGTCTTCCCTTCCGCTTTCCTAGTAGAACTGTACAAAAAGTGGAATTTCTGACTATAAGACAGACTTTCATTCTACATACAGTCCTCAAAAAGCACTCGCAGCTGCTTTATGATTCGGATCTATTGAAGGATAAGCGAAGAAAAGGTATTGTGTGCAGTACTACTTTGTTCCGTTCTAGTCTTTCCCACAAGTTCTTCTGTTACCTAGGGGATTATCTTTATAATGTTATCAACAAGGCTCTAAATATTTACCCATTACACAAACCCAGTTGTAAGCAAAAAGTAACCGAATTCTTGAAAACTCTTTCCTATGATGACACAGAGAAATTGCTCCACTCAATTAAATAACACTTGTATTCAAACAATTGCCTACACTTTCACCATCATTCACCTACACATTCACCACCATTCACCTCTAGTCACAAACACATTCACCAAGATTCACCTACACATTCATCTCCATTCTCCACCATTCACTCTTTGACTGCTTTTGTTGTGTTATTTTCATTTTAATTTAATTTAATTTTAATTTTCCTTTTAATTTATTTATTTTTTGTTTTAATTTTTTAGTAGAAATACATGTTACCTGCCTGTTTATGTGTATGATGCCGCTAAGTGGGGCCTGGTAACCTGTAATACAGGTTTTTTCTAAAACCTACTTCAAGCACCAGCTCTCACAATGTGAATTCTTATAGTTCAAAACTGTTAAGTGCTACAAAACATTGTGAGAGAAAATAAATGAACTAATTATTAATTATTATCAGCCATTAATCATCCAGCAGTCCGTTTATTATTGTTCCAAGTAAAGCCAACATTTCATCATTTTCAAAAGGATTGCAAATTTAAAGGAGCTACCTGTTTTATGTTGATTTCATTATGTGTCTACGCAAAATTAATTTTCTTGCCAAAATTATATCTCACAGATTGTATCAAGTATGTGGCTTTTTGTGTAATTAGGTTATTGTAATCAATATTGTTGTTGAATTTCAAGTTGCTTTGAATGTAATATTTACTTATGAAACAATTACACACGAACAAAGGCGAGAAATTCTAAGATTCTGATAATGTAAGCACTAAAGTTTCAAAGGCATTTATTTATCTAAAATGTAGCCATAATGTAATCAAGACGTTAATTAGGATTCTTTGTCAAAACTATTTTCTTGTACACATAATAGGCACGGGACCAGTACCTAGGTAATTTATCGATGGTAATAACATACCTGATACGAGTTAAAACATTGTACAGCTATCGCTTAGATAGTTTTATCTGCATTAGATGAACATTATTGATTAACATTATTACCATTCTTGTACCATGTTTTTATACAAATAAATATAATTATTCTATTCTATATCTAGAGGCAGCCAAAATAAAATCAATTTAAATTCCAGTTATCAGTTTTTAAATAAAACATTTCGAAAATGTTCTTAACTAACTTTTTAGACCTTTGTTCCCTGCATATGTGTATGAAGTTTCATTAAAATCTGATCAGTAATTTCGAAAAATAAGGGCTTGAAAGTTTTTATGAAATGCCGTACGGCGTATACGCTCTTAACAAAACTTTCTTCCTCCAGCACACGAAAAAGAAATATCAAAGCCAACCCGTTAGCAACTATGAGTGTGGCTTATACTTAAATAAAATTCTAACGCTCGCTTCTTCCATCAGCACTCCAAAAAGAAACATTAAAGCCCAACCAATTCCGGACCCGAACGGGAATAACGACTCGGGGTACGCGCCGTCCAACCTTGAGGACACCATCAGAGAGCACGTGTCCCCACCCGGCTCGCCCGGGTTGAAAGACGCCACGGTGCTTAAGAACATGGGCTGCGATGGCTCCAAGTGGAAGAAGAATGGAAAGACTTCTAAGTTGACGGCAGACTCGAGGTATCAAAGATAATGTTATTATTTTAATTTCACAGAATATGCTACTATGCTTTCCATTAGTTATTGGTAAACTCATATTTATACATAACAGAAAATGGGCAGATGGCACTTAATGCCCACACCAGATCAAGTCAGTTTAAAATTTCATTTTCTTATTTTTTTTTACTTTATTGAACGTCAATTAGCGTTAGTAATTGGTTAAAAATAATGACTCTGAGTACAGGTATTAGTATTAAATAATCTTCTTTTTTTTTGTTAAAGAAATTATAATACAGAGGGGTAACTTAATAAAATTCTAAACTCGTCAAACTTTTACGTTTGATGGCGCAATCTAAGCAACACCCAACAATATTACGCTCATTGGCAGTGCAGATTCTTGCAGATTCTTCAAATAATAAGCATTATAAATTCACTAGATTCAAGTAAATGTAGTTTAATTTGTGATCATCATTCCAGTTAGATAACACTATTTCCACTCCATAATCCAGGCTAGTTAAGTTAAAAGTAGTAAAACGTTAGAAGTAAACATTGCCTAACAACTCTTACAATTTAAATAAATAAAGTAGAGTTGAGAACTACAGTAGTTAGAAACTATGTTGTAGTTTTCAGCACACCTCCGGAAATTTTACGTATTTGTCCGGTACCCAGTCTGTTGTTGTACTAAGTTTTTTTCTATTTAATCTGGACAACTGGCATTTTTCGTTGTTCTTGCAAAGAGTTGTACAAATTTTGAATTGGAAGCGGCAGGAAATCCCTAAAACTGAACTGCATCTCTTATCACGGAGTTTTCGATAAAAAAAAAAAAAACCATCCAAAATAATTGAAATGCGCAAAACTCCAGTATTTTGAGAGGATTATTATTTATTTGACAAAATAATCTTCCTTCACTATTAATCAATTCAGGGTATAATACTCCTTTTGTATTACGCCAACAAGGCTAAACATTTTGATTCATTCCCTCCCACGAGCTTCCTTCATAGTAATATTTAGGAAGATGTGTTAAGTCTTAAGATAATTTTCTTCTTGTTCTAGAAACGTCTCCCTAGCCCTGCGGTTAGACGACGAAGTTACAGCTAGTCAGTTCGACCTTCGAGACGGGTCCAGCTCCAAGAAAGAAAGAAAAGCAAGTGCAGCAACAGCCCGCTTTACAATATACAAAGCGAATAAAGCAAGTAAGAAAAAGCGGGAAAAGTCTTCTGCGAAGAAGGAAAGAAAAGCTACTAAGACGCTGGCGATAGTTTTAGGTAAGTTTAATAGCTACAAATGATAAACATTAGGTAACAAAATATTTGGGTAAAAAGAAATACCAAGGCCGTAAGACTTGCAAAGGATGAATAAGGAACAAACAAAGCAGAAATTAAAGGAGGAGATGAAGTATTCCCTTTGCCATCAATTTACAAGAATTCTATATCTTACCACTAGCTTAATTTACATTTAGCTTATTACTTGTCGAAGTGCTTCTGAAGAATGAGGCTTTTTTCAAAGACAAAAATGTGACTCTTTCAACTTACGTATCGTTAGTCTTGTAAGCTATGATACCATTAACCCACCTCCTTCTTTCTAGGTGTCTTCCTCTTCTGCTGGGCGCCATTCTTCACGTGCTCAGTCCTCGGCGCCATCTGCGACAAGATCGGCCTCTCCTTCGACCCTGGAGTCACCGTGTTTATCCTGACCACGTGGCTAGGCTACATCAACTCGTTTCTCAACCCCGTCATCTACACCATCTTCAACCCTGAGTTCAGGAAGGCGTTTAGGAAGATACTCCACTGCGGCACCTAGCCCGCGGACTATTTGGTCGTCTTTACTCAGTAGATCTCGTTTTGTTGGACAGATTTTTGGAAACATATTTTAAAAAATTGAAGTTGATGAAGAGTATTGAATAGAAAAGTTAAGTCTAACCACCCGTCTAAAATATGCTGGAAAGCTAGAAACTGACCCAGACGTGGTAGGAATAGATTCTGTTATTGACTTGTTATTCATGATGAACTGAAAAGGATTGCACTAGATACACAAGCTGCAGTGACAGACATGTGAGCATCAGAAGGCTTCGAAAAGTCGTTCGATTACAAATTCAAATGGCCAAAGTTAGCAAAATTGGTATCTGGCAGCCATAATGTGCCAAATATGGGCAAACTTTTCAAAATAATAATTATGTATCAAAAAATCTACAACAAAATCTATGTTCTTCTCAATGATATTTCTAAGAGATTTACTGGACGACCAAATTGTACAAAGTACACTCACATATAAAATAATGTTTATACTTAATGTGATAAACCAATAATTTAAACGTGTCGTGTGTTAGCCGTAGAAACATAGCATATCAAATGTATTTAAAATTGTAATTTATAAAATTATAACTTATTGTATAAATGTATTGGTATTGTAAATCTTGCTTATAGCTCATGATATTCTAGTCATCAGTATTATATGCCAAAGAACTTAAGAAGCGATATTACTAAGCTTCAGTTAATTTTAAGGTTGTGATTATTTTAATTTTCAGTTTTATCGTTACTCGTTTTTCCTCTAACTGTACCATAGGGTAAATGTACAATCGACAAAAGAAGTGTTAGTTGTATCTTAATAATGTAACACATCTATATCTATAGCACAAAGAAGACAAAGTAGTGAAATAATTAGGAAAACCAAAGATTTCATTTCGAGTTCATAAAAATGAGAGTGTATAAAATATTAATGCAAAGTCTATTCCTATCATTACTTGCGTTAGTGTCATATTGCTCAAAACAATGCTTAATTTTTAATAGAAACTGTATGAAAATAAATTAATATAATACTCAAAACTATGTCTCTTTATATTTTATCTTTGTGGAATATTTTTTTCTTGCCTTTTCCGTCCACGCGTTTCTCCCATTTACTCACCCTTCCTAGTTATTTAGTTGTAATAGATATATTAATAAAATTAGATAATCTTAGCTGTAGTAATGACAATGACGAAGGAAGACAATGCACTGCGAGATTTGACAAGGTAGTGTGTAAATAACTTGCCAAATAGTTAATATGAAAATATTAGAAAAATTGTAGCAAAAAGTAATGATTGAGCAATAATTAAAATATTATGTACAAAATATTACCTACGTGTTGTGTTCTAAACAAAACCGGAAGAACTACAATTTCAGATAATATCACTGAAAAATACTCAAATATAGAGAAGTACTTAACTAAAGATTTTTTATAAAAAATAAAATATAATCAATTTCATATTTAAAAGCTCAATCGTTACTTATTTGTTCCTAATTATAAAACATTTTAATAATAATATCATATCAAAAGTTGTTTTGTAGGTGATAGTTAGCTCATGATTTTGTATCATGTATATAACAGTATAGAAATAAATGTCGCAATCAATGATCTTCCAAGAAACTATTTTTCAAGGGCATATTCTTTAGTTTCCAAAAAGCAAAGAATAAATCCTTGAATAGCTCTCAAGAGTAGCTTAATTTTCCAATCATTTTAGTTATGTCAAGAAGTTGAAAAGTAACCGTTATAAACATTTTTAGTAGTATTAAAAAGGTTTTGAATTTAACCGTTTGACATTTCTTCATCTCATCGTCTCATTTTAATTTGCTCGATTTTATTATTATTTTTCTCTGTATTGGATAAAATAGTCGTACCATAAAGGAGTTAAAACTGAATGAACGATTATGAAAATCTGACGATTTTGAAATCGTTCATCATCATCATGAGCCTAGCCCTTCTCCAACTATGTTGGTGTTGGCTCCCAGTCTAACCGGATGCAGCTGCATACCAGTATTTCACATGGAGTGACCTGGCCTATCTGACCTCTACAAACAAGTTACTGGGTAACACGTTACCCTTTGGTAAAACTGGTTGTCAGAATTTCGGGCTTCTGACTGCCCGGACGAGTGTCAAAGATCCAAGAATGAAGTGCTTATATTGCTTTCTGAAATCGTTGAATAGATCATTAACTAGTTAGCACACTCCGTAGGTAGTTTCGTACTCCCAAGTCCAAAAATGTTAAGTTGTAATAGACATTACATATTAATTGTGCATTCCTAAGAATCATTTAAGATTCTCGCTCACCTGTTCAGTTCTAAGTCATTTATACCTAGATATTGTTTTATTTAGCGAAGTAAACAATTTGCAATGCATTCTTATATAGACAAGTCGTTAGGCAACTTGATATATTATTATTTAATATTTTACAATTAAGATCCCGTTCTTTTGAGACACGTTTATGTTGCTCTTATTCTTTTGAAAAATAATATTTTGATTGGTTCAGAAAGTTTTAAGATTTTCTCACTAAAGTTACCTTGATTAGTTTGTCTCCTTTAAACTTTGCCTAGGTTACAATTTGCCACAAAAAAAACTTGTATGTAAATTGCAAATTGATTTCTTTGTTTAATAAATTCACGCGTGAGGATTAGAACAAAGTATAAAGTAATTTTAAGTTGCTCAACTAAAGTCTTGTGTCTGTCGGCTCAATGTAAATTTGTTTAAGCAATACTCATAAATAACGAAACAATAATATTAGATGTCTGTCTATTTTACTCTATTTAGATAATAAATTGTAAAATTGTACATAAAAACAACAGGGTTCCTTATAAGAATCCATGTATTTAATCTTTTTATCATATTGTTACTTAAAAACTTTAAATAATTTACTGATATTGTATAAGACGTTTTGTCTATAGTATATCTGTAAAATAGATAGAAGGATATTTATAAATAATGAAATGTTATCCAAAGTCGGGCTTAATAGAACGTTTAGTACTTGCAAAGTAGACGATATTCTATTAAATCAATTTCAGTATTTTTCTTTAAACAGTTCCCTTTATTAAATGAATCTGTTACGTTGAACGGTAAATATTGCAATAAGTATTAGTGAATTAAACACGTTTTTGTTGATCTATTTTTATTCGCAATGCGGGTGGAGTCAATAACAATATGTAGATAATTCTCATTTGAAAAGCATCGCCCGCTAAATTACGATCCAATCAAAATGAGAATATAAAGAACTTTTTAAAGTCATCATGTTGTCACGTTCAAGCTGTCAAATTAACTTGATTTGAATTGCGTCTCATAAAAATTATATTTGCATAAAATATCGGCTCAAGGCTTTTTCTTCTACTTTAATTTTGACCCCAACTAAAAATGTTTTAGAAAATACATTGTAAATAAAATAAGCTTTAGGTATTTTACTTGTAAGTTAAACTATAAAATACGTAGCATATAGATGAATAAAGCAATAATACAAGTTATTAAAAGATTATTAGTTAAAGATATTGTTATTGACTGTACTTGGAGTGAAGTCTATGTATTTCATGGGACACCATCCCGTGAGGTAGCGTTTTATCTTTCTATGCGAAAATGTGATGATGATTTAAATATATTCTGTTTTACATTCATTTGTTTTATTTTATGCAATCAAGGTTTACTCCATAAAACAGTTCTCTGAATAGAATCCCCCAATAACGCTAGGATTTCTATGTAAAATCTCTGAAAACATAGTTCTTAGTACTGCCGAAATATTTTGAAATGAAAGGTTTTATGTTCCAAAAGCTGTGTGATAACACAGCTTTTGTAGGAACACAAAACCTTTCATTTCAGCCTACTCATTAAATACTGATTACTGCACACATACTAAGTAATAGGTAATTTGTATGTAATTCATAGTATCCCTTGGGCTAATGAATCTTTGTCAGGAAGGAAAATAAAGAAAGCATATTATTTGTGCCACAATATCTTACATTAGGACCAACAAATACATTGACAAACCTTATAAGAATAATCGTGTGTAATATACCACCTCTACTCACCTCTTTGGGAACAACAAGCATGGCAATTATCATTATTATTAGTACGTAAAGCGAAAACTTTGTAAGTACCACTTTATACGAAAATTACGCAGACGGAGGAGTATGAAATTTGGCACAGTTAAAGTTCATATGGCGGAGTGCAAAAAGCTAATATTTTTATATGCATTAGAAATAAATTAAATTGATATAAAAACATTACACACACTACCATGCGTTTGACACACACACATAGTAGGATGAGGCCTCATTGACTTGAAGATAGATAGGTGACAGAAGTGAAGTACAGTACTTTTTAGGGTTCTGTACCTCAAAAGGAAAAAACGGAACCCTTATAGGATCACTTCGTTGTCCATCTGTCTGTCTGTCAGTTTGTCAAGACCATTTTTCTCAGGAACGCGTAAAGGTATCAAGTTGAAATTAATATCAAATACGTAAGTCTATGGTCCCTTGAAGCTCTAAAAAAATCAAGCTTCCAAGTCTACGCAATAAAAAAGTACGGCGATAGAAGCGGCATTATTGCGACATATTTCGATACTCGCAAATAAATCAAAACCTATAGGGTACTTCCCGTTGACCTAGAATCATGAAATTTGGCAAGAAGCAAGGTCTTACAGCAGAAGTAAAGAAAAAAGTCCGAAAATTGTAAATTTGTAGTTTTATCACATAAAAATATTGCGAATATCTTGCACATAATTCAAAACCTATAGGGTACTTCCCGTCGACCTAGAATCATGAAATTTGGCGACAAGCAAGGTCTTACAGCAGGAGTAAAGAAAACAGTCCGAAAATTGTAAATTTGTAGTTTTATCACATAAAAATATTGCGAATATCTCGCACATAAATCAAAACCTATAGGGTACTTCCCGTCGACCTAGAATCATGAAATTTGGCGATAAGCAAGGTCTTACAGCAGAAGTAAAGAAAAAAGTCCGAAAATTGTAAATTTGTAGTTTTATCACATAAAAATATTGCGAATATCTCGCACATAAATCAAAACCTATAGGGTACTTCCCGTCGACCTAGAATCATGAAATTTGGCGACAAGCAAGGTCTTACAGCAGAAGTAAAGAAAAAAGTCCGAAAATTGTAAATTTGTAGTTTTATCACATAAAAATATTGCGAATATCTCGCACATAAATCAAAACCTATAGGGTACTTCCCGTCGACCTAGAATCATGAAATTTGGCGACAAGCAAGGTCTTACAGCAGAAGTAAAGAAAAAAGTCCGAAAATTGTAAATTTGTAGTTTTATCACATAAAAATATTGCGAATATCTCGCACATAAATCAAAACCTATAGGGTACTTCCCGTCGACCTAGAATCATGAAATTTGGCGATAAGCAAGGTCTTACAGCAGAAGTAAAGAAAAAAGTCCGAAAATTGTAAATTTGTAGTTTTATCACATAAAAATATTGCGAATATCTCGCACATAAATCAAAACCTATAGGGTACTTCCCGTCGACCTAGAATCATGAAATTTGGCGACAAGCAAGGTCTTACAGCAGAAGTAAAGAAAAAAGTCCGAAAATTGTAAATTTGTAGTTTTATCACATAAAAATATTGCGAATATCTCGCACATAAATCAAAACCTATAGGGTACTTCCCGTCGACCTAGAATCATGAAATTTGGCGACAAGCAAGGTCTTACAGCAGAAGTAAAGAAAAAAGTCCGAAAATTGTAAATTTGTAGTTTTATCACATAAAAATATTGCGAATATCTCGCACATAAATCAAAACCTATAGGGTACTTCCCGTTGACCTAGAATCATGAAATTTGGGCAGAAGCAAGGTAAAGGAAAAAGTCCGAAAATTGTAAATTTTTAGTTTTATCACATAAAAAAAAACATTATTTGCGATTACAAACTTAAATTTTTAGTTGTAAAATTGTCCGTGGCGTATATCCATGTATGGGAGAACATGTTTTTCAACTACAATGTTAAGTTTGTTTTAGGGATAAATTCAACCTAACTACGGAACCCTTCATTGTGCGTGGTCCGACACGCACTTGGCCGGTTTTTTATTAAAAAATATACTATTGCATAGAATTTGTGTACTCATAGAATTAATAAGTACTAAATATAGATTGTAAGTAGAGGAGGTCGAATTTCGACCAGTGAGCGACCACTAGTTATATTAAATGAATCAAAGAGCAAAAATCGCACTAAATCGCAAAATTTATGGAATTCTCATGACTATCATAAATCGAAAGAATAATGTAAAAATCGTGACAAACTGACAACCCAGCTATTTCTTTTCTTTTTAAATGAGTCTCTGAGGTGCTTCAAAATCATCTGTTGAACCTAAAGTTGAACTTTGATATCGTAAATATTATATTCCCGTGAAACACATCAGTCATAATTATGGCTTAATCAGAAGTGATGACACGTCGTGCCTAAAAGTTAATGGACAAGGCGAATGAGACTTTATTTCAAAGACATTGGAAAAGTTGGTTAACATAGTAATAAATTAACATCAAGTCTGTGTTCCCTGAAGGAATGGGCAGAGGCGTATAGAAACCCTGAAGGAGTGGGCAGAGGCGTATAAAACCCACAATTATTTTTTTCATATATCTTGCACGTGTTTCTGTGACAAATAAAATTATTTTTCTTTCTCTCTTTCTTTCTTTCAATTGCACGCCATTCAGGTCGATGCCGGCAACTCTCATGCAGCTGCTACCAGCTACCCTGCGAACTTCATCGCTCCACCTAGCCTGACAGTCCGTCCTACTGCTAATATGGCCGACCCATTGTCACTTCAGCTTGAGCTGTGTCAACAACTTTGGTTCTCTGCTGGATCACCTAGTTCCGGATTCGATCCTTCAGAGATTACAAGCATAGCTCGTTCTATAGCTTGCTGAATGACCTTGAATTTTTGGATCAGCCGTACCGTGAGTGTCCACGTGTCGACATTGATTGAAGACTCCGACACATGGTCTTCTACTGAGAAACTCGTAACGGAAATATTTGGGAAATCTGACCTGGAGAACCTGAGAGCCTACCCTCAGCATTCGCGCTTGGGACTTGAAAATCTGCTGGAAGTTTAGTTGCAAAAACGTACCAGAAAAAGATAAGAAAACCAATTTTTTACATTTACAACAATAGGTACGTACTTTATTGGCAGGATTAACACTAGTCTGAAAGTCACTTTCATGAAAGTCTAGAAACTTAAATAAGTAGGTACCTATTTATAAGTACTTATTTTAGGCAACATTGAGTAGTCATCCGTAGCTAATCGTTTATTAGCTTTTTCTCCTTCATTTAGTAGTCGGGAGCCATAGTCTTGTGAAGTAATCACTTTCTGATCTATTACTCATTAATCTGCCAGATTGATCACACAATCTCCTAGATAAAGGTACTTTTTATGTGGGACTAGGGATCGGTGCGAAGGTCGCACATTATTGATAGTAAATAGACACAATTTATGTAGGCTCATGATCAAGTTTATTGGTACTTACGAATTTAATATTACGGATTTATTGAGCTTTAGGGATTATTGAAATAGAGTGGGCAGTGGAATTATTTAAAAATTCAGCGTTAGTTACAGTTAGCCTGTTTCACACACACAGATGTCCGTTTAATATAATCAATCCGAGATTTTTTCATGTTAATAGGAAATTATTATTATACTATTATCCTTACTTGAATTTCTGACCAGTGTGCCAAGGTATCAACATCATCCCGAAATGTCAACATCAATCAGAAATTATACTTATTGTTATTGGCATTAGCTACCATTTGCAATCTTAAAGTAGGTAATAAAAACGAGTGACAATTACCATCAGCGTAAGATATGGGATAGTTCACATGTTATTATTTGCCAGACCAAATAGAATAGGAAATGCCCCATTTATAAGATAATGTTAACACTGCGATAAAAATCCTTACTCAACAAACTTTTTCCTTTTCTTCGTGAAATAATCCTCTAAACAGCTACTATAGAACGACTGCAATGCCGAATGTATCTGATTGCGCAGGTGTAATACGAGGGTAGGCAGAGAGCGGCAGCTAATACCTCGCAGCATTGTACGGGACACAAAGCGCCTCGCACCACCAATACACTTTTATATTTGACGGTGGTGCAAGTTAGGAGAGTGAGCGGGAAAGTTACTGGTATGAATTTATTGATTAGAGGTGTTTAAAGAATATAGATAAACATGCTTCTGCAACCGTGAATTCGTAACCATCATGTCCGCTACAAGAAAACTGCGTTATATTCTGAAGATATTCGCGTAGGGGTTCAATCGTCTGCACTTATCTAATTGAAACATTGCTGTTTGGTTTGTGCTGCAAATAAATGTGTCAAGTCTGAAGGTGTAAATTTATTTACATTTTGTGTTTCAAAAAGTGTACCCTATCGTTATTTGGCTGAAATAAACGAGGCTAATAGGTTAGTTTTGTATCTTTTTTTTGTTATTGACGAAGATAGGTACCTACATGTTTTCGTAATTTTAATCATCTTTATGGTCAGTGTTAACTTTCAGTCAGAGCAGCTTGGAGCAGTCTTTAGGAACATGAAATTAATGAATTTCAGTTCATTATACTGTTGAATTTGATAAACTTGTCACTATCGTCCCCGCTCCGCTAGTTTCTTACGTCAAACCATAGCACGGATAATGGTCGAGTTGTCTCGAATCCCGAAGTCAATTCCCGGCATATTGTCCCGGGTCCCGGCAGACAGGGCCGATCCGATCCCTTGGGATGGCCGCTAAATGTACTTTTAGAAAATTTTATGAGAAAATGTCTTCAAGTGGCTCTATTTAACTTTGGAGTGATTTGAAGTGGAAAGCAGACGTGCCTATAATATTGAACTCATAGAATATGTATTTAGATGGATATCGATTTTTAAGAGGGTGTCAAACATAATTAACGTATGTATGTCCGTTCAAAGGAAACGAGGTATATCCTAATTATATTTGGATGATTTGAAAATGTAAACGTAATTGGCGTACGATGCAACATCACTATCAAATAACCCAAGATTTTTCAGTAACATAAGAATGCCTGTAAAAGTATAATTAAATATTTTCAGCTGTAATTTCCTTCATAATGATCATTATGATGACCCCCTATAAACGGGCTGGTGATTCAATTATGGGATCTTTAAATTCTTTATTCCAGCAATCGTAAAAAATGCATTAAATTCCGCTTAGTTGTTTTTAACTATCAACACAAACGAACAAAATTCTTTTTTTTTTCACTTTAGTAGAATTGTGGATTTGCCGAATATCTGTTATGGATATAAAACGAGCTAAAGAAACTTAGCTGACTAACTAACTGAGCTCCTGAACCCTTTCATGTTTTATATCTTCACTTAATCAGTCCAATAGGTTTGATAATATTCTTAGTAAGTCTTAATCTTTAAAAAGATTTATTAAGTCGTGATCGCAAGCTCAAACTCGAACTAAAAGCATTTATTTCAAATAAACCAATTACCGGCACTTATTTCAAATAAACCAATTACAGGCACTTTTGAATTGTCAAGGAGTCGGTCAATCTTAAAGATGAAGCTAGTTGCCCATTCCAAAGCTTAGTAGGTAGGTACCTATGGAGAAGAACAGGCAAGAAATTTAACTAAATTTAACAAAAACCTAAATTAATACCTATGGAGATTCTACTATACGACAAATCCACAGATGTCTTCGCGGATACTGAACTCAGATTCCTGAACACTGCTAATCAATACCTGGAGTCCATTGCCACTCCAAGTACCATTCTCCTTGGAATTAATAAATTAAATGTATCTTGTTACCATTTTATTCCAATTGTATCTAATTTTATCTTTGTTTATTTATTATTTATTTATTTAAACTTCTCACACACAATAATGTACAAAGGTGGACTTAATGCCTTAGGCATTCTCTACCAGTCAACCAAGGGTGGTGAAGAGATAAGATGGCGGGTGCTCTCAAAATAGTAATATTATAAAATATTATATATATATTATTTATTACTAGCTTCTGCCCGCGGCTTCGCCCACGTGGCCTACAGGAAACAAATGAAGTTTTTTTTTTTCAGAAACTAACATAAGCGCTCTTACTCTCCCTCTCAATTGAATATACAAACGGACAATATCCCAAACAAAGCAATAAGGACGAAGTTCTCTGTATAATTAAACTAATCTCGGGAATTAGAGTAGTATAGTTTTAACCACATAACAGAACTCAAAGCGTGTGTGAAAAGATATAATTAAAAAAAAATTAAAAATTTATTTCTTATTTGCAAAGTAGTTGGGATAACGTCACCTAAAACTATTATAATTTTCAAGTTGATAGCATTAGTAGTTCTCGAGATATTCAGGTGTGACAGACAGACAGACAGACTTAGTCTCACCATAAGGGTTCCTTTTTACCATTTTGGTTCGGAACCCTAAAAAGGAGGATGTTCTCAGTTCGGGGGTTTTTTATGTATGTTCCCCGATTACTGGAAGACGGCTGGACCGAATTAATAAATCTTTTTTTGTTTGAAAGGGATATACTTACCAGGTGGTCCCATTATTATATACACCTTTAGCGATTTGAAAACGCTGAGACACGTGTAACTTATTTTTTTATCGTCAGCCTATACACACAATTTACAATAAAACCATCTTTTGCAGCACCTTGAATTGTACTAATTACGGGTGCAGAAAATTTCCCGATTACTACTCGTAAAGTACTAACATCAAAACTGACGGACTTTCATATAAACTTCCATCCACTACTTCACCCTCTTAGTGGATACCTACTCTTCACAAAGAACAAACCCTCCAAATTTCATGTCTCTAGGTCCAGCAGTTTAGGCTATGCGTTGATATGTCAGTCAGTCAGGACTTTGAATTTTATATATATAGAAGATTTATACAAACTTTCGAGTTAATCAAGCCGCCCAGTAAATTCTCCCTTATGAAATTGACTAAACCTTTTCACCCTGTTATGGGTACATTTTCGAAAAACCCTGATACAAGTTATTCTTTATTTTTGGTTTTAAGTATAAATACTGAGTTTCAAGTTAATCGGATCGCACGTTATAATTCTTCTGTACAAAATTTGGCGGATGCCAAATTTCCCCCAATCCTTCCTTTAGAGGGAAGTTTAGAAAAACAAAAAATGGAAAACTTTATAATTTACTTAGGTGAGTATTCGTGCCAAGTTTCAAGTTTATTAACACAAGGCATACGATTTTTCACACAAACAAAATCCACCCTTTTCACCCCCTTAAAGGTTGAATTTCCAAAAACCCCTTCTTAGCGGATGCCTTCGTCATAATAACTATCTGTGCATTTTTACTTGAATACAAAATATTGCGAATGAACAACTACATCCCCCTTTTCGACAACGATTTGCGTTGTGTTAGTTTCCTACCATAAGCCGAAATAATAGTGATTTTAACTTAAAAAGAAATTTCATTAAAAATTAAATATTGTCCCCTTTTTCACCCCTTAAGGGTTGAAATTCTAACAAAACCATTGCATTAGCTCCCAACCATAACCCAAGATAATATATTTTGTGTTTTTTACTTCGAAAATTAAGGGCTTTGATACACAACTTCATCCCCCTTTTTAAACCTTTAAACCTTAAATTAATTTTCAATCGTCAGCTTATACACCAAATTTGAAGATCCTAACTTCAAAACTGACGAACTTTCATATAAACTTCCATCCCCTATTTCACCCTCTTAGGGGAGGAATTTCGAAAAACCCTTTCTTAGTGGATACCTACTCTTCACAAAGAACACACCCTCAAAATTTCATGTTTCTAGGATCAGCGGTTTAGGCTGTGCGTTGATATATCAGTCAGTCAGTCAGTCAGTCAGGACTTTGAATTTTATATATATCGACGCTTGAAAGGCAAAAATTACCAAACGACATTTTGGGCGATATTGAGTTATATATATCATTGAAATCAGAAAAAAAATCCGCGTCGATTGATCATACTCTCGTACCGCTAGGAAGAGTTTTGTTGTCGCTTGGTAATCTATAAAAACACACATTTTCACCGTTTTCGGCGACTAAACGACTAAAATTTTAACGATTTATGAATAACTTTCACTTGGTGGGTATTCGATTTTAACTTTTTACGCTTAGTAATTTTTGCTTTGACTCGAATTAACGCGTTTAAACATAAAGTATTTTTTTCCTTACGGTATCTAGGGTATGAGCATTGCTTAAGAAATTTTACCTGAGTATTATTTTATTTATTTCTTCATTTAAGACTTTTTAACACACCTTAATTATGGACTCATTTTCATTTAGTATTTTCTTCCTAAATACAATGTACTGTAAAACGTAATATAGTAGTATTTTTCCTGCCTAAAAAGAATATATTTTGTCGTTTGGTAATATTTTACCTGCCGTTTTTTTTACTATTTTTGTTACTTAGATATCTCTTTCAGATATAAAATTTGTATAAAAATGAGCTTATCCCCGTTCCACCTATTTTGGGTCGTCGCATAGACGCGTTGTAAAGCAGAATTTGAATGGCTGATGGTAAAAAAAAATTGATTAGTCTTCACTGAATCGTCGCATAGACGACCCGCGTGCTCGCGCGCACCGCACTAAGTACTTCGCCTGCCATAGTACGTCGCCTGCCAGCTTACATAATAAGCCAAATGTACCTTTTAAGTAGTACTTAATCAAAGCTTTAAATCTTGACTTGATCTCTAAAGTGTTGTTTGATTGATAGACTACCTAAATATTATGTTAAACACTCATGTTGTTTTGGTTGTGAAACGTTTTTGTCATTTAGAATATTTTTTGAGAATTGTATCTCAAATTTGTATCTTTTTATACGTGATTTATATTATGTTAGATAAGTGAAATGACTTTCTGAAAAAAACTATTATTAGTATTGTAGTTCATTTCTGAATTCCATAGTAATATAACAATGTAAGACTGCTGAAAGAGACAATTTTTTTTTTAATAGCCTTGAATGTCCCACTGCTGGGCAAAGGTCTTTTTGAATTGTTTTATCTACCTGTACTGATTTTTTAGTTACTAGTATAGTATAACGGGTGTCCGCAACTCCACGTCAAAGCGCATATTTTGCGTACCTACGGGATTTTTTTTAATTTTTGTAATGACTAATAAATACCTTTTTAAATTAAAATGCCTTATTTATTTTAGTTTACCTTTACAAGGACAAGGGCTGTCATGATGATGATGAAAACCTTTGTCTGAAAGTTTTTGATTTTGTGTCTTAAAACCTAAATTCATTGTTACTTAGTCAATAAAATCCTACACTCACCATATTTAATTTGTACTATAATTAAAATTGGCTGACAGAAAAGTGTTTAAGTTTTCTATTTAGATCATTTTACCTATTATGTCAAACATGCGTCATTTTTCTTTAAACAAAATTATAAAATAATGGAGTTTAGTTAATTTTACTTGTTTTATAATAAAATTTTGATGTCGGTAAGTAAGTTTTACCTGTTTGTGATTTTGATGAAATTATTACTAACCGACACTATTTCATAACCTATTGAGAAAGTTCATAATCTTTAAATGCCAGTTTATTAAGCCTTTAAACTGCATTTAAAATTCGTTGAAATTAAGTAGTTATGACAAATAGGCGATTTTCTAAGATTTTTTTCTAAAAAAAAAAAACTTTAAAATGCTCTACTGTAAAGTTGCCAATATGTCGCTTGGTCATTTTTGCCTTTCAAGCGTCGATATAGATTATTTTGTTTCTCCAATTTTATCTTTGTTTCTCTAATTTTATCATTGTTTCCCTAATTTTATCTTTGTTTCTCTAAAATCTGATGTTATCCAATTTTATACAATTTTATATGATTTTATCTAATTTTGTCAAATTGTATGTAAACCTTATTTTATGTGTAATTACTAATATTGGCCGATAACTTTTATGTGTGGTGCAAACTGTTAATATAAGTTGGTTATTAATGAATAAATAAAAAAGAAACCCCACGATTTAAATTCACAAGTTTATAACAACATCTAGAAAAACCGAAAACTAAACATCTTTCTGCCAAACAATTTGCGTTCAAAAAATTAAAACACTTCTTTCATCAACAAACAAACAATTATTAAATTCAAGCGGAAACGAAATCACAGAGCGCTCCTAGAAAATACTCAACCATAACTATTCCCGCCTGCACATAAGCAAAAAAAACATTATAATATTGTCACCACAGACTCAACTTTCCACAAATTTAACTTACATCCACTTTCAGTGAGCATTCGAAATAAAGCGCGCTTATTCAACGGAGATGCAATTTAAAGTACTGCACAATTCCTTTCAACTATTCCTCAACTCCCATCATGAGATATAACAATCGTATCGACTATAACCACATCCATTGCTGCCACTCCGTCTACAGCTCTCCTCGCCATTCGTAATGAACGCGCAATAGATACTGTTCTACACTTTTCATTCGAACTATGAGTTAAATGAGCAGAAGTGCCAGTTTCACGGAACGTAGGTATAAATTGAAGGAGCCACAGAATAAACTCGCAGTTAAATCGCCCTAAGAATAAGTGGGCAAAGAATAAAATTAAGTTATAGTCGTGAATAAAATTGTTAGTATAAGTTGAGCGGTATTAACTTGAAGAAGTACTGGGCTTATACGTTTTTCTTATTATTGCGGTACGTTGGAGTCGAGACTGTTTTCTTAGGAAAGATTCAAAGTATTATAAGTGCACCGTATTCTTCTTAATGGAGGTGCAAGTTTGCGTAAATCGAAATGTCTACAAACTTCATTCGTTCGTTTGCAACTAAAACTTTATAAATTACACAGAACGTGAACTATTTAAATAGGTTTCCTCCTCGTTGCATCGTTGCCCCAACTCTGGGCGTCGGCATCGTAACCAAGACATGATTTCAACACTGTCTCGGTTATGGTGTTCTTCCACCACCTGTTACTATCGTCCACGGCTTGAGAGGTTTCGATGTTTAGCGAGGTGCGAATTTGGTTTGACCAACGTTTATTACTCTTCCTCTTGGTCTAAAATATCATTAATTTGATTAAAGCACCACCCTTCATAATGGGCGCACACGTCTCTCACATTACTTAAGGGAGATGCGCTAAGGTAGCCCGCGAAATTTAAATTTTCTTACGTTTTTTTGCAATTTGCAGGTCAGTAACAGGTTGTATGTTGATTTAATTATGATTCACGGCCATAACAAATATGGCTTTACAGAATTATAATCAATAGAATCAGCATTACAACTCTCTAAGTTCAAAAAATCCTACTGAATGATTATTTCAGAAATAATCTTTCAGTATGATTTTTTGAACTGATGATGATGCTTTTTTGCTAATGATTATAATTCTGTATAGCCAAATTTGTTATGGCCGCGACTCATATTTAGATCAACATACAACTTGTTACTGACCTGCAAATTGCAAAAAACGTAATGAAATTTGAATTTCGCGGGCTACCTTAGCGCATCCCCCTTAATCGGGCATAATAAAAACTGAGTATAGAATAGATGGCGCCACCCGAACGGTTCTTTTTTAATATTTTTCGATAATCCTGTACCTAAATATGAATGTAGGTTAAAATAATACCAAAAGGTTAAAAACAGGCACATGAGTATTGCAAATAGATGTTTTGTGTTAAATAGACTTATAGGAATTGGCAGTAACGTTCCCTATTAATATTCTCCTAGAGGAACCACAGCCATAGGCACAAAAATCAATGCCGCACAGTATTCCATCTATATAACGACAATGCGCCTTTAACAAAGAGGTATGAAAGAGGCGCATCTCCGCTTGATTTGAACCGAGGCGCCGCGCCGGCCGGAGAATTGATTCTTTCTGCAGCTGTGCAGATAATAATCAGTATTTAAGGCTTTTGAATAACGACTACCTTTTTAAAGTCCGTTCGATGTTTTATGGAGACTGGTTTAATTGTTGGTTTTGCTGATGCGTATATAATTTTCAGTTTTGTGAGTTAGTTGGTTTCAATATACCTATTGAAAGGTTACTCTTTGCAAAAAAGTATATTAATAGAAGTGGAGAAGTTTACACACTTCCAACGCCTTAAAATAAGTAAAACTTAAGAGGATATTTATTTGCTGAAAACATGACGTTTTCCTGCATAATAATTATAATTATGACTTAGAGAAATTATGTTAATCCGAATGTAGCTGAACACAACTGCGGAGCAACTGTCTATCTGACCTCCAAACCAGTCCCAGTCCCAGTTACTGGGTAACACGGTAACCCTTGGTAAGACTTTCGAGCTTCTGACAACCCGTAACAACAGTCAGATCTACAAATGACAGCCAGTACCTGCAACGGCTTCACGTGCTTTCAGATTGTAAAGAAGAAATTGTTTCTATTTATTAATGTTTATGGTTTTACTCTCGTGTTTGTCAATTTTTTTTTCCAACTTATCTGATAGTCCTGCAACAAACACCTAAATCAATCAATCAATCAATCTGCCTGCCTTTTTCCCAACTAAGTTGGGGTCGGCTTCTACTCTAACCAGATGCAGCTGAATACCAGTATTTTACATGAAGCGACTGCCTATCTGATCTGCCTATCTGATTCCCCTTAGTAAGACTGGTTGTCAGACTTTCGAGCTTCTGACGACCTGTAACGACTGTCAAAGATCCATGAATGACAGCCGGGACCAACGGCTTAAGGTGCTTTCCGAGGCTCGGAGGAGTCTTGGTATGTAAAGATCATCACATCACATCCATGGACCAACCGCGGCCTGCGGCAAGCGTAGCTTAAACTGATCGATCGACCCGTGCGGCTGTTATTACTCAGCCACAAGCTCCTCCCAATCTTCACATAACTTAAGAAGAATGGGTTAAAAATTAAAATAACAACATTAAGGTCGTTCCCCACTGGTGCTGCTGCGATATATCACTGCCGTCAATCGTCGCGCGCTCCGCAATCCTCGTGAAATATTGCGCAATGTTCGCCAACATTCCGGGGTTATATTTCATGCATTAACATGGACTGCTGTGTGTGTGGTGTGATGGATGTGTCTGCGCTGATTGGGTGAGAGAAAGATCTCGTAAAGGGTATTATTAACGAAAATCGGGTTTATTTGCGATGGTAGCAGTTCATCGTCCTTTCAGGCGAAAGACGTCCACTGCTGGACATAGGCCTCACCCAAGTGTCGCCACATCGACCGGTCGTGTGCTTTTCGCAACCAGCGGATTCCTACGGCCTTCACAAATTCATAGGCCCACCTTGTGGAATGTGTTCGGTTAGTGCTACAACAAACATGCAAGATGCATTGCAGAATCAGAGAAACCTCAACAGGACCCTGAAAATGTCCTACCAGACAGCTATCCAGTTTATCCAATAAATCTTTTGCAATCTGCGTAAAAGTGACACGTTAAAATAAAGGTTTTGAAACTGAAACTGTTACACTGCCATAAACTTAGACCTTTATCTGTTGTAAATCGTGATGAATAGAATAATCTCGTTACAACTAAATGTCGTATTTTGTGAAAAATTAATTAGGCTTAAGTAGAATCCAGTCGTCTGTTGCCTCAATCAAAGAGCGAGAGAAAATGGTGAGAGGATAATAAAAATGGAGATTACTTCTCATAGTCCGAAGGTAGTCGTGTAAGCTTGTCGTGACAAAGATAAGAATATAGCATTTATAATTGTTCGGTACTTTTGCTTGCGTGCAATGTATATATTGCAACTATTACCCGTTAGTAGGTGTTCGACTACCAATCGCATAAATCAAACAAAACCAGTCTTAGTGCTAGTTTAGCTTAAATTTACCATTTCATAATTGTATACATTGTAGTGTTCAATATAGCTTTAAAACCATATTATTTCATATAATTAATGTGATCATAAATCAACTAAACCACAATCAACCAATCTAATATTTTATTTCCCAAATGAAACAAATATCAACCAACCCAGAAGTGAATGCTGAACCACGCAGGCACTAAATTCTACAATGATTAAAAGTCGTAGTATTTTGTTGAATAAGCCGCTCAAAAGTTATTATTCTGATAGACACTAAAGATAAGCTTAGCTTTATAGTTATAACAATATTACAAATCCTTATCCTTACTAATATTATAAATGCAAAAGTAAGTTTGTTTGTTTGTTTGTTACCATTTCACGCCTGAACCACTGAACCGATCATCCTGAAATTTTGCATATACGTTGTCAGGTGTACAGAAACGGGCACAGGGTACCTTTCATCCCGAAATAAACTACTGTTCCCGAGGAAAACAACAACAACGTTCTTATGATAATAGAAGGCGACACGTGTCTTTCGAATCATGATTGAATTATATTAATAAAGAAACTTGAATAGTGTGTTATGAGTTTTTTTGCCGCCAAACGTCAAACAACAAGCAGTGTACAGCCCGAATTGGTTGCCAAATTCTAAATTAACGCGAGCGAAGCCGCGAGCAAAAGCTAGTATTACAATAAATCAATGCGAGCATAAAATCACTTCCAATCCTTAACATTTGCAGTCTTTTCCAATAAAATAAAATTTCAATTCAATAATCTTCTGTCACATCAAATGTGGCAGATTCTGCTCGTGAGGATTGAATCAATTTTGTTCGTGTCAAATGCTAAATAGATGTGTTTGAACGAAATCTGCTACTGAGGTTGAATTGTGACAGATTATGTAGATTTATGTAAATATGCGTTTTTGTGAATGTTGCCAAAAACCAGTAAGGGATTACGTTACGATGATGGTAAGCAGTGTCGTCCTGTCTGGTAATAAAAGCAGAAATTAAACATGGCTGTAACTTGCACAAAAGTATACGTAAGTAACTTGCACGCCACATTGTCATAACAACTTCTGATTGACGTCATGGGTAATCTCACAATAGTAGTAACTGATGAGTTACGATGAAAATAACATTTTAAATATCCATTATTTAACAAAAACCATGATTCTGCCCACACAACCCAAATAAATGTCATAATGAATGAGTAACGAGCTCCTTAACTATTTAGGGCCCCATTTTGTACCCAAGAGAGTTAATGGCTCGTCAAATAAAGTTATATAAAACTAACTTTAAGGATGGTGAGGGATTTTAATCGGTTTTAATGGCAAACTAATTGTGAATATTAAATATTTTACTAACAAAAGGATCAGTGATATAACATGTTATGAACTTATTACTCCATTGCTGAACGTCGTTGACATTGTTCTCGCTGGGTCGTCACCAGTGTAGAGGCAAGAGGACCAGGGCGGAAAGTTGCTTTATACTCTCGTGTCTGGTGGGCCCAACGATTGATGTCGGGACGTCGAATGCTAGTCACGAAATAACCTCTGCTTGCGCGATGCAGGATTTGTATGATGTCAGGTCTTTGATGTGTAGTTCTCATGTGGCGTTGCAGATGCCGCTACAGATCTATACTCTGATAGATGGGTACAGCTGAAAAAACAGTGCCAAAATATTAACGAGAGGAAAAAATATATGAATGGCAACAAGATACATTACTTACAGACTTATTAATGACATCATCCGTCGTGCTCTTGTCTTGTCAGCTGTTTTACAACTCAACAGCTTGGCACGCGATGATGTGAAGAGCCCGGACGGAATGACCGTAATGCCTAAGAAGTTAGGCAGATCTTTTGTGTGGGATGCAACATGTGTCGACACCCTCGCGCTATCCCATCTTCCTAGCAGGGCGGGCTGTGCTTGGCGGCAGCTGCAGGTGCGGAAAACCTCAAATGGCAAAAATATTCCAAAATTTAACGCAATAGCCCCAGAAATCAAAGTTATTGAAAAAAGCTCTCTTCCTCTCCATAGGTCTCCAATTCAATCTTTGAGAATTCCTTTTCCGATTTTATTGACGAAAAAATACAAAATTTCAATGACGTTTCGGAAAGATTATTCCAAATTAACATGCATTCGGCCATGTACTTAATCCGTTACTGCTGTTTCGGCCCTAAATTAACACATTTTCTTCACGCTACCCATATAGGGAAGCACACTCATATTTTAGACAAAATGGACCAAATTATCCGGCGGCATACGTTAATTACGATTTCCAGTTCTCGGAATTTAGTTTCCGAGATATACGCAGTTTTTATAATTGGGTGAAAAAATTGCATTTCGCGATTTTAAATCAATTAATGTTCAATTATCAACAAGTTCATGTAGTAAATGATTATATAAATGATATGTCTAAGTACTAGAAATTTTAAGAGAATAGTCAAATTTGAAAATGAGTTTCAACTTCAAATGTCTGATAAAAGAAATGTGCCCGTTCTTGTTTTTTTTTTTAATTCTTATTATCAATTGGATATTCTAGATACCGAATCTAGTCTTAGCTAAATACCCCACTACTGGAACCTTTATGCTTGGACGGCCACATATTATTAATCCAGTCAAAATTGTAGTATTGAAGGCAAAAAGCTTCTATCATCTTTGTGCGCTTGTGTAAGTAAAATTTTTCTGTCTGGTTTATGTCGCTACATGGTCGATGCAGACCCCCTTCATTAAGGCGATGACGCACTGTTTGCATTGAAATCTGTAACAAGCATTAAGACTTAGTATAACTTTCAATGGAGTAACAATACCGACAGTTAGATATTTTTATCAGTATCATGAGTGGAATGGTCCTTCCTGCGAGTGGCAGCAACTATGGCGGTGTCTACAGCTTCTGTTGTGACACGTCCTCGAGCACCACGATGAGATGGTCGCGTAGGGCTTCATCACCACCTTCGTCATGACGTTGTAGCTACGTGTATATCGACTGTTTCTAAAAAGAAATTAGTGCTGCTAAGAAAAGGTTTCTTCCAGCATACCTGCGATAGGAAAGTCGATAAAGAGATGAAGACACCGTGTGTAAGAGTAGAAGAGAAAATAGAATACATATAATCAAAAACAATTTACTTAATAAAATTAAACAAATAATAATTATGAGAATATACTAACATACATACTTCTAAAATAAATATAACTAGAATATTAATAATTATAATTCAATTAAAATAATAAATACATACATTATAATACACTATATATTATGTAAATATCATTATCTTGTTAGAAAATAAAATGAGATAAAGCTTACAGACCTATTATGTAGTTTTGGGTATAGGTTGGCAATTATGACCTGAATGATGGGAAATGGTAATCGGCTATATACAAATGGTCTAAATGCTTTTGATCTGGTGGAATCAGACTCTGAACATTATTTTAACAGTATGCATTTCTTCATCAAACAATAAGGTTAACCATTCACTAGGTACTGAACATAAAACTCTTCAGAAACGCGGCACGCCTAATGTCTGTATATATTTTACCATAGCCATGCAACAAGTGGGATTCAAACTTGCAAAAACCTTTTAACGATAGCACCATTTAGCTATTGAGTCACATTAAACATGATAAGTACGTCCTGATCCCTTAATACCAGCTAATTCTTGCATTTAATTCACCCGGGATCATCACAGAATATATCTGCACAATATTTTTAAAGAAAAAAAGAAAGCAAGCATGCTGGATATTTTAAAAGCTATACATATATTTATGTATGTAAATATTTTGCAGAGGCCCGTCGTTCCGTCCATTATGAATTCCAACTAGGCTCTTACATAAATTATGAATATTTCTGTAGGAACCCTCTGCCCATTATCGAAGAGAGGTCAATTTTGCAGGTTTTGTGTGCTAAAAAGCCTATCTCTACCTCCCAAAGAATTTTATATTTTGTTTAATGTACATTTGGAACATTTTTTCATGGAGCTTTCCTTGTGGAGTGAAGAAAACCAAAAATATAAACGTGTGAGCTGACTGTGAAATTTATGGTTCTTTTTTTAACTCAAACATTTTGTCCATTGAAATAACAAAGAGTTCACAAAGAACAAAATAATCAGAGGCAAACTATTTATTAAATTAATATAGGTATGTCGGATCCGGTCATTAGTACGGACACGAAACGAATCGCAAGCGCGGCACTGCACTGGTGACATCACGTGATCTACCCACTCCTAAAGTGCGCTTCTACAGAGTCGTGATATTATTATCGTGAGTCGTCATACCAAGTACCAATTGAGATTGTAGACGAAATAGATGATGAGTTGGCATCACTATAGTTTGTGTAAACAGGTTCTCGATTCGTTGGGTCGGAGACCGTACCGAGTATCGTAGCCATAGCCCGTTAGAAATCGGCATCTACTTGCTAGACCTGGGTAGTATGGTCGGGTCTAGCCTCGAAGCCAAGACCGTAGAGTCAAGGACGACTCGGCATTCCTGCGGGAAGTGCGTATGTGACAAATGTTTGGGAGCTATGTTATAGCTGTGCATGTTGACCGCGAATGAGATACCTGAGGTTTTGTTTTCTTTGATTAATTCAATGTGGAATCGTTGTGCTTGGTCTCGGTTATCTTGAAACTAGATAGTTCCTATTCGTAGGTTAGTCTAGTTTAAAGTTCCAAAATTTTAGTTTCAAATTGCTTGGAAATTAAAACGGATTTTAAAGAGTAAAGTTTCTTTTCAAAGTCAAAGTCAAATTATTTATTTCAAATAGGCACATAAGTGGCACTTATTAACGTCAAAATTTACAAAAAAATTGAATTGATTCTAGTAGCCCCTTCCAACAGGTAGTTTCGTATGGAGAAGAAAGGGCAAGAAAATCCACCGTTACTCTTTTAAAAATGTTTTACAATAATTTGTTTGACTACATTAGTTATATGTAAAGACGATTCACCTAGAATAAAATTACTATGTTCTCTATGTTAGAGGGTTTGGTTTCCGCACTTAGTCCTTCATGTGGACCATTGTGCGTGAGCCATGGCGGCCATCAGTTGGATTATTCCAACCAGCCCACCTCCCTCCAGAAGCTAATTAGTTCTTCTGGTCTGCATAGAATATCTGTGAAGGATCTGGGTGACGCGCGGGTTTCTGTTCTGATCTGGCTGACGCCTGTGTAGTTCATCAGCCTCCATGCAATCCCTGCACAGAGGGCTGTCCGTTATGCCTATATTGTGGAAGTGTTTGTTTAGTGAGCAGTGTCCCGTGATGGTCCCCGTCACCAAGCGCAGGCCGTTCCTGTCCAGGCGTAGCAAACGCCTCGTTAGTCTGCCATCTATGGATGGCATGGCTTCCCTGGACTGCCTGAAGCCCGGTGTCGAGGTCCACCAGTTCTCCGCTTGTGTGTGGGTGAACTCCTGTAGCCACCTGCGTAGTTGGTTAAAGGGGATGGGTACAATAGGTTCGGGCCCACAGACTGACGCGCTGGAAGCTCTCCTAGCTAGTTCGTCAACTGCGTCGTTACCCAGTGATCCGCTGTGTCCTTTTATCCATTGCAGTGTCACTGCGTTACGGTTGCACACCGTCACCCGAACACTAGAATGTCACAATGCACTGGGCATTGTGACATTCTAGTGTTAGTCTGGATGTAATATATTTTTTCTCTAGGGATTGCAGAACTGAGGCACTGTCGGACAGTATTCGTATACGGGTGTCCGTAACTTTCCTGGCTTCTATGGCGTAAGCCGCTTGTATAATGCCCACGCATTCCGCCTGGTAGACGGTGTTGAACATTCCAAGCGGGCTGTATATATTTATGTTAAAATCGTGTGAGAAGACTCCGACTCCGGTTCCGGAGTTGGTCTTTGATCCGTCGGTGTATACTCTCATCTCTCTTGGGCCTGAGTAGTCACACCATTCTTCTGTGAGTGTAACGTTGTAATGCTTCTGAAAGAAGTGTAGTTTCGGGGCTTTGCGCAGGGTGATGACATCATCGGTTGTCGTTTGATTGCATCTTCCTTTATGCGTGTGTGTTTGACCCTAGAGTCTTTGCTCAGGGTTCCCGATAAGTAGAGCCTGAAGGCGGCCAAGGCTGCCTCCTCTCGCACGATGAGGTGTAAGGGTGGCAGTCCTAGCATTACTTGTAGTGCGGCAGTGGGTGCAGTCCTCATACTGCCAGTTATTGCTACACAAGCAAACCGCTGCAGTTTTTCGAGGTCTTTTTGGGCTGTGCTCAGGTCCGTCCTGGGCCACCAGACCAGTGAGCCATATGTGATAATTGGTTGGATGACTGTGGTGTATAGCCAGTGGGTGACCTTGGGGCTGATGCCCCAATTCCTTCCAAGCAGTCGTTTGCACTGCCATAAGGATATACTGACTTTTGTGGTAATATAATTGGTATGTTTTGCCCAGTTCAGCTGTTTGTCCAAATAGATGCCCAGATATTTGGTTTCAGTTGAAAGGCTTAGAGTAGTTCCAAAGAGTCGTGGCAGTTGTAGTGTCGCCAGCTTCCTCTTTTTTGTGAAGAGAATCAGTTCGGTTTTTGTCGGATTCACCGACAGTTAAAGAGAGAGTAAAGTCCAATAAAATTACTGTACCATAATAGGTAAAAATAATTAAAAACTAAGCAATGAAAAATAACTTAATTATGAGACACTAGCACTGCTCATGGTCGCCCATGCCTGGCCGCTGGCGGACGCGGCTGGTCGACATCTGCAGCTTCATGGGCTGTCCGTCCAACATGGTGCTCACATATCTACAAATATCGTAAAAGTATGTTTTTCTAAAAAGTTTAAAATAATAAGTCAGTGTTAATCACAGAATGTAAAATCATTATCACAAAAATAACAAATTATACAATTAAAATAGCCATCGGTTTATTTTGTCTAGACTCTAGACTGTCCTATGGAGCTGTACCAGCATTTTTCCAAGCATTCCTGTCCTGGATATAATCCTCTGACTTGTAATATCGCTTGTTGTGTATGCTTGTTTACAAAGTGTACTTTTAATAATTATGTGTTTTAAATTTTCTCTCATTTAATTGCAATATATCACAAGGCATTTTGTTGTAACAATTTAAATTTCATCAGGCAATAGTTTTTAATTATCTCATCAGTCTTCATATGAGGTAGGATTGGACGAGCAGATACTGTGGCGAGAATTTGTATTTTCCAGACTAATAACACACGAGGACGTGTGCATCGCAGGATGGCCGTGTCGGATCCGGTCATTAGTACGGACACGAACACTGGTGACATCACGTGATCTACCCACTCCTAAAGCGCGCTTCTACAGAGTCGTGATGTTTTCAGCCGATGGCGAGGAGGACATCCAGGGTCTGATCGCATCGGACTTAAGACGTCACGGAACTGTACTAGATTCGTTGTGCTTAGTTATTGTGGTGATTATAATTTGTAGTGATTGTGTCAATTTGTGATTTCATTAAACGCTGTGAATCCCACCCAGTGTGTTTTCATTGCACGAATCCCATCTTCTGCCCACATGATGACCGAATTTAACGGAGTAAATCCTGAGGATCTGACAGTTAGATAATAATAATAATTTATTTAAAAATAAGTTTCGCTGTGCCTGAAAACCATCATTGACATAGTACGGAACAAACTAAAGTTTGGAGGCTAAATTACATCAATTTCGTTTCCGTAGGCATATTAACGTTAAGGAATTTGCTAGCTTAACTATTTTCAATAGTAGGAAATCCTTCTTCACGTGTAGGAAAAATTGTCATATTAATTTCCGTTACTATTATTCATTCACTACTTATACACTACACTAACTCAAATGGTTTAGTTCTCTTTAGCCTACGCACTATGTCTGTGTTGTCTAGCAGCTGAATTGCCTCGACATTCACATGTCGGTGAAGTCTGTGTTCGTGGGTTTCAGCAAATTTTTGGGTGATGGTGGTGACTAGTTCCATTTTAAGGTCTGGGTAGAGGTCGTCATTTCTAATGTACCATGGTGCATTTACAGCGTCCCTGAGTACTTTATTTTGGAATTGTTGGATTATTTTAACGTTGCTTCGTTTAGTACAGCCCCAAAGTTGGATGCCATACGCCCAAATTGGCATAAGAATATGCTTGTATAATATAATTTTATTATGTATTGATAGGCAGGATTTTCTTCCAAGTAACCAATACATACTTTTATAACGTATGTCAAGTTCCCGTCTTTTCTTTTTAACGTGAGATTTCCAACGCAGTTTGGCGTCAAGAGTTATGCCAAGGTATTTGGCTGTATTAGCATAAGGCACTTGCATGCCGTTTATATGGATTGGGTAGTAATGGCAGTGTTTGTTAGTGAAGTCAATGTGAACTGATTTTGACTCATTCAGTTTGATCTTCCACTTTTGTGTCCAGTTATAAACTTTGTTCACAGCTAATTGAACTTTTTCTACTGCTTCTTTGTGGCTTGATCCGGTAGCCATAATAGCAGTGTCATCTGCAAAAGTTGCAATCGAGTTGTTTTCCAGCTCTGGGATATCACATGTGTATAACAAGTACATGATTGGGCCTAACACACTTCCTTGTGGTTGCTTTTATAGTTTTACGTATACTATCACGTAAAATAATAAGTTAGAGTTAAATTGCTTATAAGTCTATTAGGCTAGATTGTAATAAATGGAGGAACTTTAGTTCTTATTAATACAAAAAAAAAAAAAACCCGTGACAAATTATACTAGCTATTTTCGTAATTTAAATCAAGAGTTATGAAAGCCAAGTCCGAACTCACATGCCGTAACTAAATTATTTTATAATCTCGAGTGAAATCTATAAGACTGGCATTGAGCGTTTGTCAGCTGGGATTAAATGCATTCGCAGGAACTATCGCAGATTGCCCAGTGAGCACGCGCTCGCCCACGGATGTGCGAATGAAACTTATGCGTTCATTTTGGATGACGATGTTCATTGTGTTTTGATATCCGTTGAGACTAGTCGCGTCGATCGCGTGCTCTACTTAAGTGCAAAGTGCAGACGCAGCAAACCAACCGCGCCGGCCGGTTCGCGCTCGCCGCGATGTCACACACAATTACGTAAGAATTAACCACATTTTAATTATAATTATTAATTATTAACTCGCCACTACAATGGCTGAGACCACCAAAATTAAGGTGAAAACCGACAATGAACAACTGCTGTACAAATACTACAGCGCAGAAAGAGCAGATAATGAGCAACTGCGAAATGTTATTTCTGATATGGAAAAACAAATAGAAAGCCTCCAACAACAAGTAAGGTATTTACAGCATAAAGCAGACCAAAGTACAGCTGCAACCAGTAAGCCAGCTGAGCCAATGAAAAGTCCAACACAGTGTCCTGAATACTGTACGGACGAGGAAACTCAGTGCTAGCAAGGAAACTCAGTGGATCAGGCAAAAGAGCAGAAAAAAGAGAAAATTAAACACATCGCCCACTCCAACATTGAACACGTAGAGACTATTCAATCTGAGAAAGTGAACATCAAAAAGATTCCGCCACCCTGGCGCCACCCCCCCGCCTGTTGTAGTAGACGGCGTCGAGAACTACCACGCCTTGTTTGACTTATTGTCAAACTCTGAGTCTGGTGATAAATTCACGACTAAAATGTTGAATGGAAAGTGCGTAATGAAACGACCCATCATACAAATTTCTCCTATTAAGGAAGAAAATAGAAAATCGGCAGTGACGGACGAGCAAAAAGCCTTAAGGTTCGCTGAGCATTTAGAACAAATATTCCAACCAAATGAAGCCCAGACTCACAATACGAAAATAATTCAGGGTGTACAAATTAGTTCAGACATAAAGTTGGTTACCCCAAAAGAAGTATCCAGAGAAATTAAGTGTAATTTTAATCGGAGAAAATCCCCTGGTTACGACCTAATTACAGGGGAAGTTTTACAAAATCTACCACGCAAAGCCATAGTCAAGCTTACCACGCTTCAGACCTTAGGCAGATAAAAGCTGGAGTAACACAAGGGAGTGAACTTGGTCCTGTCCTGTATCTACTATACACCTGCGATATTCCTGAGCTAGAAAATAATTTCATTGCAACCTTTGCTGACGACACAGCTATCATGGCTGTCGGAAATAGTCACGAGGAAGCCGTAGAAAAGGTTCAAGAGTCCATAAACCGGGTCTATGAGTGGACTGCAACATGGCGTATCAAACTCAATGAAAGCAAGTCTATCCACATTGACTTCACCAATAAAAAGCCACAATACTTTCCGGTATTCATGAATAATCAACCAATACCATACGCGAATACTGCTAAATATCTCGGCATGACTCTGGATGCAAAACTGCGCTGGAAAGAGCATGTCAAAAAGAAAAGAGCCGAACTAGAATTAGATAGATACAAAAAAATGTATTGGCTACTTGGTAGACAGTCGCCATTGTCAATATCTAACAAATTGTTGTTATACAAACAAGTTTTAAAGCCTGTGTGGACCTACGGTATTCAGCTGTGGGGTTGCACCAGCCAAAGCAATCGTCAAATTATACAACGATTCCAAAACAAAGTACTCAGGGATGAATGTCGAGGCGATCCAGCTCCTTGACATCACTGAATTAGTGCGAAGACTAAAAAGGGTAAAACCTTTTGAGTTAGTTTAGTGCAGTGTGAGTGACCTTAAACTGTATGCAAGTGCTGACTAAAGAACACGAGAACTAAGTGTCTTCCCCTTAACATAAAGTGAATAAGAAAGACGTTATTGGACGATTTCTTAATTTTATATTTACTTAGCAGATATTATATTTAAATTACTTATTAGCGAATAGGCTAGATCGTAATGTGAATAAACTACCACCAGCAGTAATACTTTATAAAAAAAAAAATTGGATGACGCTATTATTTAATTTAACTAGACCTATGCAGAACAGCGAAATTACACAAGAATTAGAAAGTAGCATCATGTTTGACTCTGAAATTTTATTAAGTACCTATATCCAATAAATCAATTATATTTTATTATTATAATTAAGTCTTAAAATTTTTAAGAGATAAGTTATAATTATATTTTGTTGGTAAATATTGTTTGAAAAAAAGAAAAATGAGATATTAATTAATAAATTTTAGCTCATATAAAATCAGCAGATTTTTTTTTATTTTATAATTATTTAGATCCTACTTTTTTAAAATGTTCAGGAATTTCCAAGCATTGTTCAAATTATGTTCACTACAAAGCAAGGAAGGAAAGTAGTGTTTGAAGTTCGAACCCAGTTTCCTATCACAAGTAAGTATGAAACAGAACACCATTAAAAACTGAGTCGGCAAATGTAATAACTGTTTATGAGATTGATCCCGAAATTAAGCGTAAAACTATGGCAATTGCTTGATTACAGCTTCAACTAAAGTTGTGAGTGCGCGGCTACTGTTACCTCTAATATCGATGAATATACGTCTCAAGTACTCATGATAACAAAGAAAAAGACAAAAAAGAATACGTTTATTTGCGGTAAACATAATGCAAAGAAATAAAAACACAACACGAAAGAACAAGTTTAGGGAAAATATGCGTCACATTCACGCAAAACGGCCATCGCTCAGCAACAACTAACGGCAGCAGCAACTGACTTGCTTTTTTATTAAATGCCACATCCGTCCATCGTAACTCTCATACCCATCCATGTCGAAAGTGGCGCCATCTTGCGTTCAGTCGAGCACAATTTATTCTTCCCGGGCAGCTACTATAAGTAGGATTTCCTTCGCTATGAGATCTACGATTATATAATCGGTTTTACTTTGGAAGAGGTTTTGGACAAATGCTACTGTTAGAGAATCGTTTCAACGTAAAATTCAGTTTTCTTTGTGTAGATGGATTATTTTAATATATTTTTAATATGTTTAGATTCAAGGGGTAATTTCATCAGAACTAGACAGACACATAGAATTTATGCTTTAATTTACACCAGAATTTTAACAAAATTCATTGGTCGTTTATATAAGAAAGTTGTTATAAAATCTCGGATCATAAACAGCACAAAAGGTCTCTGTGAAAATTCTTTCATTCATTTATCCTTAGCGTGTCGGTCTACCCTTCTCACAAGAATCTCGACAGTTGTTGTTAAATGAAAACGTCACTTTAACTTTCTTATGTTATGCTTGAAGTCAGTCTCTGAAAACTAATTTTAAGACATCAAATTTTAAAACTTTACTCAAACTGGAAGATAATATTTTTCTTGGACTAGCCTGAATCGCCACCCTTAGTAGTAGATTACAGGTAAACAAACACCACAAAAATTGCGCTCCTCAGCAAATCTAGAACCCGAGGCACGAACCTTCTTCATTTTCATTATCAATTACTGAGCCTACGGTAGGTTACACAGCCTCCTTAGGGAGGGCTAAACAAACCAGTTTGGCCAAGAGTGCGCTAAATTACTGAGGAGTGACCCTTCAGTATATTACATACAAAGGGCGGGGTACGATTGAATATTTTCTTTTTTATTAATGGATGGGAATTTATAGGGCTTTGCTTTGTATGGGAGTGTGTCTTGCCATGTTTTTGTAATAAATGTTTCAGTCAATTTGCATTTGGTTTGAGGTCCTTCTGAATTCGATTTATCTTTAGCTGAACACACACTTTAATTCACTTGAATATTGATTGATCTACAATTATTATTAAAGTAACTATGCCATTTTTTCCCGTAAGTTAAGGTTTAAAGAAATTTATTCTCAAAAAAGACAATGCCACGTTTGTGAGACCAATCTAAATCTATGTAAATAAAAATTAAATTGTGTTGTATGTTCGTTGGTAAGTGCATTACTTGATAACAGCTGGACCCATTTGGATATTTTTTGTTTTAAAATGAATAGACAGCAAGATAATAGTCTGCATTCGATTTTTATACATTTTTTTTTTTGTAGATCCTTGGAATGTTTCAAATTCGGGAAAACTAAACGTCTTTTTGGTATAGGACTTGTGTATGAATTATTGTTTGGACAGTACAACGTCTGTCCGGGCAGCTAGCTATAAATATAAAGTTCGTCACACTCCTCACTGCATCGCTCACACATCACACAATACCGCATCCAATGCATTTAGTTTTTAGGAAGGGTGTTATTTGCGATTAAATATTCACAAATTAGCTGAAAGTTTGGAATGCATTGAATGAGTGTAATTTTTTATAGATGAGGGTATTTTGTTGTATAATTGTGCTCCTTCACAAGTTGTAATTTTTTTGCCAAACTTAGTTCTCTTCTTTGGTATAATGAGAAACTTACTACCTTGGATAACTTTAACTATGGCTATTTATCGTTCAGCTTTACGCAAGAATTGCTTCAGATATTTATATAAATAAATAAAAAAACAAAGAGTATGCTTAGAGCTTAGACGGTTTGGTCATGTTGAGGGGATGAATGAAAAACGACTAACAAAAAAGGTATTTAAATATTGTACGCTCCTATAAATATTGTATGCTCTAGGAGGACATAATCATAGTGACCTAATTGGTGATGTTCTTCAGAAAGGTCAGGTGCGTTACTTACATCCGGCTTGAGTGTGTGACCAGATGTATGAACGTAAAGGAGGCAAAAGCAGTGTAAGGATCGTGTGTTCTGTAGTTTCTGCCTACGCCCATGGGAAGAAGGCGTAAGTGTATGTATGCATGGAAATAGGCATCCGACCTTTTTAGCCGACTGCAGCGAAGCCAAAAAAGGAGAGTTATGTGTTTGACCTGTATATATGTAATGTATGTAACGCCAAAAAGTGTGTTTTCGAAAAAAAAAATATCTTCCAATCGTATTGAGTGGGGTATCAAAATGAAGGGTTTTAAAAGGTGATTACAAAAATATACACAAGTTATATGTTTAAATGTAATTTAAATAAGAAATGATAAAAAACTATCCCGATCTTTTGGAGTGAGTGAGTAAGAGTCCGTTATCACCTGATTATAAGTGAGTAAATAACCAAATTTACCGTCTTATAATCCTAACTAAAAAGTATGAAAACAAGATTTTTATAAACTATAAACAACCTCATGCAGTCGGAGGCAATAGGTCGTTATTGTTAAGAAGATGCCTCCGACTGCATGAGATTGTTTGTAGTTTATAAAAATCTTGTTTCTATCTTTTCTTAAGTTCACTTTTTACGCAGTCGGGTTTTAGATTTTTTAATTAAGTAACTATTTTTTTAAGTAATTAAATTCAGGAAAATTATTTGTTAAGCAAATTGACTAACAACCTTGTGATTTTGTCCGTATATTCAAATCACAACTGTCATACTTTGACAGTTGTATGAAGTGGCTATAACACGGAAAATTGACGTAGGATGTTAATTTGCTTAACAAATAATTTCCGTGACAGCCCATCACATCGGGCGAAGCAAATTAAACTTGCTCAGTTGGGGTTTTATTGACAGCTTTATAAACTTCTGACTGAAGATGTGAATCTGATATTGAGTTAAATTAGACTTAACAACGAAGTGAATGGACTCAAATACGTATTAGGCTCTGTCACACGGGTTTGACACATAAATCTCGTCCTTTTGGTAATGTTATACCTGTAAAAGTTATATTAGTAATATTTAGTTATCTATACATATTATAAAATAAAGTCAGTTTTCGTGTCTGTATGTGTGACCGCGTTGTTCTTATAAACTTCCCTACGGATTTTGATGCGGTTTTCAGAATCATTTAGAGAATTTATTCCGGAGGGTTTATGTCACTGACACATTAATGATTAAAGTTTTTTTATTTTATTTTTATTCAAAAGGAACAACAAACAGCTACAATATAAAACATACAAACAAGAAATACACAAAACTTATAGACAATATTGCAGCCCACAACGCTGTTCACAGATTAACAATAGGATACAATACAGTGAAAATAATCGCTGGGGTTACAAATACAAGATTTAATATTATTCTAACTTATATAATAACTATCGTGTTTGAGATATAGAGTATATAATAAACATGAAATGGTACAAAAAAGAAAAATATATAAAAATATTCAAGAACTTTTGAATCTATGAGGAGCACATGGAAAAATGTATTTAGGTTCAAAAGTCTTATTGTAGAAATCAACCATTCTGCGAACAGGCGAACGCAAGCCAGAGTTGGACTTGCAAGTGCCCACTGAAAATAATCTGCCAGCGCGAACCTTTCGCTTGTGGACTGTCCTAGGAACCGCATAACATAATTATCATGTTGGACAGTTCCATACAATCAAATTTATTTATAACAATATTATATAAATTCATGGCTTCTAAGTACTTACGTCTATTTTCAAGTGTTGCGAGCTTATACTTTGCAAGTAAATCTTGGTATGGCAAAAAATATCCATAGCATCTATAATGTAAGGTACGCAGGAATTTATATTGAACACACTCAATCATTTTAACGTACTTTTAGTAGTATGGACTACAGACGGACACGGCATACTCCAGTTGAGAGCGTACTAGAGACTTATATAAGCAAATGTAAGAAGAAGGCTTTTTAAAATCAACTGTTGATTGCTTTACAAATCCGTATAGTTGATACGCTTTATTGACAATAAAGTGGCCCAGTGGTAACGTCCCCGACTTACGAGTTGTAGGTCGTGGGTTCAAACCCAGGCAGGCGCTTTACTTTGTATAAATAATTTCATCACCACTGCTCTCAAACGGTGAAGGAAAAACATCGTGAGGAAACCGGCATGTCCTAGAACCAAAAATTCAAAGACATGTGACATCTACCAACCCGCACTGGGCCCGCGTGGTAGATTTACAGCCCACTCCCTCTCGAAGAGAGGAGGCCTGTGTCCCAGCAGTGGGAACATTATAGGCTGATTATGTGTGTGTTATGTGATTGACAATCTTTCCTAGGTGTAGGTCTAAGCAAAGCTTAGAATCAAGGATAACACCGAGATCACGAATAAAGTCCACTTTAAGTAGTTAGTATATAAAGTATACATACACGTTGTGCAATGCCCCCTGCATTGCACAACGTGTATGTATACATACACGTTGTGCAATGCCCCCTGCATTGCACAACGTGTATGTATACTTTATTTTAGTTTTATTTTTTGTGAAGTTTAAGAAGTTACATTTGGGTAAACTTGGTGGCAACTTATTTTTTTGGCAATAACAGGATAGTCGGTCCAAATCTTGTTGCAGCAGAAGGCAGTCATTTGTTTGACGTATGGCTCTGTATACCTTGAGGTCATCGGCATATAGTAAAAACTTGGTGTAACGAAAGCATTGGCTGATATCATTGACGTATAAGATAAACAAAAGGGGACCAAGTATGGAGTATGGAGTATCTGGTGTGCCTTGAGGCACACCAGAGGTCACCTGTTCGATGTTAGATTGGTGACCATTGATTACAACGCTCTGACTGTGATTGGTTATATAAGAGGTAAACCACCTCAAAAGATTTCCACGGATTCCGTTGAACGCTATTTTATTTAGTAGTATTTCATGGTCTATCTTGTTGAAAGCCTTACAGAAGTCCGTATACACTGCATCCAAAGCCAAGCTAGAAAATAATAGTAAATTAGTATTTGTCGACCGCCGTTTGACAAAGCCGTGCTGTTGTTGAATTATGATATTGTGGAGTACGGGATAAATTTCATTATGGACTAACCTTTCAAAGAGTTTCGACAAGGCAGACAGGATGGAAATGGGACGATAATGTTCTACGCTGCGTTTGGATCCACTTTTGTGAACAGGCACAATATATGCATGCTTCCACATTTTAGGTACAACTCCCTCATCGATACATTTATTATAAATAAGAAATAGAGGCTTGGTGAAAGTCCGTCAGGCCAAGGGCCTTTCACTGGATCTAGGGATTTAAGCTCTCTCAATATGTTCTCTTCGCTGAAAGAAAGGTTGCAAATAGAGACATCACGTATTGCGTTGTTGTTTTGCGGAGGCTTCCAATGAGGCAATGAAGGAGATGTCGGTTCATATACTGAGTAAAAAAAGTCAGAGAACATATTACATACCATATCTGGATCCTTTGTTTCAGCATTTTTGTATTGAATCTTAGATGAGATGCCAGGTTTATCTTTTCGATTAGAAATATAGGTCCAGAAGTGTTTTATGTTTTTACTTAAATTATCCTCCACAGAACTGATGTACGAACTGAAACACTTAAGGAATGTATCCTTAAACTGTTTTCTATAGTTAGAAAATGATTCATAATCAGATATGTTATTATATTTCTTCCACTTAATCCATGCCGTATGTTTCTTTTTAGAAATAGTTATGAGAGTACGAGATAACCATATGGGATAACTAACTGATCTAGGTCGAGCCAGCGGAGTGTCTTGTTTAATAATATTATCTATCTCAGTGTAGAATTTTGTCAGAGCCTCTTCAGAAGTCATAGGGCGTAGCAGTTCAGACCAGTTCAGTAGTTGTATGTTACAATTAGTATTTTCAAAGTTGGCCTTATGAAAACAATATTTGTGAAGAGGAGTTTTAGACATCGGGGTGCTTTTGACGTTTAAAAAGGTCTCACCGGTCAGGACAGGATGGTAGGTGTCAATTGGAAGTAATGTAGTTGGATGAAGAGAAACATTATAGGGGTTATTGGAAATGACTAGGTCAAGAATTTTACCTTTGTCATTCACTATGTTATTAAATTGAGAAGCACCCAGAAGTGAAATCAATATCTCTAAACTTGCACAGGCCGAGGATCCTCCAGAATATGATGTAGCAATGCTCGAGAAATCCGTAGCAGAGGATACAACCTAATTAGCCTCAGGGAGATTATAGTCTCCTATGACAAAGAAACTATCAACACTAGGATGGCCTAACACTTTTTGTAGCAATTCAAAGTGCTTGTCATACACCAAAGTAGAAGTTTTTGGTGGTATGTAGGCAGCACTCACAGTGTGTATTTTATTATTGACAGTGCTGGGAAATTCAACCATAATGTGTTCAATGTGAGTGTGAGAGAGATCACTATACTGTGATAATGAGAGACCTAATTCAGAAGGTTTTAAAGTCCTTTTAATTTTTAACAAGATAAGCGATAGACATAATTTTAATACTAGAAATAAAGATAAAATAGATCAACCATTTTTCAGATTATCTAAAGTACATACATCTTTTATGGGGTACTGTGTTAAATGTTACAACAAAATACCTTGTGATATATTGAAATTAAATGAGAGAAAATTTTAAACACATATTAAAAGTACACTTTGTAAACAAGCATATTACAAGTTAGAGGATTATATCCAGGACAGGAATGCTTGGAAACATGCTGGTCCAGCTCCATAGGACAATCTAGAGTCTAGACAAAATCAAACTGGTTGCTATTTTTATGGTAAAATCTGTTATTTTTATGATATTCATTTTACATTCTGTGATAACCTATACTCACACACTGACTTATTTTTTTAGAAAAACATACTTGTATGATGTTTGTAAATATGTGAACACCACGTATCTATCTAATAATTAAGTTATTTTTCATTGCTTAGTTTTTAATTCGTTTTACCTATTATGGTATAGTAATTTTATTCTAGGTGCATCGTCTTCACATATAATCATATAATTAATGTAATCAAACAAAATATTGTAAAACATTTTTAAAAGAGTACCGGTGGAGTTTCTTGCCCATTCTTCTCCATACGAAACTACCTTTTGGAAGGGGCAACTAGAATCAATTCTATTTTTTTTGTAAATTTTGACGTTCAAAAGTGCCTCTTATGTGCCTATTTGAAATAAATGGTTTGACTTTGACTTTGACTTTGACCTTAAAATAGCAATCAGTATACCTCCACCGTCCTGTTTATTAGTAGCAATGCGATCACGATCACAACGGTACACACTATAACGCTGGTCTATGAACTCACTGTCATAAATTTCAGGTGTTAGCCAGGTTTCCGTTAAGATAATGACATCGTATGTATTCATAAGGATATTAGTGAGTAACTGGTGCAATTTTGTGCGAATGCCCCTGCAATTTTGGTAGTAAATGGTGATATTTTTATTTGACATTTTTAATTTTACAATATAAATGTGTATTAATGATATGAGTGTGTTCAAGCAAGGGAAGGGATAAATATAAATGTGAATAAGACGAGGGTTATGGTGTTTGAAAGAGAAGAGGATGTATTGGTGTGTGATGTGAAAATAAATGATAAGAGTGTGGAGCAAGTAAGTGAGTTTATATATTTGGGGAGTCAGTTTACAAGGGATGGAAAGATTGATGAAGATGTGGAAAGGAGAGTAAATGCGGGAAATAAAGTGAATGGTGCTATACATGCGATTGTAACCAATCAGTCGATGCCCAAAAAGGCTCGACTGGCTGTTCACAATGGTGTGCTGGTGTCTACGCTTATGTATGGAAGTGAATGTTGGGTGTGGCAAAAGGAGCATGAAAGTAGAATAAATGCAGTGGAAATGCATTCCTTGCAAAGCATGTCTGGCGTGACTATGAATGATAGGCTGAAAAATGAGGTGATATTTAGGCAACGGTGCAGTTTAAAAGAAGATGTAGTAACAAAAATTGAAAAGAGTATGCTTAGATGGTTTGGTCATGTTGAGAGGATGAGTGGAACGCGACTAACAAAAGGTATTTATAAAGCAGAGGTGAGTGGAAACGCCGGGAGGGGACGCCCTAGGAGGACATATAGTGACCAAATTGGTGATGTTCTTCAGAAAGGTCAGGTGCGTAGTACTCGCAATCGGCGTGCGTGTATGACCAGATGTATGAACGTAGGCGAAGCAAAAGGAGTATGTAAGGAGCGTAGCAGGTGGCGTTCTATAGTTTCTGCCTACCCCCATGGGAAGAAGGCGTGAGTTTATGTATGTATGTATGTGTTCAAGCAGCAATTATGTATAAGATCTTATAAACAAAGTAACAGAAATTAAAGTAATGGGAAATAAAATTGGATGAAGCAGGAGACAGTGTAGATCACAACACTTTATAATAGCGACAGCAACATATTTCTTAGCAATAGTACTCTTAATTTTAAATGTTATAAACAAATAGGTTGAATTTATTAGGTATGAGATAGTTGATTTAAAATTTATAATATAGTAAAAAACGATACACAATTTACGAACACAATAAAACATGCACAGTACAGATAACAAATTAAAAAGCAGATTAAGGACAGTTAACACAATCACTAAGGAGAGTGAACAAGTACAAGAGCAACGATCATTGATTATTGATGTCATTAACGACATTATCACCACACTTTTAACACCACTATTAATTTTAGCGATATCTGCTTCTGATCTAATGGCAAAAGCAGCTTCGCCGTCTTTCTTACGAACAAGAATAGTGCAATTTTTGATCCAAACGTAATTGAACTGGTGAAGTTTTGCTGCTTCCCTACATTTACGAAATAATGTTTTGTTTTTTAAAGTTAAATGTTCGTTAGTGTAAACATTTGTTGAAGACCCAGTTATACCTATTTGATCCGTTTTCATTGACTTAGCCTGCCGGAATGCGCTAAGAACATTATCGCGCAATATGCGCGTGAAAAATTTTACAATAATGTTCTTAGGCCTGTTTGTTTGTTGGTGAGCGTGTGGTACTCTGTGGATGGATATTATGTCTTTTTGAGGTATGGGAAAGCCAATTACATCTCCAATCACCCCCAAGATCTGCAAAAGGTTTTCACCACACTTGTCTGGTACGTTGCAGATTTCCAGATTGCATTGCCTCGCTTGCTGTTCCAGCGCATCAATTTTGGATTCAAAATAGGTAAGTTACATAGATTATAGAAATCTCGATATTTTGTCAAATCCAAAAGACCGTGCGAACGAGGGCCGGAGGGGGTGCTAGTAGTGTACAATCATGCTATGATACAGGTTCATATAGGAGTATATAGTACCTATATATGTTGTCTTCTTCACCGTATCCGGTGACAGTGATACAGACTAATTTTCTTTCCTTTTGTGAGCAAAATTTGGTCTTGTACACACCGTGTACAAAAGAACTGGTCAGCATCATTATATGCATCATTATAAATTAAGGCAATGGGCGATTTTTGTCTATATTATACTATATAATTATATCTATTATGATAAGGGTTTACACTTACTCCAGCAGTAAAGTCTTAAGGAACGCGAGTCCCGCGAATATATAAAAAAAATACTGCAATATCTGTCCATAAAAAGTTAGTTTTAGTGCTTATTGACTCAAACTTCATAGATTTTGCATATTTGTACTGCAAATATGCAAAATCTATGAAGTTTGATCGAACTCTATAAAAATAAAAAGAACAATCCTAAGATTTTGCTTAAAAGATGAGAAAGTTAGCGAAGTGTTGTGCTCTGAACCGTCCGGGACAAATTCTCGGAAGCGGTCCGTGCTCCGTGTCCCGGGACCGGAAATTTAGTTGCTCCTATAAATATTGTACGTCTTTCGCTTATACGCTAGTTGTTATGGTAGAACTTGATTTGTTCTCTGAATTATGGAGACGAAGATTATGCTTCTGTTGTTTTGAAGGAAGATTTGTTGAATTTAGAAGAGAATTATGAAAACAAATAAACAAAATATTAAAGATTTTTTGTTTCCTTTGGGGAATTAACAAACAAATTATTAAAGATGTTTTGTTTCCTTTGGGGAATTCACAAAATTCTTTAATGCAGAATAAAGTAAGATTGACAACTGCTATGCAATATCGTTAAATGAGCTATATTTCTATGATCAGCTCTACTTACTAATAAGGTGGCAAAAGGATAAAAATAATTTGCCCATAGGAGAATTTGCCGTTTTGAGAATTTGCCCTTTAGCGAACATAGGAAGTCAGGAAGACAACCAGTATTTTCTATAAACAACATTCTGCTATTATCAATCGCATTTGGCAAGTTTGGTGATCATGGAAACAAAACCTTTTTAATGACGTTGCTAACTTGAATGGGGCAACAGATGGCTCTTCGGGCATAATGATGTTGTGAAGTTTTATGAAGAGTCTTCATGTACATACATCTTTTTAAGTAGCACTAAAATATCCTTTCAATATAACAGGAACACAAAACGATGCGGTTAAAATGTTTTTATCAGGACCGTTTCTATACATGTTTACCAGGTATTTCTACATAAAAGTAGAATGGCAGGGTGTTTTAGGACATGCAATACTTTACTCGTTTTGTTAACTATTGGATCACTACAGTTTTGACGAAAAAACATGTCATTTGCAAAGACAATATGCTCGACTTTTTCAAAACTATAACAGGTAACTAAATCGGAATTCTCCTGAACGTGGGTGCCATGTTATGTCGGGAATATTCTGAATATTTTGTCCTGCAAAAAACTTTCGAGGTTTCGTGATATTTTTGTAAAAATAAAATGTGTTGTAAAGCACACACAACTCAACAACTTTACTGCAGGGTCGCGTTTTTTCTCTGTAATTCTGTAACTATAAGCAGAGCACACTTTACTCGTATTCTTTTTAAAATTATACCGCATAAATATAAATAGGTACCTACTACGAACAGCGAAATACTTGTATAAATATGCAAACTAGTGCGAAATTAAACGTTACGCATAAAACGAGATTTGAATAAACGACAAAAAAAAAATGTACAAAATTGTATGGCGCGTACTGATTTTCATAAGTTTACGCTTGTTACGTGTAAATGTTGAATATAAAGTGTTGCTCCGGCAGGTAGGTAGCTACTCTGAAACTACATCCTACCCTTATACACGTAGCTGACACTTAAGACAGTTACGTCAACAAATATATGGTTATACTGACGTTGACATTACTCATTAACTTTGAACCAACAAATGATGCTAATAATGGGATAATAAGTAACGTGGGACAGTTGAGAGAACGGAAACAATGGCATCTATCACTCGCGCTCCGAATGATCGAACCTTGAAATAAAATGAGCATTATGAACGTTAATTTCTACGTTAAATATCTTATAATTATCAGCTTTGCGCTCTCGCATGCACTAGGTAAGTAAGCACAATGATCTTACTCACAGTTCCTTGCTTAATCACTTATGAGATCTCCCTCAAAAGTAAAACAAAGCAAGCCCACAGTTTCAATAACCGAACATACACTTACGACCCTTACCACGTTAAACCGCTCATGTAATCCAGCAGTAAATAGCAATACTCGCCTGAACCGGGCAATTAGCGTACAAAAATGACGGTAACAAAGCACATCTGATCTGTTATGCAGATTGCGCTCTGCATTTTTGAAGCGGACGGGGACGCTTTACGGCTGTCGTGAAAAACTGTACAACTGTTCGCGACAATAGTTACAGGTTTTACGATTTTTTTAAAGTTGTGGTTTTATGTCGTGATGTTGGTAATAAAAGGAATTGTGGGTTTTTAATGACTGATTCATCTATTAGAAACTCTACGTTCTGAGGTTAAAATTTTATGGGTCATTAAGATTATGTCAATAGCCTTTATTGGAATACTTTATAATATCTTAGTTAAAGGTTCCCCTCAAAGTTTAAACTTTCAGCGGTTCTTTAGACCTAACTTTGTCTACTTAACATAATTCCATCAGGACTTTAAGTTCTTTAGTTTTAACTCAACCGCGCCCTATTTGAAACAAATTAATTCCATCCACAATTTTATATTTACTGCAAAGTCTTCCTTAATTTTATATCACAGAATATTTACGGAAGGACGGTTGTAGTGTCAATTCGAATAAGCCTCGAGTTGATAGTAAGTAAATGAAGTCACAAACTTTACAATGTCGTACGGAAAAGGTTGACTGGTAGAAAATGCCTGTGACATTAAGTCTGCCTCTGTACATTTGTGTGCTTATAGTATTATTAAATACGGTATTTCCGGTATGTACGTATGTACGAAATATTTTAAATACCAATAATATAAAAGAAAATAAAGTAAATACGTTTATTTGCAGTAGTACAGCACTAACATGTAAACAATTATCAAAATTCAAAACCGATTTTCTCGTGGAATAACGATTGCAACTTTGAGAAACGATCTAGTTCGTAATAGTTTGGGTTCCAAAATACTATGTTCGTAGTCAAATAAAATTACAATGAATATAGTTGGAGGAAATCACTTTTAAAAGTTGCTAAGTATATACTTATTAATGCTAGTGACTGTACCTACTAACATCCCAAAAAAACCGGCCAAGTGCGTGTCAGACAACGCACAATTAAGGGTTCCGTAGTTGGGATGAATTAATACCAAAAACAAACTTAGCATTGTAGTTGAAAAACATGTTTTCCCACACATCGATATAAGCTACGGTCAATTTTCCAACTGCAAATGTAAGTTTGTAATCGGTTTTTTTTGCCAAATTTCATGATTCTAGGTCAACGGGAAGTACCCTTTATGTTTTGATTTATTTGCAGTATCAAAATATCTCGCAACAATCACCGTTTTTAGGGTTCCGTACCCAAAGGGTAAAACGGAAACGTAATAATAAATGCTCCGCCGTCTGTCTGTCTGTCTGTCCGTCTGTCACCAGGCTGTATCTCATGATCCGTGATAGCTAGACAGTTGAAATTTTCACAAATGATGTATTTCTGTTGCCGCTATAGCAACAAATACTAAAAACCAGAATAACATAAATATTTAAGGGGGCTCCCATACAATAAACGTGATTTTTTTGCTCGTTTTTGCTCGATATTGATAACGGTAACAGGTAGACACTTGAAATATTCACAGAATATTTAGTTATATATTCCCTTTAAAAATCAATAATTAAATTAAAATAAAACAAATATTTCCCATACAACAAACTTGATTTTTTTTGCCGTTTTTATAGATAATGGTACGGAACCCTTCGTGCCCGAGTCCGACTCGCACTTGGCCGTTTTTTTTTTGCGTTGACTTAGTAGCTTAATTTTTTTAGAGCTCCAAGGGGCTCGTAAGGACTTACGTATTTGATATTAATTTCAACTTGATATCTACGAGAAAAAGGGTCTTGACAGATGGACAACGAAGTGATCCTATAAGGGTTCCGTTTTCCTTTTGAGGTAAGAAACCCTAAACAAGACCTAAACTTAAACTGTTAATAATTTATCAGCCCAAATTAAAAAGTCCAGTTCCTCCCCACTGCAGTACCACCGACATAATGCATGGCGCAAAACGTTATCACCAGGCGTAGGGGCACAAAGACTGATTAGCATAGTCAACGCGCTGAAAAACGGTGTTTGTAACCTAGCCAGAGGGTTCTGTTCCACCTGGAGGGATCTGTTCAACGTGGAGAGGTGTAAACGATGATACACCACCGCAGCTATAGCCCGCGAAATTCAAATTTTCTTACGTTTTTTGCAATTTACAGGTCAGTGTCAGGTTGTATCTTGATCAAAATATGATTATGATTCGCAACTATAACAGATAGGTATGTATTTACAGAATTATAATCGTTACTTAACTTTGTGACCTTTGGTTCCAGACCCTCTACCCTTCCACCTGACCTCTCACTACAAATCAAAGCCCATGTTTGTGACGAGTGTGACAGAATTAATCTCTGTTCATGCCAGACTGTGACAAGAGTCTCCTCCGTCAAGTATCTCGGCCTTTACCTTGATTCCAGTCTCAGCTGGAAGACCCACATTAAATCTCTGTCTGCGCGCACAAGAAATCTCATTTACGTGTTCAAAAAATTAAGAATTTCTGCACATAAAGATATCCTAAAAATGGTATACACCGCTCTATGTGAATCAACACTAAGTTACTGTATCGTTGCGTCGGGTGGTGCAGCCAAAACAATCCTCATACCAGTTGAAAGAGCCCAACGTGCAGTAATCAAAGTCCTATTAAACAAACCATTTAGGTATCCCACTCAGCAAGTTTATTTAGAGTTTAAAGTACTGACAGTCTGACAAATGTATATGCATCATGCTATCACACGTACACATAAAAGAGCCCCCCCCTCCAATAGATGTAAAAACCCTACGCTCAGAAGAAGACCCAAACCCGTTTGTCCCAAAGTTTGTACAAATACCACCTTTGCACGACGGCATAACCGTTATTTAAGTACATTACTTTACAATAAACTGCACAAGATATTAAACATCCATTGTTTGAACAAATTCTAATGCAAACAAAAAATAAAGAAATATCTGCTCACTCTAAATTATGACGACACGAAAAAATTACTCAAACCATAACTTAAACAAATCAGGCACCCACTCACACACACACATCTACACTCTCTCACATATCTACACTCACGCATACACAGTTATACTCACACTAACAACACATGCCCGGCACATTAATACATACTCCCTTTTCCTTGTTATTAATTAATTTAAAACCTCTTTTACTTTCTTCCCCCCGTATTATCCTCACAATTAATTGTATTAGGCTAGTTTTTTTTTTCAAAAGTGCACGTTGCTAATTTGTAATTAACGAATAGATCCATAATGAACGGATTGATGACCCCTGTAACTCAAGTTTTTCCTAGCATGGTGGTCATTGATTATTTATTTTTACCAGGCTATTTCCATGGTTAGATTAAGTGTGTCACGCTGTATATGTGTACTTTTATGTTAAATAAAATATTTATTATTTATTTATTATTATATAATCAAGGAAAACAGACTGGCTTATCTTTGTTCCCCAGCAGTAGGTACACACTTCATTCCTACAACTACAGCAGCAGGTACACACTTCATGCCTACAACTACAGCAGCAGGTATACACTTCATGCCTACAACTACAGCAGCAGGTATACACTTCATGCCTACAACTACAGCAGCTGGTACACACTTCATGCCTACAACTACAGCACACGAAAACCACACTTCACATAGCATTAATTTCAGTCCAAAACCAGCGCTAAAAACACAGTAATATTAAAATAAATACAAAATTGTCCGTCACGCCAGTTAATTACTCTGGGCAAACAAACTATGAACTCAATTAACTGTCTTAATTAATATGAATTTTATTCACGTTGGGGCGTGACGGAAAAATGTCGCCCGACACACGAAATAATGAAGAGAAAATGTGGCTCATAATGTGTAGTACTCCTGTTTTTAGAAGGAGGAATAATTTAATTTAAGTTTAACATGGACTAGAAACATGGGTATTTTTTGCCTAAGTAGGCCAGCTTGCAGCAGAGAGATTTTCGTTACTAAACATTTCTAAAGTGTTCAGTCTTATGGGCCAATAAATTACTGGCTGAAGCAGAAGGAGTATGTCAGGATTGTAATAGGTGACTTTATGTAGTTTCTGCCTAACCCCACGGCAAAAAGGCGTTTGTTTATGTATGTACCTAATATGTAATTAACGTATGGTCCAATTAATATAATATCTACAGAAAAAACTTTCTTGTTGACAGACACAAGTAGTAGTACACCAAAATGTAGTTATGTGTGTAGAATACTCTTTGTAAAATATATCTCAGATTGCAAACTAAAATGAATCGTACGAAAACTTTTATAGAAATTCAATTGAATCTCAATCAATCTTCCCAGCCTTTTCCTAACTAGGTTGGGGTTGGCTTCCAGTCTAACCGGAAGCAACTGAATACCAGTATGCTTGCTGCATGGAGCGACTGCCTATCTGACCTCCGCAACCCAGTAACTGGGCAATACGATACCCCTTGGTAAGACTGGTTGTCAGATTTTCGGGCTTCAGACGACCCGTAACGACTCTCGAAATTCAATTGACTCTATCAATCAATAAAGCCATATTGTACAACATAATAAAATAAAAGATAAGCTTTTGTATGAACTAAGAAATTTTATCCTCCATTTTTATTACGGCTCAACTTGAAGATCCGGCCCGTATTTATTTCATTTATGAAATAACTTTGAGCTGGCAACACTAAAGTAAATATAAAGTTTGATGGCAACATTTATTCAAATACTTGTGCTTTGCAGGCTGTTGAGCTCATTCGTGTAGATAAAACTCAACTGGTAATTGCATTTATGAATCGAATGAATTTAAATTGTCATAATTTTTATTTTAGCGAACAATTGCAAATGAAATTTAGTAGTCTAATGTAATGCCATTCGTTATTCTGGAGCCTATTTACTATAAAAGTTGTGATAGGAGAGAATATTGGTGATTATTGGCGCTGTCGTAGCTAGTTCCGAAAACAATAATAATACAAGGCGTGAGGTGGTTTTATTTTATTTTGCGAAAATGACACGTTGTTGTGTTCCTTATTACTCCGAAATTGGAGTCCATAACTTTCCGAAAAGCCCCAGAATTAGAAGATTGTGGCTTCTATTCGCGAAGATTTTTTTTTAATTAAACAGATTTTGACTTTCTGTCGGAAACATTTTGAAGAAAGTGATTACAGGAAAAATTTAAGGTTTTATTTTCTGAGAGTTTCCATGTCGAATACTTCATTCAAATAAAATAAGGAAATCACCGAAAATATCCATAATTATAGTGAAACATAATATAATTATAATAAAATCGTAGCAAAGTCAAAATTATACATTGAGTATTTTTGAAAAAAAGTAATTGCAACGAGGTCTGGGATCGATTTGTGTTCCTCTATGAATGCATGTTCCAGCATCACGCAAATTCTACTAGATAGATTCTATTCAAAATTTGCACAGATATTCCCTATGAGTCTGGCCAGTCGGTGGGCTATATCAATCAATCAATCAACTCAGCCTATCGCAGTCCACTGCTGAACACAGGCCTCTCCTAGGCTGCGCCACAACACCCTATCCTCCGCCTTCCGCATTCAGTCTGAACCAGCCACCTTCTTAAGGTCGTTGGTCCCTCTAGCTGGGGGGCTTCCCACACTACCCTTGCCGATACGCGGTCTCCACTCCAGGACTCGTCTGCTACATCGGCCATCGGTCCTTCGACAAACATGGCCAGCCACTGCCACTTCAGTTTGCTTACTCTGCAAACTATGTTGGTAACTCCGGTTCTTTTCCGGATAATTTCATTCCTGATCTTATCCTTCAAAGAGACTCCAAGCATAGCCCGCTCCATAGCACGCTGGGCGACCTTGAATTTGTGGACCAGCCCGACTGTCAGTGTCCACGTTTCAGCACCGTATGTCATGACGGGCAGGACGCACTAGTTAAAGACCTCTTCAGACATTGCGGGATAGGTGACGAGAAGACTTGACGCAGTTTTCCAAATGCCGCCCAACCCAATGAGTTGTCCTAGGTAGACATACTCCTTCACAACTTCGAGAAGTGACCCTTCGATGTGGATTGGACTCGGCGAGACTTGCGAATTGTACATGACTTTTGTCTTCTCCAAATTCATGCCAAGGCCAACCCGCCGAGCCGTCCGTTCGTCTATTTTGATATGGGGGATGAGCAATATTGCAGTATGTTTGCATTAGTTTATAGTAAATTGTAAAAAGACGAGCCAAGCGGTTACAACATTTCAGATAATAACAGATTTAATCATCACGCTATATCTATATGAGGCTTTTTTTTTTTTTTGGTTGGGAAATTATCAAATAACTTCCCTCACTCTGGGCGGAGCGGGAGGGCGTGTCAGACTTTTACTGACTAAAACCCACCCGTGTTCCTTCATTTGCCTGTGTGCCAGGGCCACGATATCCCTTTCGGACAAACTCGCAACCCTGGCAGGCATTGGCCCTAATGGACCCCGTCAATTCGTGCTGACGTCTCTTTGAGGCGCGCGTGGAACACGACGCGCCGTCGACCCGGGCCTGGTCCTTATCGGACGGCGAGCTACCCATCGCTCACCGTCCGCAGGCCCGCGCCTACGGTGGCCGGAAATCGGCTTGCGACTCCCGACGCCCAGGGCGTCTCCTGTGGCGACTAGGGGCGTGAGGGCGCGAACCCTGCTTCTCCCTCACGCGTTCCGCCTCCTCCTGCGCTAGCATAACTGCTTCGCAGAAGGAGGTGACGGCCTCCCATGCACTCTCGCTCCAAACCATGACCTGAACCAGGGCCGGACGCGAGAGATCGCCGCCGCCGATCGCCTCCGTGAGGATAGGGCGGTGCTCCGCCCAAGCCAGGCAGACCTCCACCGTATGCTCCACCGTGTCCTCCGGGCGATCCACACAGTGGTGACACCCGGGCGTTTCCTCCCGCTTTATCCTGAACAGGAACCTCCCGAAACATCCATGTCCGGTGAGGACCTGCGTCAGGCGGAAGGTGAGAACGCCGTGGCGCCTCTCTAGCCACTCCTCAAAGAGGGGACTTATCGCCGCAATAGTGGCGTGCCCAGCGCTGGGTTGTGACAATTGCACTCTCCATGTCGCCATGAGATCTCGCCGGAGCTCTGTCCGCTGTGCCGTGATTTCTCGCGGCAGCGGAGTTTCGCCCCGCGTTTCGGCTCCTCGCGACACTCCCAGATGTGCGCAAGGACTTTTGCCTCCAGATCCCATGGCGGTAGTCCGGCAAATCTATATGAGGCTAAGCTAATCATCATGACATATACAGGTTGGATTTTTAAGATGGGGCAGTAAGGGTATCTTAACCGTTGTAGCTACATGAAATCGGTTTACGGAGACTATCCTTAACTTTATGAGACATTTTGATCTGCATACACAGATTTTTTTAAAAATACCACCAGCCAAAAAAAAAAGATGCTTATAGATCCCGTTTCATATTATGAGGATCAAAAAACTCTACTAGATCAACTGAGGGTTGATTACCAGAAGAGTCAGAAATCGCAAAAAAAACCTTTTCCCATACATTTCGTGGTAAATGAGACTCCAACTTAATTAATAGGGTTCCGTACCTCAAAACAAAAATACGGAACCCTTCTAGGATCACTTCGTGGTCCGCGCGTCCGTCCGTCTGTCTGCCTTTCAGTCAAGACCCTTTTTCTCAGAAACGCGTGGAGGTATCAACTTGAAACTAATATTAAACGCGTAGGTCTACGGTTCCCTGGAGCTCAATAAATCAAACTTCTAAGTAAACGCAATCAAAAATACAGCTATACAGGGTGGAAACTTTCAGCGGGGCAGTAAGGGGAAGTACCTTATCCGTTGCAGCTACGCGAAAATGGTCTTAGGAGACTATCCTTATCTTTTTGAGAAATTTTGATCTGCATTCACAGATTTTGAAAAAAATGTACAGTCAGCAGGAAAATAAGCAATTTTCACAAAAACTTTTTTTATGCCAATCGATCCTCTTTCTTATAAGGATCAAAAACCTCTATTGGACCAATTGAGATTTGAGTACTAGAAAAGTCATAAATCGCAAAAAACTTTTCCCATACATTTCGTAAAAAATGATACTCCAACTTAGTTTTTTATGATGGATAAATGGACCGCTACAATGAAGACTGGCCAAAAATAAACAAAAAAATAAACTTCGTATTTTGAAATCGCATCAATCGAATTCCGGCAATTAGCAAGGCAGTGGATACAAACATAATGATGGTCCTTTAACTTGACCACCTCGCAGTCCAGATCTCACGCGTCTACACTTTTTATGCAGCGCTATTTTAAAAATCGAACTTTATAAAAAGGAATACAACAGTGTTCAGGAACTCAAAGATTTACTTACCACGATTCTGTATGGAATTAATCCTAGCAAATTATCAGCTGCTACCCACTCTGTAGTAAAGGGAATAAACCTATCGTCAAAACAGCTACCATTCTCAACACTTCATAACTATAACTTAGAGCACAAAAGTAAAATTTCTAGGTGAGTCCAAATGTAAAGTTCAAAGTTTTTAATTTTAAGGTGAAATATTACCCAAAGTAGAAGTTATAGTTTTTGTATTTGTTTTTCGATCAGTCTTTTTTGTAGTGGCCAGTTTATCGATGGTAAAAAATGTAAGTTCGAGTCTCATTTCCTACGAAATATATGGGAAAAGTTTTTTGCGATTTATGTCTTTTCTAGTACTCAAACCTCAATTGGTCCAATAGAGTTTTTGATCCTTATAAGAGAGAGGATCGATTGGCATAAAAAAAAAAGTTTTTTTGTGAAAGTTGCTTATTTTCCTGCTGACTGTACATTTTTTTCAAAATCTGTGAATGCAGATCAAAATTTCTCAAAAAGATAAGGATCGTCTCCTAAGACCATTTTCGCGTAGCTGCAACGGATAAAGTACTTCCCCTTACTGCCCCGCTGAAAGTTTCCACTCTGTACATGGGTCAGATTTTGATACTGGCAAATTAATCAAAACCTATAGGGTACTTTCCGTAGACCTAAAATCATGAAATTCGGCAAGAAGCAAAGTCTCACAGCACAAGTAAAGGTAAAAGTCCGAAAATCGGTAATTTGTAGCTTTATCACATCATCATCAATTCAGCCGAGTGACATCCACTGTTCGACATCTCAACCTTGACCGGTTCGCCACTTTGACCGGTTTTGTGCTTCCCGAATCCAGCGGATTCCTGCGGCCTTCACAAAGTCATCGGTCCACCATGTGGGAGGCCTTCCAATGCTACGTTTTCCGGTACGCGGTCGCCACTCCAGAACCTTTTGGCCCCATCGGCCAACTGTTCTTTAACTTAAGAAAGTTTTTAACTTAAGAAATAACCACCTATTTATAGACGGAAAACTGATTAACATAGAAAACAACAAACATCAATACGAATACAGCACCCAAGAAAATGATATAATATTGAACAACACCAACCAACTTTGCCCTACAAATATGTCCAACGAAACTGAGAACCAGACATTTCGTAAACAATGACCGACCATTTAAAATAATGTTCCAAAATTTTCAAAGCCTTAATAATAAACAAGATATACTCGAAGCATTCATTGATAAAAATTCATTGTATAAAGCAATATGCGTTTCAGAAACTTGGCTAACTCAAGAAAAACTTGATCTAATCAAATTTAGTGGATATAAATTTGCATCTTCCTTCTGTCGCAGCACTAGAGCGGGTGGCGGTGTTTGTACGCTTCTACAAGAACATATCGACAGCATAAATAGAAATGATATTTCAGACATGTCTATAGAATATATAATAGAATTATGCGCCACGGAATTACCAAAAGAAAATTTATTGATAGTAACTATGTACTGGAATAGAAGAGAGGAGGAAGTATTTTATCAACAATTAAAGCAAATTCTAAAATATATAAACAATAAATACTACAAACTAAATATAATAATAGGCGGCGATTTTAACGTTAATATAATATCGGATAATTCAAAATCAAATCAATTTTTAAATCTTATGCAGGAACATAATTTTAATCAACATGTAAAAAGCCCTACACGTATTACGCCAAATACTAGATAGATCTAATATTCACAAACTTTGACTACAGAGACATGTACACAACTACAGAAGAGCTAGGTTTTTCCGACCACCATAGTACAATTTTACATTTAAAAATACCTAAACAATCAGAAAAATATAACTGGTACACAATGAAAAGACTATTTAATAACACAAATATATCAAAATTCAAAGAGAAAATACAAAAACTAAATTGGAATGATATTCTTAAAACCAATAATAACATTAACATAAATTATAAAATATTTAATGACACACTCATTTCTATTCTAAATCAATGTATACCGTTACGTAAAATTAAACTAAACAAAGAATTTAAAAAATATTGGCTCACTGTAGGTATAAAAAAATCTTGTTTAAATAAAAGACTATTAAAGACATTAACAACAAAAACAAAAAATCCAATACTAACAAAATATTATAAAAAGTATGAAAAAACATTGAAGAAAACTGTCACAGTTGCAAAAAAACTACACTTTAAAAATAAAATCATGCAATCTAACAATAAAGTTAAAACAATGTGGGGAATAATTAATGAACGCACAAACAAGAAACTAAAAAGTGAAAAACACAATATAACCCTGCAAATAAATAATAACTTAGCTTCAAAACCCCAAGAGGTAGCCAATATATTTAATAGTTTCTTCGCGTCTATTGGTGGGGACAGCAAAATACTTACCGACCGTAAACCAAAAGGACCCCCGACAATTTCAGCTACACAAAATACATTATATCTTATTCCAGTAGATCCTTACGAAGTAAATACCATAATTAAAAATCTAAAACCCAAAAAAAGCCATGGAATTGACGAACTTCCACCTACTCTAATAAGACAATGCGCCGACGAATTAACCTTGCCATTTTACATACTACTTAACCAATCTTTTGAAGAAGGCGTTTTTCCCGATTTATTAAAAAAAGCTCTTATAAAACCGATCCACAAGAAAAATATAAAAACCGATCCAAACAACTACCGTCCCATTGCTCTCTTACCAACAGCCTCAAAAATATTTGAGAAAGCCATGTGCGATCGTGTTTATGCATTTTGTGAAAAATATAATCTATTCAATGATAGTCAAAATGGTTTTCGCAAAAACCGATCTACCGTTTTGGCTGTTTACAAATATATACAAGAAGCACTCAATATAATTAATAATAAAAAATACGCTGTAGGATTGTTATTAGACATGACAAAAGCTTATGACAAGGTGCAATTTGACATATAATTATTAAATAAACTTTATAACATCGGTATCCGCGGAAAAAGTTATGAATGGTTCACATCTTATTTAAAAAACAGAGAATAAGTTGTAGAAATAGAACATTACAATCATAAATCAAAAGAAATACAATTAATTCGATCCCAAAATATGCCCGTAAACGCTTCTATACCACAAGGAAGTGTGATAGGGTGCCTGCTATTCCTAGTTTACATGAACGATCTCCCTAACCACATCAATGAGTCATGCGTATTGTTCGCCGATGATATCTCTATCTTAACATCATTTGATAATAATATAAATTTAAACCAAAAATTGAGTTCTATACTTGACACTGCAACGCACTGGATGAACGAACACAACCTTGAAATTAACTACAATAAGACTAAAATAATAACTTTCCACCCCCGACAAAAAATACCTATAAGTATAAGTTTCGAATATAACGGATCAAAATTAGAAGAAGTAAATAAATTCACACTTTTAGGCCTAGACATAGATTCACACATAGATTGGAAATCACATATTCGAAAAATAAGAACTAAATTATGCAAGTTTTCATACGCTCTCCGAGAAATCAAGAAAACAACAGACCTCAAAACAGCACTAGTGACGTATTACGCGTACGCATTTGCATGGCTCAAGTATGGAATTATCCTATGGGGAAATAGTACAGACGCGCCTACATTATTCACTCTACATAAAAAAAATGATTAGAATTTTATTAAATATCGAAAATACAGACTCCTGTAAGCCCCACTTTACAGATCTAAAAATATTAACCCTGCCCTGCCTCTACTTATTTGAAATTTGTAAATTTGTACGTAAATATCCGCAATTCTATACCAAACGAGGAGATATCCAAAGAAAAATTGCACTTAGACATGAAAGCAGATTAAACATACCCACTTCACGATTAAAAATGCACTCTTCTAGTACATTCGTTATGTCCATTAAAATATACAATAAGTTACCGGAATATATCAAAAGTATAAATAAAATAATATCTTTATAAATAAATTAAAACAATTTCTGATAATCAAAAGCTACTACACTATTAACGAATGTTTTAGCGATACATTTCAACAACAATAAAAACTTTTTTACATAATAAGTACCTTTTTTTACCTTTTTTACATAATATTTCATTTTAAATTTCACTTTGAATTGAATATAAATTTATTTTAACACACTAAAATATTGTTAATCTAAAAATTAATACTTATGCTAAACAGTGCACAATTAATATTGATAATAACATTCTACAAGACTAAATAAAATTCTAAATATTTATTTATTGTAATTTATAATATTAATAATGTAAATCGTGCAATATATAATTTAAAAATATATTCAAATAATTTAAAACCGAATATATACTATAAATACTTGTATAAAATATAAATACCAGAAAAGCAAATGATACTATTTTCATGATACTATTTTAATTTAATGATATTTTTTTTTTTTTCTTAACAAAAAGCGCCTTCAACCTCTCTCCTATTAAAAATTAACTTTGCTGTGCCCGACAGGGTCCATAATTGATTCTATGTTTAACATACCAACTGTTATATTATGTACACATTATGGAATGCAATAAAGTATTGAGTATTGAGTTCTGGATAATCTACTGTTATATTATTTTAGTGATAGTCGTTCGTCAAGAATAACCTGTAAGAATGCATCAGTCAGTGTATCAGTTTTGTGACATTAGGTAGTATATGCAGGAACGCTTTTCGGACGATTGACTTTGACTTTGACATTAATTCACTAAAAACGAAAAACTTGGCAAGCAGTGGGAAATTGCTACTGAAGACTGCGGAGTGGATCTCAGGACTAACTGCTTCTCGCACGAACTTGAACTGTACGTCGCTTGCTCCCGCGTCACCAGTCCTGAGTCTCTGTATATTTTGGCTGCTGAGACCACAATTACAAACGTAGTTTAGAGGGAAGTTTTATAAAGAGTAAATGCGGGAAATAAAGTAAATTATGCTATACATGCGATTATGACATGAAAACCCACAATTTAATTATGTTCTTAGCTTACCAGAAAGATGCAGCTACCTGCTCATCCTTCTGTCATCGATCCTCAGGCCTTTTAAGATCAACGGGCAGAAACCTTCCAGCTCCAACTAAGTGCGATATTTCAGTTCCCAGACATTATTTTATGCACCTCGCTTTGCTTACTTAGAATATAAATTATAACATGGGTATTCAACAGTATTGCCAAAGCGAATGCAAAGTATTTGACAGCAATGCTAATGAAGCTGTGTCCGAGAGTGGCCATTGCATTAATATTCCGAATTTGTTTAGCCTTCATAATATGAATATTCAGGAATAGGGCCGAGGTCATACCTGTGCGCAGTCTGTATAGTTGCTGGGATGAAAGTTTTAGGGTTTAAAAAGGGATGATATTTAATAGAGCGCCTCTCGTAGATTTATTAATGTTTTTCTTTTCAAGATTGGGTCGCCTTTCAAGGACGTTGTTAAGCTGTCAGTCCTTTAAGAATATTTATAAAATACGCAGTCAGTGCTTTAACATTTTACTAATCTATGAACATCAAAATAATAAGACTGATAGTTGTAGGCCATTATTTAGTCAATATAAACTTCTCACTTTGCCCTGCATGTACATCTACGAGACAGCAGTATTCGCACAATCAAACTTGCATTTATTTCAAACATTGCGATCGAAACGACGAAATAGAGAGATACCTATGTGCTATTCCACACAAGACTGCGCTCTACTCAAAATGCTTTTTGGGGATGGCACCCAAGTTATATAATAAGTTACCCATTTGTATAAAAGATCTTGACAGCATACACCATTTCAAAAAGGCTCATTTTTAATCAAAATTGTGATCTAGTGACATTTTATTTATTTTTCATTAAATGTTTTATTTTTTAGTTTTTTGTGAATAATTTAATTGTTTTTTAAAATCTAATTTAATTTTAATATTTTGTTATCTGATCAAAGTTATTGTTATTTTAATAAATGACTTGAACAGTTTTTATTTAATACTTTTGTTTTTTAATTGTTATACTTAATTGAGTTTAATTATTAATTTGATTGTTTTTATTATTTTTAACCACTTAGTCATAAGAAATTACAATTAGAATATTAAATCAGATAGCGATGTCACAAAATTCCTCCTATCATTTTATTAAATTACCCAAATCGAAAAGATGAGTTTAATTAATTTTATTGTATCCAAGATATTTTTTAAATTCTGCGTTTCATCAACCTCAGATTGATAAAATAGGAACGGACCTACTACAGACCCCTCCTGCACTACTTGTTTTAGGAGTTTTCCAAAGACAGCTGTGCTGCTGGGGAGTTTGTTGCGCCACTTCATCTTCCCAGCTAAAGCACTAGGAAATGGTGAAGGGCGGGCGTTTTTGGGGGACTGTCTTATGTAATTTTAACGTTCGAAAAGTGCTGATTCTTAGCCTAGTTTGAATAAATGACTTTTGATTTGATTTGAAAGACGAAGATAAAAACCAATACAATTATATTCAGTCAACCTCACACTTACTCCTCCATTATGGCATCACTCTGTTCTTAATAACATGTTCCAGGAATGCCCAGTTCATTCTCCTGCAATTAAGACTCGACTCATGAAACGTATCTCCGAGCCAGTGAGCAGAGAACTAAGTGAGCTTGCTGCTATTTACTTAGCTGGCTGCAACGTAATAAGATTCTGAAATACTTGTTTGCCTTCAAGCTGTTTAAATTCTATAGGGTGGGCTGGGTTTTAAGTATGAGTTAGTTGTATTAATTGTGAATAGATAAGACGGACAATGTAGTCTGATAGTGAAGTTTTCAGTTGTTTTTTTACAGCAAAAGTCTAGCCTGAATGTGAGATAAAAAGACATTATCATGCTCACATGTGGCGATATTTCGTAATTCGATCTTTTCGTTTTTTATTTCAAGTTACATTTATTATGAAAACATGTCGATCCCTACTTTTAGAAATATCTGGGGGCACGGTAGTGCCCCCACCAAGTCGAGCAATAACAAGCGGCAAGGCCGTACCATCTTTTTCTCGAAGTAGTTCAGGCCATTTTCGACACCCCCTATAACTTCGTTGTGGATAAAACTAGACGCCTGATTTTCAGTAACCAAGCAGGCATTGTATAAACTCGGTATATTTCAAATTTGATTCAATTTGAACCCGTTGTTTAAGAATTATAAGTAGTCAAAGTTTGTTAATTTGTCACTCACACTCACTGACTGACTGACCGATCATCAAAACTCTAAGGCACTGCTACTCGTAGCAGACATAGAAACTTCAGAATAAAATTGGTGTTTAGTGTGTAAATCAAGGAAAAACTAGAATATTTTGAAATTTCGGTCCAGTTTTCTAGATATACCAACTGCATTAGTAACTTTGTAATCCCATAAAAATCTCCTATTTTTTTTTTTAAAACGTTGCCACACTAGGAATTCTCCTGTATCGTGGGTGCGTTTACAAACATTTAAACTCACATACACAAACAGCCAGACCCGGAACAACTACTTTTAGGTCATACAAATATTTGTTCCGTGCGGGAATGGAACCCGCAACACACAGCGCAGCAGTCAATGGCTTAACCACTGCGCCAACCGTGCCGTAAAAATCTTTTAAGTTTTAAATAAATAGATTGACTTGGCAATCGCTCTAACCAATCTAATTTAATATAATAATTATGTATTACTTGTGAGTTGTCAGATACATTGTGTGTTCATGCGATGGCCAAGTCAATCTATTTATTTAAAACATACAACATTTTTAATATTGATATTGATATGGTCACTATACGATGTTGTTAGGTTAGCTAATTACGTAATAACTTAAGACGGAAGGATCCTTAAGTCTAGTAAGGACTGAATAAATTGACCGACATGGTATTTTAAGGATCTCACAACTCTTTACAATAGAAGAACTGACGTTCAGAGACTTGTTTTTTTTTACAATTTATATTTTTGACGACATCGATATAGACTACCTACGCTTAATTTCTGATATCTTTCGACTTAGTATCCATATTCTGTATTCTAATATTCATAACATATTTTGACTTTAACATTTATATTTTATTTATCATCTTCTAAATTTAATTTACTCATCAAATATATTATTTAATGTCCATAGGTAAACTCGCAGGCAACCCCTAGTCCTAATAATGAAGCTACCAAGCCGGAATTAGGCGAAATAACCGGCAGAATTACTGAAATATCTGCCATAGACCAGTCACCGCAACTATTTCGTCGCGGCTAGGCTAGGAAGCGCCCACATTGTGACGGGATTGGCTCTAAATGATCTGATTATAATATTGTACCTGGAAAGGTCATGTTGGTTAGTTACGGTAGCTTGTGACGAGAATAATTTGTTTTAATTAGTTGTTGAATCTACGTAGGGATGTGATGGGCAGTGTGGCTATGAAAGTAAATTACAATTTTTAAACAGGTCACCATAATAACTATAAGTCTATTATTAACATACGTCATGAAGGAATATCACCATATTCTGAAAATTACTTTATCCGAATGTAGCTGCAAAGTAACTTAACTCAGAAGTTGGTTAGCCATACTCTTGGGTCATCTTTTACGGAATTCATCTGGTAGAGCAATTGGAATCGTAGAATGGCTGAGAATGTCTTTTAACCAAAATAAACTACCTAAGGATCAAGGCCTGCTCTTATCTATTACTGCCACGATTATTTTATTTGGATTAACACAAAACCAGTTTTCAATTATCAGAACATTAAAACCGTCTCCTCGTAAAGGGACAAAACGTATCAATATAATTAAGCGATGATAGAGAAAATAAATAAAAGTGCGATCATCAAATCTCTTAGCAGATAACCAACTGAATTAAAACAAGGACTCGGTTAACACGACGCATTATGATGCTCTAAACGTTACTTACCACACATTTCACATTGAAATTTCAACTCTCTGGCTACATTATAAAGTCTAATCCACCTTGTATTTGGAAGTTAAGTGGCTTTTACAGTAAAAGAGCGTTTATTACACCAATATAAATGCTACAGTCGCGTGCAAGTCGAGTGTAAACGCGAGTAAAGTTTTACTTTTATCCAGAAAAAGGTAGTCGGAGAACATTGCCAAATACGTGAGGTATAAAACTTTGATGGATCTATGTTTGTTTTATGCGATCATTTTAATACTATATTCATGGCTAAAGTAAGGGCTATTAGTTCATAGTTAATATTATGCGAGCAGCAAACTTTACGGTAAGGCTTAGTTTTATAAAATTTGATTATTTTCTTGCCATGATCCTTGAATTAATAATGTATTTATCGTCATTATAATGCTGAGGGTTAATCCCAATTCTGTTAAAACATTGTGTAATATTAATTGCTGGATTAAAATAATAATAACGAAGGTAACGATTCTTTTGAACAGTTTCAGGTAGTGTTATGTACCTGTAAATTCTTTCGGTTAAGAAAACTTTCCATGAAATTGGTAAGTAGCGAAATTCAGAGTTATAATAGTCTTCCCACTCTTCTTACTATTTTGAATGCTTACCAAAAGCAAAACCAAATGATAATCTCTACCATCTATACATACATTCGTAAACGCCTCCACTCGCGTAAAAATTGGATGAGCCAGGTCTCGGTATTGTTACGCCTATTATTTAAATAAAGTCACCCGTAAAACAAGTCGCCCTAAATCTGTGAAACATAAAATGATTCCTCAGTCTAAAAGTGTTGTTGTGCCACTGACCCACTAATAGTGACATTTTGCTACGAGCCCACCTATAATTCACATGAAACTATCCAAGTTTTGTTTACGTGATCGTTGCGTGCCGTTCTCGACTGTTGTAAACAAACTGCACCTCCTATTGAGACAACTATAATTGATATTATGAGAAGGAAAACACAACTCCATTTGAACAAGAGTTGTTATGAAATATGAAAATAGATTGGCACCAAATGTGTAAAGTTTGGGCAAATTATTCCTGCAAACTTATTTGAGGATATTGGATCGAAGAATCTTAAGACCCTTCACTTAATTTCATAGCTTTATAAGCCTTGTGTAAAGTTTTGACTTTTCATCGTAAAAAAGTGGTGATGGTCCCTAAATTTTGAACATGATCATACGTACTATGGATACTCAAATAGGCATAAGGAGACATCAGACTGTCAAAATAAACCATCTATTGCTTTAATAAAATCATAGAGGTCAAAATGTCTTTACATTAAAATTAATGTGAATCAGATCAAACATGAATAAAAACCTTAGCCGTTCTAAACGCAAATAGCAACCACAAAATCGGATTCAAAATCCATGCGAGCCTGTTTCGCCCTCTTAAACTCAATGAAACTAATTTAAAACAAACTGAAAGTATAGAACAGTCTAGTATTACTTGGTCGTATCCCAGTTCAATGCCGATAGAACGATAGAACGTGCCGAGACTTGCCATCGACTCATTTCGCTTTTCTTTCAATGAGAATGAAAATCAAATAAATTCCAATCCCGACCGGCCTTGGAAAAATCCTTCGCTAATCAAATTCATCAAAATAATAAGGCCGTTTTAAATGTGAGTGTGTTGGTTTTTCGAAGATCACGATACTTTATGGTTATTTAGCTGCAGAAACTTTGATTAGGTATCTTTATACTTCTTTTTTTTTCTCTGAAAACCAATTCACTCGATGCCAATGATCTTTTTCAGTGCTTAATTATGAAATGTCAGTTATTTATTGTCCCTAACTAGCCAATTTAACCAAAAAAACTGTTCTGAACGCGATCAGCACATCTAAACTGCGTTCAAGAGCTGTCAGTTTTAATATTTCAAAACAATGATGACACTGGAAGCTCAGAAATGTGCTGATCGCGTTCAGTTTCAGTGGTGAAATCAGCCCTTAATGTGTTATCCCCTTAGGAGAGGTCTTAGGTGACTAAAAGACCAAGATAAATGAATAAGTCTCAAAAAAGACAATACCAAATCAACAACTCCTTTATTAACAAACCAAAACATACAGGAGTTTCCAGAACATTACTTCTTTATGAAATTGTGCATTCAAAGGCTATTTTTTTTGACAATAACCAGAAGGGCATTTTTTTTTTTTTTAATCTTTATTTATTAATGGAGGTTTGTTCATATTTGAACATGTCACCCCCGTACCCAGAAGGGCAATTCTCGTAAATACTTAAAAACGTTCAAATTCAAACTGCATTCTTATCTCAGCGACAATCAAATGTCAAAAGCTTGTCAAAAATGTTGATCAAATAGGTTTTTTGTCAGATTAGGACCAAAAATAGAATACGAAGGTTCTTAAAAATACGAGAATTGCGCCTCTGATCACGTGACATTAACAAATCTCTACATATTTTCCAAAACGCAGTACTTAGGGTACCTAGACATACAACAACAAAAAAATAAAGTAAAATGTACCAAAAGCCTCCATGACCCGTAAGATATTCAAACGACTCAATAATTTTATTTTATTGACGTCTAATTAAATTTGAAATCTGCAGAGTTCGTGGACATAAGCAAAGCATTTCTTTCAACGGTGTGGGGCCCATCTGTGAAACAGAAAGTAATGTTTAGTTATATTATATTAGTTATACATAGAGATTAAACCTGACTACCTAAAAAATCACATAAATAATGTGAAATAAAAACCGGCCAAGTGCGAGTAGGACTCGCGCACGAAGGGTTCCGTACCATTATCTATAAAAACCGGCCAAGTGCGAGTCGGACTCGCGCACTTAGTGTTCCGTACCATTATCTATAAAACGGCAAAAAAATCACGTTTGTTGTATGAAATACTTACCCTTAAATATACAGGGTGGAATTTTGTAATGCCACCTGGAGGGAAAGTACTCTTAATACTGCAGATTGAAAATTTTACTCAAAGGAAACATTCCTTTGTTTTTGAATAGAAAGCAAACTGCATTCAAAGATTTTCGAAAATTCTCTTCTCCCACACCCGGGAATCGAACCGGCTAAAATCTGAAAAAATTATACCCTGTACTTTTATTGCATCAATCGTTAGGGTCAATTATAAGGATGAAATCTCTCTAACAAACATGATAAATTAAATAAAAGGAAAACCAGGAAATCTGAAGTTACAAATTCAATGAGTCAAGTAAAAGCTCTTTAACTAACATCCATCTTTTGTAACGCAGACTCCTTTGCGACATACTCGTAGCTGCGTGTATGAGGTAATTTAAATATGGAATGTTAGATTAAAATTTGAAAATTAGATTGCCATAGTTGTTATTCACATTTGATTGTTTTTACAATTCATTTCACATTTTGTCTCACGGTGAAAATTGCTTATCAAGAACAGTTTGATTTAATGGAAGCTTACTTTTTAAATAACAAAAACGTGAATCTAGCTCTGCGGTGGTATGGAGAGAGATATCAAGACCGACAGGCACCAACTCGGTTCGTATTGAAAAGAATGGTAGAAAATTTAAAGAATACGGGTGGTTTCAAGAAGAGACGGCAAACTATTCAGCAAAACTATTTCGATTTTGAACTAGATGTTTTAACATACTTTGAATAATTTCCAAAGGCTTCAAGTAGAGATGCTGCCGATGAATTAGGAACAACCCACACTCGCGTACTTACAAGTGCTGAAAAAGTATAAGTATAAAAATGCTATCGTGAAAGTCGGTTGGTGCAAAAATTGCATATTGGGGATCGTGACAGACGACTACAATTTTGTGAAAACATGCTTGGAGAAATTGACCGAAACCCTCATTTTTTGAGTAACATTGTATGGTCTGACGAAACCAACTTCAGCAATAATGGCATGTACAATCGCCGCAATAACCATTATTGGTCTCGAGTGAATCCTGTTCGTGTTCATGAAACTAACAATCAAGTAAGATTTTCTTTCAACGTTTGGTGCGGAATTATGAGAAATAATGTAGTGTTAGTCCACGTGTACGAAGGTCATTTAAACACTATCAAGTATATTGAAATACTGGATCTCTTAAGAAACGAGTTAAATGGTTTCCCCGAGGAAGAGCGAAACCAAATAATTCTACAGCAAGATGGTGCTCCAGCACATAACAGCAGAATCACTACTGCCTACATTAATTAATAACCATTTTAATACCTGGATTGGTACAAACGGCACAATCAGATGGCCTGCGAGATCGTCAGATCTCACCCCATTAGATTTTTTTTTGTGGGGATATGTAAAAAATCAAATTTACATGAAATCTTATGCGAATGACAACGAGTTGAGAGTTGAAGTTCAGAATACGATTTATAATATTCACCACAACACTTTATTAAAGGTTACTAGAAATGAATTCGTTAAAAGAATAAATTTGTGTATCCAAGAGAATGGAGCCCATTTCGAGCAACTAATTAGTTAGTTTACCATTTTTTGTAAATAATTAAATTAATTTAAGATTTCCTGGTTTTCCTTTCATTTAATTTATCATGTTTGTTAGAGAGATTTCATCCTTTTAATTTACCCTAACGATCGATGCAATAAAAGTACAGGGTATAATTTTTTCAGATTTTAGCCGGTCCGATTCCCGGGTGTGGGAGAAGAGAATTTTCGAAAATCTTTGAATGCAGTTTGTTTTCAATTAAAAAATAAAGGAATGTTTCCTTTGAGTAAAAGTTTCTATCTGCAGTATTAAGAGTACTTTCCCTCCAGGTGGCATTACAAAATTCCACCCTGTATATATTATTATATTTTTTTAGTATTTTTTGTTATAGCGGCAACATAAATACATCTGTGAAATTTCAACTGTTTAACTATCACGGTTCATGAGATACAGCCTGGTGATAGACGGACAGACAGACAGACAGACGGCGGAGCCTTATAGGGTTCCCGTTTTAACCTTTGGGTACGGAACCCTAAAAATCGCGAAAATCAATCTGTTGGTCCACATATTTTGTCGTTTATGAATGTATGAAACAGCTGTTTTTTAGGGTTCCGTACCCAAAGGGTAAAACGGGAACCCTATTATTAAGGCTCCGCCGTCTGTCTGTCTGTCTGTCCGTCTGTCACCAGGCTGTATCTCATGAACCGTGATAGTTACACAGTTGAAATTTCACAGATGATGTATTTATGTTGCCGCTATAACAACAAATACTAAAAAAGCAAAATAAAATAAATAGGGCTCCCTTACAAAAAACATGATTTTTTTGTTCGTTTTTGCTCGATATTGATAACGGCAACAGGTAGAAGCTTGAAATATTCACAGAATATTTAGTTATTATATTCACTTTAAAAATAAATAATTAAATTAAAATAAAACAAATATTTAAGGGGGGCTCCCATACAACAAACATGATTTTATTGCCATTTTTATAGATAATGTTACGGAACCCTTCGTGCGCGAGTCCGACTCGCACTTGGCCGGTTTTTTTTTCATGATCTGTGACGTAGAAATTAACAACATAATATATGTTTAATTCTGTTTCTCTGCTAACCTTCTGGGTACCATTGTGATTTAGGAATGCCTGACTCCAGCCTAGCTGCACAGATGGCTTCCCTCAGAGCGAAGGGTACGGCCACCGCCATGCATATTGGAGGCTCACCGATAGCTGTTGACAGACATTAAAAATAATATTATAAGGATAGCTAATTTTTACCTGACTGTGGCGAAGCCAAAAAAGGAGGGTTATGTTTTTGACCTGTATGTATGTCCATCCCTATATTCCCTCGTAACTACTAAACGGTTGAACCGATTTTGATGACTATTATGTTGTTAGATTCGTCTTTATTGCGCGAGGGTCACTGGATCTAATGAAAACTAAAAATACCAATATGGCGGATTTTTGGCGCCAAAAGATGTATTTTCGAAAAAAATATAACTCTCAAGGCTATCGAATAGGGTATCGAAATTAAGGGTTTTAAAAGATGATTACAAAAATATATACAAATTAATTGTTTAAATGTAATTAATATAAGAAAACTATCCGGAACTTTTGGAGTGAGTAAGAGGCTGTTATCACCCGATTATAAGTGAGTAATGGCCGTTTTCACCATCGTTTCATAAATTTAGGGAGAGGCCAAAGAAATTTTAAGTGTTAGTTTCGTTTTCACCATCACATAAAGGACACCTATGGTCCTAAAGGATCCCTTAATTATAGGGGCCCGATACTTGGCATCTTCGCGCTAAGTGACAGTTGATTTTTTGTTGAATGAGAGTATATATATAGTATATATTTGAGACGAAATGGAAGATTTTATTGATAGTTCTAAACTGTCAATAAAATCTTCCATTTCATCTAGCTGTACATTCTCTGTCTACGCTATTCAAACTGTGGATTTAGTTACGAATCATAGTTTATTCAGACGGCCACATATTTATCGTGAAAGACCGGATTTTTTCACGAAATATGACAATAAGGACTTCTTCAAAAGATTTAGGTTATCCAAGGCCAGTGTGTTATTTTTGTTAGAAAAAATAGAACACTATTTAGAATATACCGATGACAGGTATGATTTTATAACTATTAGGTAGTTATAAAATCATACCTGTCATCGGTAAGGTACTTAAAAAGTATTTACTTGTTTACTTCTATTTGTTTTTCAAATTTTGTGTTTTAAATACAGGTAGGTTATCCTACTTACCTAATATAATAATATACGACTCGCAATACCAAATTTTTATGTTTTTAATATTTGCAGGAATAAGTCAGTATCCGATTAATCAGTTGTTCATGAAATCATGTTTATTTTATGTTTTCTTTGTATTTTGTCGCAATATTTTACATTTATCTACGTAATTTAACAATGGAATGCAAAATCGGTAATTTAATCGATAAAGTACAATTTTCGGACTCCCTGATTAAAAAAAAAAACTGTCGCTTAGGTAAGTGGCCCTTACGTAGGACCCCTTTAATCTGGTGAAAACAAACTTAGGTAGGGGCTGATTTAAGGTGTCTCTCAGGTTACAGACTCTTAGTAAGGAGGGGTTTGAGGGAACGATGGTGAAAACGGCCATAAATAACCTAATTTGCCGTCTTATAATCCTAACTAAAAAGTGTAAAATAAAAAAAAAATATAAAACTCGACTACATAAAATGTAAACTTAAAAAGATAGAAACAAGATTCATATAAATTAATACTATAAACAATCTCATGCAGTCAGATGTATCTTCTTACAAAATCTTGTTTCCATCTTTTTTAAGTTCACTTTTTACGCAGTCGGGTTTTTGACTTTTTATTTACTTTTGTAACTATTGTATTTGAAGGACATTTTGAAGACACTGTCGAATCGCAATTTATATAACAATCAAAAAAATATAGAAGGGTCAGAAAATAACACTCACCCTTAGTTCCACAGATGACATTAGCACTATAAGAATTCTTCCTAAAGTAGACCCTCCAATCCTGAGGAGTGTCCCTACATAACGGTACATGGTAGTTCCAGGTCCGGTCTGTGAGGAGTTCACCCGACGGAGCGTAGACCAGATTTTCACATGTCCAGTAGCCTAGACCCATGATGAAAGCTCCTTCCACCTGTTAGTGCAATGAGGACCAATAAAAAGGGTTGGTTGAATGTTTTCCGGTAACTGAATGCAAATTCTAGAGTCATATGCCACCTGACTAAGCAAAAAGTATTTCGTAGAAGAGAAAGATAAACAAAGAATATTTTCCTATTATTACTAAGTTATTAATCAAATTTAAGACGAAAAAACGTAATAAGATTCAACTAGAATATTTTACACCAAAATCAAATAATAATGGAATGGCTCTCTGGAATTAAATAAATGTAAATAATGTTAGACCAACAAGGCGGGCTCTTCCTTACGGATTTGTATGTGCTCGGAATACCCCGGGGCACTAGACCAGGCATAAAATGTAAATGAACAGGATTTCACATTCATTTTGACTAACTTTAAATTAAGGGAAGACAGTATTATATACTACTATATTTTTACACTTGCCTTGATAACGTAATTTATTAAATGATAGCTATAGGTTTTCAGCAATACTTACTTGGCCGATATCGATTTCAGGACTAACACTCTGTCCAACATCTTCACAGAGATCTACTCTTAACAACTCAAACTGTCCAGTCAACACATCTAGTTCTACTTCAGCTAAAGTTACTCCATAAACAACAAAGTTATATTCTTCATCAGTTTTCGTGAACCCATGTGCTTGTAAGTCCACATTGTCATTATAAGCTTTTGTTATCAACTCTTCCCAAGTAGGATTATCCATCTGCTCTCTAATTGGCCTCAATCTATCAAGGAGTTGTTGGCAAGCTCTTTTCACTCCTACAATGACGCCCTGATTCACAATGCTACCTCCAGATAATGAGCAGTTCGGAGCTATCACCGTGTTGTTTCCTTTCACTACAATTTTGTCAACAGGAACATTTAGCAAATAAGCTGCTACTTGGGCAGCTTTTGTATTTATTCCTTGCCCCATTTCTATGCCTCCGTGTGTTATAGCTATGGAACCATCTCCACGGTAAACTGATAAATTTACGTAAAAATTGAGTTCCCCTACGGGAGTCCATCTCAGAATACTAAATCTCATACCTCGCTTCTTCCATCTGTTTTCAGCATTAAACTTATTGACAACCTCTCGTCGTTTTATATAATCTGATTTTATAATAACATAGTCAAGTATTTCTTTCATATCACTAGCATATGCTGGATCTAGGTTGGCTAGTCTGACGTCCAGAGGATCTAGATCCATCTTATATGAGATCTGTTCCATCACAAGTTCTGCCATCGCTACGTGTTCTAATGTACCTGCCGAAAATATATTTTTTATTTTGTTGCTGGAAACATGTTCATTTGAAGTGCAGTCAAGATTTTCTTTGGACTAACAAATGCACTTATGTTGTAATTTTCTATTTTCATGTGTTTTTGTTCAATATTGTAGATAAAGTGACCTTATCATCATGCTTAGTATAGTAAACTGAGGAAAGACAATAACAATACTTTCGGTGTCTTCCCATTTTGAAATTTAGACTTACCTGGTGCCCTTACCCAAGTATTCTTAGCCGTATCAGTTACAGAATTCAAACTCTTATAACTCCAACGAGATCTGTCGTAAGCGTTGTTGTATTGACCGATGCCCAGCAAATTGATTAACTGCCCATTGACCATGTATCCAGCGTCTTGATATATGCTATAGTTTATGTACTGAATCGTTCCAGAACTGTTCACGCCGGCCTAAAACAAATACGTGATGGGCACATAATTGGAATGGTTCTAATAAAATATGTATAGGTTTTTGTGACAAAAATGATATACTTCGAGATTAGGCTATTAAAAACACCTAAAAAAATAATACCTCAAACTCAGTAATACAAGGCAATCTCTTGCCAATGGCTCTAGTATTAGTGGTCAATGATTGAACGATACGGCAAGGTCTCTTTAGTTTCCTTACTGCCAACGAGGCTGCGATTGCTCCCTGAATACAGCGAGATAGTTTGATGCCATACGCACCTCCAACAAGACGAATATGCACGTCAATCCTGAAAACATTCGATAATGTTTTTATCAATGTTCAAGTGCAAGACATCCATAATGAACTGTGCTAATAAACAAAATTGCAAAAATATGCCTATAAAACGCCCAAACTCATATAAAACCTCAAAAAATACCGTATAAATCACCATTCAAATAATAATAATAATAATGCTAACCGGTTTTGATCCATACCCAAAGCCCTCGAAATCATCAACTGTGCACCTTCCATCCATTGCGTTGCACAGTACACGTCCAGTCCATCATCAGACGGCCTAACGACGGTGGTCAGGGTTTCCAGCATAAATGTGTACTGTCCATTGATCGAATTCATCCCATTTATTACTCTATCCACGTTTGTCCCCCTATCTGTAGCATCCACTTCTATAAATGTTGACGTTCTATTTGGATCATGTATTGCCTCCTTTAATTTTAAAAGTGGTTCTCTGACATTCGCATAAGTAGCCTTTACTAATTTAGCAGCTCTGTCAGCAATATACCGAGTTGTAGCTACAACTATGCCAATTGGCTGGTTGAAATATTTGACGGCTGTACTAGCTAAAACTTCTTCGTTAGTAGTATATATGATGGAGTCGGGTGGAGTGAAGGAGTTAATTCCTGGTATGTCTGTTGCTGTATAAAAAGCGACGACACCTGGATAGGCCTATAAAAGAGTAATCGATGTAGATGGTTAAACATTGGTTTAAAGTTTTCTACAGCTTTCATATATTGTTACAAAGTCTTCTCATTCACTTACCATAGCTTCACTAGCATCAATAGACACGATATCTCCCCTCGCGACTGTACTTAGTACTAATGCACAGAACACCTCATCAGGATGCAGTGGTTGGTCTTCAGTGTAACAAGCCTCTCCCGCACATTGTATCTATCCAGAAAATATTTTTTTTATTATTGTGCTTTAGATTTCATAAATAACATTATATAATATATCTACGACAACTAATAGTTAAAGTTACTAATAGTAATAGTTCTTCAAAAATCGTGAGTTCATGATAGTTTTCAGGTACCTATTCATTGCACATTAAATCTATCATATCGTTTTTCTTACCAAAGCCTCCCGTTTCGGTATAGGTTGTGTCACGGGCCATACTTTTTGGTTAGTTTCAAACACCTGAACACCTCTGGATACTGGACGGGTATCTGACAAGACAGTAGCTCCGGATCTGTAGCGAGCGTGAAGATTCGTCGCTGGAGATAGCGCCAGTAGACCCTGGGGTTGGTGAAATTGTAATTTTTTTATCATTTGTGTTATATCAAGCGATAAAGAATGGACAAGTTTATGAATTATTCGGACATTCCAATCAATGTCAGGAATATCGGCTGATTAGTTAAGGAACTATAGTTTCATATTTCTATGTTATTCGGACCTCCTTACTTTGAAAAACAATCCCAGAGCAGTTGTCTTCCTATACTCCACCGATGCTGCTGGTGAGTTATCTTCAATCTCCAACTCCTCTTCTAATATTTTCAACGCTGATATCAGAGTCTCATTGGTGAACAGATTCTTTCCAATTAAGAACTGCTCCGTCGAGCATGCCCGATTAAATGATGGGGAAAGAGCTCCGAAAACTATTCTTGCGCATTTCACAACATTGTTGGGATCCAGGTTATACAAAAATCCCGCATTTATTAAAGCTGCAGCATTTTGAGAGCGTGGCATCACCTGAAAATACATCTCTACTTATTTATGTCGATATATCACGACGTTTGTATTCCTCGAAGGATAAGGCAGAGGTGTACCATATTAAACCCGCTTTTCGCCAGTACTGTCAATTCAATTTAGTTTAATTATTTATAGCATATCATATGCGTTTTACAAGTTCTTATTAATAATTACAAGTTCACATGGACCCTAGGCAGAATAATTTACTACAACTTAAAATCATTAAAGTAAATAGGAATTAATTGTGTGTCACATTATGTGTGTTGTGTCGATATGCATTTTATTTCTTGAAGAGATAAAATCTCTGACTTAATAAAATTATGATTAATGTTATATGTGTATGTTATATTATATTTAATGTGTTTTTGGCCTTAAAACAGTCAGTCGGTGATATTCCTATTTTGTTTACCTTGAAAGTGATCACATGATCATCTTTGCATAGTGGCGGTAACATAACGTTCCAAATAACGCTTCCTCTCATGTCCACTTTGAGAAACTGTTGCATCGTCAGCGTTCGCTTTCCACTCAATCTGCTCTCTAAAACAGAAAGATTGTAACTTGTGCCTTTTCTGTGAACATAAACATACGTAAGATAATGATAAGAATAAGCTTAGATGGTTTGTTCATGTTGAGAGTATGAATGAAAGGTGACGGGGGGTGATGGGGGTGAGCATGTGTGAGGTGGCGGTGTGTGTGGTGTAGGGATGTGAATGTTGGTGTGGAAGGTGTGATTTCTGTACTTTTTGTTTTAGTTAGTGACAAATTGTATCTATAGATTATAATAATGTCACGGTGTCTACATCTCTTTATCGACTTTCCTATCGCAGGTATGCTGGAAGAGATTTCTTTAGAAATAAGCATCACCTTTGTACGTATTTTTCTGTTCCTTTCTTCTTGTATGTTTATATATGTGTGTACATAAATGGTTAAATAAATAAATAATGTGTTTTGGGAATTATGTGACTGTATGCAGCATAGCCTCGACTTCTTCATAGCTTTTGCTCTTCAACCATTTAGTGAGTGTCTTTTTGCAATCGCGGTAATTCATAGGGTATATGGTGAGAATTTTGTTAAGAGAATTATATAAGCGAGAAGATTGCCTTGTGTATTGTCTTGTAGCAAATGTAATTTTGACTGGGGTTTCTGGAGCTACTTTGTTCTTCCTCCTAGTTTGCGTCCTGGGAGTAACGAAGGGAAGAGAAGGGATGGGTGATGGGTGTTTATGTATGTATAATTATACATTTACTCTTACTATTACTCATACCAAAATAATAAATAAACTTACGTATAGTGACTTGTGCCCCAATCATTTCTAAAAGCAAGAAAATATCTGATGCAAACCAGTGGTTCTTGTTTTTTATCACGAGGTTCCCTGCTATTGACGCCACCTACAAATACATTATTCAAATAAACAGGACACAGCTGCTGTAAATCTCTTAGACTCAGAACTCTTTATTTCAAGTTTTAACCAAGTTTCCATAACTTACATTTCTTATAGGAATATGTGCAACATTTAGAATATGGTCGTATAACTTCTTCAGATATCCAAAGTCTTCTTCGTTAGCTACTGTTTGTAGTATCTTCAAAAACTCTGTGAGAGTCGTTCCTGCATTCACTATACAGTTCTGGTCAATTACGTACCCTTTAAGTTCTTGGACTCCACTTATATCTATAAGGATCCGAGGGTTGTCTTCTATGGGATATACTCCTGCAATACAAATTCTTAAATTAATCTTCATCATGTCTTCTAAGTTTCTTTTTGTTTACTAAAATGTTCGTTTTGTTCGTTTGTTAAAACAATTATCAACGATGACGTACCCAAAAAAATATTATTCTTACCTCTTGCAGTATTACCGCTGACAAGCATATAAGAATCATCGCCTTCCCTTTCCAAAATCGTAAATATATCCTTCACTTCTTGTACTCGAACCCAAAGTCTATTATCTTTTAATTTGATCTCTATAATGTGTCCTTTTCCAAATTCTTGATCTACGATGCACCACTCACTATCCTCACAATTACTTTTATCACAGGCTTCACCAGTTTTCTTGCAGATTTGAAAATCTTCAATATCTTGGAGCTTGATTTGTCTAGGTGCATCTCTGGCAAACTTCTTGAAAGCATCCAAGATTGGTCTGTAGCCGGTACAGCGACAAACGTTGCTAGCTAATGACTTTTCAACTTCTAGCATTGTGATATTAGGATTTTCTTGAAGCAGACTGCAAATTATATTATTCGATTTTTTTAATAAGAACCGGTCAAGTACGTGACAGACTACGCACAATGAAGGGTTCCGTAGTTGGGATGAATTTATACAAAAAACAAACTAAACATTGTAGTTTAAATCATGTTCTCCCATACATCGATATACGTCACGGTCAAATTTTCAACCGCAAATACGTTTGTAATCGCAAAAAAAAATGTTTCGTTATAAAACTAAAAATTAACGATGTTCGGACTTTCTCCTTTTCTTGTGCTGTGAGACTACTTCTTGCCAAATTTCATGATTGTAGGTTAACGGGAAGTACGTACCCTATAGATTTTGATTTATTTGCGAGTATCAAAATATGTCACACCGTATTTTTTTTACTTCGAAGTTTGTTTTTTAGAGCTCTAAAAGACCGTAGACCTACACAGAAATAAAAATGCAAATGTAAGTTTGTTCGCACAATATTGAGAGATTAACTATGTTATTTTAAGATCATAGACTTTTTATATTTTATATTTCCTGTAATCTATAAGTAAAGAAATATTTACTGTAATTTTTTTCAAAATTTTAGGCTCAGTAGTTTCGGAGATAAGGGTGGGGAATGGTAAAATATTTTCATCTATTTTCATTAATAATTTTAAAAGTATGTATTTTAAAATTGTTAAGTTGACCCCCATATTCAAAATTAATTTATTGACGTTACACGTCCATGTTTGGGTCACAGAAGTCCATATGTGTACCAAAGGCGAACGGCAGATTTCGTACCGCATATTTTTGTTGTTGTTTTGTTATAGAATTTATACCACTTATTAAGGCAACTTAGACATTTATTTTCATGTAAGTGTTCTATTTTTAGAAGTTCGGATTAATGAATAATATCAATAAAAAGATTTTCATAATTAAACGTAATAAAATCGTAAACTAAACGCAGTTATGTTTTTTAAAGTTGTCATATGTAAAATAACACTAATAACGAAATGATAGATTAATTATTTATAAATAGAAATAACATTAAATATAATTAAACACTAATATAATATACCTAAGAATGCGTGATTGTTACATAAAATCATAATAGTTAACAATAATATAATGATAGGAATGATTTCTTTCGTCATCAATATTATTTTTGTTCATATGGCAATTATTTATTGACAGGTAAAGAAAATCTGTATTACTGTCTTTCAGTTCAGTTCTATGGTTCAGTTCATTGCTGTTGTTTTGGATTATGGTTTGTGCCTGCATCTGAGCAATTTAGCGAATTAACTTCATCATTATCAAACTGTTGCAGTACGCAGCTGGACATAGATATCTCCTAATACACCCCTCACTGAGTAGGTAGTATTCTCATCTCAATCTACCTACTTAATAGTAAGTAGAACACTACAAAGATAGCGACAAGCAATCTAGAACATTTACTTTATCACCAAAACAATGTTTATGTACCTTTAAGTAACAATCTACATTGGTACACTAGTACATAACCTTAAAAAATAAAACTCGTAATAACTTTTATGTTCCAACTTCTATAAATCTAAGAATTTAAAAAGGGCTTGTCTATCTTATTAATTACCAATTAAAACAAAAAATATCCCAAAACACGAAATTTTATTAGCGGTACGAAGTTCCCATACAAGCCTGCCGTTCACCTTTCAACTTATTCGGTCCAGTAGATTCGGAGCAAATATGCTTTGACAGACGGACAGACAGACAGACGCACGAGTGATCCTATAAGGGTTCCTTTTTTTTTCTTTGAGGTACGGAACCCTAAAAACACAACACACAGTTTTTTTTTACTTTTAGAAATAACAAGATAAAATGTTTGTTTCTTTTTATTAGCACTTTAGTCCAACAAAACCTTATTCCACCACTAGAAAAGAAACATGCAAATTCTATTTTTGTTGATTAACCTCCTTCACATTTTCAATTTTTTTCTTTTGTTTGATACATGTAGGTACTAGGTTTTTTTTAACGTTATAACCTAACCAGTTTTACTAAATTAATTTAATTTAGAACTTTAATTTAACTTAACCTAACTTAACTTTTCAAACTTTTTTTATTAGAACCAAACGGATTGGTACGTGACGATGGGAAGAGACCAGACGGCATGACGTTATTGCCTTGGAAGGTGGGTAGGCCTCTGGTGTGGAACACAACCTTCGTCGACACCCTTGCGCCATCTCATGTTCCAAGCACGGCTGGCTGTGCTGGCTCCGCTGCTGCGGTCGCTGAGACCCTCAAGCGGCGCAAATACTGTAATCTTATGGGTAACTACAGTTTTGTTGAGCCGTTTGGAGTCGAAACGCTCGGGTCATGGGGCCCGAGTGCGCGTCTCCTTTTTAAGGAAATTTCTCGCCGACTGATCGACACTTCACGTGACCAGAGGACTGGCTCGTTCTTTGGCCAAAGAATTAGCATTGCCATTCAACGTGGCAATGCTGCCAGTCTTCTGGGCACGTTTCCGGATGACAGCGATGCGGACGAGTACTTAGATGCTTAAGTGTATTTTTTGTTGTAATTTATTATGATATAATTTATTATTTTTATAATAGAATAGTCACTTTACAAATAAAAAAATAAAAAATAAATTTAAACATTAATTTATTTTCCTTACCCATACATCGACATAACCCACGCAGGTGAACAGTATCCACACTGAGAACCATTTTCGTTAGCCAGAGTTGTCTGCAGCTTGTGATAGCCCTTTTGCCTGTTGCCCAACCCTTCGATGGTGGTAATCTCTAAACCGTGGCATGATGTTACTGGCATCATGCACTATCGAACAAAATAATTATTACCCAACGCCCAGGAGCGACACATAGAATAATATTGTTACACAAAACAACCTGGGTCCTACGAAAAATCGTATCAGTGAAATTACAGATGTATGAATTACAATTTCCAATCTACAATTATTTCGCATTTTTAAAGTGTATCACAAAGCATGGTGGGATATGTACTATTATGTATACCTTGTAGATTTGTCACTACAATTTACTTATTGTAAAAAAAATCCGTTAAGGATTGGATGAGATATAAGCTGTCTCTTAATTAAATATAGAATTTAATTTTTTAATTAAAAAGTTAAAATAAATTAAAAAGACGAGAATATGAATAATTCCGTTAACAGATTTCTCTTCTGAAAGACTCAAAAAATAAAATTAGATAAATATTGGTCATAAATTGAGGCACAAAAAATATCACAAGGAGTATTAACATGATTTCAAGGATCATCCTAAGTGGCGCGCTATTAAAGTGGCCTTTATCCATCAGCTGACAGCTAGGCTCACTTGGAACACAGACTGATGATATTAGTGAGGATGAATAGCATAGCTAGCTCGATAACTAACCGCGTTGACAGCGTACGGAGTGGCAGAGGGGCGATGTACGCTGACGATGCAGGCTCCACAGCCGCCTTCACGACACATGTACTTGGTGCCATGGAGCCCTATGCACAGCCGCAAGTAGTCCAGTAGCGTCGTATGCGAGCTTACATCGCATTCCGATACTAGCACAAAGATATTTGGATGATTCATTACTATTCCCAGCTAGGTGATGACAATATTGTCTAATAATCCACAAGAAAGGTGGTATTTATTCTTTATTTTAATGTTTCCATTGAGTAAAGAATAAAATAATAAATGATATTTCCTTATTTAATATACTTTTTTATTTTACATACCACAATATTCCACGTCGTTTACTTTAAATTTTATTACTCCCATAATTGTACATCGGCTTACTTCATCGGCACGATTTGAAGTAATACCACAGTTTCCCAGACAGCTATTGTTTTCTATCGACAAATAAACGTAGGTGCATTCATTATTTATTTGATAAACATTTATTTGAATTTTTTATGTGACGTTTTACTATCTTAACGACTATACTAGTACCACCTGATATATAACATATAAAAACGTTGAGGTAAATCTAGATAAATAACCAGTCAAACTCTAGGTGCTTCGTTGCACATATATGTTTACAATGACACAGTAGATAATGATTTAGAGTTTGAAACAAGCATTTGAATGCAAATAGTTTATGATTAATAAAACTCAAAACTCAAAGCATTTATTTCAATTAACCCATTTACAGGCACTTTTGAATTGTAAAGGAGTCGGTCAGTTAGAAATATGAAGCTAGTTGCCCATTCCAAAGAGTAGTAGGTTCCTATGGAGAAGAACGGGCAAGAAACTCCACGGACACTCTTTTATATTAAAATATTGCTATAAAGTATTGGTAACATCATCCATGTTGAAATTATACATGTGAGAACGATGCATAACGTCAGAAGCGTCCGTGATAAAAAGATTAAAAAAAAACAATTCATAACTAAAATAATTAAAATAAGCCGTGGCAGCTAAGAGATAACCAGTCCCAACTGACAGCGCCCGTCCACGAACATGACGCATGGATCAGCACCATTCAGCTAACCATTTTGAAGGGAGCTAAATGATCCAACACACGCGCCACCATCAGCGAGACATCTGAGAGAGCGTGACATACTCACAATCGCCAGGGCACATTCAAGTCAATGAAAGACATATCACCCGGTAAATGGTAGCTCTATTGTACAAAGTACTCACATCTGTACTATGCAATTATATAGTACAAAGGAGATAGTGTTTATACAATGAAAATATAGTTTTACAATCTTCAGCAGCTCCAACAGTATTTTCAAATGTTAATCAATTAGTTGTGGTTGAGGAGCAGGACCAGCATTGAGCCAAGCATTTTTATCAGCGATGTAATCCCCCGACTAATATGCCTGCTTGCATAGTGTGCGTTTTATACAAGATTTGGATTTCGTCTCATTCAGTTGAAGTAATATATGTGGGGAGGAATTTTATTATCAAATTTTAAACAGTCCCCCATGAAAGATGAGTCTACTTTAGCCAGTCTGAAACCTGGTTTAGCTAATAGGGCCCTATTTCTAGTACTATAATTATTATGTCTTTCGCCTCGTTTACTAAAAAGATATAATTTTTTTCTTACGTGCATGATGTGTTCATATATATATTGACAAGGCACCGTCATGATGTTAATATCCTTAAACAGTTCCCGTTCCCAAAGTAAAATACCGTAAGACATGATACTATGGAAGTAACTAAAATAGACTAGCCACGCGGTATCTACATCAGTAAATTGACGGATTTTTCTGACAGCTTGTGCTACCGAACTTAGCCGTCCTGCAACAGATGTTAAATGAGGACCCCATTGTAGCGTAGAGTTTTTTTTCCATTTAATACTAAATTATAGGCAGTGAACCAATTTGGGACCTGCAGTAGGGCGTTATTTACGTCGTCTAAATTTGTAGCACGTCTATCTACCTTAAAAATTAAGGAAGTATCGTCAGCAAATAACACCATTTGTGGTTGATTTTTTAATAAATGGAGTATATCATTAATAAACACTAAAAAGAGGAAAGGACCCAATATCGAGCCTTGAGGAACACCCATTTTTATTTTTAAATCGAGTGAATTGATATCATTTATTTGAATTTGCTATCAATCCATATTATCAACCTGGTAAACAGTAAGTTGTACATTATACAATAATTAAAGAACAAAGAATGGAACAGTAACATGACCTTATTAGATGACAAGTATGGTGGTACACAATATGCACATGGCTGGAGAGTATTGCCGGCTAGGAAACAGAAATTAATGCAAAGTCAAAGTCAAATGATTTATTTCAAATAAGCATAAGAGGCACTTTTGAACGTCAAAATTTACAAAAAATAGAATTGATTCTAAATCCTTCTTCCAAAAGGTAGTTTCGTATGGAGAAAAATGGGCAAGATACGCCACCGGTACTCTTTTTAACAATGTTGTTTCTATATTTTGTTATATTAATTATACAAATATGTAAAGACGATGCACCTTAACAACATTACTATATCACAATAGGTGAAAAGAATTAAAAATGAAGCAATGACAAATAATTTGATTATGTGATAGATACATGGTGCTCACATATATTTACAAACATCGTAAAAGTATCTGTTTTCCTAAGAAATTTTGCAAGAGAAAGATAAGAGTAAGTACTATATGGCAAATTTAGATTTGCATTCCATTTTATGTTAATAAAATTATTTCATACTTACCAATATATATACTACTTGTGCTTTATTTTAACTTCCACCTAAGAAGTTAAAATAAAGCACAAATAGTATGTACGTTCATCATTTCAGACGGAAGACGTCCACAGCTGGACATAGGCCTCCCCTAAGAACCGCCACTTCGAGCAGTTCTATGCGTCTCGCATCCAGTGGATTTTTGCAGCCTTTACTAGGTCATGGGCTCACCTTGTGGAGGAAGAGGCCTTTCAATGTCTTCCGGTACGCGCTCGCCACTCCAGAACCTTGCGGCCCCATTGGCCATCTGTTCTGCGAGCAATGTGCTCTGCCCACTGCCACTTAAATTTGGCAATTCTTCGGGCTATGCCGGTTACCTTGGTTCTCCTACGGATCTCTTCATTTCTGATTCGATCGCGTAGGGAAACTCCAAGCATAGATAGATAGTTAAATAGAATACTCTTTATTATGAACACCATAAAATTACAAATATAAATGTAGAAATTTTACATAGGGTGACACAACAGGCGGTCTTATCACTAAAAGCGATCTTTTAAAGACAACCTTTGGATGGATTAAGTGCGGAAGGAGAGACAATACTGCAGGTAGTCTGTAGTGTACCATTTACATATATTCAATAAATACATACTGTTACAATAGAGATTTTGTCCCTCTAGACGAAAGAACAAAAGCTTTGATGTAAGGGTGGGTTAGTATCTGCACACAAAGAAACTACAAAATGTATCAAACAATAAATATCTTTATAACAAATATAAGTAGCCTAACTTAGATTAGGTAGGTGACAATAAAATCTAAGGTATGCCACAGCCAGCTTAGAAACTCTTTAATAAGAACTAGGGTCGTAGGGGGTTGGTGATAAACCGAGTACTGTTCCGTGTATGGTTTAATTAGATTAAATATTAAAGAATAAACGAGATTTATAAAGTATAACCTTCCAATTAATTTAAGTGTTATAACTAATAAATGGGCGCCAGGGACTTTGGGGGTCCCGGATCCCGGAGCCGACGAAGAGGTCCAATATCCTTTCTGATGAACGTAGGTGTCGGACCCGGAGTCCTTAATTTAAATTTTGTGTAAGACCGGTTTCCGATTTTGAAACCAGCCAGGTATTAAACCGGTTATTTAAATATTAACCGTAGGTGATAAAAAGTATTAGAGGAGAAGGAAAAAAAAACCGTCCCGCCAGCGCAATCGCTAGGCGGACTCTGCCAGCCGCACAGTCGTCTCCGCAGGAGGTTTCGAGCTGCTCGAGGAACGGGTCTTGCGTCCAGGCTTCGGACGCTTCGCCAAATCCTGGCGGCGAGACGAATCTCTCGAGGTGCCTCTTGGTTGATTATGTGTGATGGTACTTGACTGCCGGATCTTCGACTGGCTGGAGAACTATCGGCAATGCGCTGCTTGGGAATCCTTTTAAGACATGAAGTAAGATTTGTGGTATCACTTTAGCGTGTTCGTTGGCAAATCAGCTCTCGCATTCCTCGACAATACGTCACGGTCAAAAGACTGGAAATATCTTGACCAAGTGACCACTTAAGAAAAACTCCTCTACGCTAGGTAAAATTTACCACAAGAACACTAATGATAAATATTACACCAAGACATTCGACTCTTGAAAATCACTAACAACTCTCCAACCTGTAGTGTAACGCCAATACACCTATTATAACAATAACGAGTTATTTACAATCGGTAATATCGAAATTTGGTGATTGAAATCAACAAAGGGGTAATTAAACTAGAACTTGAATTCGGCAAGTACTAAATGTGTCACTTACAACACCGTGCCACAGAAAAAATATGGATTGAGTTTACATCGATCTTTCTGGAAGATTATCGATATTGAAAAAAATATTTTACTTCCGCTTTGGACTAAATAGTTTTAAATGTTTATTATGATTTTTTACCAAAAGCTGAAAATTATTAAGGATTGGTCCATACGATATTATTTCGATGGTTTCCAATCAATAGTAAAGCAAAGTAGCTAAAATTAACTAATATCGATTAAAACTGCAACTGTGATTCGGCCGCCGTCAGGTGTCGCAACCGTCGCTTCCAGCTGTCAAATGTGACGTTCACTATATGACATTTGAAATGTAAATACTGGAAACTTAATTAAAAGATTATTATCTACTTTATTGTGTAAACCTTTAACATTTTCTGACGATAATTCACTTGTATTACAATACAAGTGAATTATCGTCAGAAAATGTTACCAAAGAGTCTAGTGATGGAATACAGTTGAAGGAATAAATCCTTCTATCAATTTCAGGCTAAAGTCCATTGTACAAAATACCATGAAACATTTTGGTTGGAAGCATCATATTCTACTACGTATAATTTCAGGTAAACGCTTCTTTATATGATTGGGTCGCTGCTGTGAAATACCAACCAGTGGTAGGTACAAAAAATACAACGTAACAATACATACATAAAAAATATTAAACTTATCTATATAAATATATTCAATATTATTCATGATACAAGTGCAAAGAACAAACAATTATGTTTATGGAGAGAGATAGTGTGGTATTACCATAATTAGAAAACTGGAAAAATATTGAGCACGCCTTATCGACACGGGCAGGGCATTCCATAATCGGACTGCTTGAACTGTAAACCATTTATCAAAGAAACTGGTGGAATGCATGCCGTCTCTAGTCTCCAGTTTTCCGATGACCTCAGGTATCTATTATGTGTGATATCATGAAGGAACTTGAAACGTTCTTTAAGATAAGGGGGGTTGTAAGATTGTAACAGAATACTGTAGAGCTGAAATTTTACGACAAGTATAACCTAGCGATAATTTAAATTTAATTATCCTACTTGCGGCGCCCCAGCCGGGTCATGTGCACTCATAAGTTTAGTCTATTCATAACCTGTACGTATGCGTATTACTTATGAAATTGCCGTTTCTTATGAAACAAGTTAACAGTAGCAGCCCGGAGTCTGGATTTGTGCCCGGTTGATGGCAATAGGCTCGCCCCCTATTACATGGGACTTAAACATAACTGGCGAAATGTGGGTGTACTTTAGGTACACCTCTGCCTAACCCTTCGGGGATTACAAGCGTGATGTTATGTTATGTGTTATGTAAGTTAACGTAATTTTATTTCTATAATTTTTATTTCCGTTCATCAAAGTAATCACCATGCAATCGATGCTTTTTTTGCAAAGCAGTGGTAGTTTATTGATGGGCTTCTTGAAGAAATCAGCTGGACGGGAGGCAACAAATTCTTCAAAGGCATTTTGTACTGCCTCTTGGATATTGATTTTATTTCCCGCCAAGAAGTTATCAAAATTCTGCAAAAAGTAGAAGTCTGTAAGCGCAAGGTCTGGTGAGTATGGCGGATAACGGAGAGCTTCCAAACCTAGCTCTTGTAAGTTGGAGACCGTCTCCTGTATGTAGTCAAGCGTTGTCGTGCAGGAGCAGTGGAGACGAGTGATTCACCAACGCTGGTGAATCACCCGTCTGTCCAGACGTGCGAGCTTCTCCATCATTGTGTTCAGTTCTTCACAGTACACATCTGCAGTAATGCTCATCCCGTTCGGTAAGAAGCTATGATGAATCACACCGGCCCTAAATCACCAAACTGTGACCATCACTTTTCTAGGGCTAAGTTTTCATTTAGGGCATTGTTTAGGTGCTGAACCAGGATCCAACTAACTTGTCAAACAGAATCCATTTTTCGTCGCAGGGAACAATGCGGTTCAAAATTCCTTCGTCTGTGTGCTTGTTGAGCAGTGCAAGGTACGTCTCGACGCGTACTTCGCGCTGGCGATCATTGAGTTCGTGGGGCACCCATTGTCTTTTTTTTTTACCTTGCCAATTTAAGGCAATAAGACCAATATTGTTTTGATGCTAATGTCGAAAGCTGCATTCAGCCGTAGATTGAGTATCACCATCTTCCACAATCGCCTTTATTCGTCATTGTCGACCATAGTTTAAGGACGAGCACGAGGTTAATTTTTCAGTTCGAAATTTCCAGAACGGAAGCGGGAAACCAATAACAGGTGGTGCATTCGTTTGTATTGTTCGCTCCGTAACCGTCGTTGATGTTGCGTGCCGCTTGTGCCGCGTTGCTGCCACGACGGTACTCGTACGTACGTATTCCATAATTACCCGAATTTTTAACGTATCCATGGTGACGAAAAATATTAAAATGCGATGAAAACATAATGCTAATCAATAAACAAATGACTAATTTTGGAAAAGAATTCCATGTTATTAAAATAAAATTAATTTGAAATTAGAATTCTTACCCAAACAAAATATAATTATTTTGATTTGAAATGGCCAGTACTGCAGAACAGCAATTTCATATAACTATTATATTTATAATAAATTAACTAAGTGAAAAGTATGGAAATGCTCTAATCACATAGATATTTGCACGTACTCGTAGTATTTACCTAGAGAAGATGTAACATAATCCCCATGAGTTTATTCTTTTGGCTATGAAACGGAAATACTTGAAGGGCAATGTACCTACAGCGAGCCCAGTACATAGTCAAGTAGTCCCAGATCATCGTGTCTGTGATGGAAATCAAGATTTAGAAAATCGAAGTCTAGTTGTTCATGTCCGCTGCTGTTGGCACTGACATCAGACAAACACACATTAGGAGAAAGTACACTCGCTAGTTTATGGTTGTCCAATAATATTATTGTTCTTGGCTAAAAATAAAAAAGATCGAGTCAAGGCGTAGAGCAAACATGCAGCATGAAATTCACGATATTATTCATGTTTTGATCTAATACCAACCGAAATCTACCAATGGAAACAACAAATATGGAAATTAATTCATTTATTTATTAAAGTTCACAGTCATAACATTAATTCTTATCTTAATACGAGTAGTACCTATAACTTGCAAAAGACAGCTGATAATAACGTGTTTTTATTATCCGCAGTAAGTGTAATTTACTGAATTAAAATAAAATGTTCTGAATAATTATGAAGTAATTTCTAGGATCTGAATGCAGAAATGGAATAATTTCAAGTTATTCGAAACCTGACAATTGTAATGTAACTAATTGAACTTGAAATCCGCAGGATTCGTCGACGATAGTAGATAGTTTCTTTCAACGGTATAGGGCCCATCTGGAACAATTAAAAACATCAATCAACTGTATCTTAGAAAAGGTTAGAAATATAATTATGTCGAAAACATTTTTTTATTTTAATTTTTTTCACTTCACTGTGCAAATGCATTAAAACATCCTAGTCATAATTATAATATCGTTATAATAATTATGTTTACCTTCTTGGTACCACTGTGGTTTAGGAATGCCCAGCTCAAGATAAGCTGCAACAATAGCTTCCCTCAAGGCAAAAGCTACAGCCACAGCCATGCATATTGGAGGCTCACCGATACCTAAGCAGAGACGAAATATTAAAATTAATATATTTTCATGATTGAAGAATAAGTGAAGAACATTAAACATCTAGGATTAACAATTGACAATAAATTGGAAAGAACACACGGAGGAGCGAACTAAACGTAGTCTTTTTCGGGGGTAACTCAACCAATAGGGAATTAGTTTTTAAAGCAAAAAAAGGTGCATTAGGTCAATGTTCAGGCTCCACAGTTTAGATTCCTGTAAGACATTGTTTATCAAATACAAATTATTGACATTTCCTTGCTTATATATTTTTGAAGTAGCTGTATTTGTTATGACCAATCCAGACCTGTTTACTAGAATATAATTTTTATCACAAACGAGCTCGACCACTGAACAATAACTTGTGCGTAAAAAGGTCTCTTACAGCATTGATGCAAAAAGGTTTTTGTATGGCACCACGAATTAAACATAAACTTATTTAAGAAAAGGCTTAAATCTTTACTGTTCAATAAAGCATATTACAGCATTTCGGAATTTTCGACAGACAAAATGCAATTACTGTTTTTGACCTTAGTTGGTACTTATTGACCTGGTATGTTTAAGTTCAAGTCATATCATTGCACATGTAATTTGTGTATAATTTTAATTATTTTCTTACTTTTATCTTTCTTTTTGTTTAAACTGTATTTGAATATTGACGTAGTAATGTTTTTTTTTTTTTTGAGAAAATCAATTATTATCGTTTGATTAATGTAATTATGTTATCAATTTTAGTATCAATGGCAGCAATGAATATTTGTACGCCTTCTGGAATAACATAGCGCGCTTGTAATTTTTTTTATAACAACTATTTTATTGTACCTATGTTAACAAATGATTATGATTATGACCAAATCCTAAAATCTCACTTACATTTAGATCCGAAAACCTCATTTTCAGTGAAAGAATTCTTCCTAAAGTAAACCCACCACTCCTGAGGAATGTCCCTGGCTAACGGCACATGGTAGTCCCAGGTACGGTCAGTTCCCCACCGAGTGTGTCTCCACGTTGTCGTCGTGGTGGGGCTTGCGTGTCTCAATGATCTTGGGGGCTTTGCCGGTAGAGTCACTCATGCCGGAAGGCCTCAAGTGAGAGACCTGACTAAGAGAGACATGGGGCGGAGTCAATGTCATCTGACTTCCGCGAGGGGCGCGCCGTCTGAGGACTTCAACAGTTGTTGGTGTTCTGGACGGCGCGCGTTTCTCTCCTCATTGTTGGAGAGTGGGAAGAGTGGTTCACCTCTAGTACGTGTCTGCTCATCAGACATGACTGAGGTGAAGGAGTGGTCTGGGGACCCCACCCCATAAAAAAGGCAAAGCTGTGTTCAGCAAAACTATGGAAGCGAATCATAAAAACCAACTACCCCAGGAGGGTACCTGCTGCTCCGCAGTAGGAGAATCCCTCACCGAGCAGAGCTCGGTCAGTCCCTCGTATTCTGGGGGGGACAATGATCGCCCAAAATCCCAATCGGATTTTTACCCGTCTTTCGGAGACGCATTGAGCCAGGGTGGCTCACCTACCGGTGCTGAGGAGTCGCTGGGTTTTATTCCCAGTACGTCCACGGCACCGAAAGAAAAAGCACAAAGAGTGCCAAAGGCGCGAGCACAATTTGTGCGCCCGGCTACCCCGGTTGCCGTAGAGGAAGGGAGTGATGCGGGGTCGGAGTCCGACGCTGCATCTGGCGCGAAGGGCTCTTTTAAGAGCCCGGAGCTCGTGGAGGTGGGGGCTGCAAAGTTCCTAAAGAAAAAGCGCTCCAAGCCAGGGGACGGCCAGGGGTCGTCCTCTGATGGTGGGCTCAACTCGGGCCGGAGGAAAATTGGCCGGCGGGGCGGGGTCCAAGGACGGGGTGGGGGCAGAGGGCTCACCACCCAGGAGCCCAGCCGAGCTAGCCCAGCCGAGCCGGCCCAGGGAGCCCAGAGGCTCCCAATGGAGACGCTGTCTGATACCTCTGGTGGTGAGCTGGACGCCGCTGCCGGCTCCAAGGCGGAGCGAGTCGCCAGCAGCTTTGAGCAGGTCGTGGTAGCCGCGATTAAGGGTGTGGCCTTGAAGAGGATACAAGCCTCCAAAGACAAGGTCGTACCCGCTGCTACGGCCTCCATTATGGCGGCAGCGAGGGCCCTTCAGGCCGGCCTAACGTCGGACGAAATGTCCGAGATGCGGGCGGAGGTCGGCCGCCTGACGTCCGCTATGGAGCTTCTCCGAAAGGAGAACGAGGTACTCCGAGCGGACCTGGCCCGGCTCCGAGGAGCTGGCCCTCAGGAGGTACGACAGGGGGTGGAGCAGCAAGGGCAGGGTCTTCCCGTGCCTGCGGAAGACCGGGTTCTGACCCTGGTGCGGCAGGAGCTGGCTGCCTTCCATAATCGGTTTTCCGTTCTGGAGGGCATTGTCCTGCGCCCTCCATTAGCAGCGAGCAAGCCAGCCACCTTTGCTGCCGCCGTGGCTGCCACGGCCCGGCCCACGGCCAAGCCCGCGGCAAATCCCGCGGCCAAACCCACGGCCAAACCCGCGGCGGCGAAATTAGTGCCACCCAAGGCCAAGAAGGGCGGGACAGCTGTGCAGGCAGCTGTGCAAAGGGCGAGGCCCCCAGCCCTGACGGCGGGAAGGCTGCCCCCACCCCCACCCCCGCCTTCCAATTCTTCTCCGGCGGATACCGAATGGCAGGTAGCTGGAGAGAACAGGAGGGCGGGTAAGGCCAAAAGGGCGGCCAATAGAAAGGAGAGGCGGCAACGGCGCAAGAAGCAAAGCGCCGCGGCTAGGCTCCGCGCCCCGAAGTCCGCGGCTGTAGTAATCACACTACAGCCGGAAGCGGAGAAGAAGGGCGTGACCTACCGGGAGGTGCTCGCTAAGGCGTGGGCGGCAGTGAACCTGGAGGAGATCGGCGTCGCCGATGGCTTCCGAATGAAGGTCACTGCGACGGGGGCCCGGATGCTGGAGATCCCCGGGGCGGCCAGTGGCCCTACCGCTGACGCCCTTGCCGAAAGGCTCAGGGCGTCCTTAAATGCGGAAGAGGCCCGGGTGTCCAGGCCTACCAAGTGCGCTGACATGCGCATTTTGGGCCTGGACGACTGCGTGACGGCGGAAGAAGTTGTGGCCGCCGTGGCTAGGACTGGAGGGTGCTCTGCCGAGCAGGTGAGGGCGGGCACCATCCGTCCTGATAACACGGGGATGCAAACCGTTACGGTGAGCTGCCCCGTGTCGGCGGCCCAAAAGATAGCCGGGGAGGGCCGAAGGCTCCGGGTGGGCTGGGTATCCGCGCAGGTTAAACTGCTGGAACCCAGACCTCTGAGGTGCTTCCGCTGCCGGGTGGGTAACCACGTGGGAGCATGTTGCACCTCGGAGGTGGACCGCAGCGATCACTGTTTCCGCTGTGGTCAGCCCGGTCACAAGGCTGGCTCTTGTAATGCCACGCCGCACTGTTTTGCATGTGCGGCGGCTGGCAAGCCGGCCGATCACCGGGCTGGGGGCAAGGCCTGCGCTCCCCCCCCCAAACCCAGGGGCATAGGCAAGCCCTCCGCCACCGCCGTCACCGCCGCAGCCGCCACTATTGCCGCCGCCGTTGCCGCCACCACCGCCGTCGCTGCCGCCGCTAACACCGCGGCAGGGCCTTCACAGGGGGCCCAGGAGGGGGCTGAAATGGAGTGCCAATAAATGGCCCCATTACGCCTCCTCCAGGCGAACATCAACCACTGCGCCGCCGCTCAGGATCTCTTGCTCCAGAGCATGGCGCAGTGGTCGATTAACATCGCCGTGGTCGCTGAGCCGTACTTTGTCCCGCCCAGGGACGACTGGGTGGAGGACCTGAGCGGCTCAGTGACCATTATTTCGTCGGCCGCCGCCGGTACCCCGTCCCTTGAGGCCGTCAAGAGGGGAGGGGGTTGCGTGGCAGCACGGTTCGGGGAGATTGTCGTGGTGGGAGTATACTTCTCCCCGAACCGAACTCTCGCCGAGTTCCACAACTCCCTTGGGGAGTTGAGAATCATCGTCATCGGGTACCATCCCCTCCCAGTGATCGTCCTCGGGGACTTCAATGCCAAGAACGTGGCTTGGGGTTCTCGGTATACGGACACACGGGGCAGGATGGTGGAGGACTGGGCTCTGGAGACAGGCCTGGTCGTCCTAAACCGGGGTTCTGTCCCCACGTGTGTGCGGATGCGGGGTGAATCAGTGGTGGACATCTCGTTCGCCAGCCCCGCTCTGTCACCGCGTGTCATCGACTGGCGCGTCATGGAGGGGGTGGAGACCTATTCCGATCACCGGTACATCCGGTTTGACGTCTCCGCCCAGACCTCGGGCGCGCCGGTCCGACAGACCCCGAGTGGTCCGCGGTGGGCGCTGAAGCAGCTGGACCGGGAGCTCCTCCTGGAAGCCACGATCGTGCAGGCCTGGGTGTCATCACCGGACAGGCCTGCCGACATCAATGACGAGGCGGAGTGGTTCCGGGAGGCCATGTCCGAAATATGTGACGTGGCAATGCCCCGGGTCCAGCCCGGACGTGCCCGGCGCCAGGTGTACTGGTGGTCGCGTGAGCTGACCGCTTTACGCGAGGCGTGCGTTGCTGCGCGCCACCGGTACTCCAGGCACCGCAGGCTCCGTGTCCGCCCTCCGGATACGGAAGCCATTCAGGCGGAGCTATGCGAGGGGTACAGAGCAGCGAAGACTGCCCTCCGAGCAGAGATCCAGCGGGCCAGAGGACTGGCCCGCGAGGAGACGCTGGAGGCTCTCAACAGAGACCCGTGGGGACGCCCCTACAAATGGGTGCGAGATAAACTCCGCCCATGGGCTCCCCCGCTGACGCAGAGTCTCCGGCCCCAGCTCGTGGAGGACGTGGTGAGCGCTCTGTTCCCTTCGCGAGGGGAACATACTCCCCCGCCCATGGCTCCGCCTCCTGCGGTGCCAGATGCGGACCACACCGACGACGACGATGCTCCAGAGGTGACCGAGGTAGATCTGAGAGTGGCGGTACGTAGGCTGAATGCCAAGAATACCGCCCCAGGACCCGATGGCTTGCCTGGAAAAGCCTGGGTTCTGGCTTTAGAGGCTCTCGGGCCTCGACTAAGGGGGCTCCTAAGCGCATGCTTGGAGAGGGGCCAGTTTCCACTTCGTTGGAAGACGGGGAAACTGGTCCTCATAAAGAAACCGGGGCGCCCGGCGGACTCTCCGTCCGCTTACCGGCCCATCGTGCTGCTCGACGAGGTGGGCAAGCTCTTTGAAAGAGTAATTGCAGACCGCCTTGTCGGGCGGCTGGTGCGGGTGGGGCCGGATTTGGCGGAGAGCCAGTTTGGTTTCCGTAAGGGGCGCTCTACGGTGGATGCCATCATGCGCGTTCGAGCCCTCACGACGGGGGATGCTGTTGCCCGGGGTGGGGTCGTCTTGGCGGTGTCTCTTGACATCGCCAATGCCTTCAATACCTTGCCCTGGAGTTGCATTGGGGAGGCACTTCGGTATCACCGGATGCCGACCTACCTCTGTCGTGTGGTCGAGGCCTATTTGACGGACAGGGCCGTCATCTACCCCGGTCACCACGGAGAGTGGAACCGGCGAGAGATGTCGTGCGGTGTCCCACAGGGATCGGTCCTGGGGCCGCATCTGTGGGACATCGGGTACGACTGGGTGCTGCGCGCCGACCTCCCTAGTGGCGTCAGCGTAGTCTGCTACGCTGACGACACGCTAGTCCTGGCACAAGGGAGTTCGCATCAGGCGGCGGCCGAACTGGCGGCACGTGGGGTTGCGACAATCGTCGATAGGATCCGGCAATTGGGACTCGAGGTGGCATTGCACAAGTCCGAGGCCATGTGTTTTTATGGTCCTCGGAACGCGCCACTGTCGGGTTCCCAGATAACGGCGGGAGGGGTTCACATCGGCGTCGAGTCGACGATGAAGTACCTGGGACTCGTCCTCGACAGCCGGTGGAACTTCGTGGAGCATTTTCGACGTTTGGCTCCCAGACTGGAGCGGGCCGGGGCTGCTTTGAAGCGGCTCCTGCCCAATCTAGGGGGTCCAAACGCCTCCTGCCGGAGGCTCTACGCGGGGATCGTGCGGTCCATGGCCCTTTACGGGGCACCGGTGTGGGCGCGTTCTCTGAGGCTGCGACCAGCGCAGCGGTTGAACGCGTCCCAAAGGGTCATGGCCATCAGGATGGTACGGGGATACCGCACGGTCTCCCGTGAGGCGGCGAGCCTCCTTGCCGGATTGCCGCCATGGGATCTGGAGGCGAAAGTCCTCGCGCACATTTGGGTGTGGCGCGAAGAGGCGAAACTCCGGGGCATAACTCCGCTGCCGCAAGAAATTGCGGCACAGCGGACGGAGCTCCGGAGGGATCTCATGGCGACATGGAGAGTGCGATTGTCGCAACCCAGCGCTGGGCACGCCACAATTGTGGCGATAAGTCCCCTCTTTGAGGAGTGGCTGGAGAGGCGCCACGGCGTCCTCACCTTCCGCCTGACGCAGGTCCTCACCGGACATGGATGTTTCGGGAGGTTCCTGTTTAGGATTAAGCGGGAGGAAACGCCCGGGTGTCACCACTGTGTGGATCGCCTGGAGGACACGGTGGAGCATACGGTGGAGGTCTGCCCAGCTTGGGCGGAGCACCGCCGTGTCCTCACGGAGGCGATCGGCGGCGGCGATCTCTCGCGTCCGGCCCTGGTTCAGGCCATGGTTCGGAGCGAGAGTGCATGGGAGGCCGTCACCTCCTTCTGCGAAGCAGTTATGCTAGCGAAGGAGGAGGCGGAACGCGTGAGGGTGAGACAAGGTTCGCGCCCTCATGCCCCTAGTCGCCGCAGGAGACGCCCCGGGCGTCGGGAGTCGCAAGCCGATTTCCGGCCACCGTAGGCGCGGGCCTGCGGACGGTGAGCGATGGGTAGCTCGCCATCCGATAAGGACCAGGCCCGGGTCGACGGCGCGTTGTGTTCCACGCGCGCCTCAAAGAGATGTCAGCACAAACTGACGGGGTCCGTCAGGACCAATGCCTGCCGGGGTTGCGAGTTTGTCCGAAAGGGATATCGTGGCCCTGGCACACAGGCAACGGAAGGAACACGGGTGGGTTTTAGTCAGTAAAAGTCTGACACGCCCTCCCGCTCCGCCCAGAGCGGGAGAAGTTATTTGATGATTTCCCACCCAAAAAAAAAAAAAAAAAAAAAAAAAAAAAAAAAAAAAAAAAAAAAAAAAAAAAAAAAAGGTACGGTCAGTTAAAAGTTCACCAGTAGCAGCGTAGACAAGACGCTCACAAGTCCAGTAGCCCATACCCATTATGAAGGCTCCTTCCACCTAAGTGGGTTTAACATTTATTTATGAAAAATTCGGAATCGGTGGTGTTTTATAGAATTGTTGTATGGAATATGCAATCTCATAATGAAATAAGAAGAACGTAAGTTTATAACATTACTCTTTCTTTATTCTTTGAATTTGGTTTTTTAATCGAAATTAAATAATTTCATAATACTTACTTGGCCAATATCAATTTCAGGACTAACACTTTGTCCAGCATCTTCACAAAGATCTACCCTCAGCAACTCAAACTCTCCAGTTAGTACATCTAATTCTACTTCAGCTAAAGTAACTCCAAAAACATCAAAAGGATATTCCTCATCAGTCCTCGTGAACCCATGGGCTTGCAAGTCCACATTGTCATTATAAGCTTTTGTTATCAACTCTTCCCAAGTAGGATTATCCATCTGCTCTCTGATTGGTCTCAATCTATCCAAGAGTTGTTGACAAGCTCTTCTCACTCCCACAATTACATTTTGATTCATAATACTTCCTCCACCTAGCGAACAGTTTGGTGCAATTACAGTATTATTTTCTTTTATAATGATTTTGTCCACAGGAATATTAAGCAAATAAGCTGCTACTTGAACTGCTTTAGTATTAATTCCTTGGCCCATTTCTATGGCGCCATGTGTTATTACTACAGAACCATCTCCACGATATACTGATAGATTTATGTAAAAATTTAATCCTCCAACCGGAGTCCATCTTAGGAAAGCAAATCTCAGACCTCTTTTCTTCCATCTATTTTCATGGTTGAATTTGTTGACTATTTCTCGTCGTTTCATATAATCAGATTTTATGATAATGTTGTCAACCATTTCTTTTAGGTCACTGCTATATTGCGCGTCTAAGTTGGCTAGTCTTACATCTAATGGATCCAGGTTCATCTCGTATGCAATCTGTTCCATCACAAGTTCTGCCATTGCTACGTGTTCTAGTGTTCCTGTTAGAATTAAGAATACTTAAATAAACGCAACATGAGGAGTGCTTGTTAAGAAGAACATAGTTGATAACATAGCCTTACCTGGTGATCTAGCCCAAGTATTCTTAGCCGTATCAGTTGTAGAATCATAGCTGGTGTAGTTCCATCGAGCTCTGTTGTAGGCGTTATTGAATTGGCCGACGCCAAGCAAAGTGAATTGTTCGTTTGCTTTATATCCATTGTCTTCAAATACCCTGTAGTTTATGTACTGAATTACTCCAGAACTGTTCACGCCAGCCTAGAAGCAGGACGTAATATTTTAAATATTGAATCAAGTGGTATCTTTTACTGGCAGGAAAGCATTAAGGAATAAGATTAAACTTAGGTAATTTAATTTTTTTTTTTTTTTTTTTATAAAGTATTACTGCTGGTGATACTTTATTCACATTACGATCTAGCCTATTCGCTAATAAGTAATTTGAGTATAACCTAAACTGTTAAGTAAATATAAAATTAAGATATCGTCCAATAAAGTCTTTCTTATTCACTTTATGTTAAGGGGAAGACACTTAGTTCTCGTGTTCTTTAGTCAGCACTTGCACTACAGTGTAAGTTCACTCACACTGCACTAAACTAACTCAAAAGGTTACCCTTTTTAGTCTTTGCACTAATTCAGTGATGTTAAGGAGCTGGATCGCCTCGACATTCACGTGATGATGAAGTCTGTATTCGTGACATTCTGCATATTTTTTTATTACTATGTTTGTTTTTATATTTACTAAATGAAAATATTTTATTTATACCTCGAATTCAGAACAACAGGGAAGTCTCTTGCCCACGGCTCTCGTATTGGTAGTCAAGGATTGGATAAACCGACAAGGTCTGTTAAGTTTTTTCACAGTAAGGGCAGCGGCAATTGCCCCTTGAATGTTGCGGGACAATTTGATGCCATACGAACCTCCGACACGACGAGTGTGCACGTCAATCCTAAGAATTAAACACATTATTACACATTATTAATTATTAAACATTATTGTAAATCATAGCCAGATCTATCTAAGTCTATGATCGGTATGTACAAAAATCAATAAACCTGTTTTGATCCATATTTAAAGCCCTGGATATCATCAACTGCGCGCCTTCCATCCATTGTGTTGAGCAGTACACGTCCAATCCCTCATCAGAGGGCTTGACGATAGTAGTCAGAGTTTCTATAGTAAAATGGTACTGGCCATATATTGAGTTAACTCCTTTGATTTCTTTAGCTACTACTTCTGTACCTCTGTCGGTAGCTTCTACTTCAATGAATTGTGTGCTTCTGCTTGAGTCATTTATAGTCTGTCTTACATCTAAGAGTGGTTTTCTAACATTTGCATAAGTAGCTTCTACTAGTTTCGCAGCTCTGTCTGCAATATAACGAGTCTCACCCACAACTATGCCAAATGGCTGGTTGAAATATTTGATGGTACCACTCGCTAAGACTTCTTCATTGGCAGAGTATAAAAACGAGTCGGGTGGAGTAAAGGAGTTTATTCCTGGGATGTCTTCTGCCGTATAAAATGCTATTACGCCTGGGAAAGCCTGTAAAAAGATAGCTAATGTTATTAAAATTTCAGTTAGGTCTAGACCACCTGACTATTACATTGAATATAATAAATTCTTACCAAAGCCTTGCTGGCATCAATGGACACAATTTCACCCAACGCGACTGTACTTAGTGCCAAGGCACAAAATACCTCGTTGGGAAAATTTGGTAAATCATCAGTGTAGAAAGCCTCTCCCGCACATTGTATCTACAACCAACGTGTGAAGGATACAACAAAGAACTTTGTAGTAAAAAAAATACACTTAATATTATTCGAGTTTTTCTCACCAAGGCTTCCACTTTCATAATAGGTTGTGTCACGGGCCACACTGATCGGTTAGTTTCAAACACCTGTACACCTCTGGACACTGGACGGGTATCCGATAAGACTGTTGCTCCGGATTTGTAACGAGCGTGAAGATTTGTTTCAGGAGATAGTGACAGTAAACCCTAGGATTGTTGAAAATTGTTAATTTCAGTTTGTTGTGCAGTGTTTCATGCAAAGTTAATTATTAACTAAAACACATTACTAACAAAAATACATTACTAACAAACGTAACAACAACAAAAAAAAATAATTAGAATAATAGCTACGCCGATTAACTCATAAAAAATTCAACCTAGAAAATTAAATGTCATTTGAAATCATTATATTAATACGTGAAGCGTAAATCTTTGTATTTATTATTTATGTACACACAGTAAAATACAGAGAGATACGACATAATTATAATATTAGTACAAAGGTACTGCTTCTTTCTTAAGAAATTTCTTCCAGCAGACCTGCGAAAGGAGAAATGAATAAGAAATGTAGACAATAGTGTGTGAGAACAAGAAGAGAAAAATATGAATATGCGAAGTCTTAAACTAAAATGTTAAATATACCTAAACTACCCCCCATGGTGTCAAAAAAAAAAAACCTTATTACAATAAAAGGCTAATTTTCACATGACTTCTCTGGAAAAACGTAGACACTTAATTGATGTAATTTGCATGAAATAGACAGTCCCAGTTTTCTCACAACTGTGGCGATAAGTTCCCTCTATGAGGAGTGGCAAGAGAGCCGCCTGACGCAGGTTCTTACCGGACACGGTTGTTTCGGGAGGTTCCTGTCCAGGATAAAGTGGGAGGAAACGCTCGGGTATTACCACTGTGTGGATCGCCCGGAGGACACGGTGGAGCATACGGTGGAGGTCGGCCCGGCTTGGGCGGAGCGCCACCATGTCCTCACGGAGGCGATTGGCGGCGGCAATCTCTCGCGTCCGGCCCTGGTTCCGACCATGGTTCGGAGCGAAAGTGTATGGGAGGCCGTCACCTCCTTCTGAGAAGCAGTAATGTTCGCGAAGGAGGAAGCGGAACGCGTGAGAGAGATACAAAATTCGCGCCCTCACGCCCCTAGTTGCCGCGGGAGACTCCCCGGGCGTCGGGAGTCGCAGGCCAATTCCCGGCCACCGAGGGCGCGGGCTTGCGGACGGTGAGCGATGGGTAGTTCGCCGTCCGATAAGGACCAGGCCCGGGTCGATGGCGGTTTGCGTTCCACGCGCGCTTCAAAGAGATGTCAGCACCAACTGACGAGGTCCGGTAGGGCTAATGCCTGCCAGGGTTGCGAGTTTGTCCCAAAGGGATATCGTAGCCCTAGCACACATGCATCTGAAGGAACACGGGTCAGGTTTAGTCAGGTCAAAAGTCTGGCACGCCCTCCCGCTCAGAGCGGGAGAAGTTATTTAATAATTTCTCACCCATAAAAAAAAGAAGCTTGCTTGCCCTTTTCAGTTTTCGTCCAGCCTCTTGAATCCCGCCTAGTGCCATCACGCCCCTTTGTCTACCTTTTAGAAGCACTGTTCAGTGTTAGCGCTTATTACTAAGTAAGTTAGCTTATTTCTCTGATCCATTGTTTTACCAATGAACCAGTGTATAGTATAGGTAATTGATGCACTGTTATTTTAATTTTAAAAATGTATTGTGTTTGTATCAGTGTAATCAATTGTTGGTAAACCTAATAAAAAATAAATGGCATAGAATACACCCGAACTCATGGAATTTGTAAGTACTACATAGATTGTGCAGCATTGTGGAGCAGTGGTGGCCCAGTGGTATCCAACGCGAGTTACGAGTTGTAGGTCGTAGGTTTATAGTGGCATGCGGAACAGGGTGTAAAGTTCACTCATCCTCCATAGAAAAGGGAGGATCCTCCGACCAGACGAGTGTTATGTCTGGTGGGCAACTGCCCGACGGTTGATGTCGGGACGTTGTATATGTATATGCTAGTTGCGCGGTAAACGCAGGACTTTGCGTGACGTCAGTATGTCGCGTAGTTCGTATGTGGCGTTGTTGATGCTGCTACAGGTTCAAACCCTGACAGACACTTTACTTTGTGTAAATTATTTCATCACCACTACTCTCAACGGTGAAGGAAAACATCGTGAAAAAACCGGTATATCCTAGAACCAAAAAATCGAAGACGATTACGACCTACTCCCTCTCACAGAGAGGAGGCTAGTGTCCCAGCAGTGGGAACGTTGTAGGCTGATGATGCTATATAGATTGTAAGTATATATTTACAGAACTTTTTCTGTTCGGAGACTTTATCTTTTTTTTTTTAAACGTTGCCCCACACTAGGAATTTCTCCTGTATCGTGGGTACGTTTACAAACATTTAAACTCACATACACAAACAGACCAGACCCGGAACAACTACTTATAGGTCATACAAATATTTGTTCCGTGCGGGAATCGAACCCGCGACACGCAGCGCAGCAGATTGACTGCTGCGCTGCGTGTCGCGGGTTCGATTCCCGCCTGCTGCCACTGCGCCAACCGTGCCGTCAAACTAGAAGCAACGTGTTGTCACTGTAAGTTGGCAAGAAATTATATTTTTTCCGTGTTATTAATATGATTCATGAGCAGAGCTTGCTCACAAAACGTAACTTCCATTTTACTTTAAATAATCCCTTGCCTTACTCACTTTATAAAACAATCCCAGAGCCACTTTCTTCCTATACTCCACTGAAGGACCTGGTGGGTTTTCTTCAACTACCAGCTCGGCTTCCATGATCTTAAGTGATGACGTTAGAGTGTCATTGGTAAAGAGATTTTTCCCAATCAGGAACTTCTCTGTCGCAGTAGCTCTGATGAATTTTGGGGAGAGAGGTCCGATGACTATCCTTGCAGACTTGACTATATTGCCAGTTGCCATTTTGTACAGAAATCCTGCATGAACTAAAGCATGGGCATTTTGAGAGCGTGGCATCACCTGTAATAATTTTAAAGGTACCCTTCCATTTAAACTTCCATTTTATACAATCAAATAAATCAAAGGTGTACTATTATTTTCTGCTTTGAAAAATATCTCTAATTATCTTCACATCCCATTAGGTATAGATAATACTAAAAATCGGTCAAGTGCGTGTCTGACCACGTACAATGAATGGTTCCTTAGTGGGGATTAATTTATCCTAAGAACAAACTTAACATTGTAGTTGAAAAACAAGTTTCAACTGCAAATGTAAGTTTGTACGCACAGTATTGAGAGATTTACCATGTTATTTTAAGATCATAGACTTCTTATAGGTTTTTCTGTAATCTATATTATGTAAAGAACTATTTTCTGTATTGTTTTCAGTATTTTAGGCGCAGTAGTTTCGGAGATAAGGAGAAAAATTTAAGGAGATTTAGGGAGGTAAATTTTCATCTATTGATCATATATTTTAAGTATTTATTTTAAAATTATTAAAAAATATATACCTATCTGAAATCCTTCCAACAAGCCCTTTCATTTGATATTTCACACGGTACAGTTTGCAAAACCTATTTTTTTAATGTCCTAATTGGCACCCCAAAAGTGAACCCCATATTCAACATTAATTTATTTACGTTACACGTATTGGGTCACAGAAGTTCATATGTGCCAAATTTCAACTTAATCGGTCCAGTAGATTCGGAGCAAATCGGCTGTGACAGACGGACACACAGACAGACAGATACATGAGTGATCTGTTAATAAGGGTTCTGTTTTTTTAATTTTGAGGTATCGAACCCTAAAAACGGTCCATAACGTTATCATCATAGTTTATTTATAACTAGCTGACCCGACAGACGTCCTGTTGAAATTTCAATAATTCATACAAAATTCCGCTACAAAATTCACTTTCAGTTTTCCCGAATTTTTCCTTATAACCTGATTCGGACTATCACGAACATTTTAAAATAACAATTTACCAAATCGGTCGAGCACTTCTGAAGTTACGCGCTTACCATCGACATCATAAATTTTTTACTAAATAGATATAAGTAACGCATGCAATGTCATCACGTTGTACAACAGCGGTACAATTATTATTACACATTCAATTACTTTAATTTATATTCAGATAAATAATTAAATTTCATGAAAGTATATAATTTTATTGTGGATATAAATTAGAACATTGAATAAAAATAGGAATTTTCTTGTTTACCTTATAGGTAACCAAACAATGGGCGTTACATAGCGGAGGTAGCATAATGTTCCAAATAACACTTCCTCTCATGTTCACCCTGAGAAACTCTTGCATCGTCAGCGTTTCCTTTGCGCTCAAACTATTCTCTAAAATTAATAGATTGTGGTTGTACATAAAATGTAACTTATCTTAATTCATTCATTTTCAATTTTCAGGACATAATCTATTTACATGAAATGCATAACTTCATATTTGAAATCCATACAGCAAAACCATACAACATGAATAATGAATCAAAGTATACTTACGTATAGTGACTTGTGCCCCAACTGTTTCTAAAAGCAAGAAAATATCCGATGCGAACCAGTGGTGTTTATTCTTGATCATGAGGTTCCCGGCAATTGATGCCACCTACGAACATGAATTCTTTAAATATAACCCTTTTAACGACATAACTATAACAAGGGCTGTTATTGAAACCTCTACTCACATTTCTTATCGGAATGTGCGCAATATTTAGTACGTGGTCATAAATCTTCTGCAGATATCCAAAGTATACTTCTTTAGACACAGTTTGTAGTATCTCCAGAAACTCCGTGAGTGTCGTCCCAGCGTTGACTATTAAGTTCTGGTCAAGTGTGTATCCTTTGAGTTCTTTGACATCACTTATGTCTATAAGGACATGAGGATACTCGTCTTTGGGATATACTCCTGCAAACATGTAGTTTTTAGTGAATCTCCATCTATTCGTATTTTATCTTTATAGCGAAGATAGTTAATAACGACAAATTTTACCAACCTCTTGCAGTATTTCCAACAATAAGCATATAAGAATCATCGCCCTCTCTATCCAAAATCGTAAATATATCTCTTACTTCTTGAACACGATACCAAAGCCTTTTATCTTTCAGTTTGATCTCAATGATGCATTCTTTTCCATTTTCTTGGTCTAGGAAGCACCACTCACTTTCCTCACAATTACTTTTATCACAGACTTCAGCGGTGTTCTTACAGATTTGAAGATCTTCAATATCTTGAAGCTTGATCTGTCTTGGAGCGTCTATTGCAAACTTTTTGAAGGCCTCAAGGATTGGCCTGTAGCCGGTACAGCGACAAACGTTGCTAGCTAATGACTTTTCTATTTCTAGCATTGTGATGTTGGGATTAGTTTGGAGCAGACTGCAAATCAAGATAAAAAGAACAAATGTAGATGTCTAGTTGGGTTGTTTGGTCCTATAAAGCGTATGATTCCTGGAAGATGCCATCTTTTTTGACAAATAAATTTTTTGAGACAAAATAATATTGGTTTTTCTTACCCATACATCGACATTACCCAAGATGGAGAACAGTACCCACACTGAGAACCATTTTCTCTAGCTAGTGTAGTCTGTAGCTCATGGTAGCCTATCTTCCTGTTGCCCAAACCTTCGATGGTGGTGATTTCCAATCCATGGCATGCCGTTACTGGTTTCATGCACTACAGATGAAACAAAGTGTTTTAATAACTAGTATCGATGCTCTGATCGTGAATAAAAGTACTCAAACAGAGAAGAATATTTTTAAAACAGACCCAAAAGGAAGTTAGTCGTAAACTCTTAATAATTTATCAAACTGACCAGCTGATTAGCCAGCAACAATGTGTCTGAGTGAAAACATCAGTACCTACCATATCCCTGACTATAGCAGAAGTTCTTCAAGACCAAGTCAAATTAGGCCAATGTGCAAGATTCAGTTTTTGCACTAGAAAATTCCATTATTCTTTAGAAGAAGATGGATTGAAGATTATTTTAAGCAAACTTGTCTTAAATCTCAAACATACTAACCGAGTTGATAGCATACGGCTTGACATTGGCTCGATGTACGCTGACGATACAGGCTCCGCAGCCGCCTTCACGACACATGTACTTGGTGCCATGTAGTCCTAAGTACAGTCGCAAGTAGTCCACCAGCATCACGTCTGAGCTCACATCGCATCCCACTGGTGAAAATGTATTTACACGATATAATAGTAGGCATAGCAGTGTAGGGGACAGTGAGGATACCTATTCGGGTTTGTGTAATAAATAATACTTTGGTCCACTGAAAGGCACTTCGCCATATGTATTCACGTACTTAATATTACATAACGTCTTTATACTTAAGCGCCTAACAACGGACAACACTCTTTAAAACTGTAAGTTAAACTGTTATGTACTATGCGTTCACTGATTCTAATTTATACAAGTCTATTTCACTTAAAGTTCTTGTTACTATTTATTACAAAACAATTCAAATGTCTATTTGTTAGCAAGGAAGATGTACACTGACTTAGGTACTGAAGGGCGAGAACTAGGGTGCCTAGATGTCCAGGGTACCTAGCGTAGTTATGTTTACTGTGTCGATCTTGTCCAGACTTGTGTCTTGTACGAGCATCGAATCAACCAGGTGCGCTATATTTATAGGTTCAGGTGTTTAACGCACACGCATTCTGGTGGCGCGAAATAGTCGCTTTTTCCCAGCCAATCAACATCTCTTCGAAATTGGCGGTATGTGTCCCACCAGCTAGGTCGAATTATTGGTTAATAATTTATCTTTTAATTGGTTGTGTTTGAACCCTTTTTATCGACCAATAGCAAATCGTTTTATTCAAAGCGATTCCATGTTCTTTGTATAAGCTCGCCTTATGTAATCGCTTATGTATAATTAAAACTTCTTAAGAAGTCATTAAGTCTCTAGCGTGCACCCTGGGTCATATATTTGCCTCGTGATCATTCATACACGTACATAATGCTATCAAATGATGGTTGAAACAGCTTTTACACATAAGGATGCATGTCCCGTTGCTATATCGCTATGTATTGTTGATACGTCGTCATAACGAGTAAATATAGGCTCTCTCGTTGTCCGTAACAGCTATCTAGGTGAATACTTATGACGTCAACTTTCCTTTAAAGAAGTTTTTATCTGATAAACATAAACTTATTATAAACTAGCTGCGCCCCGCGGTTTCACCCGCGTAAGGCTCGATCCCGTGGGAATATTGGGAAAAAAGTATGTCTTAATCCAGGGTGTCAGCTACCTCCATACAAAATTTTATCAAAATTGATCCAGCCGTTTGAGCGTGAAGAAGTAACAAACATACACACACACACTCACAAACTTTCGCCTTAATAATATTAGTGTGATGATTTTCAACACTTGTTTCTATCAATATCAAAAGAACACAAGATAAAACAACACAACAATATGGGAATACCTTTGTCTTTCCATCCAACAGCATTGTAAGCTTAGCTATTGTAGTTTGAGCACTGCAGTGGTGTTAGATAACGTATTTATCTACCACCACTTTTATAATAGGTTGGGGAAAAAGTTTCTTCGCATTTTTTAAGAAAATTCAAAACATTTTTTAATATTGTTTATTTACATTTAACTAAAGTATGTAGGTACCATTTTGTTCGATAACTTTTTGCCATCTTGTAAGTAGGGACATGATTCCATTGCTATATAAATTTTGGGACTTCTGATCAAAATACCGCGACAAGTGGTTTTGGCAGTCCTCTCGTGATGTTAACCTGACACTGCCTAAAGAATTCTCAAGAGACCGAAACAGGTGGAAATCTGAAGGTGCAAGGTCAGGACGACTATACGGCGGATGCATTAACACCTCTCAGCCAAACTCTTTTATTTTTTGCTGAGTGGCTAAAGATGTGTGAGGTCTAGCGTTATCATGATGAAAAACCACACCCCTTCTGTTGATTAATTCCGGCCGCTTTCTCTCAACTTCTTGCTTTAATCTCATCAGTAGTTCGCAGTAGAGTTCAGAATCGATGGTCCTGCCTGGTGGTAACAGCTCATAATGCCTTCCAATCCCAGCACACACACAGCATCACCTTGTTGCGAGTTAACCCGGGTTTCGCCACAGTCTGTGAAGCCTGACCGGCCTTTGACCACGACCTTTTTCGCACGTTCTTGTCGTACGTGATCCACTTTTCATCACCAGTTATCAGGTTTTTCAAAAATGGTTCGGTTTCATTACGTCGTAATAAAGAATCACAAATGAGTACACGGTTCATTAGGTTTCTTTCAGTGAGCTCGTGAGGTACCCAAATATCGAGCTTTTTTGTGTACCCAGTTTTTTTAAAATGTGCCAAAACTGTTTTGTGGCCAATTCCCAGTTCTTCAGCTACGTCGTAACTACTGATAAGCCGATCTTGCTCCACTTTTTCAAAAATGGCATCCATTTTATCCGTAATAGGGCGACCAGAGCGACGTACATATTTGACATCAAAATTTCCGGATTGAAAACGCTTAAACCAAATTTGTGCTACTCTCACAGACACTGCACTAGGTCCATAAACATCGCAAATTTTTTTCGCGGCTTGCGTTGCATTTTTACCTTTTTTGTAGTAAAATTTTAAAATGTATCGAATTCTTCATTAAATTCTTCATCTTGACAGTACGAAAAACAAATGAAAATCACACATTTTCCTAATTTGAATTTGGAATTATGTTCTTTAAAATTTAAACTTTCAATGATACCAAAACCAGCCAGATACAAATAGTATAGCCAAAGAGATTTTATTACAAGTTCATACATACTATAATGCGAAAAGACTTTTTCCTCAACCTAATATTATATATGTAAGGAAAAATCTACATATTTTTAATAAGATAAGCGATAGACATAATTTTAATACTTGAAATAAAGATAAAATAGATCAACCATTTTTCAGATTATCTAAAGTACATACATCTTTTATGGGGGGTACTGTGTTAAATGTAACAACAAAATACATTGCAATTAAATGAGAGAAAATTTTAAACACATATTAAAAGTACACTTTTAAACAAGCATATTACAAGTTAGAGGATTATATCCAGGACAGGAATGCTTGGAAACATGCTGTTTCAGCTCCATAGGACAATCTAGAGTCTAGAAAAAATCAAACTGGTTGCTATTTTTATGATATTGATTTTACATTCTGTGATAACCTATACTCACACACTGACTTATTTTTTATTTTTTTTAGAAAAACATACTTTTACGATGTTTATAAATATGTGAGCACCATGTATCTATCTAATAATTAGGTTATTTTTCATTGCTTAGTTTTTAATTCTTTTTACCTATTATCGTATAGTAGTTTTATTCTGGGTGCATCGTCTTCACATATAATCATATAATTAATGTACTCAAACAAAATATTATAAAACATTTTTAAAAGAGTAACGGTGGAGTTTCTTACCCATTCTTCTCCATACGAAACTACCATTTGGAAGGGGCAACTAGAATCAATTCTATTTTTTTATAAATTAAGACGTTCAAAAGTGCCTCTTATGTGCCCTAATTGAAATAAATGGTTTGACTTTGACTTTGATCTATTGAGTAATGTTCTAAGCAGGACAATTTGTCAGGACTTATTTTATCTCTGTACTCGACAGTACCAATTATACTGTAATAGATCAGAATAATAATATTTACCACAATGTTCCACGCCATTAATTTTAAATTTAATATCTCCCATGACTGACGATTTACTTCACCGGCTCGATTTTCAGTAATAACACAACAATACCGACGGATAAATTACCATCAGTAAAGTACCTACCGAAGACATCCGATAAGCTTTAATTAAAGGAGTTAAAAAAAGTAGAATAATTATTATCTTGACGCAAATATTGAACAGGTTTTTCAATTGACGTAGGTTCCAATGATAAATTCTATCTTCAATTGAAACCTACGTACGTAGGATAGACGATTAGTATGGAAATTCCTTTCCAATTGATTACAATAACGCAACAATGAGGTAGTAGATAAGGCATGAGACAATCCCTTCACATCATTTGTAATTTTCATCCTTACGTATTATAAAACAAAGTATGTCTGTCTGCCTGAACGCGATAAACTCAAAAACTACCTAACAGATTTTCAAATGTTTTTCACCAATGGACGCAGTGATTCATGAGAAAGGTTTAAGTGTACAATTCATTAATGTTTTTTTGTAAATTGGCTGTAATATGACGATTATTATTGAAGATGTCGGAAAAAATCATGCCGACTGGGAGCTTTACTGCCGTGAGCCGCGTACCCAAAGAGATACAAGAAATTAATATTCTACAGGACTGTACATATTAAAAAAATCAACAAAAAAATCTGCAATAGCATATAATAATATGTCTATCTTCTAAGGATGTGTTATCGACTTCCAGTCCTGCTTAAACCAGCATGACTTTGTAACTTAAATAATCATTCTTAAAATCAATATTTTAGTATTTTAATAGTTAATTGTTATGAAATTGTTTAGATTTAAAATAATCAGAAATGTTGAATACCCATTATGGCACCTTCAGTTTGTCAGCATCCGGCGCGCCAAGTATTAAGTTTAAATTGATGGTCGCATAAGATTCATAAGATTATTGATTGATATACTTACTTTATTTAATTTATTTCTTCGTTAATAATTGTTAATCAATTTACTAATTAGTAAATTGATTAACAATTATTAACGACAATTATTACTTACTATTTATAGTAAGTAATGCAATCTAAATATTAAGTTATTAGTGAAATCTATAAATGCGGATGTTTAGGCATTTCAAATCGGTCATGTGTCAAGTGCAAAAGCCTTAAGTGGAAACTCTGTCCGATTTTAAAGTAATAAACGTATTATAGCGCAAGTATATCGTATGTACAAACTAGAATTACACTTAGATATAAAAATAGACTAAACATACCATCTTCGCGACTAAAAATGCATTCCTCCAGACCTTTGTCATGTCTATAAAAATATACAATAAGTTACCAGAACCCATTAAAAATAAAAATAAAAATAACGGTTTTATTAATAAATTAAAACTCTTTCTATTTGGCAAAAGCTATTATACACTCGCGAGCAATAAACTGGAATCACTTCATCGCGCATAGCTCAAGACAATTTTTTACAATTTCTATGCGATGAGCTGTGGATTGTGGTATACTCGTATCACCTGAAAGTTAATTTTGTTAGCTTTCAAAAGATATCAAAAAGATTTAAAATTAATATCATTTTCTATCTAAATTTAGAGAATTATTGCAATAGGTTGAAGTTGTGGACGTGTAAATGAATAGGAAGTAATATGAAAAGATATTTTTTTTATTTACAATTTATATTATATACCCCTTTATTATTTATCTATATTTATTTTGTTTTATCCCCCCTGGCCCTAATAACTGCCTGTAAACGGTTTTTCATTGACTGAATGAGTTTCCTGATGGAATCCTGTGGGATTTCCATTTCCTGCCACTCTTCGACTTTAGCAGTTTTCAGGCCTTCTATTGACGCCTTTTTTTTTTTTTTTTTTTGGTGGGAAATCATCAAATAACTTCTCCCGCTCTGGGCGGAGCGGGAGGGCGTGTCAGACTTTTACTGACTAAAACCCACCCGTGTTCCTTCCGTTGCCTGTGTGCCAGGGCCACGATATCCCTTTCGGACAAACTCGCAACCCCGGCAGGCATTGGTCCTAACGGACCCCGTCAGTTTGTGCTGACATCTCTTTGAGGCGCGCGTGGAACACAACGCGCCGTCGACCCGGGCCTGGTCCTTATCGGATGGCGAGCTACCCATCGCTCACCGTCCGCAGGCCCGCGCCTACGGTGGCCGGAAATCGGCTTGCGACTCCCGACGCCCGGGGCGTCTCCTGCGGCGACTAGGGGCATGAGGGCGCGAACCTTGTCTCACCCTCACGCGTTCCGCCTCCTCCTTCGCTAGCATAACTGCTTCGCAGAAGGAGGTGACGGCCTCCCATGCACTCTCGCTCCGAACCATGGCCTGAACCAGGGCCGGACGCGAGAGATCGCCGCCGCCGATCGCCTCCGTGAGGACACGGCGGTGCTCCGCCCAAGCTGGGCAGACCTCCACCGTATGCTCCACCGTGTCCTCCGGGCGATCCACACAGTGGTGACACCCGGGCGTTTCCTCCCGCTTAATCCTAAACAGGAACCTCCCGAAACATCCATGTCCGGTGAGGACCTGCGTCAGGCGGAAGGTAAGGACGCCGTGGCGCCTCTCCAGCCACTCCTCAAAGAGGGGACTTATCGCCACAATTGTGGCGTGCCCAGCGCTGGGTTGCGACAATCGCACTCTCCATGTCGCCATGAGATCCCTCCGGAGCTCCGTCCGCTGTGCCGCAATTTCTTGCGGCAGCGGAGTTATGCCCCGGAGTTTCGCCTCTTCGCGCCACACCCAAATGTGCGCGAGGACTTTCGCCTCCAGATCCCATGGCGGCAATCCGGCAAGGAGGCTCGCCGCCTCACGGGAGACCGTGCGGTATCCCCGTACCATCCTGATGGCCATGACCCTTTGGGACGCGTTCAACCGCTGCGCTGGTCGCAGCCTCAGAGAACGCGCCCACACCGGTGCCCCGTAAAGGGCCATGGACCGCACGATCCCCGCGTAGAGCCTCCGGCAGGAGGCGTTTGGACCCCCCAGATTGGGCAGGAGCCGCTTCAAGGCAGCCCCGGCCCGCTCCAGTCTGGGAGCCAAACGTCGGAAGTGCTCGACGAAGTTCCACCGGCTGTCGAGGACGAGTCCCAGGTACTTCATCGTCGACTCGACGCCGATGTGAACCCCTCCCGCCGTTATCTGGGAACCCGACAGTGGCGCGTTCCGAGGACCATAAAAACACATGGCCTCGGACTTGTGCAATGCCACCTCGAGTCCCAATTGCCGGATCCTATCGACGATTGTCGCAACCCCACGTGCCGCCAGTTCGGCCGCCGCCTGATGCGAACTCCCTTGTGCCAGGACTAGCGTGTCGTCAGCGTAGCAGACTACGCTGACGCCACCAGGGAGGTCGGCGCGCAGCACCCAGTCGTACCCGATGTCCCACAGATGCGGCCCCAGGACCGATCCCTGTGGGACACCGCACGACATCTCTCGCCGGTTCCACTCTCCGTGGTGACCGGGGTAGATGACGGTCCTGTCCGTCAAATAGGCCTCGACCACACGACAGAGGTAGGTCGGCATCCGGTGATACCGAAGTGCCTCCCTAATGCAACTCCAGGGCAAGGTATTGAAGGCATTGGCGATGTCAAGAGACACCGCCAAGACGACCCCACCCCGGGCAACAGCATCCCCCGTCGTGAGGGCTCGAACGCGCATGATGGCATCCACCGTAGAGCGCCCCTTACGGAAACCAAACTGGCTCTCCGCCAAATCCGGCCCCACCCGCACCAGCCGCCCGACAAGGCGGTCTGCAATTACTCTTTCAAAGAGCTTGCCCACCTCGTCGAGCAGCACGATGGGCCGGTAAGCGGACGGAGAGTCCGCCGGGCGCCCTGGTTTCTTTATGAGGACCAGTTTCCCCGTCTTCCAACGAAGTGGAAACTGGCCCCTCTCCAAGCATGCGCTTAGGAGCCCCCTTAGTCGAGGCCCGAGAGCCTCTAAAGCCAGAACCCAGGCTTTTCCAGGCAAGCCATCGGGTCCTGGGGCGGTATTCTTGGCATTCAGCCTACGTACCGCCACTCTCAGATCTACCTCGGTCACCTCTGGAGCATCGTCGTCGTCGGTCTGGTCCGCATCTGGCACCGCAGGAGGCGGAGCCATGGGCGGGGGAGTATGTTCCCCTCGCGAAGGGAACAGAGCGCTCACCACGTCCTCCACGAGCTGGGGCCGGAGACTCTGCGTCAGCGGGGGAGCCCATGGGCGGAGTTTATCTCGCACCCATTTGTAGGGGCGTCCCCACGGGTCTCTGTTGAGAGTCTCCAGCGTCTCCTCGCGGGCCAGTCCTCTGGCCCGCTGGATCTCTGCTCGGAGGGCAGTCTTCGCTGCTCTGTACCCCTCGTATAGCTCCGCCTGAATGGCTTCCGTATCCGGAGGGCGGATACGGAGCCTGCGGTGCCTGGAGTACCGGTGGCGTGCAGCAACGCAAGCCTCGCGTAAAGCGGTCAGCTCACGCGACCACCAGTACACCTGGCGCCGGGCACGTCCGGGCTGGACCCGGGGCATTGCCACGTCACATATTTCGGACATGGCCTCCCGGAACCACTCCGCCTCGTCATTGATGTCGGCAGGCCTGTTCGGTGATGACACCCAGGCCTGCACGATCGAGGCTTCCAGGAGGAGCTCCCGGTCCAGCTGCTTTAGCGCCCACCGCGGACCACTCGGGGTCTGTCGGACCGGCGCGCCCGAGGTCTGGGCGGAGACGTCAAACCGAATGTACCGGTGATCAGAATAGGTCTCCACCCCCTCCATGACGCGCCAGTCGATGACACGCGGTGACAGAGCGGGGCTGGCGAACGAGATGTCCACCACTGATTCACCCCGCATCCGCACACACGTGGGGACAGAACCCCGGTTTAGGACGACCAGGCCTGTCTCCAGAGCCCAGTCCTCCACCATCCTGCCCCGTGTGTCCGTATACCGGGAACCCCAAGCCACGTTCTTGGCATTGAAGTCCCCGAGGACGATCACTGGGAGGGGATGGTACCCGACGACGACGATTCTTAACTCCCCAAGGGAGTTGTGGAACTCGGCGAGAGTTCGGTTCGGGGAGAAGTATACTCCCACCACGACAATCTCCCCGAACCGTGCTGCCACGCAACCCCCTCCCCTCTTGACGGCCTCAAGGGACGGGGTACCAGCGGCGGCCGACGAAATAATGGTCACTGAGCCGCTCAGGTCCTCCACCCAGTCGTCCCTGGGCGGGAAAAAGTACGGCTCAGCGACCACGGCGATGTTAATCGACCACTGCGCCATGCTCTGGAGCAAGAGATCCTGAGCGGCGGCGCAGTGGTTGATGTTCGCCTGGAGGAGGCGTAATGGGGCCATTTATTGGCACTCCATTTCAGCCCCCGCCTGGGCCCCCTGTGAAGGCCCTGCCGCGGTGTTAGCGGCGGCAGCGACGGCGGTGGTGGCGGCAACGGCGGCGGCAATAGTGGCGGCTGCGGCGGTGACGGCGGTGGCGGAGGGCTTGCCCCTGCCCCTGGGCTTGGTGGGTGGAGCGCAGGCCTTGCTCCCAGCCCGGTGATCGGCCGGTTTACCAGCCGCCGCACAAGCAAAACAATGCGGCGTGGCATTGCACGAACCGGCCTTGTGACCGGGCTGACCACAGCGGAAGCAATCGTTGCTGCGGTCAACCTCCGAGGTGCAGTGTGCTCCCACATGGTTGCCCACCCGGCAGCGGAAGCACTTCAGAGGCCTGGGTTCCAGCAGTTTTACCTGCGCAGATACCCAGCCCACCCGGAGCCTTCGGCCCTCCCCGGCTATTTTACTGGCCGCCGACACGGGGCAGCTCACCGTAACGGTTTGCATCCCCGTGGTGTCAGGACGGATGGTGCCCGCCCTCACCTGTTCGGCAGAGCACCCTCCAGTCCTAGCCACGGCGGCCACAACGTCTTCCGCCGTCACGCAGTCGTCCAGGCCCAGAATGCGCATGTCAGCGCACTTGGTAGGCCTGGAAACCCGGGCCTCATCCGCATTTAGGGACGCCCTAAGCCTTTCAGCCAGGGCATCAGCGGTCGGGCCGCTGGCCGCACCGGGGATCTCCAGCATCCGGGCCCCCGTCGCAGTGACCTTCATCCGGAAGCCATCGGCGACGCCGATCTCCTCCAGGTTCACTGCCGCCCACGCCTTAGCGAGCACCTCGCGGTAGGACACGCCCTTCTTTTCCGCTTCCGGCTGTAGTGTAATCACTACAGCTGCGGACTTCGGGGCGCGGAGCCTAGCCGCGGCGCTTCGCTTCTTGCGCCGCTGCCGCCTCTCCTTTCTGTTGGCCGCCCTTTTGGCTTTACCCGCCTTCCTGTTCTCCCCGGCTACTTGCCATTCGGCGTTGGCCGGAGAAGAATTAGAAGGCGGAGGCGACCGTCCCGCCACAATGGCTGGGGCCCTCGCCTTCTGCGCAGCCATCTCGACCTTCTTGGACTTGGACTGCGCCGATTTTGCCGGAGGCGTGGGCTTGGCCGCAGGCTTGGCCGCGGCAGCCACGGTGGCCGCAAAGGTAGCCGGCTTGCTTGCTGCTAGCGGGGGACGCAGGACAATGCCCTCCAGAACGGAAAACCGATTATGGAAGGCAGCCAGCTCCTGCCGCACCAGGGTTAACACCCGTTCTTCCACAGGCACTGGCTGGCCCTGCCCTTGCTGCGCCCCCACCTGTGGCACTTCCTGCGGGCCAGCTCCTCGGAGCCGGGCCAGGTCCGCTCGGAGCTCCTCGTTCTCCTTTCGGAGAAGCTCCATAGCGGCCGTCAAGCGGCCCACCTCCGCCCGCATTTCGGACATTGCGTCCGCCGGAGTTCCGACTTGAAGGGCCCTCGCTGCCGCTATGATGGTGGCCGTGGCAGCGGGTATGACCTTATCTTTAGAGGACTGAATCCTCTTTAAGGCCACACCCCTGATTGCGGCTGCAACGACCTCCTCGAAGCTACTGGCCGCTCCCTTCGCCTTGGAGATGCCAGCGGCGTCCGGCTCACCGCCCGAGGACTCAGAAAGGGTCGCGTTGCGGCTGGCCTCTCCAAGTGGTTCCTTTTCGGCTGGGCTGGCTCTGTTCAAATCGCTGTCCTCCTGGGTGGAGAGCCCTCTACCCACCCCCCGCTCCCGAACCCCGCCCCGCCTGTTAATTTTTTTGCGGGCGTTGCTCAGGCCGCCATCAGAGGACGACCCCTGGCCGTCCCCTGGTTTGGAGCGCTTCTTCTTCAAGAACTTCGCGTTCTTAGCAGCCCCCACCTCCACGGGCTCCGGGCTCTTAAAAGAGCCCTTCGCCCCAGATGCGGCGTCGGACTCCGACCCCGCATCGCTCCTCTCATCCTCTCCTGTCGTCTTTTGGGTTTTTTTGTGTTTTAAAGTTTCCATTTTGAATCCCACGAGTGTGGGGGATATAAAACGTCATTCCTAGGTTTACCCCCTGTGCCTAGGTAAGTCGGGTTACATTTGTTTCCCAACCAGAGGTTCGACTGGTCCCTGGCTGGGGGTGCGCTAACGACTGATGCGCCACCTGCAACTACGAAGTTACAGATGGCACTACTCCTCAGCCATTCATACCCTCGCCACGCACCAAAACTTGGTATTAGAGGATTTTTTATAGAGGTTATCGTCCTCGCGATCCGGGCGACTAAGCCAAGATCCTCGTCCCGTTCCGAGTCACAAAACATGACCGTGATCTCTTTCCGGATTACGATTTCGACGGGTGCAGTCAGGAGAATCAGTTCTCCCGCTGCCAGCTCGTTGGCAGGGTAAGTGCACAACGAGCACCGCCCCTGCTTCTTCACTCATGGAGAAGCGTCCTCCTTCGGCCTTTGGGCCCTTCCTCCACGGACCATTCAGGTCCTAACCTGCGCCCACTCAACCATCCCTCTGTAAGCAGAGAGAGGAGTAGGCCACCGTCCACCCAGGAGGAGCATTACGCTCTCCCCCTCGCAGAAATTCGCCATAAACAATACCCTCTCCGAAAAAACACCACAACCTTTTTCGAAGAGAGTATTGTCCATGCCCAGGGTGCACCGGCCCGACGACTGCTCTTCCCCTCGAACGTATTCATAAGGGACCAGCAGGCATCAGGCATACGGGGAGGTTTTCTGCACGCACCCCTTCTATTGACGCCTGAGCTGGACATCGTCCTCGTACCTGCCTTTTCAGGTCGTCCCATATATGTTCAATTGGATTTCACCAGGTACGAATATCAACTCCGTTTTTGCTTCAATAGCCTACAACATACAGGACCCACTCCCGTATGCCACTGTTTCCGCAAAACAGTCTCCTAAAGATTCTTTGTCGACGGTCACTACCATGCAGGCACATCCAGGATTCGTCCGAGAACAGGACTCGCCTCCATTGCTCGATATCCCAATCTAAGTGATCGCGAGCAAACTGAAGCCTGGCTTGTCGGTGGGCTGGAGACAATTTAGGTCCCGTGGCTGGCCTTTTCGGGGTCAGGTTAGCTTCTTTGAGTCTTCGCCTCACTGTTCACTCGCTGACAGCCCTGGTGACAATAAATCAGTCATCTCTCACCGAAGTGCATCGCTGTTGTCCAGATCCTGGTCCCCCGACTAAGTTTCCAGTCTTCCTGAACCTCTTGTATACCTTCGAGACACAAGACTGGCACAAATGAATCTGTTGAGCGATAGTACGCTGAGACAATCTTTGCTGGATTAGGATGACGACTTGAGCGGCTTCTATAGGTATAGTTTCCATTTTATTTTAGCTTCAGTATTCCCAGTGACGTGAAATATTGGACTAATGATCAATTTTCATAAACTCCCCTTTTTATAGGGTTTCAGGATTACCAAATTATAAGGTTTAAGGTTTTAAAAATTGATGATTTTTGTTTTACGTTCCATGACATAAGGTGAATAATCTCTGGTTATGATATTGAAAGAGGTTGAAAGCTAACAAAATTGTCATTCAAATGATATGCCGCAATCCATAGTTCATTGCATAGAAGTTGTAAAAATTTGTTTCGAGCAGCGGACAATGAAGTGATTCCAGTTTATTGCTCGCGAGTGTAGTATAAAAGATTATTTAGACGATAAATTACAATTTACACTAAGGACATAAACAAACATTTACATTTAACCCGGCGCCAATGTCGCTGGGTCATATTGACCCGAGGTGATTTCAAACGGCCATATTTTGTATTTTACGTGCATTGTGGTTTTAAACGTTCTAGTAGCTGGCGATACAGTACCCCTCCACCCGCACCGCTAGTGAACTCAGTGCGACGTCGCCTGCGCAGGGAGATACACGTGCGTCAAGCAAAACCGGGTAAATATGACCCAACGTCATCAGTGGCGTACTGTTTTTGTGACATATTTTTATTTGTATTTTTTGTGTTTATTTGTTCATTTTCTTATTTGCTTTTAGGAATTTGGCAAATATGTCTTTCACAAATCGCTCTGAAAGAATATTACAGGTCTTAGAGTAATCGGACTCCAACAGTGCAGGAACGAAGAACCCGAGTGAATTTGCCTCGGCAATTGGTCCAAAAGAATCATAGATTTCGCGGGGATGCGTTCTGAAGAGCCTCCCCAGAAGGTTCCTGGAGCTCGTAGGAGATGTCAGGTGTGTCCTTCAAAAAAGGATAAGAAAACTAACTACACTTGCTGATACTAGCTACCAGATATACCAGCTATACATACTCGTATGCCCTGATCATTACATCCTATACTGCGAAAATTGTAGCAGTTCCATGGCTAGGTATGAGGAAACTGAAGACTGATTATAAGTTTAATTGTAGTTCCTAAGTGCGTATGATCTCTCTATTAGTAAATAAGATTTTTGTTTTGTTATTTTAGTAAGTTTTCTATATGAAAATTTTAACAATTACTCAAGTTGTGTTTTCAAATTTGATTTTGCATGTGTTCTGAAAAAAGTTAATAAAAGTTGATTTTATGAATATATTGGCATTTTTGTCCAGTATTTTATCCAGTAAATAATAACACAAACTAATACTTGAATCATTAAAATAGTCTGATAACATTACATAACATTTTGAAAAATGCTGGTAAACTTCGGGTCACCATGACCCGGTGTCATAGTCCGCGTTATTATTTTCACGTCATTGGCGCCGGGTTAAAACTACACGATAAATACATATTTAAACAAATAAGTCAACTAATATAAATAATTCAATCAATCATTTATTTGCAACGAACGTAGGTTACATTTAATTACAGGTGGAGTAGATAGAGTGAGCCATGTACATTCTGCCTGGAAATAGGCATGCAAAAATTATTAAAAAAAAATAGAAGAAGAAACTACTACAGAACTACTACTATAGAAGAATATAAACTTACAAATTAAAATGCCACAGTTAGAATTATTACAATTATACATACATTAATTGATATTGAAAAATGTCAAATTAAAATGTTACTATAGAATAAAATTAAAAATAATTTCAATAACCAGATTGCAATAAATATTTATATATAAATGAATTATTTAATAAATAAACAATGCAATAATTATTTTGAATTAATAATAAATTTAAGTTAATAATTAATAAATAATCGTGCAATAAATTAGTTATAATAACCAAACATCATAGTTAAAACAAATACTGACAGCAACAGGAATAACTAACTAAAACTATAAAGGTATAACATAAAAAAAGACCTACTTACTCAAACGTACTACTTACAACTTAAACCAAAAATATTTACTAAATAGGTGCATGAATAAATTAAATATTAGATGAAGAAAAAAGTAGTCATAAAATAAAAATATAATTACCAAAAAATATAAATACCTTAATAATATAAACACAAATAAGCGCTCTTCCTCCTCTCTCCTACTATGCTGTGCCCGACAGGGTCCATAATTGTGTCTTTAATTTTAAGCCTACCACCTGTTTTACTAACATTATGGAACGCAATAAAGAATTGTGAATTGTTGTGACCATCCTGACTGCTCACCGCTTTACAGATGACTACAGTAACCATTTTTAGGGTTCCGTAGTCAACAAGGAACCCTTATAGATTCGCCATATCCGTCTGTCTGTGGGTCTGTCTGTCTGTCCGTCCGTGCACCTGTCCCCGGCTTAGCTCAGAGACTCTTTGTACTAGAAAGCTGTAACTTGGCATGGGAGTAAAGTCGTAAAAAAAAAAAACGGTTGTCTGTAAAGTCAGTTTACTGACGATAGTTGAACGTGACAACGTCATAAGCCTGAAATGGAACGCCTCAGAGCGAGGTAACGCCGCATGGGAGGTAACGCCGCATGAGAGGTAACGCCGCATGAGTCATGTTTTTTCGTGCGTGCAGCCGGCTCCATCGAATTATAAGACGTTGTCACGTCAAAAAGCATATCATTTAAATGAATACTTTAAAAGATATCACAGATTTCAAATAACGAAATAAAGTTAATTTAAATTACGAATTATAACAAAATAATATTATGGTTGATTGCTACGATAGATAAAACGGCTGAACGAAATTTAATGAAATTTGGTACACATATAGTTAATAACCTGGATTATTACATAGGATAAATTAATATTGGTAGTACGTTTCCGTGGGATAATTTCCGACCTCCACGACGGCTTAGCTGCGGGCAAAAGCTAGTACATTGCTAGTATTGCATAAAAACCAGAAGTCAGATATATTTTCAAAAGTCTAAAAGAATTCTTTAGTGAAGCTGGTAACATACTTTTGTTTTTTGTATCTAGATAACCACATGTTGGTCAATAGAATTTTGTCTGAAGTCTAAAGAACACAGGCAGTTTTGGTGTCGCTTAATTTCACAAGCGTTCATGAATGAAAGTTTGTAAATTATATGAAACAGTCCTTACTTACAGGCTCTACTTTGTATGCATAAGCTTTTTTTTATTAAACTGCACAAAAAAAAATATAAAACAAATATTTGATTAAATCTGACTATCAAAACGCAATTATTTGCAATATCTAAACGCAGAACATAGGACGGTAGCTATGGAGTTACTGTACTCACCAGAATATGGTATTTCTGTTTCTATAATTATGCTAATCAGCAGGATTTTGGTGGTAGTGGTTTCATCGTTTAAACTATTATGAGACTTTTATTACCTCGGAGTAACACTGGGCAAGACGTTAATTATTGAATTCACAACTCAGTGCTGTTCCATCAAAACAAAAGAGTATAATTTTAAGCTTTGGAGGCAGCGCATATTTCTATTTAAAAATAAAATGTTTTGTATTAATAAACATAGCTTACCGATAGTTAAATAAATCCACTATGTATATGTTTTTTTGAGAATTTAGCTTTCAAGGCAACATTAAAGTTGTCCAAAATAATAGGCCCATTTTGACATATAACTTGAATCGATTTATCGTGACTATCGAGTACCGAGGCGTATGGTTACTTCACTAGTTACGTCGCGATTGACCATCGCGACGTAACTAGTGATAAATCGGTTCAAGTTAAATGTCAAAATGGGCCAATTATTTTCGACAAGTATAAAATCTATTGATGTCAGCATCAAATCAGACATGTCCATGTATTGTCATGTTTTAATGTCACTACTCTGTCTTGTTTGATGTTAAGTTGTAAATAATTGTAAATTAGTTTGTTTACTACTAGTTTTATTTGTTTTGTTGTGAAGTATAACACACACGAAAGACACAGACAACAACACACGAACATGAGGATTGTACGTAAACCAGGTGTGCAGAGATGATCGAGTCTAAAGCAATGCCATAGGTTACGTTTGCTGCTAGCATGTGTGATGAGCATCGTATGGAGATGCCGACGACAAGCATGACGCCCGTGCCGTCTACTCAGTTATTCGACGAAATTCTTCAATGATTAGAATGTAATAATCACACTTCACACGAATATTATAAAGGCGAAAGTTTGTAAATGTGTTTGTTACTTCCTAACGCTCAAACGGCTGGACCAATTTTGATAAAATTTTGTACGGAGGTAGCTGGACCCTAGATTAACATGTAGCCTATCTTCCTTTTTATCCCGATATTCCCACGGGATCGATTCGGTCTAATATAAATTATTTATTCAACTACCAAATAAATGTTTCATTTTTGGAAGGAATACATAATAATAGGTAGGAATAAGCCGACCAAGATAGTAAGACAACATGATGGGATGCGCGGCCCCCCAGCCTTCCTAGGTCTTAATTTCTACATTCACCTTTGAACCTCGCACACGTATAATAAGGTATTAGGTAGGTATAGGCATAGACAAAGACATTTATGTCTACTTATTAATATAATAATATTGAATCGATTCACGACGCAAAGCGATAGCGCGTTGGTTTGTAGTTGCAGAGCAACAAACTATAGTTTAGAAGTAGCATAGTTCATGTTGGACGTATCTCTAAGTCTCATTTTTGCTTTTCTTCATCCAAAAACGTAGTAGTAATAACATTATACATTTTGTTAATCATCACGTCATTATGGCTACTTGTTTTGCATAGAAGTGCATGGAGTATAATAAATACTAAAAAATAAAATGCATTTATTTCAGACATAATAAATTGTTCATATATAATGTTAGTAACAAAAGTCTTAAAAACTATGTTAGTATTGTAGCATTCTCGAAATACTTTCACATAAAACAAAAAAATAAAAAACATTGCATCATCTCGTCACGTGAAGCCGAATAAGCCTCCCCAGCACTGCAGACTCCGGCCTTTCTGACACCATCTTCAGAATTCTGTTAGTGCTCCCCCGGATCCCACACATCAGAGATGATGCTTTTTTACGCATTATGGCATAAAAATCGTCAACCCTTGCATCAGCAAACATGCCTGAAGCGCTACAGGAACGTGGGAGCCCCACCAGACTTCTGAAGGCGTTGTTATATTGTACGCGAAGAGCGTTGTAGGCCCGCTGCGTCCAGCTAGTCCATTGAGCGCTGGTGTAAAAGCTTTGGCAGTAGGCCCTGAACACTGTCACTTTTACGTCTACTGTACACCTTGCAAATCTATGCACCAACATATTTGCACGCACCGACAACGCCCTTCGCACCCGGTACGACATCTGCAACATCACTAAGGGTCTCAGTCACTGTGTCCTAGGTACTTAAACTGAGAGACACGTTCTAGAGGTACTCCGTTTAAACAGACTGGGGGTACATGCTCCGGTGACTTATTCTTACCTTTAATAACCATAAACTCACTTTTCTTCTCATTGTACTTCAGACCATGAGCTTCCGCATATGAGTCACAGATACCGAGCAGTTTTCTCAATCCACTGAGCGACGGACTCAGCAACACCATGTCGTCAGCGTAACTGATGTTGCTAACGCAGACGTCATCTATATGACAACCAACGTGACTGTTACTGAGCCCTGAAGAGCTAGTAGGATCTTCTACATGTCCAATGTGTAGGGGGCTTAATATGGCTTTATGGGGTACTGTGTTAAATGTTACAATAATATACCTTGTGATATATTGAAATTAAATGAGAGAAAATTTTAAACACATATTAAAAGTACACTTTGTAAACAAGCATATTACAAGTTAGAGGATTATATCCAGGACAGGAATGCTTGGAAACATGCTGGTCCAGCTCCATAGGACAATCTAGAGTCTAGACAAAATCAAACTGGTTGCTATTTTTATGGTAAAATCTGTTATTTGTATGATATTGATTTTACATTCTGTGATAACCTATACTCACACACTGACTTATTTTTTTATTTTTTTTAGAAAAACATACTTTTACGATGTTTGTAAATATGTGAACACCATGTATCTATCTAATAATTAAGTTATTTTTCATTGCTTAGTTTTTAATTCGTTTTACCTATTATGGTATAGTAATTTTATTCTAGGTGCATCGTCTTCACATATAATCATATAATTAATGTAATCAATCAAAATATTGTAAAACATTTTTAAAAGAGTACCGGTGGAGTTTCTTGCCCATTCTTCTCCATACGAAACTACCTTTTGGAAGGGGCAACTAACTAGAATCAATTCTATTTTTTTTGTAAATTTTGACGTTCATAAGTGCCTCTTATGTGCCTATTTGAAATAAATGGTTTGACTTTGACGTTGACTTTGACTTTGAATATGCAAAGTCAGGATCCGCTTTTCCCTTCAGTAGCCATTATTAGACCTATTAATTTCCGCCATCTTTGAATGTCATATTATTATAATGTTTACCACATATTATACAGGGTTACTGGTAACTCGACGTATTCCTTGCAGGACGTTATATTAGGGTTCAAAGGCAACAAATTAAGCCACCAAATGTTCTACCGACATTCAGTAGTTTTTGAGTTTTTTTGTTTATAAAGTAATGACAAAAATTACGAAAAATATACCTAATGTTTAATTAGTGATCACTGCCAAAGGTTTAGGTATTTTTGAACTTTTAATTAACAACAAAGACCAACTACGGCATCAGCTATGATAGTAACTAAAATTCCAGTACAGTCGCGTCGTAAACCATTTATAAATTGGATTTTCATAAAACAACTTAAAATCTAATTAACTCAAAAAGTACTGAATTTCGGTAGTACATTTGGTGGCTTAATTTGTTGCATTTTAACCCTACTATGACGTCCTGCAAGGAATACTTCGACTTACCAGTAACCCTCTATATTCTTTGGTTCACTGTCACGGGGTCTGTATAAACGGAGCCACCTGCGCTATAAACAACGATTTTCTGACGAAACACAATATTAAAAAATATACGATTACCCCACTTTCTTAATTTGATCGGGATCTATCTTTTGATGGTATTTGTACGAATATACGCGAAATCTAGGTGCGACACCCAGATTACACGGAGTCCTGCCATTCTTCATTATTTTTTAAATTTACAAATAATCTCTGTTGTTAAAACGACTGTTTAGAGTCAAACTAGTTTAATGAAACAAAAAATAAAAACGAGCAAGCCTTACAGTAGTCGCATAGGATGTGTAACATCTGACATCTCACCTCGGTAATAAGCAACTGAGCAGCGACAGAAATTTACCTCATTTATAAAAGCTAAACACTGAAATATTTATTCGAATAATTAATTATATACTGGTGGTCGAAAATTTACCCCCTCTACTTACCATGCATTCATTCCATGCTATTAAAAAGACCTTACTTATGCCATGCTCAAGCTGTGACTTTTTGTTACACACTTCCGTCCCTTTTCACGAAATCACTCCCACAGAAAGCGACATGAAAAATGTTACACATAAAAAAAACTCATCGAGATGATCCGACTTATGTACTGAAAAATTACAAACACGCGCAAGGCAAAATATTTTACTTCAATATTAATGATCACATACCCTTGGTATAATTATCTAAGTCATAGACGGACAAACAATACTAAATATATTTTTATTTGAAAATACGCTGCCAAACATCTAAGCAAGCGGCAAATAAAAAATATATAAATATTTTTGTATCGTGCTCTTTCCAAGCAGAACCACAATATTCTATGATTCACAATATTATGATTATGGCTAATTAAACCTAAAATCGGCAGTATTTGTCGACGACAATAAATAGTTTCTTTCAACCGTGTATGGTCCGTCTGTAATATAAAAAAAAAAACATTGGTTATAAAAACATTCCATCTCATTTGGCTGTTCCATTTTTCTTATCCAAGGGCGCAAACTGTCATCATTATAAACAATCTCACATGTTTTAAACAAGCACACGTCTATCAGTTGTTGTTTTTAACAAATTAGGAACCTTCTCTGTTGATTTAAATCTATTACTGGTTTCAACATGGTTTCACATTTATTTGAATTTAAACACTCCTTACCTTCCGCAAACCACTGCGTTGAAGGAATGCCAGAATCAAGTCTAGCAGCAGTAATTGCTTCCCTCGTCGCAAAGGCTACGACCACTGCCATGCATATTGGAGGCTCACCGATACCTGTTCGGAAAAACATAAATTATTCGCCTTAATTTATGTCATTTCATTTGAATTTTATTTTAACCTCCTATTTAACTGTATATTCTATTATGTTTTCCTAGTAACGTTATTGTATCTCTGTATAAAAATCTCTACAGCAAAATGCTTCGGAAATTATAGGATTCAGACATTTAAAACCATTTTCATGGTTTTGAATTCTATTATTTCCGCTAATGATTCTTTTTAGGGTTCCGTACCGAAATGGTAAAAAGGAACCCTTATGGTGAGACTAATTCTGTCTGTCTGTCACACCTGGATATCTCAAGAACTACTAATGCTCTTACTTGAAATTTAGAATAGTTTTAGATGACGTTTGCCCAGCTATGTATTTTGCAAATATGAAAGAATTTTTTTTTTTTTTTTGCAAAAGGGACTAAAAGTGGATCTTAAAAATTTGAAGTGGGGCTACTAGGGTATGTGGGGTATCATATGAAATAGCGCTGTTTGCACATTCTCAAACTTTTTTTTTTTAGGCAGCGTCGTTTCCGACTTTTGATGAAAAATGTAATAAAAAATACCGACGCCTAGTTTCGCCACTGCGTCGACTGCCGGGAAGACACGGCGCGCCATACCCCCCCTCCCCCCTCGGCCGGCCCAGGGCGGAGGACATCCACGAGAATTTTCCAACCCGGCAAAAAAAAAAAGGGTAAGATACTAAGTGTCGGAACAAAGCGTATATTTTATTTTATTTATTTGGGACAAAAAACAGTTATACATTACAGCATTTACAGAAATGATTTTTAAAACAGTCGAAAAAAAGTATAACCCGCACTATTGTCTACGAAGTGACATCGGAGTATGAAAACGAACGCATGTTTAAAAATAAAAATAAATAAAGATTACATATTTAAAAGACATCATATAAACGTACGGAGCCCTCGGTGCGCGAGTCTGACTCGCTCTTGACCGTTTTTTTGTTTGTTCTTGCAATCATTTACGTTGTTCCGACACTTAGTATCTTACCCTTTTTTTTTTGCCGGGGTTGGAAAATTCTCGTGGATGTCCTCCGCCCTGGGCCAGCCGAGGGGGGAGGGGGGGTATGGCGCGCCGTGTCCTCCCGGCAGTCGACGCAGTGATGAAACCAGGCGTCCGGCTCCCTGTTTATGCGACACAGGTACTTCCCGAAGCAACCATGCCCCGAGAGCACCTGCGTCACCCGAAACGACAGAGAGCCGTGCCTCCTCCCGAGCCAGAGCTCGAGTACCGGCCGGACCGCCCCGATGGTGACGAAACGGTAGGGCGTGAAAGCCTGTCCCGCCATTCCAGCAACAGGGCAGCGCGAAGCTGTGACCGACGCAACGCCACATGTCGCTGCATCAGCCACTCGTCCCGCGCCCTCGCTTCCTCGCGCCACCGACAGTGACGCGAGTACATTCGCGTCGAGGTCCCTGGGCGGGGATCCCGCCGCCAGTATGCAAGCCGCCTCGTAGAAGATCATGCGATTTTTTATTTTTTTTTAGGTGGGAAGTTATCAAATAACATCTTCCGCTCTGGTCAGACTTTTACTGACTAAAACCCACCCGTGTTCCTTCCATTGCCTGTGTGCCAGGGCCACGATATCCCTTTCGGACAAACTCGCAACATCAATGACCTCCGCCCTGGGGCGGGCGGAGGGGTCTGTCAGACTCTTACTGACTAAAAACCCGCACATCTTGTACCGGGGATCTTGGGATCTAGTGCGACTTCCGCGATCCCCGGCTAGTGCTGGCTCGCCTCCGCGGGCCATCACAAGTCTGGGGGGGGGGGGGTGAGGTGTTTGACTCCCGTGACGTCTGAAAGGGACGCGCGTAGCACAATACGCGCCGCCACCTCGGGTCCAGTATGATAGGAGAATAGTATCTTACCCTTAACCTGCATTTCACTGATAAACAAACAATGTATTCTTTAGCGAAATAATTTTCTTAAACTAGATAATTATGTCGCTGTAACAAAGAAACAAATAGAGAGCAATACCACTAACGTACACTTAGATCCAAAAACGCAATCATCGCTAAAGGAATTCTTCCTAAAGTAGACCCTCCAGTCCTGAGGAATGTCCCTGGCTAACGGAACATGGTAATTCCAAGATCGATTGGTAAGGAGTTCACCCGATGGAGAATAGACCAGATTCTCACAAGTCCAATAACCAACACCCATCATAAAGGCTCCTTCTACCTAAAGAAGATTATATGATTAATTTTGAAAATAATTTACCTGGATTAAAAATATTAGTAATTATTTAATAATTTTGATATTTCTGAAAAATTCTTACTTGACCAATATCAATTTCAGGACTAACACTCTGTCCAACATCTTCACAAAGGTCCACCCTCAGCAACTGAGATTGTCCAGTGAGTATATCGACTTCTACTTCCGCTAAAGTAACTCCATAAATAACAAATGGGTATTCCTCATCAGTCCTCGTTAACCCATGGGCTTGTAAGTCCACATTGTCATTATAAGCTTTTGTTATCAACTCTTCCCAAGTAGGATTGTCCATGGCATCTCTGATTGGCTTTAGTCTATCTAGAAGTTGCTGACAAGCTCGTTTTACTCCTAATATTACATTCTGATTTATGATACTACCGCCAGATAAAGAACAGTTTGGTGCTATCACAGTGTTGTTTTCCTTCACTATGATTTTTTCAACAGGAATCTTTAGCAAATAAGCTGCTACTTGGACTGCTTTTGTGTTTATTCCTTGACCCATTTCTATAGCACCGTGTGTTATTACTACAGAACCATCTCCACGGTATACTGATAAATTAATGTAAAGATTGATTCCTCCAACGGGAGTCCATCTTAGAAAAGCGAATCTGAGTCCCCTTTTCTTCCATCTATTTTCAGTGTTAAATTTGCTGACTGCTTCTCGTCTCTTGGGATAATCGGATTGTATCATTACATAGTCGATCATTTCTTTCATGTCAGTACTATATTGTGCATCTAAATTGGCCAGCCTTACGTCTAAAGGATCTAGGTTCATCTCATATGCGATCTGTTCCATTATAAATTCTGACATTGCAACATGTTCTAATGTTCCTGTGGGAAAAGCAATTATTGATTTAATGTAATCGTGTCCAAAATGTGTAAAGAAATTGCGTCTTTTTCGAAGTTTTGTACTATTGGATTTTCTATTTATTTTGTAATCCATAAGAACTTACCTGGTGCTCTCGCCCAAGTATTCTTAGCAGTATCAGTTATAGAATCAAAACTCGTGTAAGTCCATCGACCCCTGTTGTAGGCTTTATTAAATTGGCCGACACCAAGCGAAGTAAACTGTTCGTTGGTTTTGTATCCGTTGTCTTCAAATACTCTGTAGTTTATGTGTTGTATAGCACCGGTGCTACTCACGCCAGCCTGGAGAATATGTACATAATCAGCGTATAATGTTCCCACTGCTGGGACACAGGCCTCCTCTCTTTGAGAGGGAGTGGGCTGTAATCCATCACGCGGGCCCAGTGCGGGTTGGTAGATGTCACATGTCTTCGATTTTTTTAAGTTTCCACACGATGTTTTCTTTCATCAAAATATGTAATTGACTCTAATAAAATGTCACAACGAGGATATAATAATAAAGGACACAGTGATACGATAAGATACTTTACTAACTACTTATACTTTACTAAGATATTTTACTAGTCTTAAGTTATTTAATGAAATTTTTAGGTTTTTACACCTAATTTACCACGGAAGAGCACTGTTTTCCAAGATACAGGTTTTTACCTAGTTTGGAATTCAGGAGTTCATATAGTTTTAGCCGTCTACTCACTTCCATGATTTGTATTCTAGTTCTTAGGAATATGACTGTATTAGGCTATATTTTATTGAGTCCAAATCGACGTTATATTATTATTATTACTTTGGTCGAAAACAGAAGTAAACTCTCATAAAATGTTGACTAAAACATGATCATGGTCAGTAGAATATTGAATATAAATACAAAATTACCTCAAAATCTGAACAGCAAGGCAGTCTCTTACCCAGTGCTTTAGTATTAGTAGTCAATGATTGAATAAATCGACACGGTCTGTTTAATTTCATCACTACCAATGCAGCGGCGACTGCCCCCTGCGTACTGCGGGACAATTTGATGCCATACGCACCTCCAATACGACGGGTGTGTACGTCAACCCTAGGAATATGTTTCATGCTGGATTATATTTTAACGCAATGTGAATAAATAAATTGAATTGAATTGAATAGTAAAATCTTTGATTATCTTTTAATGGTTAGTGTAACCTGATTTAGCTTGAGTAAGCAGTCAGTAGTGGAATGACAGCTCACTTCAAGCTCACATCACTAACTTAAGTTTACACGGTGAGAATTTAACAGAATAAATCGGCAGGTACAATGTGGTCTTCAAGGGGCTTCACACTACTACAACTTAGTCAGCAATGATAAGAAAGAACTTTAAGACAATCTAGGTGAAAGTTATAATAACTTACTGGTTCTGATTAATCTTCAAAGCTCTTGATATCATCAACTGCACACCTTCCGTCCACTGCGTTGCGCAGTACACGTCTAGTCCCTCATCAGATGGCTTTACGACGGTAGTCAGAGTTTCCATAGTATAATGGTACTGACCATAAACTGTATTAAGCCCTGTTATTATTTTATCTACATCTGTACCTGTGTCAGTAGCAACAACCCTTTCATATTGAACACTTCTGCTTGAATCTATAGTCTTTTTTACATCAATGAGTGGGTCTTTGACATTCTCGTATGTAGCTTCTACTAATTTAGCACCTCTGTCAGCAATATATCGGCTTTCAGCCACAACTATGCCTAGCGGTTGGTTGAAATATTTGACAGTACCACTGGCTAGGACTTCTTCATTGGCAGTATACAAGAAAGAGTCAGGTGGAGTAAAAGAATTTATTCCTGGTATGTCTTCTGCTTTATAAAAAGCTATGACTCCTGGCAGTGCCTATAAAAAAAACTTAAATTGAAATGTCAATAAAGGTAAAACTGCTAGAGTCTCGAACTGTTAAAGTAAGCTAACGATACCTAGCAAGATATAACGTTTTTTTCTTACATTGAACTGGCCGAATAAATAAAAAAAACTAAAATGTAGTTTTCAACTGGTGATCTGTATGTACGTCACCGAGACCTAACATTATGCCAGAAATCAAATTCCTGCATTGCATGCGTTGCAAAACCTTGGTGACAGACGAACAAGAAAGTGAATTTATAAAGGTTACGATTTTCGTTTGTTCGTAACATTAATATTGTGCTACAAGGGTGGAATGTAGGTTATTGCAAACGAGCTGTCATTAACAAGCCCGAGCCGAAGGCAAGCCGAGGGCGTGTTTGTTTGTTTCATTTGTTTCCAATAACCTACACACCCGTGTATCACACGACGTGTTTCAATAGACTTGTGGAAAATAGTGAAAAACAAATCAAAGAATTAATTAACGTTTTCAGAAAATGGCGCGTTTTTGTAACTGGACATATTTTTTTTACAAAGAAATCAGCCTATACAGTCTATTCAATTTTTGACAAATGTTGATGTGAAAATAATTAAATTAAAACTGGTAATTAAATATATTGAAGAACCATTTAAAAGACTTTTGAGAATTCAATGCTAAGACGTACGGACTCATTCGATTTTCCTCGTATAAAATCTATCCCATTTTATTCTATGTATGAAAACTCCTTGACACTAAACTTTTTAAATTGACTTATAAATTAAAAACTCAACTGAAAAACTAATGATAGAGCTCGTAAACCAAAGTTACGACCGCGTAACAGAAAGATGCCTATGCAAAAGATTTAATTTTCGAATCATAATTATAACCTCTAAAAGTACGCCATGTTTAACAACTGTATTGAAAAATATTTTGTCGTCAAACTCATACTCAAACTCAAACTCAAAGCATTTATTTCAATTAAACCATTTACAGGCACTTTTGAATTGTCAACAAGTCGGTCAGTTACAAATATGAAGCTAGTTGCCCATTCCAAATAGTAGGTTCCTATGGAGAAGAACGGGCAAGAAACTCCACAGACACTCTTTTAAAATAAAATATTTGATACAAAGTATTGGTTACATCATTCTTATTGAAAATATACATGTGAGAACGATGCAAAACGTCAGAAGCGTCCGTGATAAAAAAAAAACAATTCAAAACTAAAATAATTAAAAATAAGCCGTGGCAGCTAAGAGATGACCAGTCCCAACTGACAGCGCCCGTTCACGAACATGACGCATGGATCAGCACCATTCAGCTCAACCATTTTGAAGGGAGCTAAATGATCCAACACACACGCCACCATCAGCGAGACATCTGAGTGAGCATGACATACTCTCAGCTGCCAGGACATATTCAAGTCAATGAAAGACATATTACCCGGTAAATGGTAGCTCTATTGTACATAGTACTCACACCTGTGTTATGCAATTATATAATACAAAGGTGATTGAGTTTATACAATGAAAAGATAGTCTTACAATCTTCAGCAGCTCCAACAGTATTTTCAAATGTTAATCAATTAGTTGACGTTGTGGAGCAGGACCAGCATTGAGCCAAGCATTTCTATCAGCGATGTAATCCCCCAGCCTATAATATGCCTGCTTGCATAGTGTGCGTTTTATACAAGATTTGAATTTCGTCTCATTCAGTTGAAGTATGTGGGGAGGAATTTTATTATAACATTTTAAACAGTACCCCATGAAAGATGAGTCTACTTTAGCCAGTCTGAAACCTGGTTGAGCTAATAGATCCCTACTTCTAGTACTATAATTATGTCTTTCGCCTCTTTTACTAAAAAGATGTAAATTTTTTCTTACGTACATGATGTTTTCATAGATATATTGACAAGACACCGTCATGATGTTAATATTCTTAAACAGTTCCCTAAGAGAATCGCGCCTGCGGAGATTATATATGGCTCTGATGGCTCTTTTCTGCAGAATAAAAATAGACTTGATGTCTGCAGCCCGTCCCCACAGTAAAATACCGTAAGACATGATACTATGAAAGTAACTAAAATAGACTAGCCTCGCGGTATCTACATCAGTAAATTGACGGATTTTTCTGACAGCATATGCTGCTGAACTTAGCCGTCCTGCAAGAGATGTTAAATGAGGACCCCATTGAAGCCTAGAGTCGAGCGTGATCCCCAGGAAAACAGTTTTATCGACGAATTCTAGTTTCTCTTGATTCAATACTATCTCATAATCACTACTTTTTACATTTGGTAAAGAAAATCGTATGCACTTAGTTTTCTTTCCATTTAATACTAAATTATTGGCCGTGAACCAATTTTGGACCTGCAGTAGGGTGTTATTTACGTCGTCAAAATTTGTAGTTCAAAAATTTGTTCGTCATTAAGGTGTAACAAATTCTTACCAAAGCTTTGCTAGCATCAATAGAGACAATATCTCCCAACGCGACTGTACTAAGTGCTAAAGCACAGAATACTTCGTTTGGGAAATGAGGTAGATCTTCAGTGTAGAAAGCCTCTCCTGCACATTGTATCTACAATCAAAGAACACAATTGTGAAACACAAAACTCAGGTTATTCTGAACATAATGAGAGTGGTTTTGTTTGAATATATGTTTTTTTTAGATTTTTATCTGTTTATAACAATTACTATTTCTTACCACCGCTTCCACTTTCTGTATGGGTTGAGTCAGGGGCCACACTGTTTGGTTGGTATCAAACACTTGAGTAGCTCTGGACACTGGACGGGTATCAGCCAAGTTAGTGGCTCCCGATTTGTAGCTAGCGTGAAGATTCGTCTCCGGTGATAACGATAGCAGACCCTGGGTTTAATTTGTTTTCAGTTTATAGTTTTGGTAACACAATATACCTAGTTCATTTTTTTATGTTTCTGTTTTATAAAATATCTTGAAATTATTGAAACTTTAATGTTTTAATATTATAGTGTCGTCAAAAATCAAAAGAACATATATCTACTCACTTATTGTTTTCATCTTCTACATTGAAATTCTAATACAGCAATTTCATCTGCAACAGTACAAGTACGAGCGAACAAAAAGCGATAGAAGCAATTCACGGAAGCTACGTGGATGACCTTGCTCAACATGCCGCGAAAATTTAAATTTCGAACTGTGCAGGCTTTTTTAGGCCAAGTCAGGCATTCTGACCCGAATATTTTTTATTTCTCTTTTTTTAACCGAGAGAATACTCCCAATAAATGCCATAGCTTGCGGAACTTTAATCTTATTTGTTCTTCGATTATCGACGAGATTATTCATAGGACTACAACAAGGAAATCCTTACTTTGTAAAACAATCCCAGAGCAACCTTCTTCCTATACTCCACTGAAGGATCCGGTGGATTGTCCTCAACCACCAGTTCTTCTTCCATGATTTTGAGTGCTGACGTCAGAGTCTCATTGGTGAACAGCTGCTTCCCAACTAGGAACTGCTCCGTGGCACCAGCCCTGATGAATGATGGGGAAAGAGCTCCAAAGACTATATTTGCGCTTTCCACCACGTTGTCAGTTTTCAATTTATACAAAAATCCTGCATTTACTAAGGCATGAGCGTTTTCAGAACGTGGCATCACCTGTAACATTTACATTGTTCTTAGACATAGGTATGTTTATTGTGTACTATGCATCATTTCTGAAACCCACCAAGTCTTGATGATGTATCAGCTTTTTAGATTGTTATTGTCTGATAAATATCTCGAACCAATTAATCGAATAAGTACATAAAACAAATAAAAAAATAGGAATAAGACTCGCTGAACACTTCACCTGGAAAGAACATATTGACGAAGTATGTATGAAAATAATTAGATTAGTTTATGCTTTAAAAAAAATTAAAGACGAGGAGAACCAACTGCGATAATGGTGTATCATGCATACATCTGTTCCATTATTCGGTATGGTATCAATGTTTGGGGGAATTCTTCCAAAATTTCTAGAATACTAATAGAACAAAAAAAAAACGGTCAAGAGCGAGTCGGACTCGCGCACCGAGGGTTCCGTACGTTTATATGATGTTGATGATTTCTGAAAAACTGTGCTATTTAAAGACATCGTTTTATTTCTCCTGTAATTTTTACATAAACTTCTATCACATAGAATAATTTCAGATTTTTCACTATGAAAACTTCGGAGATAAGGGGGTGGAACGGATTTTTTTTTACATTTTTCATCAAAAGTCGAAAACTACGATGCCTAAAAAAAATTTTTTTTTGAGAATTTGCAAACAATGCTCTTTTATATTTCCTTCCCTTTCCCCACATGCCCTAGTAGACTCCATTCGAATTTTTAAGACCCTCTTTCAGGCCTTGTTGCGAAAAAAGTATATTTAATTTAAATTTCTTTCTTATTTGCAAAATAGTTGGGTAAACGTCATCTAAAACTATTTCAAGTTCATAGCGTTAGGTTAGGTTAGGCGGATTCATGTGTCTGCACTGAATTTTAAATATAACATCTTTATTTGTACCCACCCACATTTTATGCAAATCAACGATTTTGATTGAACAAACGTCCTCTGTACCATTACTTGCAGAATGTTTTGATTTTTAGGGTTCCGTACCCAAAGGGTAAAACGGGAACCCTATTACTAAGGCTCCGCCGTCTGTCTGTCTGTCCGTCTGTCTGTCTGTCCGTCTGTCACCAGGCTGTATCTCATGATCGGTGATAGTTAGACAGTTGAAATTTTCACAGATGATGTATTTCTGTTGCCGCTATAACAACAAATAAAATAAATATTTAAGGGGGCCCCCATACAACAAACGTGATTTTTTTGCTCGTTTTTGCTCGATATTGACAACGGCAACAGGTAGAGGCTTGAAATATTCACAGAATATTTAGTTATATATTCACTTTAAAAATAAATAATTAAATTAAAATAAAACAAATATTTAAGGGGGGCTCCCATACAACAAACGTGATTTATTTGCTATTTTTATAGATAATGGTACGGAACCCTTCGTGCGCGAATCCGACTCACACTTGGCCGGTTTTTTTATACCAAAATACTCTGTTAACCTACAGACTGTAGCATTTAAACACATTGCCAAATATTTACTTTCAGTACCTATCTACACATTTCGTATTGTATTGTTTCGTCCATACAAAAACAGCGAATTTGCATTAGTATCGTTACGTCTGGCGAAACTTTATCGTCCAATAGCCTGTCTTTTATATTATATATCTAAATGTTTATAATTTTATGCTCTATGCTTCGATGTTTTTCAAATTTTAATGAAGTACAGATGTTCTATGTCACGAAGTCCTGTTGGTTATTGCAATTTGAACCTTATGTTTACCGCCATTAGAGCGACAAGAGAGGACTTCGTGAAATAGTTTAACTGTATTAACAGTGAGTTTAGTTAATTAGTTTGTGTTGCTTCTACAACTTAATTATCAGTAGATACTCTTAAAACATTTATTGCATAATTATTATGTATATGATTTTTAACTTTGAAACAAAAATGTTAGTATAATTATGATATTTTAGTGATACTGATTGCATATTTTTGTAGGTTGCTAGCTTTGTTGTACACCACCAAAATATGTTAGTTACCTTATGGGTTATTTTTGTCTGCTCATTGCACGATAGAATCTGTTTCACCAACTCCGCATTTTATATGCGTATGTCACAGATGGATTGTAGAATCCGCTGTTTCACATAACCACTAGCTGTTTTACAAAATTGAATTGGATTTTCATTGCATTACGTTTAACAAAACTGCTACCCACGCGGCCGCAGCACGCGGCTTTAGGCGTAATGCAGAATGGCATATCTGCTGTCACAATAAGCGTTTGGTGTAGCAACTAATGCTGAATCGGCCGTAGTAACCTAAGCTAGGGCACTCTGACCAATTAAAATTGGTTTAGGTTAGGTTAGAACTGTAACCAACTGCGCGAGAGCCGAGCGAGCGAAGCGAGCGGTGCCACAGCAGCGGCCAGCCAGATTGTGTCACCCTATGTTTAATTAATGCAAAGGTAGAAGTACACAATTATATTAGTAATGATGTTGTATGGGGGGTTAGAAAATTAGATGAAATTCAGAAATATCATGAAATTTGCAATAATAACTTTAGAAAAATTATGTTTCCTGATGAACTTCATAAATGTGCCGATAGTATGTGTCAAAAGTTACAACACAGATCTGTAATTGACAACTTATATAACAATATTGTTAATATATTAAGCCAGGCTTCGGCAAACAGTCGCAGTTCCTTACCTAAGAAGCCGAGTAATGTTAAGTGTGTTCATGGCTGGAACAAGCATGTTAGAGATGCGCATAGGCAGGCTAGACTGGACCATCAATTGTATGTCTTAGGTGGTAAACCAGTGAGTGGACCCTTGTATGATAAAATGTATGAAAGTCGTCGGATTTTCAAGTCACGCTTAAAGTACTGTCAGAACAACCAGGAACAGATAAAAATGGATATACTTGCCTCGCAGCATTCTGCTAAGAAATTTAATAAGTTCTGGAAGGGCACTAAGCGTTTAAGTGGTAAGGCTAGTCTGCCAGTGTGTGTTGATGGCCTCAGTGATGCTAAAATGATTGCAAATTCATTTAAGGATCATTTTCAGGTGAAGTCCTCCTTGCTGTCGGTGCCTGAGACTGAACATTGCCCAGTAGAAAAGCCTATTGGATTTTCAAGTAAAGATGTGGCTGATATTATTAAAAATATGAAAAGAGGGAAGTCACCAGGCCATGAGGGGCTCAGTGTCGAGCACTTGCAGCATGGGGGAGTGCACCTGTATAGAGTTTTAGCCATGTTTTACACTTTTTGCATACGGCACTCATATTTACCATCTAATCTTATGAGAACAGTGGTTGTGCCAATAGTAAAAAATGTCACTGCTGATATCTCTGATAGAAGTAATTATAGACCAATTTCTTTAGCTACTATAATTGCAAAAGTGTTTGATGGGTTATTAGATAGAAAACTTGACCGTTTTGTAACATTACAAGATACACAGTTCGGTTTCAGAGAGGGGTTGTCAACCGAAAGTGTAATACTGTCTCTGAAACACACTGTTGATTATTATGTAAAAAGGCACACTCCAGTATATGCATGCTTCTTGGATTTGTCCAAAGCATTTGATCTGGTGTCATATGATAAGCTTTGGACAAAATTAAGAACTGCTGGTGTCCCAGCCGATCTTGTGAATATCCTTGCTTACTGGTACAGTAAACAGCTTAATATAGTTAGGTGGGGAAATGTATACTCAGATGACTATTCTTTAGAGTGTGGGGTCAGGCAGGGCGGGTTGACATCGCCAAGGCTCTTTAATATATATGTTAACCATCTGATTGAGGAGCTCAGCAGCATGCATGTTGGATGCCATATTGATGACATATGTGTCAATAATCTGAGTTATGCAGATGATATGGTGCTGCTGAGCCCTTCAATTGGGGGTCTTAGACAGCTGTTAAAGGTGTGTGAGGTTTATGCTGTGGAGCATGGCCTGAGGTATAACGAAAGTAAAAGTGAGTTTATGTTTTTCAAGTGTAAAAATAAAAACCATATACCTATATTTATACCACCTATACTACTTAATGGTGTACCTCTAACTCGTGTTCCACAGTTTAAATATCTGGGACATATTGTCAATGAAAATTTGAGTGACGAATTAGACATTGAGAGGGAGCGCAGGGCATTGTCGGTTCGCGGTAACATGTTGGCACACAGGTTCGCTCGATGTACGGCTCCTGTTAAAATAACAATGTTCAAGGCATTCTGCCAGACGTTTTACACGAGCGGCCTGTGGGCTAACTTTACTCAAAAAGCCTACAATGCCTTGCGCGTCCAGTATAACAATGTGTTTAGGGCACTGTTTCGGCTCCCTCGATATTGCAGTGCATCCGGCATGTTTACTGATGCCAGCGTAGATGACTTCTACGCAATTATGCGTAAGAAAGTAGCGTCGGTGGTGCGACGAGTACGGGGGAGCCCTAATAGCGTCCTGAAGATGATTGGCGAGAGAACCGATACTGTTCTGCTCAGTAGGTTCACTGCACTCCATGTGTTGCGAGACCAGTGAGCCTGCTGTTCAGAGTAGACGGTGACACTTTGTATTTTAATTACTAACATTAGTTTACTTTTAATACTAACAACCCTGTCGTGCTTATGGACTCTTTTGTCTGAAATAAATGGTTTTTATTTTATTTATTTATTATTTATTTATGTAAAATTCCAACATTTATATCTGTAAATTTTATGGTGTACATAATAAAGAGTTTTCTAGTCTATTCTATTCTACTTCCAGGTTGGTTGCGACCCACCCTGGAACTTATGCCTGGAAATGTTTAGGTATTTGATGGTCAGGCTTCTTCAATGAATATCCTTTATTTTGGTTATTTAGGCGGTTATTTTAATAGATTTTACATGCCTTAAAAGATATGCGATGATGAACCGACTACCATCTTTTTCTTGTGACCCGTGGATTGAATGTTGGCTGCCATTATCTAGAATAGCACGAATACTGTGATAGTTATTAGCTATCTAAAATTTCTAATAATGCAGTCGAAAGAATAACGGGTGCTTGAAATGAATATTCACTATCAACTTGTTGATGCGCCGAAGTTGACGCACTGTGTAACGCTGTACTGTGTGAGCTGCCCGTCGCTTCGGACTCGTGAAACGATATGGAAACCGGCGCTTGCGCACTGTGTGGCCCTACAGACTGATGTGATGCCGTTGCTCGTATCACAGCACTCATCATGAAGAAGCGAATGGTATTTACGACTGAATAGCTTGAAGGCGCCGAACCAGCAATGATACACTGTCTGTCCAGCGCGCAAGCATTTTTTGCAGAGATTGTTCTCGTCTACGAACAATAATTTGTCCTTCATATGAAGGTCATTAAACTTACTGCAATCGTATAGTGAATGATTCCCTTATTACACCTTTGGTAACGTGTTGAATCATTGGAAGAGTTAGGTTTTTCTGATGATTTAGACGAATTATTATTATTACGTGTACTATGTAGCTATGCGAGCTAGCATGCTTCGATTGATTGGATTATGCTGATTTCTTTACGGAACTATCGGACGTTTGCTTACCAGAATCATGTGTGCCTTTAATAGATTTTAGCATGTCCGTCCTGTCGGTAAGAAATGTAATCGTATCGTTTAGCGTTCATTTTTTATTGTTTGCGTGACTTGGTAATTTAGAAAGTGCACTTTTAAATAGCCAAGTAACTACAGTTACTTGGCTGTTTAGTATTTTTAGGACTGACTTTCATAAATCTCTGACAACTATGTTAAAATTACACGAATAATAACACTAATAGTAATTTTCACTCATATTACTCGTTTTATTTATTTCTGTTTCTGACGCCATTATTGTTATTATGACACACAGAGCTACGAACGACAAAATTTAGAACTAATATGTACAATCTGACGTTTAATTTTACGGTGTTTTACATAACCGAGCCGTTTTGTAAAACAACTAGCGGTTATGTAAAACAGCGGATTTAATAATCCATCTGCGACATAATAATATATGTCGCATCCAGCATTTAATGTTTACAACAAGACAAGGCGCGCCACCTAGCGGCAACTATCAAGACTAGAATTGGCGGGTTTTGACAGTCTGAGCGTTTCCGGTCGGTTACGAGGATGAGGAGAACGCGCCAAGTCGGGCATTCCTTATCTGGTGATCGAGCTGTGAGGACGTTTCCGAACTGTCCTACGTTTTGTTGTGCTCAGTTATTGTGGTAATTGTAATTAGTAGTGATTGTGTGAATTTGTATCGTACATTCGCACCCAGTGTGTTTCCATTGCACGAAACCCACCTTATCCCACATGATGTCTGAATCTATCAGAGTAAATCCTGACGATCCGACATATACATAATAATATAATTCGTCTTAGTTTCAATACAGCAGAATCACCTATCTTCTTCACATGTCAGCTCGAATAAAAAATGTGACACTGCCAGATCCGAGCGAGATCCTGATGATTAAATTTAAAGTTTTGATTTCGTAAAATGGCCAGGCCATTAAAAACGTTTTATGTTGATGTCAACTCGACATTGGTCAAAAGTGTATACTATTTTGGGTAAATAAGATGGTTTTCTACGCAATATTCTGCTCAGTGCCGTCAGAGCTTCAAAATGTATTATGTATCGTGATTTGATAAAGGAAAGAATTGTTTATAACCCAGCAAAACCGTCGCTTATCTTAATCTTAATTATTATGTTTTTACTCATAGAAGTGAATAATTGTATTCTTTTTGAGTGAAATAAATTTTCTTAAACCGTAAACCCTAAGAATTTTAAAACTGACTAAGATATAAAAGACTTGACTACATCTGCAGTTTATAAAACTCATGATATTTTTTTATCTATGATTATCAAAACTATTTATTATTTATATTATTTATTTAATAAAAAGAAAAAACGTTTACAATAGGTGTACATTGAGCCAATTATAGTAAAAATTTAATATCCTATACAATTATAGTGCCTAATAATAAACGGGGAATTATAAAACGAAGGAATAAAAAAAACTTAGCGACTGATGATGAGATACTGTTTTAATAACTTAACTTTAACTAAAAGTGGGTTGTGATTAATCCATTTCAGATATTAAAATTCTAGTCGTGCGACTATAGGTGAGCGACTAGAAATACAGAGAGGTTATTGAATCATTTGGGTTAGGTTTGAACAGTGACCATTAACGCGCGAAGAGCGTGCGTGCCGCGACATCGGCCGCCGAGCACCAGATTCCCTCTGTTCCTGGTGAGTAATTTGGGTTAGATGAGGTTGTAAATATGAATTAGGTCAACTGAACGTTATAAATATAATTAAAAGCTTCTCATTTTGTATTTTACACATAACACAACAACAACATCAACGACATTAACAACATTTTAAGTAACTCAAATTAATGTTTGTTAGTTGCTGTTCTGTTGATTTCTCGTCACTCGCAGTCAGTCGCTCACAGTAATACTATAACGTAAATTAATTGATTTTGTCACTTAAAACTTTGATTTACAGTCACTCGTTTAAATAGGTACTACCCATAATAAACTAAAGCTAAAATATTTTAAATTACAGGTGCAAGTCATAAGGATGGTTCGGAATTAGAATGTTAGGTAGCGACCCACCCGATCTAGGTTTATTCAAACCTATGTTTCAGGCCATTCCTTTAAATTTCAGGTACATTGGGACATATTTTTTATGTGATATAAAAATAATCAATTAACAACTATGAGAAAAAGCATATTGATACATTAATACCTAAACCTAGCCCATTTAAAAAATATATATATCAAAAGTACTACTCGTCGATACTTACGAGGGAATAAATTATCATCATGACAAAACTATAAGTTTTTCTGTGTCTGTGTAATTGAGTATCGCTAAATATTCTGATAACATTGTACTATTTTTTTTATAGCTTACACTATAGAGGCTTAGTACCTTGTTAAGCCTACTATACAGAAAAGGTCCTAAAAATACATAAAAACGATTAGAAAACGCATGTTTAATTTGAGGCTTTATGCAAACCAAGTCCTTCCTTCTCTTGTCGGAAGGTACTCGGTCAAACGGAAGTGCAGTGTGCTGGTGTGTGTACTATGCTGAGAATGAATAATTGCCGTACTGTTAGCACATTACATGCTTTGTAAAGCTGGTGTGTAGGAAATCTATAAGGGTGAAAGGTGCAACTGTAGAACTGCTTTTTCAGCGCACTCTAGTGGGAGTTTTTGCAGCACCACCCCAAGAAGTTATGCAATAGGTAAGAATGGATTGACACAAAGCTAAATAAACCTGTTTAATGCTTACCTTATATGTAAAAATGTGGCAGTCATCACTTAGTGGAGGTAACATCACATTCCAAATGACGGCTCCTTTCATGTCCACTTTGAGAAACTGTTGCATCGTCAGCATTTCTTTAGCACACAATCTCTTCTCTAAAAGAAACATAGTTTATATATATTTTTTTAACTTCACTAATAGATTTCGTTTCAAATCTTTTCCATAGGCTACAGGCGACTGGTAGCAACACATTTTTATCAGTTTGCGGCATACGAGTAGTAACCTTATCAATGTTTACTTACGTATGGTCACTTGTGCCCCAATCATTTCTAAAAGCAGGAACATATCCGACGCGAACCATTTGTTTTGGTACTTGATCATGAGGTTGCCTGCAATCGACGCCACCTACAAATACATTAAACATGTCCGAGCTGCAAACCTCTCAGGCTCCTCGCTATTCAAATCACCTAACATCTAAATTACAAAACAGTCCAAATGCAAGGCAAACTTCTGTTAAGAGATTTCATGCTGTAACTTTTTGTTAGAACAAATAGTTTAAGATCTTTAGTATTAGAATCTGCCTCTAAAAATGGAAGGATGATGATGATTGTAGATGATAATATCGGGTACATTGTTTGACTAATTAAGTTTGTCTTAGACACCATAATGGCTCTTTATCTATGGTCAAACTTTTTTTTAACTCTGCCTGTGTTTAAAAGTTTAACAAAAGTATATAAACTTACATTTCTCAGAGGAATATGTGCAACTTTTGTTAAATGATCGTAAATCTTCTGCAAATATCCGAAGTATTCTTCTTTAGATACAGTTTGTAGTATCTCCAGAAACTCCGTGAGTGTCGTTCCAGCGTTAACTATTAAGTTTTGGTCAAGTGTGTATCCTTTCAGTTCCTTGACCCCACTTACATCTATAAGGACACGAGGGTAGTCTTCTTTTGGATATACTCCTACAAAAATATATTTAATAAAAATTATATTATTGCCCTTTGAAACATTATGAAAATCAAATCTAAAATATGTTTATACAGTAACAACGATATCCACTGCCAGAGATCGGATCATTGCCAATTTCAAAATCTTGGTTGTCTGGAGCCAAATAATATTTAAAATTCTGCTTAGTTACAGTTTTCTTGCAAATCAAGCAATATATAGTAACACCAACAAAGAATAACAGCAGAAAATATTTTTAATAAAAAAAACAAAATTGTACCTACCGTTGGCAGTATTCCCACAAACAAGCATATATGAATCATCTCCTTCCCTTCCTAAAATCGTAAATATATCTATGACTTCTAGTGCTTGAACCCAAAGTTTGTCATCTTTCAGCTTAATTTCAATAATATCTTCTTTAACATCATCTTCACCTACGATGCACCACTCACTATCCTCACAATTACTTTTATCACAAGTGCCTCCAGTTTTATTACAAATTTGATGATCTTCAATATCTTGGAGCTTGATTTGCCTTGGTGCGTCTTTGGCAAAACTTTTGAAGGCCTCAAGGATCGGTCTGTAGCCGGTACAGCGGCAGGTCTGACTGCCTAGTGACTTTTCTACTTCAAGCATTGTGATGTTTGAATTGGCTTGAAGGAGACTGCAAAAATAACAGCAATGAAACTCCACTGGTACTCTTGGACAATGACGCCTATATTTAAGAGATATCTAAAATATTTTGTCAAGGGGACAGCTGTTCCAGAGTGAGAGAGTTCTTTTAACTAGACATGTCCATAAAATCTAAAGTCGTTTGTTCAAATTAGCCTGAACCTGAACTTTTTGAACGAGAAATCACAAAGAGCAGAACAAAAAATAATTATTATCTGCTCACCAAAATATTGACAGTCACGAAATAATGATGTTTATACAGGAGTTTAAAACCTAAAATTAAATTCTTATTATTTTTTTTGTACACTTCGCAGAGGTCCGCAGTCCCGCATTTGAAATTAAATCGTTCCGACATAATAATCATAAAATCTTAACTAATTTTGTGTGTGTTTCCTTACCTGTACATCGCCATGACCCAGGAAGGTGAACAGTATCCACATTGCGAGCCATTTTTCTCTGCTAGTGTAGTCTGCAGTGCATGGTAGCCTTTCTGCCTGTTGCCCAACCCTTCGATGGTCGTGATCTCCCAACCGTGGCAGGATGTTACTGGTCTCATGCACTGTGACAGAAATAAAAATTTATGATCATTGTTTCGACTTGGATCCGAACCATCGCGTCACCGGACGTCGTCATACCCATACCGGCAGTTTGACGAACTAGCCAGCGAGCCCATATGAAGTGCGACGAAATTGTTATCTACTATCGTCCGAGTCACTTTATCTTTAGGTCTCTGTCTAATCGATAGATGTTATAATTTGAGGGTATCTATTCATTTTACTTACGTTTACTTTTTAAAATTATTCCATACCCTCAAGTTATAACTACAACGTTCTATGTATACGTTCACTTAAGGGGGATTCGCTAAGGTAGCCCGCGAAATTCCAATTTTATTGTGTTTTTTGCTATTTGCAGGTCAGTGGCTCAACAGGGGCTCAATTCTGTAAAATAACCAAGTAGTCAATAGTGTGTCGGTAGTGTGTCAGTAGTGTCTCAATAGAATAGTCATTGACATTTGGGCCCAAGTCTGTAACTTTGAGTTAAGCAACACGCCATTGACACTCTATCGACACACTACAGACATTCTTTTGCCACTGTTGTAAATTTGGCATTCTGCAAAAACTTCAATGGCGTTTCAGTGGTGTCTCAGTAGTGTGTCGGTAGTATGTCGATAGTGTGGCGTATAATAGTTTAAGTGTTGCTATCAAAAATCTACCATAAGGTAAACCAAACCTACCAGTTATTCAAATCCAATTTTTATCAATTAAATCTTTATAATATGGGTTTATTTATTAATATAAAAAGGTTTTAATATTAGAAACATCAAATTTTACGTTTTTTTCAAAATCCTACCAATTTTATTGCAGTATCGGGACCTTGACCATAGCAACCATTTAGGCTCGGAGACGCATGGCCCCACGACGCATCGTTTCCGAGATACGGGCCTTCCATGTAAAAAAAAACAACCTTATTTCATGTTGGGATGCTGTTTACACGAGGGGGTGGTACATAGGGGGGGGGGGTCAAATTTTGGTTATTTTTGCCTAGGAGGACGCACCGTTTTCGAAATATTTGAATTTGTATATTAATCAAAAATATAATTAAATTACATTTGAAGAAAAAAAAAATTTTTTTTTCGTAGATTTTTTACATCATCTCATGGTTTTCGGTCGGAGTATCAAATTAGGTACCTTCACATACAAACCTTTCATTCAGCAGGGATTCCATTCCGCCGTCGCTGTCTCTGGAGAAAGGGAATGAGCTCGTCAATTAGCTTCCTTGCTTGCTCTACGTCCACTTTATCAATTTCACTACGTAAGTCGCACACACACACGGACACATTATTACAATTGAACCCAATCAACAATAGGGAAAATAGGTGTCGTTGTTCGATGGCTTCACAATAGAGGTTCGATGGCCAAAACACTATTCAAACACGATAGAAACAACTGTCAAATACACTTAAAATATTTACAGACTACCGTAAGCTTGGCCATCACGATGCCATTGTATCATTATAGTGGACCAGACTACCAATTATTGTTGCCAAATTTGCAACAGTGGCAAAATAATGTCTGTAGTGTGTCGATAGAGTGTCAATGGCGTGTTGCTTAACTCAAAGTTACAGAATTGGGCCCCAGGTTGTATGTTGATCTAAATATGATTCGCGGCCATAACAAATATGGCTTTACAGAATTATTTACATTTATCTAAGTTCAAAAAATCCTACTGAATGATTACGAGTATTTCAGAAATAATCTTTCAGTAGGATTTTTTGAACTGATGATGATGCTTTTTTATTCTAATGATTATAATTCTGTAAAGCCAATTTTTTTATGGCCGCGAATCATATTTAGATCAACATACAACTTGTTACTGACCTGCAAATTGCAAAAAAACGTAAGAAAATTTGAATTTCGCGGGCTACCTTAGCGCACCCCCTTAAAACGACAAAGAGTAAACGATTACGATTTACGCATTATTATTTAAAATGATTTCTAATTTTATCCTATTTTATCGTTTGCATCACTTGTCTAGGGACCAGTTTGTGTCAGTTGGCAAAATATGTATAATTATTATGATAACTGTAAATTATCAAATCAAATTGTAAAATATAAATATATGTAGTAAAATAAGATCAAAGTTTTTGGTTAAATAATAGTAGCAATAATTATACATAAGTAATAATATCAAATAAATATTATCAAAATATTATATTTTATTGATTTTTAAATTCTTTATAAATATTACTAAAACTAAATAGAAAATACTTTATATTAAAAGAAACATAATGCATGACTAAAAGTCACATTACGTGGCTTGGATTTGAACCTCCAATCTTACGCACGGTTAGCGGTCTTAAAACTAAAAGTCACATTACGTGGCTTGGATTTGAACCTCCAATCTTACGCACGGTTAGCGGTCTTAAAACTAAAAGTCACATTACGTGGCTTGGATTTGAACCTCCAATCTTACGCACGGTTAGCGGTCTTAAAACTAAAAGTCACATTACGTGGCTTGGATTTGAACCTCCAATCTTACGCACGGTTAGCGGTCTTAAAACTAAAAGTCACATTACGTGGCTTGGATTTGAACCTCCAATCTTACGCACGGTTAGCGGTCTTAAAACTAAAAGTCACATTACGTGGCTTGGATTTGAACCTCCAATCTTACGCACGGTTAGCGGTCTTAAAACTAAAAGTCACATTACGTGGCTTGGATTTGAACCTCCAATCTTACGCACGGTTAGCGGTCTTAAAACTAAAAGTCACATTACGTGGCTTGGATTTGAACCTCCAATCTTACGCACGGTTAGCGGTCTTAGAACCTCCAGTCTTAGTCTATTTAGTCGTTGAATACCTCTTCGTAAATGTTAAACCTATTATTGCTTGTCGTTATACGCAATATTAAAAGTATTAAAGTTTAAAAAAAAAACAATATTAATATATTATAACAAAAAATATCTTAAGCTTATTTATTCACTAAAACAATATAAATAAAAAATAAAAAAATAAAATAAAATTTATTCAAGTATAAAGTAAAGTAAAATTAAGATTAATTACAATCGGGGAAAATTTAATTCTAACTGTAATGTAGACCTGCCTGAACTAGGTTTATGAAAAACCTGTGTTTCAGGCCATCAATATACATCAAACATTTAAAAAGAAGACAACAATAAGTTTATTACTAAGCTAAATTAAAAAGTAGACAATATTTTCTATGACTCAAAAAGTAACTCTTTGGGTATATTATTTTAAAACTAGATTATGTATGATAAATTATGTATAAATAAATTAACAAATAATATTAAACTAGATAAAGTGGACACTATTATTAATTAGACAAAGGAATAGACTTTTAATAGAGTAGGTCTTATAGATATTATTTTAAAATTTCTAGTAGTTTTTCCGTGTCTACGTAATTGAGTTTTGACAAATATTCCTGTACTAGTAAGTTACACCTATTATAACTTAAACTATACATCTTTAGCACTCTGTTAAACTGGTTATACAAGTAGGGCCCTAAAAATAAATAAAATCGATTAGCAAAAGCATGTTTAGTCTGAGAGTTAGCACAAACCAAATCTTTTCTTCTCCTATCTGAAGGTACTGGGCTAAAAAGAGTTCAGTATGTTGGAATAAAACTACATTCAAAACAAATAATTGACGTACTGTTAGCACCTTACATGCCATATAAAGCTGGTGTGTAGGAAATCTAAATGGACGAAAAGTCGCAACCTTTAAAACTGCTCTTTGGGCGCGTTCTAGGTGCAGTAAAATTGATTTAGCGGCACCACCCCAGGATGTTATGCAGTAGGTAATAATAGATTGACACAACGCCAAATAAACCTGTCTAATTAACTTAAAGTCGGCAATATTACGTAAATATTTAAAAATGTATATTAGTTTACGCACTCTGGTGCATAATAAATCGACGTGTTTGCGGAAATTCAGGTTTGTGTCAATCGTGACGCCTAGATATTTGATATGATCGGTTTTAGCTAAAGTGGGACAAGTGCATGCAATGTCAGCATAATGTAAATTACAATTGTTATGCGCTTGAATGTTTAGATTAGTAAGCGTTGGATTAGTGTTTCTCATTGCAAATAATAGGTACTTGGTGGGATAAGTATTAATTATAATAAAATGTTTTTGCAAAATACAAAAACCAACTAGGGCCAATCACGGATTTGAACGCACATGTATTATGGAGGGGGTACATAGCTACTTAATGGAGCTGTGTGTACCTACACTTTTCCTTGAAATGGAATGAAGGCCTCAAGTTTTATTTGCTGTCCCACTGACACAGAAACGGGCCTATAGGTACATACTATGTTTTTGGCACACTGGGGGAAACAGTCAGGATTCTTCGGTTTGTCATTAAAATATAGCAAAAAAGGACTATCGCCTTCACCTTCATTATTGGGAAAAAACTCATGATGATTATGATAGATGCTGATGATGATGATCATTACCGAGTTGATAGCATACGGTGCGGCAGAAGGTGCCTGCGCGCTTACGACGCACCCCCCACAGCCGCCTTCACGGCACATGTACTTAGTGCCTCGGAGTCCAATGCGATCTCGTAGGTAATCCAAAAGCGTCACGTCAGAGCTCACATCGCACCCCACTGGGGAAAATAAATTATAAAAATACAGAGAATTGTAAATGTATATATTAATTACGTCTGAAAAGGACATCGAGTAAGACAAAACTATTGAGTTTTGAGGGTAGTCGAAACTCAAATAGACTATTACAAAAGTATGAAGTTTGTTTACTACCTTACCTACTAAAAGCTGCGCTTCCTTATTGGTTTGTCATAAATATTAGGGGAAAGGTTTCTATGGGATTTATTGTTATATTGGTAAGTAGATAGTAGTTAGTGGCAATATCAAACGGCTTCTCCAGCAGTCACGTTGTGCTTTAGTAGCATCGATTTATTTGTGATTCACTTTTGATAATAGTAGTTGCATCTATACAAATTCTAAAACCAATTAAACCCTTATAGCATCACTCGTGTGTCTGTCTGACTGTCAGTCTGTCTGCCTGTCTGTCACAGCCAATTTGCTCCGAATCTACTGGACCGATTATGTTGACATATGAATTTCTGTAACCCAAACACGGACGTGTAACGTAAATAAATGAATTTTGAATATAAAGGTCATTTTGGGGGGCAAATTAGAAAAGTTAAGAAAAAGTTTTGCAAACTGTACCTTGTAACATAATATCAAAAGGGCTTGTTGTGAGGATTTAATTTTAATTTTTATAAGTAATTTTAAAATAAATTGTTGTAAAATTATTTTAGGAAATAGAAGATAATTGACCATGCTCCCCCCCTCCCCATTGTCTCCGAAACTACTGAGCCTAAAATAATTCTTTACGTAAGTCTATGGTGTTAAAATAACATGGTAAATTTCTCAATATTGTGCGTACAAACTTACATTTGCAGTTGGAATGTATGGGATGTTTTTTAACAACAATGTTAAGTTTGTTCTTGGGATAAATTATCATGGAATAAAAGACATGGTAGATAATATATTCATTGTACGGAACCTTCACCTCGCGAGTTCAACTCGCACTTGTCCGGTTTTATTTTATGGCGATAACATAGGTCGCGATTTTTATTCTACACTAGCTGCACCCCGCGGTTTCACCCGCGTAAGTCTCGATCCCGTGGGAATATCGGGATAAAAAGTAGCCTATGTCTTAATCCAGGGTGTCAGCTACCTCCATATAAAAATTTATCACAATTGGTCCAGCCGTTTGAGCGTGAAGAAGTAACAAACACACACACGCACACTCACAAACTTTTGCCTTTATAACATTAGTGTGATTCAACTGAAATCTTAAGCAGTTATTGATAGTTTTAACCAGGGCTTGAAACTGGTTAATTTTTATTTCCGAAGATACAAATTATTTTTGATACAATTGTCGTAAGCTTCAAAGATTGCTTCATCACATTAAGTTCAGCATTGATTTTGTAACAAATTATTAAATAATTTACGAAATATATTCGAAAACCTTTATAATAACGGTTAAGGTTACATATAAAATTAACCTAAGTTTTCGAGCCCTGGTTTTAACAAAAGGTTTATTTAAGTATTTACCAGTATATTCCACGCCATTGACTTTAAATTTTATCTGTCCCATGACTGAATGTCCACTTATTTCACTGACTCCTACACAAGTAATAACACAGCTATGCAACGTAGTGACCGTCAAATTAATATCAGTAAATAAACTGAAGTAATAATATAGTTTATTTAGTGGTGTCATTAATTATTGTTGTATGTAACTAAATAATAGTTTTCAGTTGATTAGTACCTATAAGAAGTCGATTGTTATCATAAGTAGGTATGTAATTTTCTTTATAATCACAAAATAATTGGAAAAACCTGAAAAAAAAGTTTCATTAAACACCGCAGGCGTTCAAAGTTACAGTTGCCTTGTGCGCCCTATTGAAAAGTTTTCCCATCAACACTTAAGTAGCAATATCATCAATTATTCTCAAACGACATTAAACTTCTCGGCTTCTGGTAAGAAAACCATAGCAATGAATTGCTTGCTTGGTGATCATTTGAACACTGAGTTAAGTAACAGATGAGAAAGAAACATATTTAATTTGATCAAGATTTAGGCACGCAATAAAATAACACTCAAAAAAACAGTTATAATTACAGTATCATGCGCCTAAGTGCTGCGCGTACATAATTTCCAAAATGTTGGAAGTATAGGAGAAGCTTCTGCCATGTTGAAATGATTGGATTACTAACGTAACTGAACAGACAGCTGTGCTGCTGGGGAGTTTTTTGGGCCACTTCTTCTTCCCAGCAAAAGCACTAGGAAGTGGTGAAAAGAGAAGAAAGAAAGAAAATACGTTTATTTGCGGTAAACATAACGCAAAGGAATAAAAACACAAACACGAAAGAACAAGTTGAGGGAAAATATGCGTCACATTCACGCAAAACGGCCATCGCTCAGCATAATGCTGCGACCCTATGCGAGACAGAGACCCAGCGCTGGTGAAGGACAGATGTGCCGGGGGACTGTCATTTATGTCATTTTCACGTTCAAAAGGTTCTGATTCTCATCAGCCTAATTTGAATAAATGACTTTTGATTTGCCTTCCCATGTTATCATTAAAGTCTGATGAACTTGAAGTATTTTCATTGATGTCCCTGCATGTTACCCGGGCACGTGTAAATTCGGAAAATCAAGATGAGAGATGTCCTGCTTAACAAATTACAATACCAACATTACTATATTGTATGCACTTCTTGTTACAATGACTTTATTGTTCGTAGTAAGTGTTAAAAAATTAGAACAAGTTGACAACGATGTTTAAAAAAGACTTTTTAATTGTCTGTTTGGCCTTTTTTTTGGTAGCTTCGAAATTCAACTAACATCAAACTATTTGATTTAGTTCAGCATGATTCCAATAATTGTAAAATTTCAACATAATTGTTCGAAACATGGGTGCCTTGGGAATACTTGTGATTCACTGATTTAAATCAGTTTTAAATAAATGTAAAAACACTAAAGGAGATGTAGGACGGCTATCTAATCCCATGTATCTCACCACTGAGTTTATTATCCAGGTTTTATTATCCACATTTTTAAAAGAGTACCGGTGGAGTTTCTTGCCCATTCTTCTCCATACGAAACTACCTTTTGGAAGGGGCAACTAGAATCAATTCTATTTTTTTGTAAATTTTGACGTTCAAAAGTGCCTCTTATGTGCCTATTTGAAATAAATGGTTTGACTTTGACTTTGAGGTAATATTTTAAGCTACTCATGTTTTCTCATCCTGTGTTTAATCTATGCACCTGCTTACTATAATGTATATTAAGCATGGGGTAAACAGAGGATAGGACAGCATGAGTAGCTTAATATATTACCTACCTTGCTAGGTCATCATAAGGTACTTCTACCCGGTGAGCCCCAAACTAAACAGTGAGTCTGTATCTTGAATCTGACCACAGAAATATTTTATATTCTGCGATTGTGACCAATACTAACGTGTTCCCTACGACACATACGGATGTTTACAGATGACTTGACAAAAATATGCCCCCATATTTTGGCCATCTGTGTCAATAAATGTTTTGCGTGCCATTTTGGTTACAATATCAATATTTTATTAAGTTACCATATTATGTTTTTATTATTTAAAAGACACTTGAATGTCGTGGCCTCGTGGCTGGCAGTGTAACGTGCCCCTCCTATTTCAAGATAGTTATTAAATTATACTAACTATTTGGTTGTTAAATATTATATATCTAGTCAAAATGACATAACCTATCTGACTGGTGGTTGCTTAGGCTACCCACGAAGTTGGTGTCCGTATGGATTGAGGAGCCATGTCTCATATTTAAACGAGGGTACTACCATTGTTTAGTAGTAAATTAGCCGATTTTGTAGGCCCGATCCTGGAATGTGTAGTAAAACCGTTAAAAAGTTATAGGATGTTTACGGTGGCTCCTCAATCCAGACGTCTGGATTGAGGAGCCACCTTAAACCTCAGAGTCACAGATTGTCCCCCTATTTTGTGTATAGAAAAAAAACCGGTCAAGAGCGAATCGGACTCGCGCACCGAGGGTTCTGTACGTATATATTATATAATGTTGATGATTTCTGAAAAACTGTGCTATTTAGATACATCGTTTTATTTTTTTCTGTAATCTTTACATAAACTTCTATCACATAGAATAATTTCAGATTATTCTCTATGCAAACTTCGGAGATATTAAAGTGTTATTGTGTGAGCGATAAATACATTTTTTTTGCCTACTGACTGTAACGACAATTTAATTGAATTTAAGACGGGTTTCCTGGGATCACGCTTGACTTAAAACTATAGATTTTGTTGCGTAAACCAGTTTCTCTGGAATTTTGTTGTCCCCGACTCCCACCCTTGTTTGTTATTCCTATAATGATCTCAACTATGGTATCACATTAGGATCCCTACAAAATAGCTATCTACGCTATACTACTAAATTCGCATAACCTACAAGCCTCCATTCTGTATACCCGTACAGTAGGTACATTATATCAAGAACGTAAGCCAGGTAAGACGGGGGCTCACCCACCCTATATTCCACTAAATAAAGTGACCGAAGCAATTCATCAAGGGGACCTTACTTGCTAACCATAGAGGCGTGAGAAAATGAAGTGAACCTGAAGTGAGCAAATTAAAAACATATCTATTGTTTAAATTATTGCTGAAATTTTTCGATGCACATATTTTGCTTGTCGCGGTGTTGGAGATGATGGATGATTAAAAAGATTTTCCTAAAATAAAACACCAACTAGAAAAAACTTTCAATAACAGACATGTCGCAGATTATAAAAGTTGCTTACATATGGTATCCCGCCGGTCAACCATCAAAAGGAGGTTGTCGTCTGCTTAAGCGGACTTTCCTGTGGGTGCCTCAATAAATGAAGGCCTCCAGCCAGGGCATAAACTTGTAAAAACTAAATGACTACATGCTAAAAGGGGGGCTACTCCTGTGTGGTACGGGCCTCTGCCTAGGGCGTCGCTGGGGGAGGACAGCAAGGGACAGGCTGGATCGGATTTATATTATTATTGAGGGACAAATTTAAAGCTACAGGCTCAGTGGCGCGGGCTGGGTCGAGCAAAGGTCGGAGTGGGGATGGATAGGGACATCGCAGCGGGACTCGCCGGCAAGGATGGAAGGACGGCGTGCCAAAATCCGACCACCGCGGTGGTCGGATTTGGTTTTTGAGTGCTACAGTGCTATTGGTGGGACTACTCTCCTGGAGGAGGGTAATAGCGTCATCGGGAATGGTGAGTGTATGCCTTGGTCGGCGAATCCTACTAATTGCGGGAGGGAGTGTATCGGGCGGCCGCCGAAATCAGGGGGTTGCGGTGTTTTACGGCAGAGTCAAAGAAACGCTTTGGGAATTTTGAGGTCTAAATGTAGATGTACACATTGTGAACATAGAATGGGATTCCCGTGACCTTTCTAAGGAAACGGTTCTGGATCCTATGTATCTAGATGGTGTGGTTTAAAAATAATAGTTTCTCAATTGATTATTGTAGTAGTAAGGTCAAACGCCGTGCCGCGTCCGCTAGAGGGGCGGCACGTGGGCAGCGTCGTGGTATGGGAAGTGACTGAAAGACGAGTCAGTCTTGTGACTGTCACGAACGGATGCAAACCTCCACTTCTACGCAAAACTGTCTGTTTACCCAGACATAGAAACTAGTGTGTATTATGTTAATTATTGGGAATGTGAAAATACTAACTGATTTGTTGTATAATCGTATTTGAACGTAAACCTGCCATGGATCTATGTTCTATGTTAGAGGTTAGAGGGTTTGGTTTCCGCAGTTAGTCGTAGTCGTTAGGCCGTCAGTGGTTTATTCCAACCAGCCCACCTCCCTACAGAAGCTGATTAGGTCTTCTGGTCTGCATAGGATATCTGTGAAGGATCTGGGTGACCCAAAGGTTTCTATTCTGATCTGGGTAACGCCTGTGCAGTCAAAGAGCACATGCGCAACGGTTTCTTCAGCGTCCATGCACGCCCTGCACAGATGGCTGTCCGTTATGCCTATTGTGTGAAAGTGTTTGTTTAGTGAGCAGTGTCCCGTTAAGGTCCCCGTCACCAGGCGCAGGCCATTCCTGTCCAGGCGTAACAAACGCCTGGTTAGTCTGCCATCTAAGGATGGCATGGCTTCGCTAGATTTCCTGCAGCCTGGTGTCGAGGTCCACCAGTTCTCCGCTTGTGTGTGGGTGAACTCCTGTAGCCAACTACATAGTTGGTTAAAGGGGATGGGTACGATGGGTTCGGGTCCACAGACTGACGCGCTGGATGCTCTCCTAGCTAGTTCGTCAGCTGCGTCGTTACCTAGTGATCCGCTGTGTCCTTTAATCTATTGCAGTGTCACTGTGTTACGGTTGCACACCGTCACTCGCTCCAGTGTATTGTGACATTCTAGTGTTAATCTGCAGGTAATATACTTTTTCTCTAGGGATTGCAGAACTGAGGAACTGTCGGACAGTATACGTATGCGGGTGTCCGTAACTTCCCTGGCTTCTATGGCGTAAGCCGCTTGTATAATGCCCACCCACACATTCCGCCTGGTAGACGGTGTTGAACATTCCCAGCGGGCTGGATATATTTATGTTAAAATCATGTGAGAAGACTCGGACTCCGGTTCCGGAGTTGGTCTTTGATCCGTCGGTGTAAACTCTCATCTCTTTCGGGCCTGAGTAGTCACACCGTTTCTCTGTGAGTATAACGTTGTAGTGCTACCTGCCATGGATTCCGTACCACCGAATAGAGATTATGACGGTGGTATCGCTCAGCCATCGCTGACGCCGTCATACAAAACTGGCTGACCCGACAGACCAAAAACTCGAACAAATTACTCATAGTAAAAATTCCATTGAATAAAAGTTCAGTGTATCCCCAATTTGATTTTTTTCCGGGAAACTCTCATTTTAAAACAAACACTACACACACAACACGTTTAAACAATAAATAGTCAAATTGGTCCAGCCATTCTCAAGTGATGCACTTACCAACGAACAGCATTTCATGTTTATTTAAATAGATTATGTACCTATATATACCTAGCTAAAAACTTGTAATGGGCCATTGTGCGTACGAAAACAGCTTCCCTACGGAGGAGAGTGAGAGACAGTCCCAAAAGCATCCTCATTCATCCAGAAAACAGCTTGCGTAAACATTTCCAAAATTCCACTTCCACAAGCGAGGAAGTCTTAAAAACATCCTGAAACCATTATTGTATTGGACGCGCAGGACATCCAGCGATCTTTTGGCGTAATTGACCCATACACTTGTGACTCGACTCGTGTACAGACTCTGGCAGTAAACCTTGAAAATTGTAATTTTTACTAGGTCTGTACACCGAGCGAATCTACGGGCCAACATGTTGCACCGGAGAGCGAGTACCCTTCGCTCCCTCTCTACATCTACATGGTCCTTAAGGTCGTCGGAAAGAAAGTGACCTAGTATTTAAAAGTTGCTACCCTTTTAATTACTGACCCGTTTATAAGTAGCTCGGGTCCCACTTCACGGCATTTGCCGCCGACCTTTATATTTCTTCACATTATAAATTAATCCATCTGCGGCAGCGTAGGCTTTACAACTCTTAAACAACTCTCTGATTGGCCCCGCAGACGGACAATATGATGTTCAAAAATATGTAAGCTAAGCGTGGTTGGCGCAGTGTTGCGGTACCTATTTTCATAGCATATCATGAGCCGTGATAAACGAGCACTTCATTTACTAATAACTCCGTATCCCTAACCTACCGACCCAACCCTTTTAGTCCCCGCATGACAGAATATGAAATTTTAATAAAAAAATATCTGGCAGAAAGCGCATGTAAGATGCGTGGACGTATATGGACGGTATATGTTATATTATGAAGGGTATGTGAAGTATGTCGGCCTAGTGGGTGTCGTGTAATGGGGTCCTAGTGGAAGTTTCAATTAGGACGGAATTTCTGTTATGAAATGTGAATTTTGTGTTTTGATTGTCGTTCTTTTATTTGCTGAAATTCGGTGGGAATTACTTGATATTTTGAGAATAAGCATAGTTTTAAATTGTACAAGTATTTAGATACTATAATTTTATTAATATCCTCTTGAGACAAACAAATCAACGTATATCTATTTTCATTTCAAAGTGATCCTGACCCGTCATCTCCCAAGAAATTACTAGTTTATTCCCGTCCGATTTTTGTCGGTAATATATTCCTAGCACCAGCAAAATGGTACACAAGAATAGCATACTTGTGAACAACACCAAAACACGTCGAAATAAAAACGTTATGCACTTTAAACCCAATACGGTTGCGAGTCTAGTTCAAACAAAATTGGTGTAGATTTTATTGACACGAACTAAAATGCAGCAATATTCAGCGAGGCTCCGAAACTTACTGTTATATGCTGTGCTACGTTACGTATCGAATACTAAACGTTAGAGCGGCGAACAGTTCACAGATGTTAATACGTGGTGTGCTGCAATACACTGTCATAGTGTTGGTGGCTTCGAAGATAGCGAGCTGATGAGAGGAGAGGTTTACTTTCATATGGTCGTCTGTAGATATCTATAGTTTTAGTCCCAGTTACCTAGCAACGCGCTAAAGCACACATTTGCGCGCGACAAATTGAAAGGTGCTCATCTACTACGGTGTTCACATGACGAGCGACAACGTATGTTGACGCCCGCTTGGGTCTTGCAGTGGTAGTGTCAGTTTTGGTATATAGCGCTCCAAGGTTATTTTGGTGCGTAGCCAAAATCGGTACTAATGCCACCATCTTCTTTTTCAAGAAACCAATTGCGCAAGGCTTATCACCGGCGCGGGCGCCCCCCGTCAACATCTTTCGAGCGCCAAAAGATCCTTCTAGCAGTATATCTGCGAAGAAAACGTCAAGGCAGTCGTAATTTTGTGGCTATATTATTACGAAACAAAAAAACAGTTGCAACACACACATGAACAACGATGGCAATGTAGTCCGCAGACCTGTTGGACTGTTCAAATACGTACGAATTGGATTGGTCAGATGACATTTTGATCGGTACATTAAAATACGAGTATTATGCCTGTTCTTAATCGCTCTTCCCACAGCCCCACATAGAACACGGGGAGTGAAAGTAGCCGAGCGCGGCAGTAGCTACCCACTGCTACCTACTGGTTCCTACGCCTGTCTACAAACAGATTGTCGCCAAGAATGTATTCCTAACTGTTTGTATTTGTACACATTTGGAACGGATCGCGGCGATTGAGCGGTTTTAGATTGAGTTACAGTGTTTGTGTGTCTTATGTCTGTGTACTTAAGGGTTTACGTCTATGTGGGTGGATATTATTAGTTTCTGTACTTAAACACGTATCGCTCAGGTATATTTGTTGAGATAAAGGACGTCTTAATCTCTATATATTTAGTGTAAAAATATTGGTACTAAAATAACTTAACATAACATCACGTCTTGTTTCCCTGCAGGGTTGGGATACCAGTTCACCCACATTTCACCAGTTATGTTTAAGTCACAACGAGCCTATTGCCATCAACCTGGCCTAAATCCAGACTCCGGGCTGCTACTGAGAAATTCCAGACCTGGGAATGGAACTCAGGACCTCATGCTCAGCAGTAGCACTTGCGACTACTAGACAAACAAGATAGGACTAAAATCTCCATTATTTATCAGTTTATAGGTAAGTCGTTTAAATAAAAAACAAACCTTTAAGTATTTGGGTAGCATTCATTCAGCTTCGTGTTTAACGTAAATTACGTGGCAAAGCATTACTAGGCTCTACTTTTAAATTAGTAAGGACGACCCTTAGTTTTCCCTAACAATGTTACACTTCCATTTTCACACAGGAAAAGGCCTCAGCCAGAACACGCCACTAAATCATACCGTCCCCGTGAATATTGTACGAGTCACCTATCCATCCTCGCTTCGTGACAGGTAGCCGTCCCATAGTTTATAGGTGGCAGGTTACCCACAAGGTCGGGTTAACTGAACTGAAGGTTACACCTTTATTAATTGTTACTGTACGATGGCAAGTGATCGTTACTTTTCTTAAGAAACATGAGGTTAATGAGATAAGAAAATGGAGGTTACAAGATGGAAGAAGGCCAATTATTTTTTTTATCTTTTCTTAAGTGGTCGGAATCAAAATAAGCTCCGAGGGAAAAACACATAATATCAGTAACCTTCCAATTTTAGAATCACACAAACAAACCAATCCACAACTGCATAGAAGAAACTTTGTGACAACAAGGATAACGTCGGCTCCACAATTGGCTATAAAGATCAGCTCCTAACGACGCAACGACGAAGAATTAAAGTGATCTCGATCGTAGCCCGGATTCTCATGGGAACGTTCAATCGACTAGAAATTGCTCTTGGCTCCATTGCCAAGTATTGCCCAAGACCTTTGAGCTCCCGTCTAAAGCTAGCCCGTCGTTTGGACCACTACTTGGGGCTATTCAGGTAAGGCTGAAAGCGTAATGCTGGCTTTGATAAATTGCTCGGTGAACACGTAAAAGCAATTCGAAGCCACTTGAAAAGTTCATCTGAAAAGTAATAAGCACCACACGTCCTGCAGTAAACCTTATATTTTGCACACGTCTACTGTAGGAATTTGATACTGTTTCTATCAATTCATGTCAATAGGAAAGTCAATATCATAGAATGTTCCAATTACATAATTATTATTATTTTATTTCTGTGATTGCTTGTTTTTTCGTAAATTTCGTCTTCAATTGTACACGGCTTAACACCACTTAATATAGCTCAGTTCTTCAAGTTTCATATTTCCTGAAATGCTAAAAAAAAAAAATGAAACAATCTCGTCTCAGATCAAATGAAAGAATACAAGACAACTTCAAGAAAATTGCATTCCATCTCAAATTAAATAAACGCTGCACTATCACAAGGGAGCAACAAAGAAACCAATTAATAGCCACATTACGACGATCTTCAACTGGAAAAGTATGACGCTTTTAAATTCTGAATTTTAGAGTGCTTCCAGCCCAGCGTCATTTCATTCTAGTCTTAAAACAAACCAGTGCTGACAACAAGACCTTGCACAAAGCTAATTTAGAGGCCACTGCATCTCTCGTTATTTATTACGTCCACTATTGCGGGCCACCAGTGTGGCGTGAATGATAAAATGGAGCGATATGGGAAGAAAAATGGTTGTGTTGCAAACGAAGAAAATTGCTGAGTTTCTTTGTCAGTCGGGTAAGAAGTTGAAGAATTTTATGTAAGATAGTCTACCTTTTTGTAAGATAGTCTAACAGCTGCAGGAAAATACAACGTAAAAAATAGTCCATGTCAGTTCTTACGCAGTACTTTTAAGTAGATTAAATATTTCAGTCCATATTCAATCAAAATTAATCTAAACCGAACTACTTGTCTAGTTTGAAGTGGACGAATTTATCAATATGCTAATAGAATAGAATTTAATACTTTTATTTCAGACAAAGTCCACAGGGTTAGTAACAATGTTACTTATCATCTAGTTTTCGTACAGACACAGATTAACAAACAGTTAAAATTCAGCGTGGAGCTGCATCCACCTCCGCAACATCAGGGAATTCCACCGATCTGCGAACACACTGAGGGTACTGTTTGTGCTGCCGCGAATACGCGACATCAGGGATGCACATCTTTTCTGATAATGGCTTGTAATATGCAATGCCCTATCAAGAGTTGCTTCTGAGATATCCCTTAGATATTCAACTAAAAGGGAATATTTCGATTTGAAATATTGCTTGGCTCAATCAAAACCGCTGCCCTTTCACCACATGACCCATTCATAACTTCCAACATGAGCACCGCGGTTCCATAAATATTGGAATATGCACCTTATCATAACGCCAAATGGTCCAATTTAGATAATTGGCAGTATTTTATTAATACCTCAAGAGTTGTCTCCTTTGCCCTGGGTGATATTGTAACATGATATCATTTTCGCGAGACACATAATTTTTTTTTTTAAAGAATTTTATACAAAAGATTTTTTGAAAAAGCGCAATTACATCCTTTTGTATTTCTACAGTTAGAACTTTGTTGTTTTTACTGAATAGTTACCATAAAATGTGAGAAAGAAAACTGAAAATCTATGCTTATCTATACTATATAAATTTAATAGAGTTGAAGACTTTGTTTTTATTTGAAAAACTATTAATTTTGGTGCCGAGGTAATCAGGGGAATATTCAGGAAAGAATATTTTTTCCTCTTTTCTCTTTTTTTTTCTCTCTTTTTTCATTACCGTACACTTTATGGCCGTAAATAAAACATCTCCTTTATTCTTTTACTGTTTAAAAAGGCTAACGCACTAATAACCCTATAGTTACAATAACACAATACTTGATTGCCTACGGCAAGCCTCCACCTCCCCGGACGTGCCCGGCGCCAGGTGTACTGGTGGTCGCGTGAGCTGACCGCTTTACGCGAGGCGTGCGTTGCTGCGCGCCACCGGTACTATATATATATATATTTTTCCTCTTTTCTCTTTTTTTTTTTTTCTCTTTTTTTTCATTACCGTACACTTTATGGCCGTAAATAAAACATCTCCTTTATTCTTTTACTGTTTAAAAAGGCTAACGCACTAATAACCCCTATAGTTACAATAACACAATACTTGATTGCCTACGGCAAGCCTCCACCTCCCCGGACGTGCCCTGCGCCAGGTGTACTGGTGGTCGCGTGAGCTGACCGCTTTACGCGAGGCGTGCGTTGCTGCGCGCCACCGGTACTCCAGGCACCGCAGGCTCCGTGTCCGCCCTCCGGATACGGAAGCCATTCAGGCGGAGCTATACGAGGGGTACAGAGCAGCGAAGACTGCCCTCCGAGCAGAGATCCAGCGGGCCAGAGGACTGGCCCGCGAGGAGACGCTGGAGACTCTCAACAGAGACCCGTGGGGACGCCCCTACAAATGGGTGCGAGATAAACTCCGCCCATGGGCTCCCCCGCTGACGCAGAGTCTCCGGCCCCAGCTCGTGGAGGACGTGGTGAGCGCTCTGTTCCCTTCGCAAGGGGAACATACTCCCCCGCCCATGGCTCCGCCTCCTGCGGTGCCCGATGCGGACCACACCGACGACGACGATGCTCCAGAGGTGACCGAGGTAGATCTGAGAGCGGCGGTACATAGGCTGAATGCCAAAAATACCGCCCCAGGACCCGACGGCTTGCCTGGAAAAGCCTGGGTTCTGGCCTTGGAGGCTCTCGGGGCTCGACTAAGGGGGCTCCTAAGCGCATGCTTGGAGAGGGGCCAGTTTCCACTTCGTTGGAAGACGGGGAAACTGGTCCTCATAAAGAAGCCAGGGCACCCGGCGGACTCTCCGTCCGCTTACCGGCCCATCGTGCTGCTCGACGAGGTGGGCAAGCTCTTTGAAAGAGTAATTGCAGACCGCCTTGTCGGGCGGCTGATGCGGGTGGGGCCGGATTTGGCGGAGAGCCAGTTTGGTTTCCGTAAGGGGCGCTCTACGGTGGATGCCATCATGCGCGTTCGAGCCCTCACGACGGGGGATGCTGTTGCCCGGGGTGGGGTCGTCTTGGCGGTGTCTCTTGACATCGCCAATGCCTTCAATACCTTGCCCTGGAGTTGCATTAGGGAGGCACTTCGGTATCACCGGAAGCCGACCTACCTCTGTCGTGTGGTCGAGGCCTATTTGACGGACAGGGCCGTCATCTACCCCGGTCACCACGGAGAGTGGAACCGGCGAGAGATGTCGTGCGGTGTCCCACAGGGATCGGTCCTGGGGCCGCATCTGTGGGACATCGGGTACGACTGGGTGCTGCGCGCCGACCTCCCTAGTGGCGTCAGCGTAGTCTGCTACGCTGACGACACGCTAGTCCTGGCACAAGGGAATTCGCATCAGGCGGCGGCCGAACTGGCGGCACGTGGGGTTGCGACAATCGTCGATAGGATCCGGCAATTGGGACTCGAGGTGGCATTGCACAAGTCCGAGGCCATGTGCTTTTATGGTCCTCGGAACGCGCCACTGTCGGGTTCCCAGATAACGGCGGGAGGGGTTCACATCGGCGTCGAGTCAACGATGAAGTACCTGGGACTCGTCCTCGACAGCCGGTGGAACTTCGTCGAGCACTTCCGACGTTTGGCTCCCAGACTGGAGCGGGCCGGGGCTGCCTTGAAGGGGCTTCTGCCCAATCTGGGGGGTCCAAACGCCTCCTGCCGGAGGCTCTACGCGGGGATCGTGCGGTCCATGGCCCTTTACGGGGCACCGGTGTGGGCGCGTTCTCTGAGGCTGCGACCAGCGCAGCGGTTGAACGCGTCCCAAAGGGTCATGGCCATCAGGATGGTACGGGGATACCGCACGGTCTCCCGTGAGGCGGCGAGCCTCCTTGCCGGACTGCCGCCATGGGATCTGGAGGCGAAAGTCCCCGCGCACATTTGGGTGTGGCGCGAAGAGGCGAAACTCCGGGGCATAACTCCGCTGCTGCAAGAAATCGCGGCACAGCGGACGGAGCTCCGGAGGGATCTCATGGCGACATGGAGAGTGCGATTGTCGCAACCCAGCGCTGGGCACGCCACAATTGTGGCGATAAGTCCTCTCTTTGAGGAGTGGCTGGAGAGGCACCACGGCGTCCTCACCTTCCGCCTGACGCAGGTCCTCACCGGACATGGATGTTTCGGGAGGTTCCTGTTTAGGATTAAGCGGGAGGAAACGCCCGGGTGTCACCACTGTGTGGATCGCCCGGAGGACACGGTGGAGCATACGGTGGAGGTCTGCCCAGCTTGGGCGGAGCACCGCCGTGTCCTCACGGAGGCGATCGGCGGCGGCGATCTCTCGCGTCCGGCCCTGGTTCAGGCCATGGTTCGGAGCGAGAGTGCATGGGAGGCCGTCACCTCCTTCTGCGAAGCAGTTATGCTAGCGAAGGAGGAGGCAGAACGCGTGAGGGTGAGACAAGGTTCGCGCCCTCGCGCCCCTAGTCGCCGCAGGAGACGCCCCGGGCGTCGGGAGTCGCAAGCCGATTTCCGGCCACCGTAGGCGCGGGCCTGCGGACGGTGAGCGATGGGTAGCTCGCCGTCCGATAAGGACCAGGCCCGGGTCGACGGCGCGTTGTGTTCCACGCGCGCCTCAAAGAGATGTCAGCACAAACTGACGGGGTCCGTTAGGACCAATGCACACAGGCAACGGAAGGAACACGGGTTCTAGTTTTAGTCAATAAAAGTCTGACACGCCCTCCCGCTCCGCCCAGAGCGGGAGAAGTTATTTGATGATTTCCCAAAAAAAAAAAAAAAAGCCTCCACCTCCATAAAATATAGCAACATAGTTTTACTTACTCACCCCAAAGTTTAAAGTTAGGTTAGTTTAATTTTTTTGGTAATTTTTTTATTTTTATGTTTTTTATTAGATTTTTCCACCAGGAATTGCTCAGTAGCCGTCCGGAGTCTGGATTTGTGCCCGGTTGATGGCAACATGCTCACTATTACATCGGAGTTTAAAAACATAACTGGCGTAACGTGGATGTACTATAGGTAAACCTCTGCCTAACACTTCGGGGATTACAGGCATGATGTTATATTATGTGTAATTTAATCTTCAAACTACACGCGCTTACGCCTTGCTTAATTATTACATCAATATTCTATGGTAACACTCGTTGCGGCAATTTACACGGCAGGCGCTTTTACCATACATCTGACTGATGGGGTAATTAGCTACGGAAATGATCCGAAAACAGGCACTATTCGAGCCCCATACTAAACATAACTTAAAAAATACGATATTTTGTTTTCCCTTCGATTATAAATTTTAAGCGAACCTTGATCTCTATCGCATCATCAGCCCCGTGGGCAGTGAAGCAATTTAAAGTATTCTTTAACATTGTAAACTTTCTTCTACAATAACCCAAGATTCTAATATCTTCGAAAAACGAATACAACGTGAAATATATTCGAAGGAAGCGATAGGTATCCTCAACGATGTTTCGTCGGGAAGACAGTTTTAAATGTAGTTAAACTTAGTTCATGTTTTTTCGACGTCGACTTGAGCTTAATACAACAAACAGGCTTGGGTTCCGTAGACCAAAAATAAAATAAAAGGTTTGAGTTGATTCCTAGAACTAACTAGTAATTTCTCATATGAATGCTTAGTGATCACAGTCTGTTGTTATAATAATAAATAATAAATTAATAAATAATTCTTTATTAACATTAGGTTACAGAAACTTGTTTGAAGCCGCTGACTCCTGAACTAGTGTCACCTGTATGTCAGCGCCTCTCCCATTTTATTTAGCTTGGATACTAATGTCAACATACGAATAGACAAACATAAATATTATGTGCTACAAAATACAATTTTAAAAGAAGTAAAAACAAAATAAAATAAAATTCAATAATAGAAATGAAAAGTATGAAAAAAACATCAAAAATATGATTTATTTACTAATTATTATTTCTTGCTGTGTGTGTGGGAACACATAATATAATAATATGGGAACCCACCCACACGCACACATACACACCTCCCGGTGTGTACGTGTGCGTGTGGCCGGGTTCCCGTTCGTGTTTGTGTATTATGTATGTGTTCCTTTGTAGAATGAGATTAATTATTTATTATTTTCTCTATATCCTCATAATCATGAGTCTAAAGAGCCAGTTCTTTACTTGAAGTTTACATTCGTGTAGTGTTAGCGGATAAAAATGTAAGATTCTATTAATTTTGTTGTATAAATACAGAAAGAAAAGCGTTTGGTCGTCTTGCAAAAGCCGTGCGACATTTCACAGATTCAATTATGTTTAGGCGAACGCCTATTTCGAAGTTTACCTGGATCTTAAGGGATAAATACGTGTTTTTTATTAATTATCTGGAAAATAAAAAGTTGTCTTACTGTTTTATAAGAAGACGAAAGGACGATCCTGCACATTATGCCTACCTTCATCCGATGACTCCTACTCTGCCGTAATCACCATACTCTTAAGACTGGTTGGTGGTCGCAATTTTTTGTTATTATTAGAAATCTGGTAGCATATTAATAAATTATTATTACACCTCGTAATAGACGTTTAGCTGGTTTCTACGAAAACCTTAAACGTAAAGAGCAGGTGGTCAATTTTTTAGGGTCCATACTCATCGGCCTAACTTACACCTCTCCTAAAAGCATGAGGCACACCTAAAGCAAAATATTTTAATAACTGAACCTTTCTATTTTTAGCGTCTATCGGGAACCCGGCCCCTGCGGACCCTCACTGCCCTCTTGCCTCTACATTAGCATAAATTAAGCGAGAGGAAATTTCAGTGTCGACGCAAAAAATGTGTGAGTTAAAAAATATGCCAATTTAGCTTAGCTTTAATTGCTTTGGGACCGAATTAATTGTAGCCCCGGTGATGCTTTCTTGTTTAGTTTTTCTTTCTTTTTGAACTAGGTAAGGTTATAAGGAACGGACTGGATGTTTGAAGAAGGGTTTCATTTGTTAATTTGATTTGCCAAAAGGTAAATTGCGTTTGGGTTTTTTTTTGAGGGTAGAATTTAATTTGATAAGGTACGGTTTATCTAGGTTTTGATGATACTGTGTACCTAGGTCATTGCTGTTTAGGAAAGGTAAAAAGAGAAGTGGTTATTCCTTTCTTTCAACAAATTAGTCTATTTTCCTTAAAATATTAACCTTGGTAGCCCTAGTTATAGTTCTATTAATTCTCTCACTACATTTTAATCCGATATCATAGTACGACATTATCAGTGATACGTACTTGGACATCAATCATGGCCGCCATTTATCATCTGTAACGTCACGACACTGTATGACATAGAGAGACTGCGCCTACGGGAAATGCCGCGCCGCGCTGTGCATACGTTGCGGTAGGTAGTGGTAGAAGAAAAAGAAGCACGGTTTTAAACTTCGTTTGTCTGTTCATCTGCCACAATAAGGCATTATCTTAGGACTACTAGTCAGAAGGTGAATTGAATAGTGGCAGAAAATATGAATTTACACAATAACAGCCATTCTGAGCAAATAAATAAATATTCTATTCTATGCATTACCTAAAACGCTCGACAAAAAAAGTCTGCTTAAACAAAGAAGGTAAGTACCTCAGGAAAAAGATAAGGAAAATCCAACCAGGTGATTTATTATTTTCTTTTTTAAATTGCCGACCGGCATTGGAATCAGCCTCAGTTAATGAAAAAGCCCGATACTAATTAACATACTTCAACAACTTTGGATATCCTGCCATGCAGAATTGGAATCGTGACACAAATGCGAAAGTACTGAGGAAATACGCAGCTTTTCTACCTACGAATGAAACTAAACTATAGCATTCAAGTAGGGGCCTGCAATTAGTCCAAGTTTTCGTATTAGTCCTTCGTGATTTTCATTGGAACTACTTGTTCTGCTTGAGGCGCCTTAAATGCGAATGGATTTGCAACTTGACTGCGTAACATAGCTACAAATGCAATTTCTTTGGCACAAACTATTATGAGAACGTAGCTCATGCCGTGTTGTAAAAAAAATAGCCAAATCATTTGGGCTTATTCTGTGTAGATGGCAAAATTCACCTAAATATACATTATTGTGATAATTTTGTGCCGACTGTACTCTAAAAGTCAAAGAGCCTAATAGTTAAAGATCTAATATAATATTACTGTTCGGAACCACGACAGATCAATATTAATGAGATTAATCACTTTTCATTCTATGTTTCCTTAGTTTGATCAACGAGAAAAGTCCTACCTACTATGGTAACTATATCTACAAAGGTAGAGCCCAAAACTCACGACACCTAAATGTAAAACTGTTCTTGGCAAGAAACGAGCCACCTCTTCATGATACAATGATGGCCAGGAATGATTCATCATGATTGTCAAGCGTTTAGTGAAAATAAATTGCAAAATTTTATTCTTTCACAGCTTTGAATTTGTCGGGGAATATAAATTAAATTACAGCAGAATTTTTGTTTATCCTTCCAGATGAATCTAAACTTTATTACACAAGCTGCGCGCATGCATCATTCCTCAGCTTTTCATTTCGTACCTCGTAAATATAAGCTTAAGCACTTGACTTTAACGTGAACCACTGCAGTGAGTTCTCCCAGAGGCACCATAAGGACTGCGGTCGCCGAACAGATTAGACTGCAGTCGCCTACCCATTCTAGCAATTTAATTTAGTTGATTTTACAAGATAATTGTGTACGTAGTTACCGCAGTGTGAACGGCAAAGTATAGCCAGTATAGGCCACTGTCTTGCACTTCCTTGAAGAACAGCAGCATTATTCCGTCAATCTAAGCATCACCTGCTTGGCGCCACAACTCCGGTTCTTGGACAAACTGTAACTGAGAAGGTCCAGGCCTCCGCAAGTGTCTGCTCCACCCACCATCTTTACATTTCGTTTGATCTACCTGTGAAGCGGTACTTTCTAGGTTATTGATTCACAGTCTGCACTCAAGAATGTATCTGCTTCATTACAGCCAGTCCTATAGAAGACATAGCTCTATACACTCTTCTTTTTACCAACTTTGGAAGCTATGCCAACAAGATATTCGCGTCAATAATGTCACCACACGTCAGTCACTATTCTGTCCACCAAGCCGTAATTATTACAAAAAAGCATTATTTTAGCTTTCAAAGATTGTCGTATGTTTAGCACATCATGTGTGATAAGTAGACATCGAGCTTATATGACACATACCATTTATTACCTGCCTAAGTTTATTTCCCAGCCACTATGTAAGTAGTTATCTAACGTCCGTCACATGCCACAGTATTTAGCAAAACTATCTCGTATAGGTATCCCTTTCAGTTCAGTGACCAATCTGAGTCATGTCGCGGTTGGTGTTGCGAAACTTCAGAAGTTCAGCCAAGAATTCAGTTGAAGTTGAGCGGATAATTAGGTCTCACCAACTTGTGTGCACTTTAGTAGATTTAGTTTAATGCTTCGCAATTTACACCCACGTCTAGTTAATCTCTCCGTGCGATGGATTCGGAAAATGTGGCTAACAAGATAGGAGCAGACTTCTTGTCTAGTCATTTTTGAAGAGAAAGTTTGATTCCTAGGTCGGGCAAAATTGTCTTTTGCATATTGCAGCTGAGCAGCCCGGAGTCTGGATTCGTACCCAATAAATGGCGATAGGGTCAAATATGGTCGTAAGTAGGTACTTCATAAAAACACAATACACAATACACACAGTACTTCACAATTTTTCTATAGTTTATAATCTCGCTAGATAGATTATAAACTTACGGCTGGTCACAATCGGTGACACAATTACGGTGATATAATATACTATTTACCGCTTAGTGGGGGTTTTATTAAATCGCTGCAATCTTACTAGGTCAGTGAATCTGTTCATAAAACTGGGTTTTACTAGAATGGAAACAAATGAACAGCTAATAAGTACCAGTGTACACTATTCATTGATCAATGAACATTGTTCATTAAAGGCCATTACAATCAGAGCGCAGTTAGTGGGTCAAACTGTGAGAAACTGTCCTTTGTCTGTGAGGCGATTGGCTGCTGTGATACATTTGATCGAGAGACTGTTCAGCTGCATTGTAAAGGACTAGTGTTCGGTTCCAAGTGAAGGAAAATAATTGATCGATTTTTATAATTATAAACGAGTAAATAATTAATGATTTTATCTCTGTAAGTAGGTATGTACAAACACTTTTAGACGTCAATCATATTTTAAAAACTAGATGATGTCGGCGTGTCCTATATGATTACTCTGAGAAGAAAGGTCGAAACAAACTCAAAGGTCACAGTCTCTTTTAAAGTCCAGACATAATCTTGGTCAGATCATGTGAAGACCATGTAGATTGATGTCTGAAATGGTATTTTGAAGAAAGCACCACACTGATTGAGGGACCTATCCAGTCAGTGCACACATGTGTCAATAATCGTGGAGCTCAACTCAAAACTTAAGGAGCTCAACGATTCGACGAACAATACCAAAGAAAGAACATTTGGTAGGCCGCATAAATGAGGCATTCCACTAAGAGCACTGATTTCAACAGCACTTGACCGAACCGCACCTGAGCATTTCCACTAACCGCACTGAAACAAAATTTTGATGAGTGCGGTTCGGTGGAACAGTTTATTAATATTATTTTCAGTCCCCGAACGGCACCTATGTAAAATATTTTTTTAGTGATGGGGTGTATTTTTTTTGTTTAAGACATTTGCAAACAAAACATATCGATACAAATCAGCAGAAGTTAAGTCTTCCGGATAATTCCACCTTGTTCACCTGGAGCAAAGAGTAATGTTTTATTTGAATCGCTGTCAGTAAACAAAAAATGAGAGACCTTGTCACTTTTCTTAGCGATTTCGTTTGTTCAAAATTATTCTGAGGCTCAAATCATACAGTATTTCAACTAGGAACAAAGTGGTCGAATGAACACACTCACACATATAGACCGCTACATGAAATCTAAGTATGTTTCAGTATGCAGTGAGTTGGGGCTGTCACATCGAGGCAAGTTTAGTAATTGCGTGTTATCATGTAGGTAGGATGTCTAATTTATAATAATAATTATGTCGTTTGTTTTTTGTTTTCTTACCAGAATACATTTTTAAATATTTCCTACAATCAAAAATAAAAAACAAAACATTTAAAAATATAAAAAAATGAGTTCCGCCGGTGTTGGGAGCAGGGTTTGAGCTACCAGTTGTTAGGGCCGCAATAGATAGGAACTTCCTCACAATGCGAGCCGTATCAAGGAATACTGCCTTTTGAAACACGCCGTTGATCCAACCGCCTAGCGAGAGCCTCGAGAGATGTTGATCGAGGCTTTCAGGCATCAGGCTTTTGGCCGTAACGACAATCGGCACAATGACAGCCAAGCTCACATTCCACATGTCAAACCAGCTCGTGTCGAGATATTATGTTTCTCTTTCTCAGCTTTCACGAGGTTCTTGTCATGTGGAATGGCAACATCTACAATCATTGCGCGGCGCGCTAATCGATCTATCATTCAAATTGGCGACAATAGTCCGGTTAGTAATGATAGACCGATCCCAGTACAACGTGACATGGTAATTTTCGAGAACTAGGTCAGGCATATTAACTATTATTATTTTCCGCCATTTTGGACTTGTTAGTAACTTAAACTTACTACTTGTTACTTTTTTATTTCTCGAAGAGAGGAGGCCTGTGTCCCGGCAGTGGGAACATTATAGGCTGATTATGTGTGTGTGTTATATAGTAACTTAAACGATTGCTTTCAAAATTGATTTTAGTTCAGATTTTTTTTTAATTATTAGGTATGTATCTAGGTATGTGTGAATGGAATCAATTCAACTCCTCATGTAACTATTATATCGTCAAGGTGATGTATCAACTCAGCCATGCGCTGACCAGTGCAGGAAATAGGCCTCTCCCAGACTGCGCCACAACACCCTGTCCTCCGCCTTCCGCATCCAGTCTGTCTCAGCTACCTTTTTAAGGTCGTCGGTCCATGTCGCCGATACGCGGTCTCCACTCCAAGACTCGTCTGTTTATGGGCCATCGGTCCTTTAACAAACATGGGTCGCCCACTGCCACTTCAGCTTGCTTACTCTGCAAGATATGTCGGTAAATCCGGTTCTTTTCCGGATAGTTTCATTTCTGATCTTATCCTAAAAAAGAAACTCCGAGCATAGCCCGCTCCATAGTACGCTGAGCAATCTTGAATTTGTGGACCAGCCTGACTGTATGTGTCCACGTTTTGTCACCATATGTCATATCGGGCAGGACGCACTAGTTCAAGACCTTGGTCTTTAAACATTGCGGGATAGGTGACGAGAGACTTGACGAAGTTTTCCAAACACTGCCCAACCCAACTGGATCCTTCTGTCCGCTTCATTCTCAAAGTTGTGTCTACCGAGCTGGATGACTTCCCCTAGGTAGACATACTCCTTCACAACTTCAAAAAGCGACCTTTTGATGTAGATTGGTCTCAGCAAGACGTGTGAATAGTACATGACTTTCGTCTTGTCCAAATTGATACTGAGGCCAACCCGTCGAGACACTCCATTTAAGCTGTGCAGCATCTGGTCTAACTTTTTCAGCGTCTCTGCTATTATGCTATGTTGAATTAGTTTAGTGATTTGCTGTCGCTGCCGGCCGTGGTCGAGTCGATGGCCGGCAGCGAGGAGTCCTGGGACGCGGTGGTATCCTTCTGCGAAACAGTCGTGTCGCAGAAGGAGGCTGCGGAAAGGGAGCGGGAGATCTCGTCCGCTCACCCGGCCCGCAGCAGGCGCACCGGGCGTCGGCAGAGGGCAGATAATGCCCTCTTCCGGCCCTCCTAAATGGGACGGCGGACTCGGGGACGTCCGCCGTCCCCTATCACACTGGACCCGAGGTGGCGGCGCGTAGTGTTCCACGCGTGCCCCTTTGAGACGTCGCGAGGGGGTCTAACACCTCACCCCCCCGCAGACTTGAGGTGGCCCGCAGAGGCGGGCCGGCACTAGCCGGGGATCACGGAAGTAATACTAGCTCCCAAGATCCCCGGTGCAAGTGTGGGAAGGGAACACCGGGGTGGTTTTTAGTCAGTAAGAGTCTGCCAGACCCCTCCGCCCACCCCAGGGCGGAGGACATCCATGACGATTTTCCACACCGGCAAAAAAAAAAAAAAAGTTTAGTGATTTGAATCCAACGTTAAACAAATTGCATACGTAAAAATATACCCGCATTCATTACGTACGATATCGGAGCCCTTTACTGTACGTGGTTCGATTGCACTTACTCGTTATGTTATAGTTGGTAACGTCCTGAACACAGAATATAATATACGTCCCATCACTACAAACTGTAGGTGCCGTTCGGAGACTTAAAGTAATATTAGAAAACTGTTCCACTGAACCGCACTCATCAAAATTTTGTTTCATTACCGTTACTGGAAGTGCTCAGGTGCGGTTCGGTCAAGTTCTGTTGAAATCAGTGCTCTTAGTGGAATGCCTCACATAAATTACTCAAACTGCCAGACCAAGATTAAAAGTAACTGAGAGAGAAAAACAAAATCAAATGAAAAAAACAATGACCCGTATACAGTGATACCTACAGGTACAGTCAGCGACAAAAGCAATTGACGCTGCTACTTTTAGTATTTTACACAATCTAAATTGACACAAAATTATTCAATACATTATATTTCAGCATTTCATAATAGTTTAGAGTTAAAATTCTTTCAATTTTACTTTTGTCGGTATAATGCTATCTGCGACGTTAATCCGCCCGAGCTGTAGATAAAGAGTTCATACTCGTATATGTATTAAAGTTAAGTGCTGTAGTAGTAATGTGTTTTATGAACGAGTTATAAACTCTGCTTTTAACTTCGATGACCTTAAGTTTTAGTTTAAATTAAAAAGAAATCATTTTTTTTTTTACCTGTCTACATAAACATTAGACTCGTGTAGGAGACGTATACTATCTAAGCCCAAGTGCATTTTCAAGAAAATGTTATTGATAAAGTGAGGAAGGGATTAAAGTCATCTTGGGCTCAGGGTTTATCATTTCTTCTAGGTAACTCTAAAGAGCATTATAAGTTATGTATAGAGAACTGATATAATAAAAATATTCTCTTATAAAGCTTAAAATCCAATAGCTGTACAATATAATCCTTAACTTAGTACTGCTACTCAGACTATAACACCCTCCAATAGGCTTTAGGCTGTTTAGCAAATTGTCGCCATTATCGAATGTTTAGAAACAAAGCATAATTAAAGGAATATTTTACAACACCTTAAACCGTGTCATGATTATCAGCTTGAATAATGTCATTATCTATTATTTTAAAATTATTTTTTTATTCTAACCTTAAAAACAAACATTTACTTACCGTATTTATTAGTATTTTTATTTATGTCAGCTCCATTATTTTGCTGGTGCGTGAATATGTTGACGGAATACATAAACAAGTTTACAATAAATTTGAACCTGCACTTTCAATATTACACCAATTAACACCATCAGATATCCACGTCCAACATTATCTTTTGTACTAATAAATATTATATAAATAATAATAACACCATTCAGTACGTTTCTATTATAAGTGTCATCGACTATAGTTCGTATAACTTTATTATTTTGTAATGGTCTTCAAAAACACTTTTCATTTTTTAGAACACTTTTCTTTACACGATACTTATAAGATGATATCTTTAGTGTAAAGATTTATTTGTACACCGAATAACAGCTCTAATACAGCTTCGCTATTGCTTCTACAGCTACTATAGAGCTCTACTAATGCAAAAAGCTGTATACTATGGGCGCTTTTTTTTACTTAAAAGGACTATACATATAAGAACTTATAAAGCCTTTATAGAGCCTGAATATACAGTTTCTTGTATAAAAACGAACTTAAATACACCTTATAAACAGCTTGCAATGCTAGTTGGGTAGTTATTGTAGCTTTGACTGGAAAACTAATTTCCAACAGTTGACGTCGGTTTTATAAAGATAATGATCGAGGAAAAAGCATAATTTTAAAGCAATGCTCAGTTAGCAGTGGCAATACCACCGTTCAAAGTTAAGATGCTCACCACCTTTAGCAATATTTACGTAGCTCGCACTACGGCCGCGGTGCACGAAGTAAAATAATAACGACACGTGGTTTCAAAAGTACCGCACCAGCAACACAGTTCCGTAACACACTATCAGTCTCAATCCAAAGGCTTTTCAAGGAAATTTCTAACATGGATTATCAATTTCCTTGCTTCATAAGTTTGAAAAATTCAACTGCTAGATAACGTCAATGACGCAATGAATGTTGTTGAATTGTGACAATGAAAGGCCATTACCATTGTGGGTGTGTTCCGCATTTTTGTGGAGTTAAGCAGGTTTAAGACCTGTTACACTGCCTTGACGATGTCTTACCACCATCACCATCCATTTCCACGTCATCCCGGTCCAATGACGTCATAATCACATTATGATATTATCCATCACATAATGACTGGGCCGCCTCTGCTACAAGTATCCTGGGAAGGCACCGTCTTGCTCTCAGAACATTAGTCATCATTACCGTAATATTTAACAAAGTGGTATCAATTTAAATTGTGGTTTCTTTCGCTGTGCCCTTATTCGCATAGGAAATACTGATGAATATGACAAGACCGTATGAAAGGACTCGCATTGCGATTTAAATACTGGTGACAAAAACTTAATTATTTTAAAAGACAAGAATGAGTGCTATTTCTGATAAATTACTTAAGGCTGGGATATCATAACAATGTGGTCGAGCTACGTAGTGACATAGTGAATCAAGGCTGCAAAAGTTTCAGGCAGGAAAAGGGTACTTTCCTACTTACTCCTATATTTCCATGGCAAAGTGACGGAACAGAGACTAGGCGTTTCACAATGTCTGTATAGGTAGCTGAATGCAGCATTTTTCAATATTAACTCGGCAAGATTACCCAGCAAATTGTTACGATATAATTAAAACGGACTATTATCATCACCATCACTGGGTACCGCTGACCTTGACACATATAGCTGCGCCTTATCTCGGCACATCTCGCTATCAAACCTATTGTCGCACGGTAATGTGGATTGGGTCTTAGAGGAAATGGGCCTGCCGGTAATAGGGTGCATCCGAATTACGTATCATCTTATCTGTTGCTAAGTAACAGCGATAACGATTACACAAGTTATTGCTTCTGAGATTATGGGTGGTAAGAGAGAGCGAGAATCAGTGGTGCGTAAGAGAAGGAACGTGAAGTGGGTAGGTAGGTACCAGTATGGTCAAAATATAAGTTGGTAGACCAAAACCAGCCGTCGAGAGGTGTTGCCGACATCGTTATTGTCTGATCTACCTATGTGTAGAAGAAATCGCAGGAAAGATGGAAGATACGTAATGGTAATTAGCAGATGAAGATTATATCCTCCAATGCAGTGAATTTATCAGAGTGTTCTCATGACATAACATATAACATCACTTCTGTATTAGTACACCCACATTTCACCGGTTATGTTTAAGTCCCATGTAATAGGGAGCGAGCCTGTTGCCTTCAACCGGGTCACAAATCCAATTCCTGATAGAAAAACCGCAATAACACTTTGCCCGACCCGGGAATCGAACTCAGGACCTCATGCTCAGCAGAAGCGCTTGCGACTACAAGACCAAAGCGGAGGCCTTCTCATAGCTACTTATTACCAATTCGTTACAATGACCGCTAGATCTTAGAGGTAAGTCGTCAAAGACATACTTAGTAAGGCCAAAGTTATTGAAAGTGGAGGCCGTACAGCTAAGTAGATATAAGAGCCAGCCTTACAATAGTCGCATAAGATGTGTAACATCTGACATCGCATCTTGGTAATAAGCAACTGAACAGCGCCAGATATTACCCTCCAAATTTAAAAAGCTAAATTATTAAATATTTATTCGAATAATTATTACTAGTGGTCGCCCACTGGTCGAAATTCGACCCCCTCTACTTCCAATCTATATAGTACTTACTAATTCCATGATTACACTAATGCCATGCTATTATAAAGTACCTAGTAATTCCATGCTATTAAAAAATTACTTAATTATTCCATGCTTAAGCTGTCACTTTCTGTTACACACTTCCGTCCCTTTTCACTAAATCACTCCCTCAGAAAGCGAAGGGAAAGATGTCAGACATCAATATGTAGGTACCTACTAATTATTGACATATCAGTCACATTAATTTAGTGTAACACAAAAATAAACAAATAAGGTACAAAGAATTATTCCTGCTACCTAACACACGGAATGATTGGATATCCTACCTACCTATTGAATATTTTTTCAATCATGGTGTGAATGAACACTAATTCAATATCGTTGTAATCACAGTTCTTGTTCTGTATCAACATGGTAATAAAACTTGATAAGTACCGTTTGCACGTGTGCGAGGTGTGACCCAGATTACAATACTTTAGCAGTGAAAGGTAACACGGATCTCACCTTGTCAATGTATTAGAAAGGCTATTTCGATCGCACTTTCAGTTGGCTCGTTGGTCTAGGGGTATGATTTTCGCTTAGGGTGCGAGAGGTCCCGGGTTCAAATCCCGGACGAGCCCAAATCTTTTTTGCATTTTCTTACCGTTTTTAGAGACTTTTCTAAGAAAAATGCAATCTTTTATTATATTTGGACCCTTATTTTATATTTCCGGAGTGATTTCTTACACAATGTTATGGCATGTTCCTACAATTTATTTTCATAAATCCTGATTTCAGTTGCGATTCGCGTTGAATAATATAACAGAAACAGATACATCGCTTGACATTTGCGAATAAACAGGAAGTACGGGGGTGTTAGAGGTGTCGGGGAGTGTCAGGGGGTGTCAGGGGGTGTTACGACGTGTTGTATTGTGACGCTACATTTGGATTTGTTTGATTTTTAGGGTTGCAAACCTCAAAAGGAAAAAACGGAACCCTTAAAGGATCAGTCGTATGTCTGTCTATTCGTCTATCACAGCCGATTAAGTTGAAACACATATGAATTTCTGTAACCCAAACAGGATCGTGTGATGAAAAATAAATGAATTTTGAATATGGTTCAGTAATGGGGGGAAAATTAGAAAATATACAAATAACTTTTGCTAACTGTACCTTGCCTGTATCTGTACCATACCGCGATTGCCAACCCACCTGCCAAGCGTGGCGATTATGGCAGTGGACGTTTTTCGGATGAAATGATGAACAGTGCCTTAACAAATGCAAGGACTTGCTATGAGGATTTCAATTTAATAATTCGTTTCATAGTTATTAAAGAAAATTTATAAATATTGACCATTCGCCCCCGAAACCGAATCCCCGAATCTCCGAAACTGCTGAGCCTTAAATTTTGAAACAAATACAGAGACTAGTTCTATATACTTATATTACAGGAAAGGGGAGAGGAGGGGGGGAGTCTACGGTCTTAAAATAACATGGTAAATCTCGCAATATTGTGCGTAGCTTATGTCGTGCGTAGCTTATATTGTGCGTAGCTTATGTTTGCAGTTGGACTGTATGGGGGAACATGTTGTTCAACTACAATTTTAAGTTTGTTCTTGGGATAAATTCATCCCAACTACGGGACCCTTCATTGTGCGTAGTCAGACACGCACCTGGCTGGTTTTTTTTATAATTTGTCATTCTTTACCGTCATGGCTTAGTTACGTGAGAGGAGATTTAAGCCGAGATGATGCATCCACAACTGTTGTAAGTACCTACATCTGTGGAATAGCCGAATAGCTTTGTACATACACACATAAACTCACGCCTTCTTCCCATGGGGGTAGGCAGAAACTATAGAATGCCACCTGCTACGCTCCTTATACCTAGGTATAGGTACAGCTATTGGAGTACGTAAGGAGCATGTATCTATTGTTTTTTGTGGTTTACGAGCATGTTAAAAACGAATTAAGTTTAATAATGATGATAGAAAGTTTATTCATTTCTCCACTCTATGAAATCGTTTAAAGATCTTCTAAGCGCCACTGCAAAACTCTATAAAACCTTATGCAACAATTAAGGTTGATTGACTCCCCCCACTTTCTCGCCCTTATTGTGGCTAATTAATAATATGACCGGCTAAAACGTAACTGACACGTTTCGGGCAAAGTAGACAGGTCACTATAAAGGTAATTGAGACCGGCATAATAGGGTATTTACCTGTCCTTAATTAAAGGAACGAAAGGACGTAGGAAGAGGGGGGCTCGTGGCTAAGATAAGACAGCGCGGGGTCGATTGGCTAAATTAAGTTTCGTTTTGGCAAGGTAATTGAAGTTGAAGAAACAATTTAGTATTTAGCACACTTTAAGGCTCTTACAAACACACGCGATACCGCGGGCGCAACATGCATCGACAAAGGAATTGTCTTTTGTCGGTGCCTGTCGCGCCCGCGATATCGCGTGAGTGTGTAAGAGCCTTTAAGGCACATGTGAGAAAAACTTATGCAAAATATTGAAACAACATGCCCCGGAATCCAAACACTACACTAAACACCCCAATTGTAATATTAAGTTTGTTATACTCATAATACATACACCGATGTTTTACTGGTATGTATAAAACATTGCTTATTTAAAACGAATTAAAATACAGATGGTGGCAGAAAATTGTGGTCACATTACCAATCTACACGCACACAGTCCCATACATCTCAGGATCCATTTTGTTTTGTTTTGACTGTACAGCGGAAGTCTGACTGCAATTTACGTAGTTTCAATACAATCATTATTGGACCAAAAAAATACCTACATAATTATATTAAAAATGACAGAAATCGATTCAGTAAACGTTTCTAAACAAACTATTTTCATAATGTGCATTAATTCACACACACACACATGTTTTGACACATTGTACATACTTTAATGAACGAGGGAAATGTGGTCAGGAAAGTTTTGAGTATGAAAATGATGAGGATGACGATGTAGATATAGAATACCTACTCTTTATTATGTACACCATAAAAATTATGACGACGATGTATGGATGAGGACGGTAAACGAGTGGAGGAACACCAAAGAAACGATGGACGGACTGCGTGAAGATGATATGGATAGAAAAGGAGTGACTACCGAGATGACGACTAATAGAGAAGTATGGAAGGATAATCCATTTTCCGCCGACCGCAAATACATTGGGATAAAGGCAGGAGAATGATGATTGTGTGAGTGAAGTATTTTTTTTTTTGGTTGCGAAATTATCAAATAACTTCTCCCGCTCTGGGCGGAAGCGGAAGGGTGTGTCAGTTTTACTGACTAAAACCCACCCGTGGTCCTTCAGTTGCCTGTGTGCCAGGGCCACGGTATCCCTTTCGGACAAACTCGCAACCCTGGCAGGACGTCGCGTAAGCCTAAGTTGCTATTCGACTTTTGCGCAAATAGTATCTCGGGTTCAGCTAGAACTCAATATTTTTTTATTAGAAGTCATTGTTTGAACGCAGAAGTTCGGTTACATCTCAATCTCCTCAAGCACAACAGAGTACCTATCTTTTCTCATATACAAAACCCTAGAGCTAAAGAGAATCAACTGCTATTTTCCATCATTACCGGGTATAGCAGACCTTTCAACGTCGATTTTCAACAATTAGTGAAGTAACATAAAAAGTGATACATTTTCAAGTAATATAATTTTCCTCGAGCGACAAAGAGACTTTTTACGTAGGTACGTGTAATTTGATATGATGCCTTGAAGTTGATTGATGTAAATGTGCGTTTGAGAGAAACATAACGAAACTTTTCATCACGCCTCTAAGGAATAGGTACGTACGAGGAGAAAAGTACTAAAATTCGGTTTAGGTATATTAACTCTGATGTCATCCTTCACGCTTGCTATCACAAAGAGATCATCCAGAAAATGATGAATCTGAACATGACCCGTTGAATGAGTACACATTTGCACAAATATTGCAGCTGGCCGACGAATTAGTGATCGCTCCTTAGAAGAGATACCTACCTGTTTGCACTTGAATTGATCGGTCGAGTAGATAGTCACGGAAAATAATTGCTAAGCAAATGGACTACAAACTTAAATTTTATGTAAGTACAAAGATGTACTTACACAAAAATTTAGTTTAAAAATAGGCAATTCATAAAAATGTCACATTTGTATGAAATGCCTATAACACGGCAAATTGACGTGGAGTGTCAATTTGCTCAACCATCGTATAACCATCACTTACGTCGATTACATAGAGTAGTCACCTCAATCGAACAGGCGTCATCCGCGTAAGTAATTATCTGAAGTGTTATTTAATGCAGCTCACGTTCACACCCGGGAAACATGCCCTGACCTGCCGTTTACCTCAAACTCGTGGTTAATTCATAAAATTAATAGCCAGCATTTGCCTCCATACGTAGTACCTATTATGTGAAGTCCGTCAGCTGATAGAAAGGCCACGGGCCACAATTCGAATGTCAGTGGTCCTCAAGAGCTACGACAGTATTAATAATTTAAAAGAGTTTCCATGCAGTTTCTTGCCCGTTCTTCTCCATAGGAACCTACTACGCTTTGGAATGAGTAACTAGCTTCATCTTTCTGAATGAATAATAAACCATATAGAGGCACTTTTGAATTGTCAAAGGAGCCGGTCCTTTGACAATTCAAAAGTGTCTCTATATGGTTTAATTGAAAGAAATGCTTAGAGTTTGATCCGGGAACAGTCACCACCAGCTCATGTACCAACACCGCGAGGTTGTTGACTTTGACTTTTCCCAGCATGTAGTCTCACAGGTATGGACTGGTTGCACTGAGCAAGTGCCGAGAAGTTCTATATTCTCCTCACGTGCTGCTGAAACCCACCGAATGGTTTCTTTGTATTGGGTAAAACTTGACAGACCTTTCTTCCTTCCCCCGATGGTGGCTAGTAAGTACCTAGTTACCTCGTGCCGATTCGGACGGGAGGTTATAATGTTCGGCCGTATGTTTTTTTTTTTTCTTCTAACACACCGATTCCGCCGTCAATTGTGGACCAATATTTAAAATTATTTTTTTGTTTGAAAGGGTATGCTTTCGAGCTGGTCCCATCGTCACCAAGTTAGAATCTGATGAAGGGATCCCATGGAAATCGAGGGAAATTCTTAAATTTAATAGGCACACCTATAATGATTTGGGTATTTTTAGGGTTCCGTACCTCAAAAGTAAAAAACAGTACCCTTAAAGGATCACTCGTGTGTCTGTCTGTTTGTCCGTCTGTCACAGCTGATTTACTCTGAAACCTACTGGACCGATTAAGTTGTTTGGTACACATGTGGAATTCTGTGACCCAAACACGGACGTGTTACGTAAATAAATTAATTTTGATTAAGGAGGTAATTTTTGGGGGGCAAATTAGAAAGTAAAAAAAATATTTTGCTGCCTGTGCCGTGTGCCATTTCAAATGAAAGGGCTGGTTTTAAAGATTTCATATATATATTTTTTTATAATTTTAAAATAAATAATTTTAAAATTATTTAAGAAAATAGATGAAAAATTACCCCCCCCATATCTCCGAAACTACTGAGCTTAAAATTTTGAAAAAAATACAAAAATAGTTATTTACTTATTCTTATAGATTACAAGAAAACCTATAATAAGTCTTTGATCTTAAAATAAAATGGTAAATCAGTCAATATTGTGCGTACAAACTTACATTTACAGTTGGAATTTATGGAAGATTATGTTTTTCAACTACAATGTTGTTTGTTCTTGGGATAAATTCATCCCAACTACGGAACCCTTCATTGTGCGTGTTCCGACACGCACTTGGCCGGTTTTTTTATAATAACTCTTGCATTTGCTAGCGGAAAGCACCATTTGGTAAAGTGGAACTGATGATGAAGACCAGATGGTCACCGGAACTACTCACTTTATTAATTTTAGCCGAAAGACGTCCATTGCTGGACAGAGGCCCCCCTCAAGCAGCGCCACTTCGAGCGGTTCTGTGCTTGCAACTACTCAATAATATTTATTTCACGGGTTGCGACTTGATTACTTTAATATAGTTGCTAAGCAATTTATGCTCGTCACAATGCATACGGTGAAGTGGAGCTCCTCCAGTTCTCCTGGTTTTTACCAGAACTCCTAAACAATTAACGTCCCTGCATATCGGGAAAAGCAATGTTTTGTAAAAGGTGATGAGCAGTAGACATTAGGCTATTGTAACCTAGATAAATTACAAACTGACCCACTAAAAAGTGAAAAATTTAATACTTAAAAAAAAACAACTATTTTCTTTTACCTACTTTTTAACTTTTTGTAAAAAAGTTTTTTTCTTTTGTACTAATTATTTGACTGAACTCAAGACATGCTGATGCTACTCTGAAGTAATAAGTTTTGTTTTATCATTCCTGTTTATTTACAATTCTTTAGTCTACTACAATTATTGTAATGTAGGCATGAATAACGTTAATATTTAAGCATTCCGATATTCTTAGCAAACAATAGTATACACAGAGCAGCAGTGATGCTAACGTGAACTGTAAACATTTGATTGAAAACTATGAAACAATTTGAACTGTTTATTGTAAATTTGTTATTCTTCTATTGTTTAACATTTGTCATTTATTTAATTTACTGATATAATTAAAAAGGCGCTTAACGAAGCCGGGAGTCACTTGGTCTCCCCATCATTGTGATTTTTGTTATACTGTACCATACCCGGGAACTTTATGGTTCCGGAGATATTGTAGGTCAAAGTTCCACCTTTTTTCACGAAAACAAGTTATATATAACTAGGTATGTATAACTTAAATTGAAATACCCGCACGAGTCCTGCAGGTCACACACAGTGTGTTGTGTGTGTTACATTGCATGCCGCCGTACGGCGATTTTTCACACCAAAAATTGAAGTCGATTTCCAGCAATAATTTTTGCTCAATGTTACTTAGTTTGATGTAGACAGCGGCTATGACATGGGTCTTTTTACACCCTACCTCTGCTCTGCCTACCTCATTCGGCATACAGTCGTAATGTCATGCATATAATGCCACACTTCACACGTAGCTACTAGTCACTATACCGTGAGAACAATAATATGCTGTCAGTTAATTACTTTATTTGAGAAACTCACTATTGTCACTGATATCTTTCGACACTCGTTGGCGTTAGTTTAAGATTGTCATTGAACTTTGTCTGTATTGTAATTGAGAAATGCTTGTAACTGAGGAAGGGCTTGGTAAAAGTGGGTTATTGTGGACTCACGATATAGTGATGAAACTCTTCGATTACATACGATATAATTGGCATCCTATTTCTTCCCGTGGGTGTCTTAAAGGCGACTAAGGGACTTACTAGAGATTACAGAGACTTCGATTTTAACCCCATACTGCGATCGCCGACCCGCCTGCCAAGCGTGGTGATTAAGCCCCTCCCCCCCACGCCCCTACAGAACCAGTCGAAGTGGCGATGCTTGGGGTCTTCTCGTTTTTCGGCATTTGAACGTCATTCCTACCAAACAACATGATTTGATGACTATAGGTATATAATGGGGTCGTGGTGGATCGTTCACCTTTTGGTTTTCTCAGGTTTGTAAGTTTTATACCCGCATTGCGTGCCTACAAGCACGCACAACGGAGCAGAGAAAATCAGGGACACAATTTGAAAATACTTTTACGATTGGAAATTAATTTCCAAACGGGATTATTTTGCTATAACTGTGATAGTATAGCATGGTAATAAACTAGCATTTTATTAGAATTTAAACCAATTTTTATAAATAACGACTGCATCCTGCGCAGTGCAGATATAAAATAAAACAAAGCGGCTAATACCAAAAACTTTATGAAGATCGCTTCAGTAAGCTTCAATAAAAACGAACGCAAGGTTCGCATTCAAACATAAAAATACCACGTAGGTTTTAAAGTTATTTCATCGGAAAACTACATACGAGTACCTAGTAGGTAGTGCAAAATATAAAAACTTCCCATGTGCTTTTCAAAAATACCTTCCTTTAATATGATCTGGAGAGTCCTTGAGTCTTCAATGACATTACACGGGATTTAACCAGAGAGACACAATGTAATGGTGATGCCAGATAGATACCTTAGTGACACCGGTGAGACTGATAATGACCCCAAAATGACACATGGTGAATCGCGTCTGTGACTGACGGTGATGCTCGAGTGGTAACTCTAGAGTCTAGAGTTACCACTCGAGCATCACCGTCGCCATGAGTAGAGTCTAAAGTGACTCATGGTAAAACTAGAGTGACTAAAAGTGTCACCAGCACTGCTGATGGTGACAGAGTAACACCAAAGAGGCTCACTGTAACACCAGTGAAGCTGATCATTCAAAAATAATCGTGACACAACTTTATCCTAAGTGTATTAAGACTTCCATCAAAGGAATTCTCAAGCAAACTTATGGTCTAAAATCTAAAATCTCCAGAAACACTCTCCGTACCGTGAAGCACGTTGCAGCAACCCGTCGTTGTTTGCATAATAATATAATTGCAACAGGCACTAAGCCGGGGCTCAGGTACAGCGGCTCAGACCTGGGTCATGTTTATTGAACAGGTCTGCCAAGCTCTGACTACCCTACATTAAATGCTATGTTAATATCTACGTAGGAAGGTAGGCTAAGATATATTTGGACACTTATTTAGTATACCTAGAGGAAGCAATTAAGGCAATACATATTTTATGCTTTTAGGCAATTCAAAAAGAGGCTTATTAAGAACTTTATGGAACTTGGGATTGAAAAATATGCAGTAAGTATCTAGCCTGCTCCTTTTTGAGTTGAAGAATCTTCAAGCTTAATTACCATCCGCAATAAGAAAGACTTAAACCATATTTTGCTTTACAGTCTGATATTTTACACCCAGGAAATTGGCTCTCAATTAACCTGTTATTCTTCAATTCAATTCCTTTCTGTAGGTAATTACATATACGGTCGAAAAGTGTTTTCCAAAATAATTATGTGTCCCAACACATACAAAATAACACTAATACGCTTCACTAAAATTATTGTCAGGTAAGTACGCTCACATCATACCACGCTCATATTACTATAGAACTAATATTTTCGATACCCAAAATTCCTGAGTCCCGGAGGACAGAAAACATTTAGGGTACATTGTCTTCATCCCCCCTTACACCTCTTCCCCTTCATCTCCCCTTCCGTTCCCGAAGGAGGGTAGAATTGCCGATTTACGTCAAATATTTACTATACACATTACGCGCTGCTAACAACAAATACATTTCGGCCTATACAGTGGGTAACAAATACTTTTGTACTGTCTCATTGTGAATCCTTTTCTTTGAGGAACAATTGAATTTCCAGTTTGTCTCAGGTTTCAAAAGTCAATAATAATGGGCATACAAAACGATGTTGGTATTTATCAGAAGAAAATGATGTCAACAGTCTGCTTGTTCGAATTATTTTTGGAGGCATTTCGCTAAGATCAATATTAGGTCAACAGTGGAACAGTTTCAAAGATTAGGATCATAGAGAACCAAATAGAAGTGCCGTGAATAATCTTTTAAAATCAGCATGTAAAATAAAGCTGGACACAAAGTAACTCAGAGGAATAAAAGACTTTTAGAAAGATAACTCAGTCAAGCTCACGATAGTCAATAACATCATCCAGACAGTCCGGAAAAACTCATAATTATGAAAGATAACCATTATATCGTAATCATTCGTTTTAAGCCTCTCCCAACTCTTAAAAATGATTTAAAATAGTACCTACATTAGAATTTTCACTATTTATGGTAAACAAAATGTTGTTAGCTCTGCAAGTCAAGGCCACATAAAACCAGTCGTTAGGAAATTTTAAGTTAAAAAATAAAGTCGAAACAATTGATAATTATGACAGCGAAATTAGCCTTCTCATCACAAAGTATCTTTGCAGTCTTAAATTTAAAAGAAAAGTCATCGTTAGGAATATTACTACAGATTATTACGAAAGCGTCATCAAAAACAAAACGGTTGTGGTCATCATAGAGTCATTGGGTCATAGAACGATTGCGTACTACGACTATGGTAGATTGTCAAGGACCAAATTTTGATGGATTGTTGATTACTTTTATGCAATTCTGATTTCAAAAGCTGCCGAAAGATTGATGATACGTAAATATTAAAAAAAAACCAACATAGAGACGTAATCGCCAAATAGTTAATAAGATATTTCGTAGGTACTAAAGTGCTCGCAGATGTTAAAAGCCCTTTGATTATTTATATCTAGATAGAATGTCGCGTGTACTAAAACAAACAGGCCCAACTTTGATAGGCTGGTGTGCGCGATAGCTACGTCTCACACTCGCTCCACGTATTGTGCTGTCATTGTGTTAACTCTGCGTACATTTTGCGGCCAACATTTGTACGCAATTTTTTTTGACGAGTTCATCTTTGTCTATCTAGACATATTTATATCTTTGTAAAAGCCAGTATGCCATGAATTTACTATGTCACTTGTACACAAGCAAAACGTGATTCCTTTTATGAATAAAAATACATAGGTCGCCAAAATGAGTAAATAATATGGCGTAATGGATGAGAAGACATCTGCCAGAAATCTTAAACATAATATAAGCAAACAAATATAATAAATTACCGCGAATCGTATAGAATGTGTCGCCTTATACAAACGTTAAAGACACCGTCGGATTAACATGGATGCGCTTAATATATTATTTAAATTAACGCTGTTGCGCAAACACGGATAAAACCGGTCCAATGCGTGGTGGTGAAAGTGTTGTAGATTCCGCAGGGCGTGGAACATCCGTTGTGTCGACACAATAAGGACGATCAAAGTTAATAGTATCTAGGTACAGTAAAAAATGTTATAAAGAGTCATCAGTCATAAATTCTTAGATAGATAAAGATTAGAAACAAAGTCAATTATCTGAAGCCATTTTGAAGGATGAAAACGACTGGCACAAATATAATTCTGGAAAGTGATTTTAATGTCTTTTGTGTGACTGTAAATTGTAGGTTTTTATTAGAAAAACTTTTGAGTGTCGGTAAACCATGTCTGTTTGGCTATTGCGTCATACATACAGGCAGTGCAAAAATTACGTAAAATTGTCTACGGAACCCTACCACCAGGGAACCCTTTTGAACCCTTCTTAGTGGATGCTTACGAATTTACTACGGGAGAAAGGATTACTGAACACACATAACCGGATTCAGGCGTATCCATTTGTGAGTAAACGGGCCTAAGATCGGCATTGTTTTCTTTTGTTTATGCTCTTCGCGTAGCATGTTAGTGGTATTAGAAACTCGAAGCCGGGCTTTACCTCCTAGATTCGTTGAGGATTGCAGTTTTTTGACCCAGTTAGGGCTCTGGATTGTTCTCATAAATAGGAGATTCCGTTAATGTATGAGTGAAAGAAAGTCTTATTCATTCCATTTCTAAATTTGCCTATAGATGTTGAAAAGAATTTACCCTAACGTTTAAAAAAACTATAGCAGGTAGACCTCCATAGACTGTTTAAATTTTCTCTGTGTCGCCGTTCTCGGCGGATAAGTCGTGCGATTTGGCTTTTATATTGTATGTAAGATTTAAGAGACGAAGAAAAATACTGGTATTCAGCTGCATCCGGTTAGACTGGAAGCCGACCCCAACATAGTTGGGAAAAGGCTAGGCAGATAGATTGTGTTTAAGATTTGTTATTAATTAAATATTACAAACTGGGAGAAAAAAATACAAAAAAAATAACCGACTTCCAAAAAAACATTAACAACATTTTGTAAAAAGTTTTTATTTTTCACTTTTTAGTTGCGGTACCTACCCCACAAAAAATCATATACCACTACCTGCTATGAATATAAGAGTGACAGGAAGTTATTATAATATCATCCACTTAGACTAAGAGCTAATTTCACCAATGAAACCGAACCGATCAGCACATCATATAATATCATCCACTTAGACTAAGAGCTAATTTCACCAATGAAACTGAACGCGATCAGCACATCATATAATATCATCCACTTAGACTAAGAGCTAATTTCACCAATGAAACCGAACGCGATCAGCACATCATATAATATCATCCACTTAGACTAAGAGCTAATTTCACCAATGAAACTGAACGCGATCAGCACATCATATAATATCATCCACTTAGACTAAGAGCTAATTTCACCAATGAAACCGAACGCGATCAGCACATCATATAATATCATCCACTTAGACTAAGAGCTAATTTCACCAATGAAACCGAACGCGATCAGCACATCATATAATATCATCCACTTAGACTAAGAGCTAATTTCACCAATGAAACCGAACGCGATCAGCACATCATATAATATCATCCACTTAGACTAAGAGCTAATTTCACCAATGAAACCGAACGCGATCAGCACATCATATAATATCATCCACTTAGACTAAGAGCTAATTTCACCAATGAAACCGAACGCGATCAGCACATCATATAATATCATCCACTTAGACTAAGAGCTAATTTCACCAATGAAACCGAACGCGATCAGCACATCATATAATATCATCCACTTAGACTAAGAGCTAATTTCACCAATGAAACCGAACGCGATCAGCACATCATATAATATCATCCACTTAGACTAAGAGCTAATTTCACCAATGAAACCGAACGCGATCAGCACATCATATAATATCATCCACTTAGACTAAGAGCTAATTTCACCAATGAAACCGAACGCGATCAGCACATCATATAATATCATCCACTTAGACTAAGAGCTAATTTCACCAATGAAACTGAACCGATCAGCACATCATATAATATCATCCACTTAGACTAAGAGCTAATTTCACCAATGAAACTGAACGCGATCAGCACATCATATAATATAATCCACTTAGACTAAGAGCTAATTTCACCAATGAAACTGAACGCGATCAGCACATCATATAATATCATCCACTTAGACTAAGAGCTAATTTCACCAATGAAACTGAACGCGATCAGCACATCATATAATATCATCCACTTAGACTAAGAGCTAATTTCACCAATGAAACTGAACGCGATCAGCACATCATATAATATCATCCACTTAGACTAAGAGCTAATTTCACCAATGAAACCGAACGCGATCAGCACATCATATAATATCATCCACTTAGACTAAGAGCTAATTTCACCAATGAAACCGAACGCGATCAGCACATCATATAATATCATCCACTTAGACTAAGAGCTAATTTCACCAATGAAACCGAACGCGATCAGCACATCATATAATATCATCCACTTAGACTAAGAGCTAATTTCACCAATGAAACCGAACGCGATCAGCACATCATATAATATCATCCACTTAGACTAAGAGCTAATTTCACCAATGAAACCGAACGCGATCAGCACATCATATAATATCATCCACTTAGACTAAGAGCTAATTTCACCAATGAAACCGAACGCGATCAGCACATCATATAATATCATCCACTTAGACTAAGAGCTAATTTCACCAATGAAACCGAACGCGATCAGCACATCATATAATATCATCCACTTAGACTAAGAGCTAATTTCACCAATGAAACCGAACGCGATCAGCACATCATATAATATCATCCACTTAGACTAAGAGCTAATTTCACCAATGAAACCGAACGCGATCAGCACATCATATAATATCATCCACTTAGACTAAGAGCTAATTTCACCAATGAAACCGAACGCGATCAGCACATCATATAATATCATCCACTTAGACTAAGAGCTAATTTCACCAATGAAACTGAACGCGATCAGCACATCATATAATATCATCCACTTAGACTAAGAGCTAATTTCACCAATGAAACCGAACGCGATCAGCACATCATATAATATCATCCACTTAGACTAAGAGCTAATTTCACCAATGAAACCGAACGCGATCAGCACATCATATCCGCGTTCAAGAGTTGTCAGTGTCAATATTCCACAGAAAATAATGACACTGACAGCTCTACTGACAGCAGACATAAACGTGGTATATGTGCTGATCGCGATCAGTTTCATTGGTGAAATTCGTAGTGGGAAAAATACGTATTATTGAAGCTAACTCAAAAACTACCCAAGAAAAAATTATATGGGACCACCGCGCAAGCTTCCTCTATTAAATGAAAAAATTATTTCTAAATCGGTCCACAATATTGACAAAAATATCGATGAAAAATAAAAATACATAGACGACCATAGAACCTCCTTCTTTTTGGAAGTCGGTTAAAAATAAGGAGTGCGATTGATTTTACTCTTCCAATTTGTAGAACCTACTCCAACCCTTATTTCAAGCGATGATTGGACTAAAGTGTTTTGAAATTCACAAAAATTCTTAATCAAACCTCCATTTTTAGACTCAATTTAGAATATGTCAAAAATATAAAGAAAATTTTTAACCCCGATAGCGTTAGTTTAAAGAAAATAACAAAAATAACTGTATAAAGTTAGTAACATTTCCATGTTAAAGCAAGGTAAAGGATTAGCGGGTATTATGCGCGCTCGTAACACCGGCCCGCTGTTGTGTACCTCGCTTAGGTTTCAAAGTTATGCTCTTTTAACTAAGGCGTACCTACTATTTCTAGACTATGTTATACGCTTAAGATTCTTAGGAAAATATCTACAAGTTTTCGTGCGGTATTGCAAGAGAATAGGTTTTGCTTAGAGCATTTTTATAAGCATAAGTACCTGCAATGTGCTGTTTACATACTGCTGAATGGATAATGTCACTAGTTGTTTATTGTTATTATAATATTTTATTTTTATTCAAAGCTTCTTCAAATTAATCGTGATTACGATTTTCTGGCGAAATATGCGTGTACCTACAACTCTACCTACCCTTCAGGCCAACAGGAAAATTATGGATTCTTATAGAAAATTGGATATTGTCCATTAAAAACAGCATGCTATGCATTCCAGAGATAATATTTAGATAGAGTCAAAATAGTTTTGTGGTAATATCCACAAAAATCTTTCCCACGCTATTCATGCTGTATTGAGTTATTGCCGATCTTGGGTACACACAAGTACTACACCTAGCACCACGTAGTACCCCAAAAAAAGGAACAGAAGAGCCAATGCTAGCTTTATAAAACTGATGCAAAGTAATACTCGCACTGTGTGGATGTAGCTAGTTAAATAACACCCTTTCGCCTACAGGCGACGCATGTGATAAGATAGGAAATGATGTCAAGAGGCTAAGCAACAGTACTGTTATAGTAATTGTATTATTACTTATGTATTTCAAAGTAGAAAACCCAAATACTCCGAAATATTTTATTCAGAATTTCGAAGTTCCGATTTTCAAAAGTCCGAATTTCATACTAAGAACTTTAATGTCTATCATTAAAAATCACGAAATTTATTTTGCCGTAAGTCGTAAATGCGATTTCTTTGTTTTCCGATTTTCATACGTTCGAAGAATCAAATCCTCTATGCGTTCTCGGTCCGAAAAACGACATTCCGATTTTCAATAATTCGTGGGTAATTAATTTAATTAATAAACTGCTAAAATTAGAATTCTGATTCAGATTAACTTAATATAATATTCAGTTACGCATATAATTTAAAATCTTTATGTAACGTTTAATGTAATTTATAAAAGTCTACTTTGTTATTAATATTTGTGAATTAATACTATTTTTTGTGTTCTTCTTTTCCTTATACCTGCGTCGGGTACCATCTACTGTTATTGAATCCTTTTAGGTTAGAACGTTTTACGAACTTTTACGTTAGGTTAACAGTGGCCTTTTACGCCAGATCCCCTCTATTGTTGGTGAATGGTTTCGGATTTCTAATTAATCGGTAATTATCATTAAGTCGGACTTTTTGTTATTCGATCTATTACAACTCGGTATTTTGAGAATAGATTACTATTCTCCGTTTGGAATATTGAAATTTTAGAATTATGAAAATAGGATGAATAATAAATCGGAGTTGTTCTTTTAGAAATTTTGATCCATTCAGAATGATGAAAATCGGTACTTTGAAATTCGTATTTGTGACTGACGGAATAAAGTTTTTCGTTTTTATGTAGTGTACCTATTTCAAAGATATATTCTTGCACATAAACTAAAACTCAGAATGAAGGTGTACGATTCAATTAATAATTTGAATGGCGAAGAATCAGCTGCCAAGTCTGGTGGTTATACAACATTTATTTTCCTGACGATCACGATGTGCTTTGTTATGATCTTCGAATGCCCATGACCAGCAGTAAATATTAACGAGTCTTGGCTTCAGAACCACTCTATCGTAGATTGCAGAGCGGTGCATTAATATAGCCTCAACGAGACGCGATACCCTGAGCAGTCAGTTTCCCTACCACTTTGCTGATGAACTAATATTTTCACAGCGTGAGATATCTTCCCTCATATACCTTGTATGTACACTTTAGCTATATTTTCACTCTACTGCATCGCGGAGAACTTGTAATGAACGAAGATTGTTCCACTGTGGCACTTCTGTCCCATAATTTGTACTAGTCCTGTAAATACAGGCAGCGGCTGTGACGTCGCTTACACGTCACAATACACTCTCCAACATGTTGCTAAAGTTGTTGAGTGAAAATACTTTTTAAGAAATGTAGAGTAAATGTAAATGGTGTTTGTAAAACTTGGGTTAACAGAAATGTAAGGAAACTACGTTATTTAAAGTTTTACTTCAATCTTTATGTAGTTGCCTCGGATCGGTTTATGGGACCTTGTCAGCCAATGGTTGACTATATAGCTTAGAACTTCGTTTAGAACCTGTTTAATGTGGTTTTTGTTGGACATAAAGGGTTACATACAAGCGTTCACTGCTGAGCATTGCTCTGCCCAAAGCAATCGCCAAAACTAATTACCCTGCCCTGCCTGGATCCCGTGGAATTCTGAAGACCTCCACCACACTTTGTTGGGGGAGGGGGGCTATTACCCAGGGACCATTTAGTCACCTCAATTTGGGAAGTGAGTTATGTTGCCAACTGACTTATTTCTTCCCTTCATCGGGCTCCTGTTTTAAACGGATCTGTAATTAAAATAAGTAAGCTGGTCTCCGTAGTATATCAATTGCCATACACATTCATATACGAGTCCGCTAAAGATTTCGTCACATCGAAAGCCCTGAGGCGATTAGCGTACAGTCCAGTGCATATTGTAGGTGTTTCGCAACACACATGCTCTAGACTTAGGCACAGCTGTGCCCTACATAATTATTATGAGTAATGTAGGGGAAACATTATAGTAAACGTTATTGCTCATGTATCAGCGCATTAAAATAGCCACTCATCCGGATGCACGAAGTAAACCCTGGGCTGTCTCATCACACACATTGTTGACTGGCCACATATTTGACCACGCAAGTAGCCTTGTTTTATGCGGAACATAATTATAGTCCATGGCGATTTAAGAGAAAACGAATTTTCTACTCTTTTAAGCATTAACAAACGAACAAGGAAGCATAGAGTACATCCCAAAAGTCTATTCTATCATAGCACGGAAATCTACAATTTTGCAGTTGGGTTCTATAGGTCTAAAAATAGTTATTTAGTAAAGTTTCCCCAAACATACACAGTTGAACCAACAATAATAAAAGTTCAATCTCCTCACTCGGCAGCTACATACAGGCTGGTACATACTCTGACAGCGCGCCGTCAGTGTTGCAACACGCACGCCGAGCACAGCTGTGACTCGCGAGTTAATTCCTGTAATGTCGCTACCTACTGTTCCATGCTGACGGAAAATAAATAGCTGCAGAATGTTCACTGACAACGAAGAGTTATGGAGGTAATTTAAGTAAGTATTACCTATATACTTGAGATTATAAAAAGTTGGTGACAGAGCAGGGAATAAGGAGGATAAGCATCCTCCTTATTCATCGCATCGTGTTGAGGAGGTACAATTTTAACGGTACTCTTATCTGAGATGATCTACTGTTACAAATATTTCTCTTGTATCGTCGTGGTTTTGTGAGATCCCGAATGCAGCTAAGCCAGGTGCAATTTGCTCTACCATATTAGATTGTGTTATGTCATTAGATATCTTAGGCCTATGTCCAGCAGTGGACGTCTTTTGGCTGAAATGATGATGATGATTAGATATCTGTACCTTTATTTTATTTATTTTTATTTTATATCAAAATCAAGACATTTATTCAAACTGGGCTGAGAATCAGCACTTTTCAAATGTCAAAATTACATAAGACAGTCCCCCAAAAACGCCCGCCCTTCACCATTTCCTAATGCTTGAGCTGGGAAGAAGAAGTGGCGCAACAAACTCTCCAGCAGCACAGCTGTCTGTTCAGTTAGAAAAACTTGATTCTATACAATAGTATGTAGAATAATTTACATTAAGCAACATAAATCATATTATGTTAGCTAGCACATGCCACCATGCCAAAAAAAATATACCTATGTAAATGTGTTATTTTAATGTATTTGTATTACAAACTGAACCTTTTGCACTTACTTATGAGGTGTTACAATCTGTGGTACATCATAACGTCCCGACGATTAAATACAATTTGTCTGTCGAGTTCACAGTGATTATATTTTACACCACTGACATTTTTTGAGCCTCGTTATGATTAATTTAAAGTATCGTGAATGAGATATCGCTATATTTCTAATATTTTCTAACCTTTTCAACAAAACCTACGTAGGTTTCTTCAAAAGACAATGTTCTATGGGGGACTGGGTGGTTGGACAGAGCTTTCCATGTCGCGTAACCAAAACAATACTCTGTATCTCTGTGTGTTCTCTAATCCCAAGAGACAAAGCAAAAACCTTTAATAAAGGAACATCATATAGTCTTAGTAAATATCACTAGCGAATAATGTAGTAACACTAGCGAATATACTATACAATAAAAAAGCGGCCAAGTGCGAGTCAGACTCACACACGAAGGGTTCCGTAACACCGTACAATATAGAACACTACATTTTTTTGAAATAGGTTTCTTGTATTGGGACCCTCCTTAATTGTTAACTTTATTTTATGTTTGTTATTTGTTGTTACAGCAGCCGTAATAGTACATCTTCTGAGAAAATTTCAAGCGTCTACCTATTACGGTTCAAAAGATACAGCCCTGTGACAGACAGACGGATGGACAGCGGGGCCTGAGTAATATCCCATGTTATGATGACACTGCTTTACAATGTTAATTAATGGCATTTGTTTACATAAGACTATGAGGTCAAGTAGGTACCTGATTTCTTGTTATTTGCTCCCATATTAGTAAGTTAAGAATTTAATATAATAATGATTCTTTATGACGTTAATTATAATTGCGCTAAGACTCATAAATTGCCTTATAGGGTGAGTGAAATGATAAATTTAATTTATGAAGTAATTTAACTCATGTGGGGCTAGTAACCTGCATACACCAATATAGTTACATATACAACGTGACTACCCGTACACAGTATAACATTCACTGTCGTCGCCAAGAGCTTACCGTCAAACAATTGCGTTGCGCAAGAGCATTGGCAACTCAAAGGCTTTATGTGATTTTAACCTTGCCCATATTTTCTTTATTCTTCTCAGTTGTTTTGCCATTTGCACCTCGACACCAAACCGACGGGAGTTGTTGGTTGACGCTTTTAGATAGGCGATTATAAGTTTCAGACAAGCAAAGATGTGATACGAGGAATGTGAAACCAAAAATAACATGTTATTCTTTTCTTTCTAAAACTACAAATTAGGTTTCAGAATGAGTTTTAACCATTCAAACTTCTCTATTATCAGCTCAACCTACATTAGAATCTGAGTTCATGTTGCGGTATAAATATTAGCTAGTCCGAAAGCTGGCAGACGGGCTAAGTACACTAGACGTAGGTACTTTAAGAATCGCCAGTTCCCCACCCGTGGAGAAATAGCCTGCACCTAGTCTCCATAAAATTTCTACACCTATAATGTACCACTTTATGTAAGTGCACAGCAATTACAAGGTAAGTCAGGAAACAGGACATAACAGTCAGCAGGTCAACTCGCCGGATGCTATCTGACGCAACACCACGTACTCACTACTAACCAAGTAGTAATTACTCATAAGTGGGATTCGATAAAAATAGAAGCCACATTTACTATAGACAAAAAAAAGCTACAGAACTTTAAAGACACTCGTAACAAATGTTATAAATAAAAAGAGCGTGATGTTATTAAAATCAAAACAAAGCCAACAATCCGATCTCGAAGGATACCTAAACGAAACACAGATGCAAAATGGGGTAGATTTTCTACTAGATATGTATTGGTGGGATCCTGGTCATCCTGGTATCCTTCCCTTCATTTTCCTTTCCACTCGTACCTAAGTGGGTACATAATAATATTATCATAAAGGCGCCCAAGTGATTATGTAAGCAGTATTCGCAATACTATCCTCCTTTTGCGTTAATTAAAAACTATTTTACTGACGTGTACTGGCACCCCAAAAATATGAAATAGCGAATGCAAACATGGATTACACATGCAAGATAAATTTTATACTTGTCTAATTAAATGTCGCTCGCAAACAGACAAAGTTCAAACAACTGTTAGCTAACAGTGATCCAGTTAACAGTAATGTATCATAATTATTTGGATATGACTGCACTTTGCATAACTTATCTAAGTAGAGCATCGGTGAAGACTGGCTAGCCTTGAAGAAGAAGTAATGGTCTGAAACAATGTGAAGAAGTGTGCTTCATCTCGGGAGATTGTCATTTCTTTTTTTCTATACAACTAAGTATAGTGGTATGCATATTGCCATTATTTTTGTGAATTTCTCGTTCTAAGCGAGCCATTCAAATGAGTGGGTGTGCAATAATTGGAGTTGCACTTATATTTTACTTTCAAATGTTGATCCCACTTTGAGCTAGACCTGTTCATACAGAAGGTATTAGTTTAGTATAATAAAAAACATATACGTATAAGGAAGAATGCAGGAACAAACCAGCAAAAGAATAATCATGATGTACAATCTCTGGCTGTGGATGCAATTTCAAGCACCACTATTCAAAGCATAATCAGCCTATAATGTTCCCACTGCAAGGACACGCGCCTCCTCTCTGCGAGAGGGAGTGGGCCATAATAAACCACGCGGGCCCAGTGCGGGCTAGCGGATGTGACGTCTTCGAATTTTACGTTCCAGGACAAGTCAATTTCCTCATTATATTATATAATAATAATTAGTTTATTTATTAGTTTGTTGTTTCTTTGTTTTTATAGTTTGTTTTTTTTTCTGCCTCGTTGGTCTAGTGGTCGCAAGCGCGACTGTTGAACATGAGGTTGTGGGTTCGATTCCCAGGTCGGGCAAAGTGTTATTGGGATTTTCCATTTGGAATTTCTCAGTGGCAGCCCGGAGTCTGGATTTGTTCCCGGTTGATGACAATAGGCTCGCCCCCTATTACATGGGACTTAAACATAACTGGCTAAACCTGGGCGTACTATAGGTACACCTCTGTCTAACCTTTCGGAGATTACAGGCGTGATCTCTCACAATGTTTTTGTAGCACTTATCAGTTTTGAACTATAAAGAATCACATTGTGAGAGCTGGTGCCTGAAGTAAGTTTTAGAAAAAAACTGTATTACAGGTCACCAGGCCCCACATTATCAAAGCATAGGTAATTTGTAATAATATTTGTAATACCAGTTACTTTACTAAGAAGAAAATAATAAAAACAATCACCTATGTTAAAAGATTAGCTACCTGCGTTAGCTGTTAGAAAATTCTTACCTCTCTGTCCTTGTTGAATAATAGTTATAGGCTGTAACTTTTCCGAAAAACTCCAACAGACGGCAATCTTCAAGCTTGTCTAGTCGTATATTATCACTCCCTTGTTCACTATTGTAATAAATCGTTGGAGGATAATAATATACATGTCGCAGGCAATTTTTGTAATACCGTTTTTAAGGTTCCGTAGTCAACAAGGAACCCTTATAGTTTTGCCATTTCCGTCTGTCTATCTGTCCCCAGCTTAGCTCTAAGACAAACAACAACAACAGAAAACTGTAATTTGGCATTGACATTCATAATTATTAATCGCACCATCTAGACAAAATCAAACTGGTTGCTATTCTAGACAAAATCAAACTGGTTGCTATTTTTATGGTAAAATCTGTTATTTTTATGATATTGATTTTACATTCTGTGATAACCTATACTCACACACTGACTTATTATATGTGAACACCACGTATCTATCTAATAATTAAGTTATTTTTCATTGCTTAGTTTTTAATTCGTTTTACCTATTATGGTATAGTAATTTTATTCTAGGTGCATCGTCTTCACATATAATCATATAATTAATGTAATCAAACAAAATATTGTAAAACATTTTGAAAAGAGTACCGGTGGAGTTTCTTGCCCATTCTTCTCCATACGAAACTACCTTTTGGAAGGGTCAACTAGAATCAATTCTATGTTTTTTGTAAATTTTGACGTTCAAAAGTGCCTCTTATGTGCCTATTTGAAATAAATGGTTTGACTTTGACTTTGACTTTGCACCGGTAAATTTTTTTTTGAAAAAAATATTTTTTAGTGTAACCTCCCTTGCACGTAAAGTGGGGATGATTTTTGTTTTCGTCTATCCCATGGTGTGGGGTATCGTTGGATAGACAGTTCAAAAGTCTGTCCATTTTTCGATTCAGGGCTCCATTTCCGTAATTTTATTAATGTATGGCATCCATTAACGTAACTTTAACAAAAAATTGCACTTTAAAGCTATTATTTTATTAAGCTTTTTTTTTGTTAAAGTCAAGGGCCCCTGCCAGCTTAATGGTTGTTTCTGAAAATTTGAAAAATTCATGGCAGTATATACGGGGTCAAATTAAATTAGCTAGCGAAACTCCACAGACTTGATGGGTATAGATAGCTAAGCACGATAAAATAAAAAAGATTTGGTGATTTTTTGTTTGGGATCAACCCCCACTGGAAGTATACTTGAAGTATGAGTCGAGAAAATACTTTTGATTTTTGTTCTGTCGTGTTAACCATCACGTCTGTGAAGTTTACACAAATAAAAAAGCTGATGCTTAAACTGATATATCAAGTAACTACGTGCACTACAAATTGTGGTGAATCCTAAAAAAATCATCAAAGTTATTTATTTTTTGTTTGATGATGGTATGATATCGATCGGTCTGCGTAGTTTCGCTAGCTAATTTAACGTAAGCTTCTCTATCGTCTGCCCTAACTTTTTTATCCATAATCTAAAGTACCATCTTTTGTTTCCCTATTTTTGTCCTAATCTTCATTTGTACGAATGATAAATTGCCCGAAATTAATGTCACATATAATATCACATGCCATAAAATTGTAAGCCCTAAACACAATATTGAATATTAGAACCCCTTGGTTTCGTTATTAATTTCAGTAAGAGTTCACCAGAACCAAAACAGACTTGTAAATATTAAGGTTTTTTGTACTCACACTCACATAGCTAGTTTAATAGACACATTTTTACGCTTACCACGCTGCACAATAAGGGAATCTGCACAAATAATTAGGATTCTTACTGCTGCTTTTCCCGCAGCAAAATATGGATGGATTTACACCAACATTTTAGAATGACAAAAATACTTGGCCAAATAAACAACAATTTTGACACAAAAATTAAATTATCTAATATAATTTTGAAGGATCTAAATTGGTGGTCAAAAAATATTTCCACAACTTCCAATTCCATGGACTCAAGCATTCACATTAGAAATATTCACTGATGCGTCCAGGACCGGCTGCGGCTGGGGAATAATAGAATTAAAGGTTCACATTAATTATCTCGAACTCTCGGTATTTTTAGCATTAAAATGATTCGTTCGCAATTATTCAGCCTGTGCTATATTATTAAGTATTGTATAATTCCCACATTTGAACGATTTATCTCGATCTATTTCGCAGTGGTGCGAGAGGAAACATATCTGGTTAGTAGCTTCTTACATAAACACACATGATAACGTTATAGCCGACGAACAATCTAGAAAAATTAACATAGACACAGAATGGGAATTATCAAATTCAGCATTCTATTTGATAACACAAGAATTAGGCCAACCTAAAATAGACTTATTCGCCTCTCGCACTAATGCAAAATGTGAGAACTATGTGTCTCGGCGACCAGACCCCGATGCTATCACAATTGTCGCCTTTACAATAAGCTGGCGCGATAAACACTTATGCCTTTCCGCCATTTTCTGTGATATTAAAATGCTTACAAAAAATTGTTTTATACAAAGCCAAAAGGTATTCTTGTTTTTCCCATATGGCCATCACAAGCATGGTATCCCCAGTTAAAGAGTATGCTTGTTACCGAAATTGTTATTCTGAAAGCAAATAAAGGTCTTTTATCGTCCCGTTTCAGAACACACCATCCACTTTAAAAGTCGCTTACCCTGGGTGCCGCGGTGCTCTCCGGCTCGCGTTCACGCAGCGAGGGACGCCTCAAACCGCTCTCGACTTAATGTTCTTGTTCTTTGTCCCAAAACACTATACAGCAATATAATGTCACCTTCAAACTATGGTGGGAATTCTGTAAAGTTAATAGTATTAGCGTGTTTGAGGTGTCAATTCCACCTTTTTATCCGATCTATTTAATAAGGGAACATCGTACGTTTCCCTTAAGGTGCAGCGCAAACGACAGACTTTTTGTGCGAAGGAGTCTGCGGCACACACCAATGTGATTACATTTTATTAGCTCGCACAAAAAGTCTGTTGTCTGCGCTGCAACGGATCGAGTGATTAATGAAAGCTTATGAGCTAATAAAATGTAATTACACTGGTGTGTGTCGCACTCCTTCGCACAAAAAGTCTGTCGTCTGCGCTGCACCTTTTTGTCATCGCTCTGCCGTATCGCTACTTCTAGGAAATAGTGTAGGAACTGACGCCTGTATAAAAAGGCTACTAAAAGGAGCATACAAGTTGAGACCGTGTGTAGCCAAGTACAGGAGTACTTGGGATCCCCAGGTGGTACTCAACTTTATGTCTAATTGGTTCCCAAATGAAGATTATATAGTAAATATCAATAAGAAATTCCCAATTTTGTTAGCTATTCGCACAGATCACAGGGTTCAAACGTTTTCCCTTATCAAGACCTCAAACATATCTAAAAATAAATTCCAGAGGCATTGAATTAATAGTAACCGACATTATTAAGACATCGGCACCTGGCCGAGATCAACCAATTTTATTTCTACCATACTTTTTAGATAAACTAAGCCTTTGCCCGGCTACGACATTAAAATATTACCGTCGCTGGATAAAACAAGTGTTGTGTGCAAGCGGCGTGGACGTGACGACATTAACGCTGGTAGCACATCTCTATGGACAGTCTATGGACAGGCCAGCGCGGCCGTGGACGTGGGGGTATGGCGCGTGCAATGCGCGCTAACGCCAGTAGCACACCTCCGCCGCGAAACCATAGCAGCGAAACCGCAGTAGTTAAATTGTACTGGTTCGCGTCATGTTTCGCTTCTCGCATCCGATTCGAGTAGCGGAACATGACGCGAACCAGTACAATTTCGCGCTGGCCTGTCCATAGACGCCATCAGGAAGGCGGCTGGCTGGACAGCCGCTTCCCAAACGTTCGCCAAATATTATTGTCGGGCCATACGCGAATAAATATCTTTCGCAAGTTTGGTTTGTTTTCCACCAAACCCAAATTGAATAAATACTGATTAGCGCCTATGTTATTGTGTGTGTGTAGATTGTCAACCTACATAATATTATTATGATTGAAGTTGATTCTAGATTCATCATCATCATCATTTTAGCCGAAAGACGTCCACTGCTGGACATAGGCCTCCCCCAAGGGTTTGCCATAAACTCATAAGTTTTGATTCTAGATTAAGATTGCAATATTGTCAATGTATTATTTATACTAGATTACTGATTAATAATTATTAAAGAGACGCAGTTTATGTTAAATAAACAAATTAAGTAAATAACTTAGGTATGTATTATTATTAGCAAAACTTCACCTCTAAACATCTACGTTGTGAATGTTATATCTGAAGAATGAAGCGATGCAATAACAGTTATTTATGATACTAGTGCGGTAAGTTGGTTTTTACAAATGAGTAGACGAATACGAGTAGTCGATGGCTTACCATAGTCACGAGTTTGTAAATACCAATTTCCGCGCGTGTGTCATTAACGTTTTTCAACACATTTGCGAGAAAACAGTACAGACGGCACGGCTGGCGCAGTATTTAAGCGACTGCTGCGCTGCGTGTCGCGGGTTCGATTCCCGCACGGAACAAACATTTGTATGACCTACAAGCAGTTGTTCCGGGTCAGGCTGTTTGTGTATGTGAGCTTAAGTGTTTGTAAACGCACCCACGATACATGAGAAATTCCTAGTGTGGGGCAACGTTTTTTTAATAATAATAAAAAAACATTTTCAGAGAATGATTGAGTATTTCTTCGAGTCTTCCATGGTATAAAATTATTGTAATAATTAAATAGCGCTCTCGCGATTTTGGCGGCAAGATACCATTTTCTGTAATTTGCGCCTCATTCAAGATACCAGGTGGAGTAGATTCGATATTAATATCGGATTCCTCACTTAAACTCTTATTATTATTTTGTTTATAAGTATCAGTCGGAAAGTTGCAAATGGCGCCACGTGCGCGTGGTGAAAATTAGCACTACATATTTCGTCTCATGTTATCGTTAAAAATAAAGTGAGATAAACGTATTGAGCAAAAGAGCTCCCAAGGAGGTTCGATCATTCAGCTTATTTAATCCCGTAATGGGAAACTCCTTGGTGGAATTCTTATAATTATATTTTTTTATAGAATTAAAAAAAAAACCGTAATGGATACGCATGGCGCTATACAACAAAGTATGCGGTAAAACTTATACTTAGGTGAGAGTACCTATTTTACCGCACATTCCGTTGTATGGAGCGTAATTTTTAAAAGTAGAAGTCTGTAGGCGCAAGGTCTGGTGAGAATGGCGGATGACGGAGAGTTTCCAATTCCAGCTCTTGTAAATAAATGATAAATGTTAAATAAATGATAAATGATTTATTTCTGTAAGTAGGTTTGTACAAACACTTTTACACGTCAATCATATTAAAAAAAACTAGATGAGGTCGGCGTTTCGTATCCGACTACTCTGAGAAGAAAGGCCGAAACAAACTCAGAGGTCACAGTCTCTTTTTAAAGTCCAGACATAATCTTGGTCAGATCATGTGAAGACCATGTAGATTGGTGCCTGAAATGATCTTTTGACGAAAGAACCACACAGGTTGAGGGGACCTGTCCAGTCAGTGCACGCATTTGTCAGTAGTCGTGCAGCTCAACTAAGAACTTAAGGAGCTCAACGATTCAACGAACAATACCAAAGAAAGGACATTTGGGTAGGCCGCATAAAGTACTCAAACTGCTAGACCTGCATTAAAATTTTTTTTGATTAAGAATAAAAATAAAAAAACAATTCACATAGTCCTCACATTCATAATAATTAAAATAATATAATACTTTACAAAGTAAATATTCATGTCATAGTTTAGGTATTTAAAAATTTCTATCAAAAATAATATAAATAGTTGGCAAAAAAAAATCAAATCAAGATTCACTGTAAATTGGAGCAGCTCAATCCCAAGCCTTTTTGTCCTCAATAAAGTCTTTAACAGTATAAAATGCTTTCTGGCACAGTTTCCGTTTTATAAAACATTTGAACTTATTAAGGCTTAATTCTTCTTGATCTTGAATATGGCTAGGAAGTTTATTATAAAAACATTATATACACTGGCATCTAAACGAGCCACCTATTTTTTTAAGCCTGGTTTTAGGAACAACAAATTTGTGCTTGTTCCTAGTATTTACATTATGGGTATCACTGTATTTTTTAAACAGATTAATATTTTTATGTGCATACAATAGATTTTCATAAATATACTGAGAAGCTACAGTCAGTATATTAATCTCTTTAAATTTGTCTCTGAGGGAGTGTCTGGGACTTAATTTATAAATTGCACGAATTGCTCTTTTTTGTAAAACAAAAATTGTCTGAATGTCGGCGGCATTTCCCCACAACAGAATACCGTACGACATTACACTATGAAAATAACTAAAGTATACTAAGCGGGCTGTCTCTAAATCAGTTAAATAACGAATTTTTCTAACGGCGTATGCTGCAGAGCTAAGCGTTTTCGACAATTTATCTATATGGGGGCCCCATTGAAGCTTGGCATCCAAAGTTATGCCTAAAGGATGAAGAGTTGAAACCCGAAGATTCTAAAGTGTAGAATCTTCAACTCTTCACCCTTTATGAGCACACTAGTTTTTACTTGTCTAACATGAGGTATTGTAAACTTAATACATTTAGTTTTTTTCTCGTTAAGAAGTAGGTTATTAACATTAAACCAGTTAACTACTTTTTCGAGGGCACTATTTACATTGTCAGTAACCAACTGCTGACGTTTGAGTTTAAATAAAAGTGAAGTGTCGTCTGCAAACAACACTATATCATGTTTATCCTTTATGAGGTAAGGCAAGTCATTTATATAAATAAGAAACAAAAATGGGCCAAGAATTGAGCCCTGGGGTCCCCCATTCTTACTACAGATCCGGGAGATCTTTTTCCGTTAACATCAACTCTCTGAATCCTATCACTTAAATATGAAGTAAGAAGATCCAGAGAGGCATTTCGGATTCCGTAGTGGTGCAGTTTCCTGATTAATGTTTTATGAAGAACGCAATCGAATGCCTTGGACAAATCGCAAAAGATGCCCAAAGCATCGCATTTATCCTTCCATGCATTATAAACATGTCCTAAAAGTTCAACATATCAGTAGTCGAACGACCCTTTGTAAAACCAAACTGTTTGTTATGCAATAACTTATGTTTATTAAAAAATCTTTGCATTTGATCTAAAATAAGTTTTTCAAAAATTTTATTAAAGGTAGGTAGCACTGAAATAGGTCTATAATTAGTAGGGTCTGATGTACTACCCGATTTAAACAACGGTATTATTTTACTGTTTTTCATAAGATCAGGAAACTCACCACGGTCAATACAATTATTAAAAATAACAGCTAAAGTAGGTGCTACAATGTTTATAATCGACTTAGCAACGTCCACAGAATTACCCCATAGATCTGTGGTCTTTTTAACATTTAATGTGTGAAAGATTTTAATTACATCTTTACAGGTGACATATTCGAAATGAAATTCAGAATCACAAACTGGAACGTTTTCCTTAAGTAAAGACTCTGCAGCAGTGGTTGATGAGTTTAGAGATTTAGTAGTCATTACAGGAATCTCTGCAAAGAAATTTTCAAAGGCCGCGGCGACTTGAGAATCTGATTTAATTATACTGTCATCAATAGCAAGGCTGTAGTCACTACTTCGGTTGCATGACCTTCCCGTTTCACACAATGTCATTTTAATTACATTACTACTATTTTAGATTTTTGAACTTAAGTAACGTGACTTGGCCATACAACAAACATTTTTAAATAATTTTGAATAATTCTTAACATATAAATTAAATTCAGCAGTGTTTATAATAGTCCGTTCATCATACAACTCATATAGTCGTTTTCTACTTTTATGTATACCAACGGTGGCAGTCACTGAAAGAAGCATTACTATTAACCAAGAATGTTTTTGGAATGAAAGTGTTGGTAAATTGTGTGCAATACATACAAAAGAAATCATTATATTGTTGATTAGGGGCGACATTAGTTGACAAAACTGGTAATTTACTCAAAAGTTTAGTTTTAAATGTTTCCAAGCGCTTAGTAGTTTTTGGGTTGACAGTGATATCTTTTTTAATTACTTTTTTGTTCGGATTTGGAATAGTGATTAATTGTCCGCAATGATCTCAGTCTATTAGATTAATAATTTCTTTGTGGGTTGGTATAACATCTGTATAAATGTTATCTAGGCATGTGGCACTAGTGAGAGTTATTCAAGTGGGCCAAAAATTGGTAAGCAAGATTGTATGACTGAAACAAACTTATAATTTTAGTACTTAACCCGGAATTTTCTAATAAATTAACATTAAAATCACCACAAGTGATGATAGACTTATTTCAATTACAGGTTTTGTGCAATACATAACTAACTTGGAGACCATCTGCTGTGTAGTATGAGGTCGTGCGTTGTCGTGCAGGAGCAGTGGAGACGAGTGATTGACCAAAGCTGGTTGGAGACGTGCGAGCATCTCCATCATTGTGTTCAGTTTTTCACAGTACACATCTGCAGTAATGCTCATCCCGTTTAGTAACAAGCTGTGATGGTTCACACCGGCCCTAGACCACCAAACAGCGACTATCACTTTTCTAGGGGTAAGTTTTCGTTTAAGGCATTGTTTAAGTGCTTAACCAGAATCCGACCAACTTGCGATTGTCAAACAGAATCCATTTTTCGTGGCAGGTAACAATGTGGTTAAAAATTACTTCGTTTATGTGCGTGTTGAGCAGTGTAAAGCACGTCTCGACGCGTATTTCGCGCTGGCGATCATTGGGGTAGTGGGGCACCCATTTCTCAAGCTTTTTTACCTTGCCAATTTGACGCAAATGGACCAATATTATTTTGATGCTAACGTCGAAAGCTGCTGCTAATTCAGCCGTAGATTGAGTATCATCAGCTTCCACAGTCGCCTTTAATTCGTCATTATCGACCAAAATTTTCGGACGACCACGGGTTTCATTTATCAGTTCGAAATTTCCAGAACGGAAGCGTGCAAAGCAATAACAGGTGGAGCGTTCGTTTGTAGTGTTCGCTCCGTAAACGTCGTTGATGTTGCGTGCCGCTTGTGCTGCGTTGCTGCCACGAAACATACTCCATAATTACTCGATTTTTTTAACGTATCCCTGATGACGAAAAATATTCAAATGAGATGAAAACATAATTTTATCAATAAACAAATTACTAATTTTGAATAAAAGAATTCCATGTTTTTAAAATCAAATTAATTTGAAATAAGAATTCAAAGCCGAACAAATAATATTTTGTTTTGAAATGGCCAGTACTGCGGAACGGCAATTTCATAGGTAAAGACCTATTATTAGTTGGGATTTAGGAGCAGAAGCTTAAAAACACGATTTTAAAGCGATTTTGTAATTTTCCAACTTATTAACTTCGTATAGGCAAAATACTCGTAATTATTTTTAAACAGGTGGCTGTTTAAAAATAATTACGAGTATTTTGCTTAAAATTAATTTGATTTTAAAAACAACGTGCGTTTGACAAAATCTAAAATTAATTATTTTCCGGTTCATCAAAAATAATTGACCATGGAATTAATATGTAATATATTATACAACCCAGTTATTTATTTCTATTAAAAATTGCTTTATAAGCCATGACTTAACGTTGACAGTCATCAAATAGCAAATCCCCAAATATAAATAATAACTGATTAATGACTGACCATTGCATTAAGCCGTTCTACATAATGAACTTTTTTCTTAAATCGATTTCAAAATTAAAACATGTAGCGAACTCTATAATGCCTAGTAATGTTCATGAATCACTCGATCACTATCCCTCGTGTATGCGCGAGAGCATATAAGCCGCTCCCGTGGGGATACGCATGCGCAGTACGGTGGTGGTCGTGAGTACTCTTGAGTCGTCTCGTGCAGCTCACGCGGGTCAGACGTGTCGGAAAAAACCCGAGAAAATGAAGCTGCCGGTTAGTTTCACGTGGAATTCAGTGTCATTATTAGTGTGATTGGTTTATTTTATAATCGGTGTTCATAAGGGAAACCAGTTTCGATGTGGAAATTTCGCATAATTTCTTCAGTTGTATAGATGAAAGGTGTTTCAGTTAGACCCGCCCGCCCTGTATCCAAAATGCGAGCTTTAAAACATGACACTGAAATTATGAAAACACTAAAACACTATTAAAAATATTATGTCACTCTCAGGCTATTTGAGTGGTACTATTGATGGGCTGTCATGCTTCATTGACTATGTAGACATTCACAACATGTTGTCGTGTAATATGTCCCAATTATTATAACTGCCTAATTTATTTGAAACTGAAAGCTTGTTTTTTTCTTCTAAACTTCCACTATTGAAAATGGGCTGTCTCATCTACTTCTTAAAAGTATTTTTATGGCTTAGTTTGACACCAACAGCCATAAAAAACCATTATTATTTTCATATATTCTGAAGTTTCAAACTTACCCAAAGTAAAAATAAATGATTAGACTCAACTTGGCTTCAACTCAAAAGTTCTTCATTGCAATTCCTCAGATCTCGCTGCTCGTGTTAGCAGCACTAAGCCAGGCGCTGTCTGTGCAGCCTGTTACCAAGAGATCAGAGGCCAAGAGCTCAGTGGCCAAGAGCTCACCAGTCAAGAGCTCACCAGCCAAAAGCTCACCAGCCAAGAGCTCACCAGCCAAGAGCTCACCGATCAAGAGCACAGTGACCAAGCAGAAGGAGGAAAACCAGACCAGCAAGAGAGAACTGTATGAAGGGAACTTCGGGGAACGGAATAAGGAGCTTGTACCGAAATATGGTAAGTTTTAAACTCATTTTATTTACACCCATGCTATAAATCCTATAAAATTGTTTCTGAAACAGTTAACTTATTGCCAACATTAAAACAACAAGTGTCATAGTAACCATAATATCATCCGAACAAGTGTTATAATGTTGTACTAAATTTCATTATACAAGTCCTTTGGTTTTTAGATTCCTTCCTTACTCATCAAACAGCCACATTCTCACTGCAATTCGTGGTTTATTTATGAACTAGCTGCGCCCCACGGTTTCACCCACATAAGTCTCGATCCCGTGGGCATATCGGAATAAAAAGTAGCTTATGTCTTAATCCAGGGTGTCAGCTACCTCCATACAACATTTTATCAAAATTGGTCCAGCCGTTTGAGCGTGAAGAAATAACAAACATACACACACACACACGCTCACAAACTTTCGCCTTTATAATATTTGTGTGATTTCAAAAAAAGAACATTGTCAATTTGTCATGCACGCGCGGCTTAATTTAAAAAAAAAACTTATCGGTTATTCGAATTCACGTCCTATCCCGCCATTTTTGTTCGTTATTAGTGTTGCAAAAATAATTATTACAATAATTAACTATATTATTACCTATACATAGTTTGTTTGTAAAAGATACTCAGCAATTAAACTTTCCATGAAATACATAGAGTTCTTACAACACTGTACTATGGTTTTAGAAAGTCTTGTATGCAACTGTACATAATTAGGCATTAAACACTCATATTGTGTTTTAATTATTAATACATTCGTGTTTTAATAACCCATAGTATAAAACAGATGCATAAATAACTATTAGCGTGCTGCATGTATTCAGTAGCTTCTCTAAAATTTGTGTCTGACGTCTCAAATAAGCCAGAAACAAATAAAGCATTATTTTATGCTTGAGCACATTGTAACGTCATTTTCACAAGAGGTACGAAGCATTTTTATCTGCGTTTACTCAAATCTAAGACTATAATATCAGTGGTTTTGGTCTGTAAACATTAATTTTGTATAGTTCTTTCAAGTTCTAGTAAATTCTTAATCCGGCTTAAGTGATTGATTTCTCATGCTATATTGGCCGATAAAAAAGGCAATAGAAATAGGCTTATTTTATTCTGGAAACCGCCAAACAATACACCAATTTAAGCACTAAACAATTAACAGACAGACAGACTAATAATTGTCAGTGCTGTCAAAACAAAATATCAACCCACAATTACATAGGCTATGCAAACACCACGACGGGCGTGAAATGTAATCAAACCATTATCAAAACTAACCGATTTCATTGAAATATTATGCAGTGCTACTCACTATTTAATGCTATTCAATTTGCATACAAGCGTGGACTTCCTTGTTTTCCAACATGATTAATTGAATTAGCTTTACCGATGATTTAACACTTGGAATTTGAATTTAGTTGTTTTGGAAGCTCTAAATTGACTTGACACTTTCTGTCTCTAGCTGTGATTTAGAAATAATTATGGAACAAAAAATCGACGGCTTTTGAACATTTGATTAGGAAAAGAACTATCACTTTAATAACAGTGGAATTGAGTTCCCCATCTGTAGATGTCTTTGGGTGACTTGGGGAACTATCTCCTAATTCAAACTGTACAATTCCGTTTCATTTAATTTCAGTTTCATCTTCTACCTACGGTGTGGCCGTCGAGATAATGCATTCTTGACACCTGTCAGTTTCATACTAACGAATACCTATGTGTTTTGCGAATTTGATCCTTATGCTACGGCTACATCGTCGCGATAATGCGAACTACATTTTGCGCGCTCTCTGTTTCCGAGGCGTCGAGCGGTGCGCGAGAGAGAGCACGCAAAATGTAGTTCGCCATATCACGACAATGTAGCCGTAGCACTAAGGTACTAGAAATTTTCCAAGTGACAGGTGTCCAGAACGTATTGTCTCGAGGGTCGGACTGTAGTCCTAGTAATAATTTCTTCACTCGTTTTTACGACACCCAAAATAAACATAAACTCCGTCTTTTCGTAGTATAACCATAACTTAAACCGCCTAGTTTCAAAGATTTTGTAGGTAATTAGGTACAAATAATGTTGAACTTTGTACACTTTATCTTTCAGAAGTCACAGGACCGCCTCCAAAGATTGTATATGCCAAAGAATTGCAAGATATGATTTCAGAGCAGTCACCGACCCATGTAAGTACATATTTGTATTCTATTTATCCCAGATGCAATACAAAAACAACATCTGAAGTATATTGATCAACTTATTTTCGCAATCGGCGTGCGTGTATGACCAGATGTATGAACGTAGGCGAAACAAAAGGAGTATGTAAGGAGCGTAGCAGGTGGCATTCTATAGTTTCTGCCTACCCCCATGGGAAGAAAGCGTGAGTTTATGTATGTGTGTATGTTATTTTGTAGTTAATAAATTTTAATTTATTTTGTAATTACCTGAAAATAAAAAAAAGTGTGTGTCTGTTTAAGATACAAGTGCGCAGATCATGTGGTTATTTATTCAAATGTAATTCTATTCCTGAAACAATCACAAATCGATAAAAAGTTAATTAATAGGATACATAATTTGTATTCAAATAGTAATTTGAATTGTGGTTTGTGGTAACTGAAACCTATGATGTTGGAATTAATTGACTGAAAACTATTGTTATTGTTACGAGCACGGTCATTTTATTTTATGGGGGTATCTGACCAGCGACTACTCCTGCACTGTGACTCAACCTGTTATGCTGTCCCACTGCTGGGCAAAAGTCTCCCCCACAGCTTTCTACTCTCCGCTGTGTGTTGCCTTCTCCAGCCAACCTCCCATAAACGCCTCTATAAGTCATCACGCCAGCGTTTCCTCGGCCTCTCTCGGCGACGACGCCCGTCTTCTGGCTCCCACTGCGTGACGACTCTGGCCCAGTTGCCCCGATGCATCGGATGTAGGATATCGATGTTAGTACACTGCAGGAAATAAACACATATTTCGTGTCAGTTTTTCTCGGTTTATATTTTGTTGAACAAGCATTGGGTTGTAGGAAAGTCGGCACACGGTTACTCATAATTATATACAATATAACGGTAGTCCTGTTTTCAAACAGACAAATAGATACGGTTACAAATCAGTACGTACATGTTGCCTCTTCTGAAATAGGTTAGATACATTACTGAATTACTAATCATCGTTAACACAGAACATAATGTATATTGTTGTATATTTTTGTCGTTAAATTAACCATAGTTAGTTATTTACTAGGATAATAAATGGTTACTTTCAACTGATAGTCCATAAAATTTATATGTTCGAATGTGTACACATGTACTCATCAATTATTGTTTCCAGGTTCTAATTATTACCTGCGTTGTTTAAGTATTTCCTAGTTGTCTTCTTAACAATGCATGTTTCTATTACAATAATATATGATGATAGTTTATTTTAAATACTTGTGGTGACACTATCAACGTACGTCCACACTGCGAATATTCGCCAGGGAACGTTCACGTCTTTGTGAATGTTCTACAACACCTCAATCGGTCTTTTCCCTTTCATATAATCTTGTCTTGTGATTGTATGGTTATTGTTATTTTAGTCAACAAATCACAACAGCTTTATCATCAGATTAATTGGCTTACGAAAACCGAAAGCTAAAAACACGATATTATTTTAAGAATTTATTAAGAACTTATATTGAACATTTTGACATTTAATAAAGCAATAAAAGTTCATAAAAAGCGTAACATCACACGAACTATTCATAACGAAACTTTTAAAAAATGTGTGCTCAACAAAATGGAGGAGGCGCCGCTTTTTTACGCCCGTCCAAGTACCACCAAGTTTTATATTAAATTTCTTTGAACTTGGCTCGGGATGTTGAGGTTGTGTCACCCTCGCCTTTGATGTTAAGGAAGGATGTGTATGTGTGTGATGTTAGCGAGATACGGTCGTTTGAAAAACGGATAATAAGAATATGCATTTGTGTTTTTGCAAAAATTGACCCGTTGACGACATAGCGATCGAAATTATGACTGTCCTTCTGACTTATTTACCGTAACTAGTCTGTGTGGCCACATTATCTTGTTGTATTTACCGTAATTAGTCTGTGTGGCCACATTATCTTGTTGTATTTACCGTAACTAGTCTGTGTGGCCACATTGTCTTGTTGTATTTACCGTAGTTAGTCTGTGTGGCCACATTATCTTGTTGTATTTACCGTAACTAGTCTGTGTGGCCACATTATCTTGTTGTATTTACCGTAATTAGTCTGTGTAGCCACATTCTCTTGTTTTATTTACCGTAACTAGTCTGTGTGGCCACATTATCTTGTTGTATTTACCGTAACTAGTCTGTGTGGCCACATTATCTTGTTGTATTTACCGTAATTAGTCTGTGTGGCCACATTCTCTTGATGTATTTACCGTAACTAGTCTGTGTGGCCACATTATTTTGTTGTATTTACCGTAACTAGTCTGTGTGGCCACAATATCTTGTTGTATTTACCGTAACTAGTCTGTGTCGCCACATTATCTTGTTGTATTTAATCGGAATCACATTTCAATTTAAAGTTTTTAATCTCGAACAAATATTCTTGCGCTTGTGCGATGGCGGTGTTCAGTCCGGTGTCATATAAAATATGGCGAGCCTTAGGCCATTGTGCGAAATTCCATTCTCCAGTTCACTAATGACATTTCCCAACAATAGCGTTTTCTAAATATTGCCTGAAAACATCGCTGAAAGGAGATATTTATTTAGGTTAGCCAACAATTGTTTACACAATACATTTACAATCATTTTCATGATATAAGATACATTTATAAGTGCAACAATCACTAATCTGTATTATGAAGAAATGTTTACTAAATAACAATGCAAGAATAACATTTCAGTTTCACTAACTGCTTCAACTGTAATGTTTTGCAAAAGCATATTGCATGGAAGACGATCATCTGGTATTTGCGTCAACATTACATACTGACTGACGGACAGACATTAACATAATTATGACATAGGTCTGTAATTAGCGTTGAGCCATCTCATTGGTCAAGTGTAGTAATGATTATTGGTGATACTGGTTGAGTGTTTAGATTTGAACTTGGTGACGTCACACTATAGTTATCAGTCTCCTGCCGTTATCCCAATGTATTTGTGGTCAGCGTAACACGTCTTTTTCTTCAATACTTCTCTATTAGTTGTCATCTTGGTAGTCACTCCCTTTCTAGACATACCATCTTTCACACATGCCATCCATCGTTTCTTTGGTCTTCTACTCGTATAGCCATCCAAATTCTTACTCAAAACTTTCCGGACGATATTTCCCTCATCCTCCGCATCACATGCCCCATACCATGACAACCTATTTCCACACAATTTTTCAGTCACTGGGTGTCACTTTCAGACGTTCTCTTATACATACACTCATTTCTTATTCTATCCATTCGCGTAACACTACCCACTATCACTATAGTACTATTATCAAAGCTGTACTATTTTGTTCTTCATTATTTTTACGAAAATATTAGGTCATGCCATCTTTATAACCAAAGCAAAGAAACCATGTTGCATTATTGTTATGAAAATATAATGCATTAATGTTTCTATATCTATTACCTATTGTATTCCTCCAAATAAACGAAATTGTTTGTACTAGGTGTAGGGTGACGACAACAGTACAACGAAATTGTAGCAATGTGTAGCTACAATTAAGTACCCAAATGTATTTTTTTTTTGCTACACTTTTATACAATATTCTGGAACAAAGATTGTAGACAATAAAATTAATTCTTGTCGATATATACATCTTTTTGATGCTGGCTGTACCAAGAATATTAGCTAGGCATAGACTTCAGGCACAGTAAAGTCTATCCACGGGATAGAATTAATTTGTAAGCTGACTAACGAATTAATTATATTCCTAATTTATGTATGGAAATAATATTACAATTTTGGGCGGCGGCGGCGTCCTGTCCTTGAGCTTGTAGCTTTCAAGGCTAGGTTTATCCGGTGTTGATAGGCCTAAAATTAAAAAATAGCGCCTGTTTGTAAACTGGAAGATTGCACCGTCCTATACAATTTCGGTTGTGATTGACCTTGACTTTGACAAACTCGAGATTGAATATTTGGAGTTCCAAAGAACTATTTTCTAATTTTTTTATTTTATATATTAAATAATTTTTTTTTGCGCATTCTTTCCGAAAATACTGTAAAGCTGAAATTATTGATTTACTTTTGTCAGACCACACGTCCCAGTTGCTTCAAGTACCTATTAAAAAAACATGTATGCTCAAATATTGGAAAACAAAAAAGCAAGAAATAACAGTAGAGAACTTAACTAAATTCAAAAATCATCTCAAAAGCTTAACTTTCCAACACGTATTCGAGACTGAAGATGCAAATGAAGCTTATGAAAATTTTATCAATGACTTTTTATTACTATAAACTATGTTTTCCGGAAAAAAATGTTACTATTCATACAAATAAAAAAACTAAATGGATTTCAAACGGGATAAAAACGTGTAGTCGTAAACAGAGACAGTTACTTTGGGCATATAGAATAAATCCAAATGCAAAAAATAGGCTTACTTTTAAAAAGTATTCCAAGCTCTACAGAAATATAATAAAATTAACGCAGAAAGCCCAAAATAACCACTATATAAAAACGTCTCATAACAAATCAAAGGCAGCGTGGCCAGTTATTAGCAAATTAAAAATAGTTGAAAAAAATATCTATAACTCAATATACACATATTTTGAAAAGTTTCAGTTATTTTGCCACGAACAAAAAGGATTTAGAAAAAATACAAATATAAATATGGCACTATTTGACTTACTATCAAATGTAATGGGATCCATAGATAAAAGGAATCCTGTGTGTTCCACCTTCACTGATATGACTAAAGCATTTGATTTCGTGGATCATAAGATCCTCCTACAAAAGTTACATAGATAGGGGATTCGAGGGAACATCCACAAGCTCTTAGAATCATATCTGGGTGATAGTACACAATGCACAGAAATTTCTCGAATTTGTCCTAAAAGTAAATTAGAAACTATTTATTTATCTGAAGAAAGATACGTTAAATATGGCGTACCCCAGGGTAGCGTGCTGGGGCTCCCACTCTTCCTTATATATTATTCCTTATATATAATTATATATTTCCTTATATATTAACGATCTCCCAAAAAATTCAAAGAATAAAATGGTACTTTTCGCTGATGACAGTACGGCTATAATATAATGCACAGATCCTACCAGTTATCAGAACGAAATCAAAGACTCTCTACATAATATCATTAACTGGCTAAATAATAACAATCTCGTAATTAATTTGACTAAAACCAAAATTATGCAATTTCATCAGCGGCGTGAAAACCCACCATTAGATATAAATTATAATGACTGTAAAATAGAAGAAGTCATGAGTGCAAAATTCTTGGGCATAACTGTAGAACACAAATTAACCTGGAAACCACACCTAGACAAAATATGCAAGAGATTGAGTAAATCTACATATCTTCTATTCCAACTGTCCAAGAGAGTTAATACTGAGACTCTACTAACAGCTTATCACGGACTTGTAGTCTCTGTTCTACGGTATGGTGTTATCTTTTGGGGGCATTTAACTAATAGGGAACTTATATTTAGGATGCAAAAAAGATGCATACGATCCATGTATAATCTAAAACCAACAGACAGCTGCATTCCCTATTTTAAGAAATTTAAGATTTTACCATTACCAGCTATATATATATTAGAAGTTGCTTTGTTTGTAAAATCAAATCCAAATTTATTTACTAAATTGTCAGCAGTTAAGAAACCCCTAATCCGTAGTCAATATGAAAACCAATTGTGTACGGCAAAATGCAATACAGCATTGATGAAAAAGAGCTTTTTTGGTATTGCTCCAAAAATCTATAATAAAATACCCAATGTTATTAGAAGCATGCCATTACAAAAATTCAAAAAGTGTTTTCATAAATTATTATTAGATAAATGTTACTATGCCCTTGATGATTATTTAAATGATAAAACACTACCACTTTAAAATAAGTTAATTGATTGCATGCATAAATATATATTTTTTTTTAAATTAATATTTAGTTTTAATATCATTGTTTTGTTGAAAACATTTTTTTTGTCTTGTTTGGTTTTTTTTTGTGTATGTAAAATAACTTTCACTGATATTTGTATGTCATCAATGACAAAACATAGTGCGACATGTATAGTAATTATTAGACCTTGACCTTAACCTACCTATGTTTTACAAATAAAAAAAAATCTGATTCTGATTCTGATTCTAATGAGGTACAGCAGGAAAAAAAAAATGTTATTTTCCTGTTAATGTAATGCTTTAAGCTGATGCTTGCTAACGGCGTAGTTCAACATAGTCTTTAAGAATTGTGTATGAAATATGTTTTATTTTTATAAATCTACACAAATAAGTATAACCTATCTTAAGCGCATAATAGTACGGAATGCTACTGACAAACACTGCACATTTTTTCAATAAGACATTACCAAGATTAGCTGAAATCGTAATCTTGAAATGTAGCCGTTCTGGGTAATTAACCCACATAATGTTGCAATGCTTGAGAACCGGGCCAATGTTGCCAGTACCAGTCTCCCACGATTGTAGTTCCTACTACCATAATAAGCAAAAATAGTTATTTACTAAAAACTTAAAAACATTTGATATGTTGATACCTAAGTATTGCCAAAGGAAAATAATAAAGACTCAGACAGGCGCGACACGACACTAGTAGCATAATTTATATGAAAACTTCATTTCACGCTGCCTGTCGCGCCCGCGATGTCACACCAGTCTGCACGAGCCTTAATAGATACTTCGTATAAGCGAAACTGTAGGTATAAGTATTCGTTTACTATACTTATGTTTATTTTTTACTAGCTTATGCTCGCGGTTTCGCGTATTGTTCGGAAATGATCCCACGAAACCACCGTGATAATAAATGTTATGTCCTAACCCAGATCATGGTCTACCTGTGTTCCAAATTTCATCGAACCACGGCTCAGCCGTTAAGGCGTCAAGAGGTACCAGACAGACAGACAGAGTTACTTTCGCATTTCTTATAACTAGTATGGAAATATAGATTGAACAAGAGTAAGCTGTAGATCAAGCGTAGAAGCGTGCAACTGAAGAGGCCTCTGTCCAGCAGTGGTATCCAATCTGATGATAAGCTTTGCAAGGCAAAGACTTCTTCTTAAAAGAAAAACGCACAATGAGCATCCGTTTTGTAGGCTGTTAGTGATTCAATCAAAACAACCACTATTAAAATGCTTATTAAAGTTATCGTTGTCTTATTAGCTTAAAGTTCGACTATGCCAGTTAACAAATTAAAGTAACAGATAAATATTACAGGTAATAATCATAGCTCTGACAGGTTGCTAAGCCGATCACGATCACTCGCGCGATGAATGCCTTCAACTTCATATACTTAATAGGTTCAATAGCGATAGCAAGTGTTATGTAATACGGCTTGGTCAGGGTCGACTCGCTGTAGCTTGGGGTGCGTTTACACGCGGCAGAGTGAGGTTCTTGTACTGGGGAAAGTACTACCGACGATCATTGCTAGCCTAATACACAAGCTTTAAATTGGTAGCGTAAGTGGCTTGTGGCTAAGTTATAACAGCCATGCGGGTCGACCAGATTAAGCTACGCTTACCTAGATCGGCCCGTGGATGGATGACGTGACCATCTTTACGTACCGAGACCCCTCCGTGCCTCGGAAAGCACGTTAAACTGTTGGTCCCGGCTGTCATTCGTGGATCTTTGACAGACTGATGTTACGGGTCAGAAGCCCAGAAAGCTGACAACCAGTCTTACCAAGGGATATATTATTATATCGTGTTACCCAGTAACTGCATTGCGGAGGTCAGACAGGCAGTCGCTTTATGTAAAATACTGGTATTCAGCTGCATCCGGTTAGACTGCAAGCCGACCACAACATAGGTAGGAGAAAGCTAGGCATATGATGACATAAGTAGCGTAAGTAATAGGTAACTACATAGCTTGCTTTTGTTAATTAGTTAGATAAAGAAAATCACGTATTTGGCTACTGTTTTGCGTACCTACTCGTATTGGGGGTCGGTGCAGGGACTGTTTTCTTTGCATACCATCTCAACGTACCAGCTGCCGATAACTTGCTGTTCCCCTTGTGTACCCATGATCCAAGGTACAAGTGTAGGAATGGAACACCGGGGTGTGTTTTTAGTCAGTAAGAGTCTAACAGACCCCGCCGCCGCCGGACGTCCATGAGGATTTTCCACCCCGGGAACAAAACAAAAAAAAGGTATGTACTTATGCCACAATTTCCTTTTAAAATAATATATTAACTGGTTAGGCTCAATCGATGAGAAACCCTACTGCTAACTCTACTAGACCTTCAACTCTACCAATCTAAACGCACCTTCAATATGGCAGGTGATATTACAAGACACTTGCAACGATCGCCTTTCTATTAGGTACTGTTACAATCGCCTTCAAAGATAAACTGCCCAAATTACATTACAACACAATCTAGATTATCTTTATCTTCGAGAACCAACTGGATTACTGCTTTCAATATTTATCTTTACCTTTTATTTTTATTTAATTTATAACTTACGCTAAATCCTTTTACGAAATATCGGTCAGTCATGTAATGAATAGTGATTGGTTTTGTGCGATCTTTTTATTATTAGTTTATAAAATTGCTATTGATAATGAGTTACGTTATTAGACTGTGGGTGTGAGTGACGTAATAGATTAATGTCTGATTACACAGTTGACGATGAGCTAACAATTTGTTACTATAACGAGATTATAACAACCATCGTTGTAACCTTTGGATCAACTGCTCACCTACTGACCCCGCATAGGTTATAACAGTTATTCATAATTGAAAGACCTATTATTGGTAAGATGTTGGTCAGTTTTTTAATTCTTGTAGGACCAAATGTGCTGCATATATCGATTTAATTAATTCCTGATATTGATGGATGCGAAAGAAATCGGCCAGATCCACAGAAAGTTTAGACAAGACCATGGAAGCCAACGCTCAAATAATCACATAAAACCCACCTTTCATTTGACACCCCCCCCCCCCCCCCCACTCATAATGTCTTCATGAACAGTTCAAGAAACTTTCATAAATCCTTATTGCTTTCCATTTGGCTAACTCTGAACCGAGCCCGATTTCCTCCAAACTTGGCCAAAAAGAACGAGCCAAAGAAATTAATTAAAAGAACAACTTTTATTAATTTCAATAATACGAGTTTCGAGAAGTTTCGGGAAACGTCTTATTTCCACTCAGATTTAGTGATGGGCTTTTGTCTTAAAAATATTAATTGAATTATTCGGATTTACGGCATTGTTCGGTTGCCTAGCTAACAAGTAATTATTTTCATTCGATTTAATGAGTTATGGATGGAATATGGTATTAATAAATTGTTAATAGGTATTGGAATGTTCAATGAATAATAATAAATAAGAACAGCCTATTAGTGTCCCACCACGGGGCAACCGCCTCTCCTCATTCACAGAAGGCACGAGCATTGATAACCATGCTTGCTCAAGACGGGTTGATGATTTCAGACTTAAAGACTGAAGTCAGTAATGTCCAAGATAAACCCAAAAAGTACTTATGAATTTAAAAAGTCATATTGGTACTTGCCCGAGTTTGAACACATATCCAAAGATTTAAGTCAAAGCTGAGAACTCGTGGAAAAATATTGCGTTTAACTGTTAGCTGCAAAATGCACGCAGAGTATAATACCACAATGACGTGGCGCGAGTGTAGACGTAGCTGTCACGCACACCAGCATAACAAAGTTGGCTGTTTGTTTTAGTTCCTTTGCAGCGCAACACTCTATCTAGACATATAAATACAAAGCCCACAACCTCGTGCATAAGACGCGAGGCCTTAAACTTTGAAAAGTGATATTATATTATTAATTTTAATTACTATACAAACACAACATTTTCCTATTCAAGATTTTCCTTTGAGTATTGCTCTAAGAGATAGTACCTAAGCCTAACTAACAAACTCGATAAAAACTAAGTAACTTATTAAACAACTAAGTAATTTAACAATTCCAAAAAATATTCGTTTCAGCGAATTGTAGTCCAATCGTGATTAATTAGAAGCGGCTAGCTTTTTACTAAGCATTGTGGTCAAGGGCGCCATGATTGATGAAGTTGCGAGTTCTGGTCGATACGATGACTATCTCAAAGTGTGGAAGGAAAGGAGACGAGAAATGAAATCATGCTGAATCTGATCTATATTATTATAAACTCACAAATACCTACTAACCTTCTTTAGTTTGCAATAAGTTGAGTGACCAACTAGAAAATAAGTTCCAACAGGATTTAGACTATGGATAATAAATTACATATTCTATCATAAATAGGGAAACATCTGCCTCTTTTAAACCTGGAAATGAGAAAAGTAAACTAAACTCACACTTTAACTAAACAGAAGACTGAACCCTAGTTTTATGTTAGACACTTGACAAATAGAAGGTACGTAAATCCGTTTTTAAATACTCGATGAGCATTGAAAATACCATCCCTTATTCCTATGATTAAAGCTGACAAGATACCCTTTAACTGAGACGATCTCATAAACAAACTATTAAGTCTTAAATTGAAACTTAACATGTTAGGACGAGCTTTTAGATGAAAACAACAAATTAATTAAGACGTTACATTATGTACCTACAGTCGAGGAATGAAATGGTTAAGCACCGTTATGTAAACACTAGTTTCTGTCCGCGACTTCAACATGTAAAATGTCTTGTTCCCCGCCCACTGCATCGCATTGCATCACTCGCCCGCGCTATTACTTCGATTTCGCTTAGCGTTCTTTCTGACTTGTTTCTTTTTGCTCGGCTCTTAAGGGTCGTAGCGTGATGTTAAAAGTCTATAAACTTCCTCAAGAATTGGGCTATCCAATGCAAAAAGAATTTTACAAAACCGACTGGTAGTTCCAGAGATCAACTCCTAAATACAAACTTACAAAACCTCTCTATAATATCCCTAGCTGCTGCCCGCGACTTCATCTGCGTGAAATTGATTGTTTAAACATAAAATATATCCTATAACACTCGCCAATACTGTAGCTTCCCATTAGTGAAAGAATTGTCAAAATCAGTTCAGTAGATCCAGACCTTACCCCCCCCCCCCCACAACCTCACAAACTAACAAATTTTACCTCTTTATAATATTACTAGCTGCGCCCCGCGGTTTCACCCGCGTAAGTCTCGATCCCGTGGGAATATCGGGATAGATAGCCTATGTCTTAATCCAGGGTGTCAGCTTTTTATCAAAATTGGTCCAGCCGTTTGAGCGTGAAGAACACACACACACACTCACAAACTTTCGCTTTTATAATATTAGTGTGATTACCTACTAGCTTCTACCCGCGACTTCGTTTGCGTGAAATTCCTTACCATAAAATATATCCTAACCCACTCGGCAATGCTGCAATTTCCCATTAGTGAAAGAATTTTCAAAATCGGATTAGTAGTTCCGAAGATTACCCCCCCCCCCCCCCACAACCTCACAAACAATACCTCTTTTTAATATTAGTGTATATTCCAGATTTATAAAAGAAGGAAGTCAAAATGTTGTGGGTGCAGGGGTGACAGAGAGTTTCTGTTCTCCCATTTTGAGGCATTTTGTGGAGAGGATGGCCACGTGAGAAACTTGTACAGGCTGGAAAAGAATGTCTTTGAAATTGCTTAACTTACCTCTGTGTTTATGAAGATTTATTGTGTCTGTTATTTCTACGTTAATTTAACAGGAAAAGTAAATGGTAGGTATTTGTCAAGTGAGCTGTGTCGTCATTTGTCAATGTTTAACTTTGTGGTTGAAATATGGACTTGCAAATATTCAGTTCGTTCTAGCTGTGGTGTTTATTGCGTATTCCTTCTCTGTATGAGATTACCTTGCCGCGAACCTAACAGACATATAGTAATAATATATAATAGTATCAGCCAATGGCTTAATTGTCAAGAGCCTCAACACCTAAGGAGGCTCTCTTTGGGCAGCTGGAATAAGGGCTTGATTCAGAGAGCGGTACTTCTGGACACGGCTCGCATTGTTAGGAGGTTCTTCTCTCTGGAGCCCTGGTAGCTTGGACCTAGTTCCCGATACCGGTGGGCTGTTATTTTTAAATGTTATATTTTCTTTTTATATTTTAATATTTTAAATATAATTTATATACAGTATATTTAGTGAAATAAAGGAGATAATAATACAAATATTAATTTCATTTAACAAAAACATATTGCACTATATACATTGGAGATTATAAATTTACATTTGTCACATTATAAGCACAATTTTATAACGCTCTATCCCTTACACTAGTCTAACCTGTATCTTAAAAGATAGGGTTCTGCCATAAGGGTAAATAATTTAATTTAGTAACAAGTGAAACAGTGTCGCTGTTACATTAAGCCAAAGTTATTCTATGAAATAAGTGTATGTGGTTACTTAGTGTGTTGTGTATGTGAGTGAGAGTTCGTGAGTGCGTGTGGATGTCACACACATCCACATGTTCGTGTGGATGTGTGTGTCTGTGTGCGTGGATGTTGCGATTGTGTTTTACGAGTAGTTTAGTATGTGCATGTTGTTCCGACGACTGTTTACTTTGTTTTGTTAGTTAACAAAGCTTCACGAAGCTTTTGGGAGCAAGGAAGCGGATGTTTTAACATTATAAACTTATGAGCGTTGTTCAGGTAAATAAAATGTTCATAAATTGACAAAATAAATTCTTTTTACTTTCCTGTATCTTCTATAATATGGTGCTATCGTATCCTCTTAGGAAGCTTAATAATGAAATTATTTTTAATTTTCAATCAATATATTTATATAATCTATAAGTTTACAGTCGTAAGGTAATAATAATTATACACATGTAACAAATAGTGGGGAAGTGCCCAAAAGGCTGGCAGAATTGCCACGTTGAAAGGCAATGCTGATTCTTTGGCTAAGAAGTCCCTATAACCAAGAACCTAGGTACCTTATTAACTGACTTCCTTAAAGGACATGGACGGTTCCTGCCAGCCCTCTGTCTGATTACCGACAACTTACTCGAAGATGCTAATACATATTCTACCTTTCCATTTTACACTTGTATCATTTCACTAAATATCTAAGTCACCGGCACAGCTGTCCCTACAAGACATGAGTCCACCTGCGCACGCGCAAGCAGAGAGAGTTGATCCACTAGTTATCTAACACACACATGATCCGATCACACGTAATAGTGACAACCGGTCTTAAGCCGCGTTTAACTAATTATGTGATCCATAACTACCAGGGTTAAGTTAAAACTAACTAATATTAAGTGTCTACCAAAACTTTCAATTTGAAGTAACTTTAGCATTGCTATTAAGGACTTCGTGTGATCTGTACTCCCAGGTCAACTAAACGGTTAACATATTATATGGTCTTGAATTATATGAAAGGGAAAAGTAGATTCACGTCAATTGAACGAAACAGATGGACGGATGGGTAACGAATTGGATTCAAACTCGAATGGTACTGGGAAGTGGAGATGGGTGGGCATTCTGGGGACTGTCTCTGTCTTAAGTAATTTTGACGTTCAAAAAGTCCTGATTCTCAGCCTAATTTGAATAAATGACTTGTTTTTAGGGCTCCATACCTCAAAAGGAAAAACGGAACCCTTATAGGATCACTTCGTTGTCCGTCTATCTGTCTGTCAAGACCCTTTTTCTCAGGAATTTCAACTTGATACCTCTACGGTATCAAGTTGAAATTAATATCAAATACGTAAATCTACGGTCCCTTGGAGCTCTAAAAAAATCAAGCTTCGAAGTCAAGGCAATAAATAAATACGGCGATTTATGCGACATAATTTTGATACTCGCAAATAAATCAAAACCAGGCTCCCGTTGACCTAGAATCATGAAATTTGGCAAGAAGCAAGGTCTCACAGTACAAGTAAAGGAAAAGTCGTTAATTTGTAGTTTTATCACATAAAAAAATATTTTTTGTGTTTACTCACGTACTTTTGCAATTGGAAAATTGACCGTGGCGTATATCGATAATACACAAACCGATTATGCACATACACAAACAGCATCATATATAATCATCTTGTACGAACCACCGTAAAACCTTTCAATTTAGAAAAGAACTACCATGCAAAAAAATAAGTTCAAAAACTAAAACCCGACTACTGAAAAATCACGCTCTAAAAAGTATGAAACAAGAAAATATTCTCATCTGAAATTATTATGTACAAACTATTCAATATTTATCGTCTATTAAATAAACAACTTACACGTAATATATTTTAATGTATTTAATACATATTCATAGTGATGTTCAGGAGACAGCCGTGGTCGTATGCCACTTTGCCCTAAAGATTATGATCGCTTACTACTGTTAGAATGTGTTGTTTTGATATATTAAATATAATGTGACCTCATATAGCCTATAACCAGCGGACGATCAAGACGCTTCCAACAATACCTCACTTGTCAAATTATGACAAGCGGTTTAGAAGTAATGAGGGAACAGATGATCATACATACATACATACCGGTCAAAATCATCCTATTTACTTCACCGTAGTCGGGTAAAAAGGTACCGTTCACCTACAAAAAGGTACCTATCGTTCACCTACTGAATCTTTCCCTTTGATCCTAAAACCACGAAAATTAAAACATAAAATACTTAAACAAAACATCTTGTAAGCCAAAAGAAAAATAATTATGAAGAGCGAGTCCGAATACCGGGCGGCTGCGGCTGGGAAAGGGTCGAAGCGTTAATTTGAGAAGCTTAGAACGAAGGCGGCCGCCATGACAAATTCACGTAAATACTTGGGCTAAGGCTCCCAAGGACTTATTCACGACCACAAATTGTTTTGTGACCACGAAATAAGTGTCACAAGAAAAAGTTTATTTTTATGACAAAAATCAACAATGTTCAATGATTAACAAAATAGTTAGTAGATCAATAAAGGTGACATTCATAATAATTATCATGTTTGGATCTATTTATGTTTGCTTATTTCCTTTTTATTACCTAGTATTCACTTTTTATTACATTGCATAACTCCCTGCAAAGGTCGCGTTATCTTACCAATACCCAAATTACAAGACAAATTGAGTGGTCACTAGATGACATACCTTTAACAATCTACGCATACCTTTATATAATGTAAGATCTTCGAGGTTCATCTTATTTCATACACAATCATTTCCTGTCATTAGTTTTCCATAAAAAGAAATCGAGTATAGTTTGATTTCAACCATAGCGCACGACTTAAAGATAACCTACTTACCTAGAAAGCCTAAAATATCGATAATGACCACAATTTCCGTAATTATAAATCAAAACTTAAAAATAATTTCCAATAACTGTTATCTAACAGTAATAAAATAGTGGTAGTACATTGGTGGACCACAAAAACTTGTGTTACATAAGAATTAATAATTCAATACTCGCCCTCCGGTTGGTAGTGCTGCTCATAAAAACGCCAAACTTGTGCCCAGCGATATATTTGTCCAAATATATGTATTACGTGTTATAACTTGAAACTCGGAATTGTATCGTCGTGATCAATTATTGGGATTTCTTGAGGATGTAGTGAATTACTTAGTACGGTTAAACCCGGGTTGTTTTACGGCGAGCTATACTTTAAGATCGCTCCAATTTTCAAGGTTCGGGGTAACTCTGAGCAAGTACGTAACTTTAATTTGAAAGTAGGTATTTGACAAGGATGAAACTAATTACTTTTGTTAGCACATAAAAACTTACTGCTTTGATATGCCTGAGGAATTGGAATACTAATTTGCGTAAAAGCTACTAATTCACGCCCTTATTTAGGCTAAAAGTCATAAAATATTAAATGTTATGTTTAGAATAGAATAGAATAAACTTTATTTACAAATTTACACAAAGGCGATAGGTTAGTATTATGACAATGTTGTTTTTTTTTTTAACTGCTTCACTGATAATACTTCAGACACCCAAGCAATATAAATATAAAAATAATAACATATGATTGATAATATATGTATTTCTTTTTTGCCAAAAATGCAACATCGAAGCTCCCAAAATTGTCTTTATTGTGTGGTCAGATTGTGGTCACAGTTTCACGCAGGGCTGTCCCATCCCTTTAAGTATTTATGTTGTGCCGACCTTTGAGTCATTAGACTATAATACCTTAACAATTAATTGTCAAACGTCACGTCTGCCGCCATTTTAGTTTTCAAAATCTATCTCAAATTGTTTGTCGATGTCGCAAGTCTTATCTATTGTTCGCAGAATTCTATGCTTTGTTTTGGGACTCAAAAGATTAAATATATTTGCAAGTTATTTTAGCTTTCGTAGTCGATTTTGTAACTTAATTAACTTTTGGCGCAGTACCTATTTCAGTTTATTTAGTAGGTAATGTGAAAAATAACTAGAAACTTAGTATTATATAGGTCGTAAACTATTGTTTGTGTCCTTTTTTGGCCTTGTGGACCAAAGTTAGCTAACAGGCTCATGCTCGGGAGCAATCTCCAGGAAATCAAATCACAGGACTTAATGTCAACTTTAAATGTAAGTATATAAACGTAGGTAGGTATTATAAACTACATAGTTTGACAACATCTGTCAACATATTTAGTTGCTTGTTTTTGCCACAATATGATCATCACTTATGGCTAATGTTAGCGACAAAATATTTTTGTAGGTCTTCTCACGCGTAGCCCTGCGTAGTTAGAGCATGTCAACAGCGTTTGAAACTAAGTTGCATGGCCCCCAGCCCCACATGCTACAACCTACCTAAGTACAACTCAAATATGCGCCTACCGCCACAGTTACTGCTTGAACACATTTTTGTTACTGTGTTGGGAAACTTCCACATAGTTATTCTTGCGAAGGTGTTATATTGTTCATTATCTTTATTATGAGTTATGGTATTAACACGCAATGATTACCTTTCATTGTATTGGGATCGTCTGATAAAATCATTCAATGGTGTCAGAAGAAGCTTTGTTACAAAACCTGAGCTTTATAGTAGATTTGATAGATTCCTAGATTGCAAATAATATCATTAACAAAAGTAAATAAAGTATGTTAGGTAAATGTCAGTGAGAACATCACTGACATTTATCGGACATTACTCGGTTAGGAAATTGTTAACAGCGTCAACACTTCAGTCATGTTTCGAAATTATGGTTGATTAAACTCGTGTAACATTCAAACTCAAACTCAAAGCATTTATTTCAAATAAACCAATTACAGGCACTTTTGAATTATTAAGGGGTCGGTCAGTCAGAGAGATGAAGCTAGTTGCCCATTCCAAAGCGTAGTAGGTTCCTATGGAGAAGAACGGGCAAGAAACTCCACGGACACTGTTTTTAATCAAAATATTGTGACAAAGTATTGGTTACATCATTTATGTTGAAATTATACATGTGAGGACAATGTAGAAAGACGTGCACGTTAAAAGCGTCCGTCATTAGGTGCGCAGAGCAAGTAATCTACCTTTTACATAGTATAAAACATCTTCTGTCACATTGTCTGTCTGTGCAACCGTTTAGTTTAGATCTTCTAAACCACAAAATTAATTTTGATGTGGTTTTCACCTTCATTTGGACCCATTGCATTTATTCCGGAACGTTATATTTATTATTATTCCGGAACGGTATAATATATTATTATTTAACTAAGTTATAGCACTGAAATCGCGATGTTTAAATATTTCGCCATTGCACCCGTAAGAAGCAGGGGGGTTCGCTAGTTAGGTACTACGTACTAACATGAAACCTGACGTGTAATACTGGGATAGTGGTCACTCTTTGGTCGCACAGTTCGCTGGCAGGAATGTGCTGCACGCATACCTTCAGAGCTAACAAGCAGATTCTAGAAACAGTGTTGCCAGTGTTACAATGCTCCTTGAATGTCGTGTGTTATAGTTTCAGGAGAACTTTCTTTTTCATTAGGGAAATGCGACAACATATACGGACAATTTTTGATGTGAAACATCTATAGGCGCACGTAAAACCAATTGCTGGCGGGGCGACGCATGCCGCGTGGCGATCCGCCACTATACACTTATACAGTCTAAAGTGTAAGTAGTAATATATGTGTAGTGCGATGTTTCACATCTGCCAGTCGTCCCGTGATGGTTCATTTTTTTTTTCATTATTTTAAAGTTACACAAAACAGTTATATTTTATCCTGGGGACCTACTCTCTAAGTCCTTCAACGAAAATACGGGCCCGTCCGAAAGTAGTTTGACACTTTGAGCGAACCCTACACCCGATTAATTAACTTTTTCGGACAGGTAAAAACATATCGGGAGTAGAGACAGCTGTCAAATAGTGTTGTAATTCATTCATAGGTCGGGCCCCAAACTAATCTTATGTCCGTAGGTGATATAGAGTAGGAATCGCCCGTAACATGGACGAATACTACGGATTTCGTGCTTAGGGAGTAGACTTCCAGCACTGCCATATGCCAGTTAAATCAGACTATAATAATAGCAGTTTGATCCTTTGCAACTCCTAGTTATAACTCCCGAAAAGCACAAAAGCAATATATTCTAAACTCCAATGAAAGATACAGAAGTTTCGTGTATAAATCTAAGGGAAACTGGCAACCTTCCCTAGAGGTCAACTGTCGGGTCGACACGGGCCAAACATCTTCATATCGTGTGATTGCGATGTCCACGCCGACGACTACGTGATGAAGTTCACGTTACATCGCCGGCTGTGTCCTCTTTATTAATAATAATATCGTCAATTTCAGACGACACAGGCCCATAGAAAAAAACCTTAACCTAAGCATACATATTTTAATACAAACAAAAATTTGTGTTAATAAAAAAGCTTAAGACTATTATACTTCTGAATGTACGGTGAAGGGGCAATTGAATGTTTCCTAAGTTAGACTGCACATTGCACAGAAAATGAGCAACTAAACATCTTGTTATGCACCTACATTAATGTGCAATTAATGTGCTTTGTGCAAATTATGAACCATAACTAAAATAAACACATTACCCTCCATTACCCCATTTCTTCCCGTGCGTGTCGTAAAAGGCGACTTAGGGACTTACTAGAGAATGGGCAGCAGCGTTCTCTATGCATTTTAACACCATACTGCGATCGCCAACCCGCTTGCCAAGCGTGGCGATTATGGCAAACACCCCCCCTTATAGTAAGGCCTATATCCAGCAGTAAATTCAAATTCAAATTAAAAAAAAAAGACAGCAAAACTTTAGCTTTAAACCCAGGACCTCACGTAATGCAATCATGAAAATATATTTTTTCCATAACAACATGCCGCATCCAATCCATTAAATAAATACTTATAAAACTGAACACATCCAGTTTTACTTGCGCCTGAAGAAATACTTAAACTTAGATTATTCTAAAAACGGTATCGGAGAGAAGTTATCAGTGCAAATGGACCGCCCACTCTGCTACTTAAATCAGTGGAAACATACGGAATATTTTCTTTGGAACAGACATGTTAAAACACTTTGGAAAATGGAGAAAAGAGGGTTATGTATGTTGAAGATTGGGTGCAATGAAAGTTAGTATTAGAAAAGCATACAGTAAGTTTTCAGTTGCTGACCATAGTTATGCTTAACGCTACGAACACTACATCCGATATGAGTAGTAACTTAGTTACTAATTGATTTCAATGAATTCCTCTGAAAGATTACTAACTATGTGCTGTCCTGGTTTTAGGCGAACTTTCCTCATCCTTAAACTTTTCTCCATAACGGTCCTAACTCTCTCTTGAAATCGTACCGTCCCTCCCACTTCCCCGTGTACACTCAAAGCAGTAAAACATAGCGGGCTCTTTTTTATGTAGGTGAGGTTATCTGTGCGCCTGTCCGCGCGTCCATCTAGTGGAGTAACTCCGGAGACCCGAGAGGACCCGTCGGCGTCGTGTGCGACTCGGTAACAAGAGTAGTACTAACGAATAAAGAGGATATTATTATATAGAGGTGATGAATTATTTTAGCATTGAGATGAAGTTATTTTTATGTATACATGGTGTAAGGGACTTTGATGCGGAAACTGTTACTAGTAATTCGGTACAGGGTTCTAAACCCGTTGAAATATTCCCTATTCAGTAAAGCCGATAGCCTCAATAATTATAAGGTGGGCAAAATGTCAAGGGATCCAACAAAATTAGCAATGCCAAGATGTAGAACAGCGTACTGCCATAAAAACACTAGTCGAATGGCAATACAGATATTTAATAATATTCCGAAGGATATTAGAGAACTGCGAACCAGTCTATTTCAAAAGCATCTCAAAGCATGGCTGATAGAAAACTGTTTTTATAGTATTAAAGAATTTATGAATTCTAGAACAAATAGGAAAATTGCAGGACATGTAAATTACATTTGACATTTTTATTTTAAGCTGTTGACATAATATTTTGTAATTTAATTTTCAATTTAATTTTTATTATTTATTTTTGTAATTCGATTTATAGAAAATTTGTAATTGAATTATTTTTATTTGACATTTGTAATTTGATAATTTAGGAAATTCTTGATTTAGTACTTATTTTTTCTGACATTGGAATTTAATTATTTTGTTAAATTAGAATCATTGTTATTGTCACAAAATTTGCATGCCGAATTTAGTTGGCGGAATATGTAGAACTATTGTGTATTTGTTATAAAATCTGTAAAATACCATATTTCAGGTAAATAAATGAATCTGAATCTGAAATACGTCACGTCGTCGATTTTTTTTTTTTTTGGGGCGTTTAAATTTAAGTGCTGAATTCATGGTAAGAGGTTGTATGGCGAGGGCTCACACTATTTATTTGACTTTGATAAGAAAACATTTCAAGTGAAGAAGGGAACAGTTTTTTTTCTTTCGATAAAACTTAATTCGTTATTTAAGCCTTACGGATTCGCTCCTTAAATGTGTTTATGGTTTCAGCATGATGAAGCTCGTAGCTGCCCTGTTTATGCCGCATCTTTCTGGCCAATATTACCGACCATATCATATAAAAGCATTGCGCCTATTTACGCAGAAACTTCTCTAACGATATTATAATCCCCAGCATCTGCCAAATAAATCAGCATTTAATTGTGCTCAGAATTATAAACATCTGTATCTGCAGGATATTATCTTACTTCAACATTTAAACAGCACTTTGTAAGTTCAGAGCTTTTAAGAGAGATTCCAAGGGCATTCGTCGAAAATTCACGGTCAAACAGATTGTAAAGAAGAGATTGTTTCCATTTATTAATGGTTTTACTCTCGTGCTTGTCATTTTCTTTTTCCAACTTTTGTGATTATCCTGCAACAAACACCTAAATCAATCAATCAATCTGCCTGCCTTTTTTCCAACTAAGTTGGGGTCGGTTTCTACTCTAACCAGGTGCAGCGGAATACCAGTATTTCACATGAAGCGACTGCCTATCTGACCTGTACAACCAAGTTACTGGGTAATAAGATACCCCGTGGTAAAACTGGTTGTCAGACTTTCGAGCTTCTGACGACCTGTAACGACTGTCAAAGATCCATGAATGACAGCCGGGACCAACGGCTTAACGTGTTTTCCGAGACACGGAGGAGTCTCGGTATGTAAAGATGGTCACCCTTCCACGGACCAACCCTGGTAAGCGCAGCTTAACCTAATGGATCGACTCGTGCGGCTATTATTTCTTAGCCACGAGCTCCTCGCAACAAATACCTAAGTTGCCGTTAGTTTAATTGTTATACATACAGTTATTGTGTGAACATAGCGTCATGTAAAATGCTATTTGTCAGCCTTTTCATGTGATCAGAAGAACACAGATATAAAGTATACAAAGCAACTATATATTACGTGCGGTACAAAAGTGTCACACAGCTCGTAGTTTCGTGAAATGCAAAAATGTCCTATCGGAGACTCACTCAATCATTTTGCCTCTAGACAGGTAGTAAAGGAAATCTGCCCGCTAAGATTCGACCATGGTTTTACTTCTTATACGATATTCCGGGTGCCTAGCGCAGAATGCAGAGAGCATAACCTTCAATTAGAAGAGATCGTTATCCTGCAGAAGTTTCCAACAGACAGAGAAGAGTTGTAGAGAGACCATGTTTTTACTACCGAAGTTCCTAAGTTTCCGCGCAACATTAATTTTAATCTCGGAATTAAGACAGTTACCGCGGTAACAATGATGTATTGTACTGGCAGATAATAATTTCACGGGTGCAAAGTACGCGATGTACATGATTTATATTTTTAATTCCGCTTTTAATGAGTGAGCCGAGCTTTATGTGCGGTCGATTACTTTATTAAATAGTGGCGATAAAATTTGCACATTTTGGAGATACATTGCACTCTGAGATTGCACTATACAAATACTTGAATGCTCATTGAAATTGAATGTACATTATTAAAATTTCAAATGACAATAAATTGTTATTAATGGCAGTTATTGTTCACTCACTAATCAATTTGCACATATTAGGTACATTCAATATTGTGAAATTTCTAGTCTAACACGGTATGAAGACTTAGTCCTATATTCTGACTATGTCCATCAGATTTTCCCTTCTTCCCTTAACCTCCTTTCCCTTGCAAGTAAATAGCCAGATGCAGCCTTTTGAAAGCCTTTATTAGCAGAACTTACTACACCTTATGTAACTCTCTTCGCTCTACCCTAACATAAAACAAAAAACCGTACCTACCTCACACAAAGTGTACGTGACTTAAACTCTTACACCTCCACTTACTTAAACCTTACTAAACCCTTAGAATCCGGAGGGAAAATAGCCCCGCTGCCCAGCCCATAGCCGCAGTAATCCGCCGCATTATCGGCTATGACGGCCACGATAGCCCAGCGACTTTATTGCCGACGTACGTCCGGCAATCGACTAGCCACGCCATTTTGGTGTGACGTAACTAGGGTTATGAAGTGTGACGTGTGTAGATATAGATATGTTCTTTTATTTTTCGGAATTTTGTTTTGTGTTTTTTTTTTCTAGGATTTGTTTTACTAGATGAGGGTTGGATTTCTGAGTAATCCGACAAATCTAAAAAGTAGTCATACATTCCATGCCGCGTTCGGCTTCGGCGACTGTTTATGTTTCCTAACGATATAAGTTACGAGCATGTGCTGTGTTAATTGCGTAACATAGTATCAATAACAATCTGAATGATTGTGAAGTCTATTGCTAATACATTTCCAAAGACCATTTCACACACGGATCTACATAATTATGGTCCTCACATGATCTAACCAAGATTATGTCTGGACTTTAAAAGAGACTTCACCCCTGAGTTTGTTTCGCCATTTCTTCTCAGGGGTGGTCAGATAGGAAATGTCAACTACATCTAGCTTATTTTTTAATATGACGTGTAAAAGTGATTCCTATAACCTATTTACAGAATAAACGATTTCATTTCATTTCATTGCTGTGTTCGAAAAATTTTTCTGCAACGTAAATAACGCAATGAATGTTATTGAACTGTCAAAATGAAACGCATTGCTACTGATGGTGTTTTACGCAATTACCCCTCTGGTGTCATGGTGTGGCTCATGTAACCTATCTTGGCAGTGAAGGTACGTGCACAGTGAGGACGTGTGGAGGACTTTTAATACCATTATGATAATGGTATTAAACTTGTCTGCCTCGTTGGTCTAGTGGTTGCTAGCGCTACTGCTGAGCATGGGGTCCTGGGTTCGATTCTCAGGTCGGGCAAAGTGTTATTGGGTTTTTCCATTAGGAATTTCTCAGTAGCAGCCCGGAGTATAGATTTGTGCCCGGTTGGTGGCAATAGGCTCGAGGCTATTACATGGGACTTAATCAAACATAACTGGCGAACCCTTCGGGGATTACAGGCGTGATGTTATGACGATATGATAATGGTGTTGTATGTTGGAGGGTGGATTACTATTGAGGTGGTTGCCTGCTGTCGAGATCTCTCTTCCGCTGGTCAAACACAGTACCTACTGTCAGTGAGAACAACCCTATAGTTATCTACCTCATTTATGTGAATACAGTGTTTGCACGTAAACGATGTCAAGATCAATATTACTGTCGTGGACTATCCACGAAGTATCGTGGAATTGAATTGGACGTGAATTACAGATTATGCACATTCATAACAATTTGTTGAGTTGCACGAAACCAACATTAGTGTTACACTTTAAACTCATGCCATCCCTTACATTTTGTATCAAAAAGAATGTGACAGCATCAATTTAAAGCCTCCGTTAAACTAATGTTGGTTTTGTGCAACTCACCGTATGAGGGCCAAATTACACTGCACAATTAATGAAGCGACGGCTATATTATAATCGGAAGACCTTAAAACTGTTGCTGTTGATTTTAGTGAGCTAAATATCCATTCTCATATTCCCTAATAGGTACTCATACGCAAACAATGCTTGCACACAAATCAATAACTAGACTAAAACAATAATTTATCTACTTTCAGTTAAATAGTGTAAAATCGTTGTTTATCGCGGCAACTCCGCGCCGCGCGCCGCGGTGCGCGGTGGTGGGTGTAGTGAATTTAATAAATTACACAAACTTCGTCTTCTACGTTTGGTGTGCATCGGTAAATTGTAGGAAGCTTTACAATCGTTAAGGATCGGGTAGAATAATGAGAAATCCTACTCCATACAATTGGTACACATCTGAAAGCTAACACTAACGCAAGAAGACGCGTGGCATCTTATGAATCTCATGTTTCCAACCTACGATCAGTTTGCTGTTAACTGACGAGTTCTTCAACAGGTCTGACATACCAGCATCTATAACTAAATATTTATTCCAGATAATGTAATGAACCGCTTTTCTGGCACGAGTGGCTAATGTCTATTCATTTAGCCTACTTTGCTAGGTTTGTTTCAGGTTTTCGTTAGACTTGATTACACGGTTAATAGTTTGAGCAGTGAACCTTAGGAGATGGCGATTTACCGCCCCGTTTGTAGACTTACGAGCTTGCGATTCTAGCGGGATCGGGACAATTCGGCGCTCTCCGCGTTAGAGCGCGCTTTGCATAATAACGCGTAACGGCTGTTCACGCACTTTTTGCGCAGTCCGCTAAACGGTGGTAATGTCTACAGACGAGTTCGTAATACTTCGGCGACGGTCGTGGTACTTCGGCTATTGTTTTGTGACAGTTAAATCGAAAACGAATTTTCAGACAAAATTTAGATCCAATCTAATTGCTAGGGCTAGGACGTTGAGATAGGTAACGCTGGTATTCCCCAAAGGCTAAGAATAGGCTAAAATAGGCTAAGGCACGTAGCTACATACCTAGACATATAGTTTGTAATAGACCGTTTTCAGGTCAAGTTTTAATGTAATCTCAAACAAAGAATTAACTACAAGAGATAAAGCCTTAATAATAAGCCTTTATAAGAGATTAAGTCTTAATATAGCCACCTATTAACAGTCTCTAGAGCCCAATTTCCACTGACTATGTGAAGACTAACATTAATAAAAGAAAATAAACCCTCCCGCAGTATATATAGCAATATTACGTAGACGGCGACAAAGTTGTGTCTCCAAACTTGGACAAAACAAACACTGTGTTAAGAAATCAGGCGCTTTATTAAGTTTTTTCTCCACAATTGAATGTAAAGAGTTATGTGTCTGTTTGTTTAGGTGATACTGTGTTAATTCTGATTAAACAAGAAAAAAGGTAGGTAGTAAAAGACACAAGATTATTCTATTATATTATCTTGACTATTTCTTGCTATATTAAATTCTTATTTGTCGAGGTGTGCCAAAATTAGATTTTTTATACATAAAAGAGATTTTACGAAACCTTTTAATTTAATATCTATCTAGCTAGCTAGTAGGTAAGAGGTCATTTGAAATGTCAAATGTCGTGTATTAATTCGCCTTTTTTTTGGGTGGGAAATTATCAAATAACTTCTCCCGCTCTGGGCGGAACGGGAGCGCGTGTCAGACTTTTACTGACTTAAACCCACCCGTGTTCCTTCATTTGCCTGTGTACCAGGGCCACAATATCCCTATCGAACAAACTCGCAGCCCTGGCAGGCATTGACCCTAATGGACCCCGTCAATTCGTGCTGACGTCTCTTTGAGGCGCGCGTGGAAAACGCGTCGTTGACTCAGGCCTGGTCCTTATCGGACGGCGAGCTACCCATCGCTCACCGTCCGCGGGCCCTTGCCTACGGTGGCCGGAAATCGGCTTGCGACTCCCGACGCCCAGGGCGTCTCCTGCGGCGACTACGGGCGTGAGGGCGCAAACCCTGCCTCTCCCTCACGCGTTCAGCCTCCTCCTTCGCGAGCATTACTGCTTCGCAGAAGGAGGTGACGGCCTCCCATGCACTCTCGCTCCGAACCATGGCCTGAACCAGGGCCGGACGCGAGAGATCGCCGCCGCCGATCGCCTCCGTTATGACACGGTGGTGCTCCGCCCAAGCCGGGCAGACCTCCACCGTATGCTCCACCGTTTCCTCCGGGCGATCCACAAAGTGGTGACACCCGGGCGCTTCCTCCCGCTTTATCCTGAACAAGAACCTCCCGAAACATCCGTGTCCGGTGAGGACCTGCGTCAGGCGGAAGGTGAGGATGCCGCGGCGCCTCTCTAGCCACTCCTCAAAGAGGGGACTTATCGCCACAATAGTGGCGTGATTAATTCGCCTGTAAACGCTTCTAAATGATGAAGGATTTGAATACGAAGCTATATATTATATATATTGCCGAAGATACAAAATTACTTTCGAGCAATAACCGTCGATAAAACATCATATAAGGCGTGGAATACACATGCTACCTACACATGCTCCGTGTGGTGCCGCCGTAAAGAATAGCACTATCCTATTTCTTCCCGGGGGTGTCGGAAAAGACGACTAAGGGACTTACCAGGGAATGGGCAGCAGTGATCTCTATGCATTTTAACACCATACTGCGATCGCCCACCCGCCTGTCAAGCGTGGCGATTATGGCAACCCTCCCCCTATTGGGGGAGGCTTATGCCCAGCAGTGGACGTCTTTCGGCTGAAATGATGAACGACACATGCTAGTAGTACATACAAGAGCATGATACTTTCGAGCAAATGCTACTTATTAGCATTCAACTAACATGTGTATACGAATAGAGCATGAGTATTTTACAGGCAGAGAGAGCATGCTATACTTATGAGCATGCTATACTTATGAGCATGCTATACTTATGAGCATGCTATACTTATGAGCATGCTATACTTATGAGCATGCTATACTTATGAGCATGCTATACTTATGAGCATGCTATACTTATGAGCATGCTATACTTATGAGCATGCTATACTTATGAGCATGCTATACTTATGAGCATGCTATACTTATGAGCATGCTATACTTATGAGCATGCTATACTTATGAGCATGCTATACTTATGAGCATGCTATACTTATGAGCATGCTATACTTATGAGCATGCTATACTTATGAGCATGCTATACTTATGAGCATGCTATACTTATGAGCATGCTATACTTATGAGCGTGCTATACTTATGAGCATGCTATACTTATGAGCATGCTATACTTATGAGCATGCTATACTTATGAGCATGCTATACTTATGAGCATGCTATACTTACGAGCATGTCGCCTAGTAGCAAACAAGCATGCTTGTTAGTAGCATGTGTATTCAAGGCTTAACTGTTACCAAGACAAAGTAGCTCGTTACTCAAAGTTTACACAGGCATGCAAACGTCGTGTAAGTGTCGTATTGCGACAGACAGTAATTAAAGATTGCTACTCCATTGACGCGGTTGCCACAGACAGTCGTTTCTCGTAATTATTGACGGCTAGGTGACACTTCACACTCGATTTACGTTATGTGACGGGTAGAGACGTAAGTGGAGGTGGTTGCACCGTAGCTAGGATTGTGTTACGTGGGAGTTATGACATGCTGGCGAAATGGTGGTGTGATGTACACCCTGTCTTAAGCTTCAAAAAATATAGGCGATCTTACTCAGAAGGTTTATCATTCAATTAGATTCCAATATCGGAAACAAATAATCACTTGCCACACTTGACTTTTGTTTAATGACTGTCATTTTCGTATGACAGCTGAAACTGACAGTTGCTAAACTGTGTACTGTATGCTGTTACGAGTAGAGGGATCGATGTGGACGGAATGACCTCCAAATTCTAACTGCGGAAAAACAGCTTCACATCATCACCAATTAACCTAAGAGCCATTCAATTGAATCTGCCTAGCGTTTTCCCAACTACGTTGGGATCGGCTTCTAAGCGGATGCAGCTGAATACCAGTATTTTACATGTTACATGGAGCGACTGCCAATCTGATCTTTACAACCCAGATACTGGGATAAACGATATCCCTTGACCCTTGAAGACTGTTGTCAGACTTTTGCGCTTCTGGCTACTCGTAACAACTGTCAAACATCTACGAATGACAGCTGGGACCAACGGCTTAACGTGCTTTCCGAGACACAGAGGGGTCTTGATGTGTAACCGATGGTCACCCATCCACGAACCGACCGCGACAAGCGTAGTCTGATCCTTCGGTCGACCTGTGCGGCTGTTATCATGTATCCGCCAGCCCCTCCGTTCATCCGATTCGATAAACTAAGAACCAGTCATTTTCTAGATTCTACCAATCAAACAGGAAAAGACTACCCATTATTAACTATTATACTATCTTTACGCGCTGCACAGACGAGTCATTCATGTTTCCCTGTGCGATAAATAAAGGGAAGTATTGACTAATAGCTGTGTAACACGACACGGACGGTGGAGGGAGCTCGTAGCGATACAATTTACTTGGATTATCCTGACGGTGCGACTTGAAAGGGAAGTGGAAATGAGGGTATGTCTATGCGTAATTCCTTTGAGCTTTATTATAGGGCTGCAAACTGAGAAGTGCCTTAGGTCAATGATCTGTGATGACGAGGAAAATAACTTTTTGTGTAGATACGCTTTTGTTTTAAGATGTTCAGTCTAAATCGAATGGAATATCCGTCGCGGGAAGGTGATCGTCCATTGATTGATGACTGAAAACTAGCTGGTCAGAAAAAAATAATTGCAGTATGTAGATACAATTTCAAGAGGTTGCAACTTGCAAATGCTTTTCCCATGCCTAACGATTGTGTTTTTTTAACCCAAAGAGCGAGATATTAAACTCCTAACTTAATTCAGAGTCGTTTTAGCAAAAAAAACTTTAAGGAAATAGGTATGGAAAACTTAAAGCAAAATGTTCACTACTTACTATATTCATGGATTAATTTCCCTGTCAGACAGATCAATATAATAATAAAATATACATAAAGGAAATCTCAATTTTCTCCTTTCTATTCTAAAAAACATTCATTCGCGTCTTATATTAATAAAAAACAAAAAAAAGAACCAAGTTATTTTGTCACAGAAGTTATGGAAAAATTGGACACTGTAAAGTTAATAAGCAGAAAACCCACGTCTAATGAGGAAAGAGCAACTCCCACATTTTAAAATAGGTTCGGTTAAAACCGCTGCAAACTTCCAATGATAATAACACAAAATACCCACCACCACACCCTCTCTCAATATAACTATCACCACCAATTTACTCGTAGCAAAGAAATCAATGATAGGATTGTATATTTATATAATTATTATCGGACATCTGTATAATCCCGTATTCTATAGAATACCAAGGCATTCTATGGAATGCCTGTAACTTTCAGACAAGGTATGAAATATTATAATTTATGCCATACTTTGCCTAGGCAATATATAGAATACCGAATGTTCAGTCGGCAATGTGTGAAATACATCATTCGATTTGTGCTGCTCCCAAAAAAAATTGCCCGAAAGATACGGATTTAAAGTTGTTAGCCCTTTATGTGAAAAAACGCCTTAACTGCAGAAAACCTCAAAATTTGCAAGAACAAGCTCAAAAAATGCTAAAAACCTGGCACTGTAAGATTTCCTGTCCGAGAAGTCGATAGAAGTCGTGGTAATGCTCGCAATATTCTGGCTCTTCTCTCTAACAGAACACAGATGAACTCTATCAACTTGCCACAAAGCAGGGTAATATAATAAATTGTATTCGAGGCAGCAGTTCACGATTTTTCGTCAGAATCTACTTTATGAAGATGACGTCCCTGGTCAAGATTATGATACTCCATTCCATTTCAAATTTACAGTCAATGGGAGGGATTCGTGAAATGTAGTTGCAAAAAGCACTGCGATAGGTGCATAAGGTGCATAAGCGTGCATAAGCATTAAAAATAAAATTATAAGTACACCTAAATGTCATAATAGTACTTCATGTAAGAACAAATAAATATCTACCATTTTTATTTGAATATTTATGTTCAGTACAAAGTTGACTACCTTGGTCGCCTCGCTTCCCTATTACTTTAAAAAACAACGTTCCGCAATGTTACTTTAAGTTTTATTATTATACCTTTAGTGCAAAGTTTAGTAAAACCATAAAAACAAAGTTCCTTTTGTTACCTTAAGTTTGATTGTTTTCTAATGATTAATACTTAAGCGTTCAGAGATGTTTGATATTATTTCATATACAATGTTTAGTTAAAAACTGGTATTTTTAGTAAAGTTGATTTCGAGTTAAAAATAGTAGGTAGATGGTTATACACATGACCCATTATATACGAAGTAGTTTTACGTAAATAGAAACCGAGTTATAATGGGTTTTTATAGCCGTGTGTTACACTATACTTTTCACTACGATTAAGATTGCGAGAAAATAATCCAATACACCTTGACGGCAACAGATTGAAAATTGTTTATTTTACTTTCTCTTCCATCTGCAAATACGGGTCTCCGATCTCACTAGACGAGGACATTGTCACTGTTGTAAAATAAATTACGGTCACCAATTCAATTTGTAATTAGAGAAAAAAAATCTAAAGATTTAGATTTAATCTGTAGCCGCAACCAAGGAACATTTATACTTACCTAAGGCGACGTCGAAACGCAATGCACGCATTCTACCAAAGAGACCGCCGCTTTTAGTTCCATTTTCAAAAATAAAATGTTCTTTTTTTATGAAACAGTATTAAGTAATGATTATTTTATCCGCCAGCGAAAGTCAAATTTCCTTATGTTTTTTTTTTCTATTTGCAGGTCAGTGTCAGGTTCTTGTGGTTGCCTAGACAAGCATTCTATACAATGCCGATAGTATATAATCACTAGGTATTCTATACAATGCCTGAATTATGTGCTTTGCCGGTAACACAAACTCACGCCTTTTTCCTAATTATATTCATGCTAATACAGGAGAATGCTGCACATCCTCTTTACATAAGAAAACGAGCAAAATTTGCAAACAGACATGCTAGTGCTCACACATTACATTAATAAACTCACTTTTTTCACATGGGGAAAAACACAAGTTTTCCCTATAGCTGTACTTAGCGACGTGACTGATTTTTGTGTGAAGTGGGTGTTCTGTATCTTTCAGTTACTATGTACAATTTACAAGCAACAAGTCAAAATTATTGTGTAGAAGTTAGCGAACTGGCCGGCGACAAATCATGGCTCTGTGGCTCTTCGTTATGAGAAAAAAGTAATATCTGTCAAGTTATAACTTTTTGTTGGTAGACTTGTAGCTTTGTAGCTATACTTAAGTTTTATACCTATTTTAGTGTAGCTATGTTTGTTTTTATTAGGAAAAGTTCAAAAAAATTTGTTTAAATTAAAATTGTAATTGTTTGAGAAGCAAAAGTTCAACAGTTTCTGTACCGATTCTTCCATCCCAGCATATTTAATAAGAATCTCTACAATATTTCCAAATCTTCAATATAATGGATCAAATACTAAAGTAGAAATATGTTACGTTGAATAAAGCTAGTATTTATGTAATCTCGCCATCACAATCTACTCACAGCTTAGCGACTTGTTGCTTACAACTTACTTTTATAACTTGCACGAGCTATCAAAACAACTTAGAAAGACACATAAGTTTTCTTCTACCTCTTAATTTTCCCATTGAGACATCAACACTTGTGAACTGTATATGAAATAATTATGATTACCTAGTTAATTAAGTTATTAAAATTAAAATGTAGTTTTTCTAAAACTATTGATTTTTCTAGTGCATAGGTTGTTACTTGTTACAAAAGCGGATATGATCAATTTTTGCTCGGTTTCTCGGACAGAAAGTATTCGTAAGGTGCATGTAAGGTTGACAAAACTTGCTACAGCTGCCTGTTATAAGGAAGTCGTAGCCAGGCTTTATGAATTCATTCTTGTATTATAAAATAACTACCAACCCGGTCCATCTTCGCACGTTGCGTCGAGCGTGTGGGTTAGATTAAAATGTAACTGATGTTCATCCTACTTGGAGTATTTCACTTCGTCAAATTTCAGCCAATTTCCAAAAAAACAATGAAAAATACACCTAAACTTTCCTCCGTCTCTCCGTCTCCGTCTATTGGTAAAAACTGCCTGGAAATATATTCGGTAGTTTTTGAGTTTATCGCATTTAGACAGACAGACAGACCCGGCGGGGGCATCACACTTAATATTATAAAGGCAAAAGTTTGTGAGTGTGTGTGTGTGTATGTTTGTTACTTCTTCACGCTCAAACGGCTGGGCCAATTTTGATAAAATTGTATGGAGGTAGCTGACAACCTGGATAAAGACATAGGCTTCTTGTTATCCCGATATTCCCACGGGATCGAGACTTACGCGGGTGAAACCGCGGGGTGCAGCTAGTTGTTTTATAATAATGTATGTAGTGATAATGCTTTGTTCCTACCTACTGTCTAATTCCTTCCCACTCAAGACAATGACGAGAACAACCCCAAATGAATTTAGACTACTCAAACATAGTCGGATTGTCGACAAAGCTCGTCTGTCTCGACACTAACGACCTATTATTATGCATGGGGACGGCCTATTACCGGCCACTGATGGCTGTACACCGTGTACAACCGGCGTATTATGACGCGTTATTTAGAACATCAGAGCTTATGGTGTCATTGTTGATTTTTTGGAGACTGATGCTGATGATGTGTTGTTGTGAAATTATGAGGATTTAGCGTAGTCCGTCAATTTGTCAAGACCTCTGCTTGTGTCAAGGTCTAAGTCCTCTAGCACGGTATGAATACCTTTATTTCACGCTTCGAGAGAGTAACGGGTTTTTGAAATATTTTAGCAAAAATTGGAAATTATAAATTATAACAAATTAGAGGCCTATGTCCAGCAGTGGACGTCTTTCGGCTGAAATGATAGCAAAAATTGTTGCACTTGTGCACTCCGACGGTTCATAGGTGACGTTATGATTTCCTTGTGTGTATACCTAAACCACCATTCCGAAACACTCAATTCAATTTACACACACACACACACTCACACACACACTATACACGCATACACACAATCCCCATTACATACTTTTTTTATTTATTTTTTATTAATTTGTATTACTTGTAGTCTTTTTTTTTATTTCTCCTTTGTTAGTCTTATTGCATAAGTATTCAATAGTATTTCCTCCGGGAGAGGGCACTGGCTCTTGTAACACAGGTTATACCACCTAGCACAAGTGTCAGGAACTTCATACAAATTGTAACCACTTTCTTATGTAATAAAGAAGATTATTACCTTTCAAAAACTGTCTAACCTACAATTGCAAAAGTGCGTTACCTAGTATAGTCAAGATGCATTTAAATTGCCTCCACGAGAGCTGATATTATTTCTACACGAACCGGTACCGGCGCACCTTTGCTGCTGGCTGAAATATTTTACCGCAGCATTAGCTATTCTTATTCATACAGTTTATTGTGCTGAATGAGAGAAAGAGAACATATAAGAATCACTAGTGGTTTCTGTGTTTCCTGCCAGTAAGGACACAGCCATCTTCCCGACATCTGCCAAGTATTTCAATAATGCATCCAAATTGATAGTGACTTCGTATAACTGCCACAAACTTTGAAACGGCTATAAATTGTGAACGGTTTACGGGCAGAAGAGTTGGAGGCTGTCCAAGACATATTGCAAGTTATCATAATAAACGTCAGCGAATAATGTATATCGGTGGTTTGCGCTGTTTAACGGTAACTGGGATTGCGGCTGGGATGTTTCAGGCTGAGATTACTTTCGAATCTATGATCATGGACTACAACTTTTGGAGTTTGAAGTGTTGGGGAAAAAAATTACATGACAAAAAATAAAAAATGGAAAGTGGAAATTGTTCTGAACCATCCGGAAATGGTGCTCAAGATTATTAGTTACCAAGACACAGAACTGAAAGAACATTAATTTAGTTTCAGTAGATAAAAATATGAATCGTATACAATTTCATCTCACGACAGATCAAAATCCCACAAGCAAAGGCTGATACTGTTTAACGTTTACCTAAACCTAGCTTGTTCCTAGACAACCCAAAAAGTGATAACGTCTCGAACAAGACAGGCGACAGGAAATTGTTTAGTCAGAAGCCCGTGAAGGTTATGTGAGTAATGTTATTAGCGGCAAGTGTCTGAACCAGCGGCCTGTGGGGCCTGCAAGATAAGGCGATTAGTGTCATAATAATGTCACAGGGCAGATGGCGCAGAAGGTCTAGTTCGTAGGATAGCTCTCGAGCTTAAGGATACGGCTGGTCGGAAATCTTAACAAATGCAGATTGTTTTTGCACGTGCTTCCGTTTTTTTTGTGTGCACAAGGTTTCAAATAATCTCATCCGTCCAAAAAAGTGGGGTTACTGTAATTTTATACTATCTCTTTAAACCCATATTCGTATTGATCCATAGTCTTATATTTATAATTGGCTAAAGATATTCATCAAGTCTAGTTTTCAAACACTTTAAGCCTAATAGTCTGTAGTTCAGTACACAGCATCAGATTGTAATCGTTTGCTGCTTCATCATCACTCTCACCCCTGTTAATCCAATACTTGAGTATTAAGGTATCTCATAAACAGTATGACATTTACTTTCGTCCTGTCAATCGTGCAGACAAGTTTGACTTGTTCATTCATAACAAACCTTCTGCAAGTTGATCATTTTGTGACATTGTAGCAGAGTGAGAGAATGTGTCGCCCAGTGAAGAGAAATTTACTGGCGCGAATTAATACCTGAAACGTCACAATCTGCTCGCGATAAAAACTTAAATAATAATGCTTTTAATATTAACCTTGTTTGTGACTGTTTATTGGTGTGTGAAGTTCAAATTAAGCATGTATTTTGAGCTTGATATTTCAAGTATAAATAATTACGTATTTATTTGACGACAGATAAAATGGTTACACAAAATAAATTATTTACTAAACTCGTACCTAAATGACACGTTGTCTTTCCTACAGACAGTTACTAACCAGAGGCCTATTTACACGAGTCATCTGGCCAGTACATTCCTACAGACAGTTACTATTTACACGAGTCATCTGGCCAGTACATTCCTACAGACAGTTACTAACCAGAGGCCTATTTACACGAGTCATCTGGCCAGTACATTCCTACAGACAGTTACTATTTACACGAGTCATCTGGCCAGTACATTCCTACAGACAGTTACTAACCAGAGGCCTATTTACACGAGTCATCTGGCCAGTACATTCCTACAGACAGTTACTATTTACACGAGTCATCTGGCCAGTACATTCCTACAGACAGTTACTATTTACACGAGTCATCTGGCCAGTACATTCCTACAGACAGTTACTAACCAGAGGCCTATTTACACGAGTCATCTGGCCAGTACATTCCTACAGACAGTTACTATTTACACGAGTCATCTGGCCAGTACATTCCTACAGACAGTTACTAACCAGAGGCCTATTTACACGAGTCATCTGGCCAGTACATTCCTACAGACAGTTACTATTTACACGAGTCATCTGGCCAGTACATTCCTACAGACAGTTACTATTTACACGAGTCATCTGGCCAGTACATTCCTACAGACAGTTACTATTTACACGAGTCATCTGGCCAGTACATTCCTACAGACAGTTACTATTTACACGAGTCATCTGGCCAGTACATCCAGTACATCCAGTACATTCCTACAGACAGTTCCAGTACATTTGAACATTATTTTATTATATAATGTTGGACCAACTGCCTCGTTGATCTAGTGGTCACTAGGTTACTGCTGAACATGAGATCCTGGCTTTGATTCCCCAGGTCGAGCAGTGTTCATGGATTTTTCTATCTGGAATTTCTTAGTAGCAGCCCGGAGTCTGGATTTGTGCCCGATTGATGGCAATTGGATCGCCCCCTTTTACATGGGACTTAAACATAACTGGCGAAATGTGGGTGTACTATAGGTACACCTCTGCCCACCCTTCGGGGAAACAAGGCGAGATGTTATGTATGTTGGACCAACTGATTACAAGAATTTGACCAGTGTCCGGAAAAAGAACGCACGTTCAGAAAGCTCCAAATTCCAAATAAAAAAATCACACTTAAAGGCAAACCTACAAGCCTTCCTAAAAATTCTATTAGTTTCCATCTAAATCAAAAAGCTTCTAAGTCCATCTCTAGATGCTCACAAGTCACAAGCAGTGCCTTCGTAAGTAAGGTTTAATGAATGAAATTGGCAGTTCTTATCAAGCGGAGTGTAATGGACGGAGCTTCTACATCTGTGTATTAAGCACGGCCTACTTTTTATTTTCCGCCGGGAAATCTTTCTGTCGACGCGGTCCTCACTCGTTTGTGGACGTATTTATAGTCTGGGCAATGAATTTGAGTAAATGTGGTAAGCGATTTGTTTGTATGTGTTTTTTGCTTTTCGAAGAAATTATAATTCGAATACACACTATTAGTGTGTATGCATTGTTTGCTTGTCAAAGAAATTGGTATATCTCTACTCTTGTGGATGTATGCAGCATGTTGTTTTGTGAAAAAATGATTGTACTCTATGGAAAGGTTAACAGTAAACAGCTGATATAATTGATGCATAGCTCCCTGAAATTCTAAACAGCCCTGTACGTTTGTACAGGGCTGTTTAGAGTTCAAAGTCTCAATTTTTGTTTGTTCCTATATCCTTATAAAGTTAGTATAGCGTATAGCAGAGCCTTAGAACATGGAACAGGAACTTAAGAACTTAATACCAATAAAAACAATTATCCGCAAACAAGCCGGACTACACATATGGCCACTCTCCACTTTGTTGCTTCGTGATTTGTGTGCCAATTGCGTAAAAGTGACTCTCTACTTAGTCGCAGAGACAGGAGTCGACAGGCAAGACGGAAATATATATATTGTAATGTCAGCCGTGATACACTGAAGAAAGATATTAAACGTTCGTTATTGTATTTATTTTTTACCTTTTACGAGGATCAACGTGAGAGCAAATTGGAGAGACTTATTTTTTTATTGCTGTTGGTAAAAGATATTTTTGCTGTCGTATGATCTTGAATTCTGTACATGTTAACCACGCTTATCAATTTGATTGGAAGATTTTTCTAAACACGATGTTATTCTAATCTCTCTACTGTTTGCAACCGTAAAATGCAACAAACAACAATGATTATTTAGTTCTGCCCCACGATAACAAACACAATTATCATTTGAAACCTTTCTCCATCCACTGCTAAATGGGTATCGTCCCCTTTCCTACACCATAGCAATTACACAGTGGCTTATTCAATGAAATTTAGCCTGCAAAATGTATGGAACAATTACCACAATCTCAATTTAAACACTGGCTTTAAAATTCAATAATAGTAAGCCCCCAAAAGCTACGCCATCCAAAAATTTGCCGAAACGAAGCCGCACCGGTCATTAACAGAGGTTGACGAGACACAATCAGCATTTCTAGTGGATCAGTGTCTGTCACTCCAACTAGGTGTCTAGGGACTACTGGTTATTATTGTGTTACACTAACGCCCGGTTTCTGGAACGAAAATAAACACAAAAATATATTACTGACTTATCAACAGCCAATCGGATCACTTGACTCGCGTTTAATTTTGACTCGTTGATAATTTTTGTTCCAGAAACCGGGTGTGAGATTAACGAATGCACACTATATTTAGTAGAGACAAGCCTGTAATATTTAATATGAAAGTGTAAAATTTCTTAGCTTCCTTGACTTCCTGCAAGATGTATGTTTCTATCTCCAATGTTATTGATAATGTCTGCTTGTTTCATCAAAGATAATTTCTGAATGAATCCACCAAGATTATATCTTAATCATCAGGCCATTAAATCTGCGCACATATATGATGATAATGTGTTTTCTTCTGCAGCAAATCTTCGGCGTGCGGCTGCCCCAAATCGCCAAGATATCCGACGTGCTGAGTGGGCATGGTCCGTCCTTTGAGGCGGCGGTCGCCAAACACCTCTACTCTCCTATATCCGTGTACCAGGCCAGGGTAAATTGCAGTATACGTATGCAGAATTAGAAAAGACATAAGTCTAGGGCCCAGATAAATAAACGTTCTTGCATTTTTTATTTTGTTTGGTAGATGTACCAATGCATAACCAAAGAGCATGCCAAAGTAATGATTAATATCAGACAAATATGAACTAAATTATTGAGAATAGTTAAGAATGTGAAGCTTAAAATCTCCATGAATAGTTTTCTAAATAACAACTTCGAAACAAAAGAATAGCAGTATAGTAAACAATCTAAAAATATTTAATTGGGTTATATTATAAAACATATTGATCAATAGAGGTCTTATAATTATTAGTAGACATAAATTAGAGCGACTGTTTTACAACAACCCATATCTCAGCAGAGCCAGTAATATATTCTAAAGAACATAATCATACATCAGATTTGGCATCAGCAGTCAATAGGCGAGTTAAACTAAGCTCGTAAACACTAAATACCGCGACTGTGCCAAACCGATACTGATTCAAATACTGCTCGAGCCAAAACTACATAATGCAATTAAATCATCCCTCATCAGTAGACCCTGTTATCTTGTCGCACTGACGTCTCTTTTTTGTAGGGATTGAATGTTTTAATTTATCGACCGTCTCTATATCGATGTTTGTAGTTTATATTATGCAACAATGCGACAGATTTTTTGCCTTTCCAATCTCTGCTCATTCTCAATATAGCGTAGGTATTAAAACTTCTTGATTAAGGATATGTGGATAACCTCGTTCGTCTTACGGGATGCAATAACCTTAGATAAATAATTTACCAAAACCCCTTACTTTCACTGGCGATGTAGAATTGTATAAGGTTTATTGTAATTATTGTGGAAAAACTATGATAAACAGTCATTAACTAAAGAACACCTGCGACTTATATTTATCCCATTATTTTTATCACATTTTTACCCGTTAGTAGTAATTGTCTTTGTCTCATTGTCAGTATAACTGAGACATACACATATATAAACAATACCATCGACATTTCGATAGTCGTTAAATTAAAACATTCAATCTCTATAAAAAAGTGACGTCAGTGGGACAAGATAACGGGGTCTACTCATCAGGTATATGAACTGTAATCTAGATAAGTGCCTAACATTTTTCACTTTGAATACTAAACTAAAGCCTCCATGGCATTTATCTTTAAAGAAGATTCTCCTTATAGATAAATGTTATCAATACTTGGGGAATAAATTCGTGAGTGTAGTAATACTTACATAATCTTTTTTCACCCCATTCAATATCTCAAATACATTTATTTACAAGAACCATGGGATATTATTACCTAACCGTTGTTTATAGTTCAATTATTTCAAAGACAAGCGGACACTTACATTGTTATTTTGTTGGCAGCTGTCTTCACCAACGTCATTTGAAGTACCCATACCAGCAGCATCACAGTCAGCCTACTCAAATCCAAAAGCATATAAACTTCAGGCAGACGCAGAAAATGAACAGAAGCTGCAAGTAGTTTCACCGAAAGGGGTAGAGCTACCTAGCGCAGTTATACCGCTCTATACGGGGAACCAACCAAGACTTCGTTTTGAATCGTACCCTCAACCTTTGGACTCTGGACTCTCTCGTCAACATGAAAACCTTCCTCAAGAGATCTTTCAGCGACAGCAAGTGCCTAAGAAGGTCATGTCTTCATTGTATCCGATATACAATCAGCTTGGACCCTTTAGATACCCAGGGCAGTTTATGCCATCCCAATTTTTACACCAGAATGGACTATACCGGATTGTTCCTGCTAGACCCAAGTTTGGCTATAGTAACCAGGACAAGAACCATCATCCTAATCAAGAAAATCACGAAGAAGTAAAATCCGGACAAACTAAGCTTCAGATCGACATACCAGTGCCTAAGCAGGTTAGCATGATACATTATCTATACTTTAAATAAAATCGTAGCGAAGTCAAAAATGTACATTGTTTGTACATTTTACATATACATTTTGAAAAAAAGTAATTGCTACGAGGTCTGGGTTCGATTTCAACGCGGAAAATATATTTTTTAGAATTTTTGTCTCTTAGTCTAAATGTATGTTCCAGCATCACGCAAAATCTACCTAATAGATTCTGTTCAAACTTTGCACACATATTCCTTATTAGCCTGGTCAATTTGTAATCTATATATTATCACGCTATTTGCTATGGGGGATGAGCAATATTGCATTATGTTTGAATTCCTCTATAGTTTACAGTAAATTGTAAAAAGACGGGCCAAGCGGTTAAAACATTGCAGATAGTTCCAGATTTAATGACATATTATACAGGATGGGTTTTTGAGATGGGGCAATAAGGGTACCTTTACCGTTGTAGCTACTTGAAATCGGTCTTAGGAGAATATCCTTAACTATTGAGACAAAAATATTAGACCAACTGAGGTTTGAAAGTCAAAAATCGCAAAAAAACCTTTTCTCTAACATTTGGTGGGAAATGAGACTCCAATTTACTTTTTAGGGTTCCGTACCTCAAAAGGAAAAAACCGTAACCCTGATAGGATCACTTCGTTGTCCGTCCGTCTGTCTGTCAACGCTGCGTCTTCCGGTATGCGGTCGCCACTCCAGAAACTTTCAGCCCCATTGGCTGTTTTGCATAATCTACTGTTATATTATTTTAGTGATAGTCGTTCGTCAGGAATAATCTCTTAGAATCTTAGAATGCATCAGTCAATGTATCAGTTTTGTGACATTTAGTATAAGGAGGAACGCAGGCGTTCATTAATTCACTTAAAACGAAAAACTTCGCAAGAAATGGGAAATTGCTACTGAAGACTGCGGAGTCGACCTCAGAACTAACTGCTACTCACACAATGTACGTCTCTTGCTCCCGTGTCACCAGTCCTGAGTCTCTGTATATTTAGGCTGCAGAGACCATAATTACAAACATAGTATACAGGAAAATTTTATAAAGAGTAAATGCGGGAAATAAACTGAATTATGCTATACGTGCGCTTTTGACCAACCATTCGATGCCCAAAAAGGCTCAACTGTTGCTCAGCTGTTCACAATGATGTGCTGGTACCCACGCTTATGTATGGAAGTGAATGCTGGGTATGGTAAAGGAAGCATGAAAGTAGAATCAATGCTGAGGAAATGTGTTCCTTGCGAAGAGGCGTGACTATGAATGATAGGCTGAAAAATTATATGATAACGCAACGGTGCGGTTTAAAAGAAGACGTAGTGACAAAATTTTAAACGAGTATCCTTAGAGGGTTTGGTGATGTTGATATGATGAATGAAAGGCGACTAACAAAAAGTATTTACAAGGTAGATGTGAGTGGAAACGCCGGGAAGGGGACGCCCTAGGAGGACATATAGTGACCTGATTGGTGATGCTCTTCAGATAGGTCAGGTGCATCGTACTCGGAACAGATGTGCGTTTAAGACCAGATGTATGAACGTAAACGAAGCAAAAGGAGTATGTAAGTAGCGTAGTAGGTGGCGTTCTATAGTTTCTGCCCATGAGAAGAAGGCGTGAGTTTATGTATGGATTTATGTTTTATAAAAAAACATAGTATCACTTCTGTATTCCCCGAAGGGTTAGGCAAAGGTGTACCCACCTATAGCACACCCACATAAAATTTCGCCAGTTATTTTTAGGTCCCATGTGATAGGGGGTGAGCCTGTTACTGGGGTAGAGACTTCGGACTTTAACTGAGAATTTCCAGGTTAAAAACCCAATAACACTTTGCCTGACCCGGAATCGAACCCAGGACCTCATACCCAACCGTAGCGCTTGCCACCAACGAGGCGGTTTTTTATAAACACGTGGCAGTTCTTTGTATAATGTGGTGTCTTACGACTTCCACGCTATCAAAGTGGCGGTCAGAAGCTTGTTACAAAATATTCTCATAGTGTTATGGAAATAGTAACAATAATCGAATTCCTTCGAATTGAAAAACTACCTTACCCAAACTCGACGAATAACTTATTTATTTATTTCTATTTCAGGGGTACCATGCTCATCCAAACGGCGCTATTAGTTTTGCAAGTTTCTCTCATAACTTACCTGTCAATACGCAGTACGAAACAGCGCCAAAACCACAATCTGAAACTTTTCGTGAACCGCAACCAACACAGTTACAATCACAACCGATCCCAGTACAGCTACCGCCACGAATTCAGCCTGCAGTCATGCTGCAATCCCAAGAACAAAAATTAGCTCCAGTGAAACAAACATTTCAGATTCCAGGGATGTTCCATAGACTCATTCAAGACCTAGAAAAATATCAACCAGTCTATCAGCAACAACAACAATTCATTCCTTTTATACAACAAATTCAAAATCAACCCAGAATGTTAAATGCACTTCAACAACATTTACTATTCCAAGATCCCCGACTGTTACCTAATCCTCAACTTATTCAACTGCAGCGCTTACCTGCTTTCAAGCCATTACCTCAATCGTTACTTTCATCTGAATCTTTTTTACAACAAACAAGCCGACCACCAGTGATATCAGAACGCTCACCAAGACCATTTAGTTATGAAGATCAGGCTACGCAAAGTCCAGAAAACTTTGATCTACCATTAGAATCAGCATCAACACAATTAACTCCCTTGCCTCCATTAAAGCCTAATTACAGCAAATTTGTCAAACCTTTGGAACCACAGTCTCACACTACACCAGTTTTCTTACCAACACCACTGCAACCGCTTCCTACGTCCACCCCAAAAGAGCAGCTCGTTTCCGATCAACTTATATCATCAACAACTATACAGCCTAATGTAAAAGGTCAAGAAGACCCTAAGGAACAATCTATACAAGAAGAAATCCAACCGCAGTCTCAAACATCGCAACCGCTGAAACCTGAAATAACTCACCAGTCACAGCCAACAGTTCGACCTCCATCGATACAATCAACAACATACCTGCCGTTTGTTACTCATGAACCACAATCAATTTATTTTCAATATTCTACTCCTCAGCCTGTATATCAGTCTACCATACGCCCCCCGTCACCACGACATGATGTTGTGATTCAGCGACAGGAGATTCAAGAATTATTTTTTGAACCATCTCCACAACCTTCCAGCACACCCCATTACCAAAATCAGCACCAAGTTGCTCCTCAACAAGAACGGGAAATACACCAGTTACGGACTCAGCCACATCATCAATTATTTGAACAGTTACAGCCTCTGCACTTCCAACAGGAAATGCAAGATATAAATTCCCAACAATATCAACTTGAAGCACGACAATTGAAATCTCCACAAAAACAGGATTCATCTCAACAATATCTGATGAAACAGCATTCCCACCCACTTCAACTTCAACATTTCCAACCAAAACTATTGCAGAGTCAGCAATTTGAATTAGAACAGTATCAACAACAGCAACAGGTATACCACGTACAACAACGAAAACATGGATCAGAACAAACACAACAAGACGCATCAGAACAAGCACAACAACATGAATCAGAACAAACACAACAACAGGCATCAGAACAAGCACTACAACAACAACACGAATACGAACAAGCACAACAACAGCAATACCAACAACATTTGGATTCTAACAATCAAATCCAGATATCCACTTTTAAGCCTTCTCAAGATACTGAGAAGCAGACTGAAACGGGTGAAATTCAACAACAAGCTGACCCTCAGCCCCAACTGCAGCAGCAGTCGAATCTTCAGCCAACAACAGGAAAACCTATTAAGGAGCAACCAGAACATTTATCAGAGCCTACTCCTAATGTGGAGGAACCGTACTTGGGTCCTCTGTTAAGTTCGTCGGATCTCCCTCAAATATATGCTCACCAACAACAGTTGGTGGCTCAGCCTGAATATAGCCCACTTTTGGGTGTACCGTCTTACTCAGATGTTCAGTATTTTGGAAAGTTTGCGGAGACCTTATTTGGTAATCACCATCATTAGAATTCACTTTCTTTCATTATTGATATCAAAAATTAGTAAAAACTATTTTTATTAGATTTAGAATTAACAAAAAAAAGAGGCTTGTATTATATTGCAGAAAATACCAAAAATTAATTCTTCAATGCTCCTGAAATTATTTTGTTCTTAAAACGTCTTGGGGATAACTTTCGCATGTAAATAATATAATAAGTGTTAGGCTATGTACATAAAATGTTAGTATTACTGTTATGAATATTGTTATATTAGCTGTGGGTGATCGAATGTGTCGTGAGACTGATGGCGTGTGCTCGACTTGATGCCATATGTTTATATATACTGAGACTTGTATCGCTTCTTTTAATAAAGTTGTATGGAATCTTGCTCGTTTGTTTGTTATAAGCTTTTATTTAGTTTCACCTGCTCGGTGTCTGTCTGTAATGAAATCTTGCCAGTTAAAAGCCAACATCCCGATTTCCGATTGAGCTGAAATTTTGCATGCTTATCTAAATCGGATGATTCAATATTATTATGACATGAAGCTGATCTGATTATGGAGCCGGAAGGTGGTCATGGGAACTCTGTAGTGAAACGACGCAATCCAATCGAGTTTGGACTCGTTTAATTCGTATTAACAAAAACTCTGGTCTTAGATGATATCCAGGGTCTGATGATGGCGCCTGAAGGTAGTTACGGGCATTCCCTGACTAAATAAGAACCCTGTTATGTTTTGGCCATTTAGATTTATCTGGTCAACTCCTTTACAAGTGAAGGTGAAACAAATTTTAATGCTTAAAAGTACGAAATAAAATATAAGCAAAAAAATAAATAAATACAAGCTTTTAATTAACTAAAATGTACTAAAGAAAACTTACGAAAACGAGGACTTCCATATTTTCTCTGACTACCAAACTAAAACTCTACGATAAGATTTAATTTCGACTATACGGAACTCCAATAAATCTACACTAATAATATATAGAGAAAAGATTTGAGTTTTTTTTGATAACGGAAAAACTTAAAAAAACACCGGCCAAGTGCGAGTCGGACTCGCGCACGAAGGGTTCCGTACCATTATCTATAAAAACGGCAAAAAAATCACGTTTGTTGTATGGGAGCCCCCCTTAAATATTTGTTTTATTTTAATTCAATTATTTATTTTTAAAGTGAATATATAACTAAATATTCTGTGAATATTTCAAGGGTCTACCTGTTGCCGTTATCAATATCGAACAAAAACGAGCAAAAAAATCACGTTTGTTGTATGGGAGCCCCCCTAAATATGTATGTTATTCTGGTTTTTAGTATTTGTTGCTATAGCGGCAACAGAAATACATCATCTGTGAAAATTTCAACTGTGTAACCAGCACGGCTCATGAGATACAGCCTGGTAACAGACGGACAGACAGACAGACAGACGGCGGAGCCTTTTTTTTAAATTATAACTTGCTATAAGTATGGCGGCATGACGTATGAGTTCTACGAAAAGTGGGTGGAGTCGAAAGTGTTAACCCTTTTTTTTTGGGTGGGAAATTAACAAATAACTTCTCTCGCTCTGGGCAGAGCTGGAAGGGCGTGTCAGACTTAAACTTAAACCGTCTTATTACAATACAAGGTTTATCTTCAGACCCATGTTTTACCCATGGAGCCATTATTGAATTGCGAACTTAATTCCGTCTATGGTAAAGTTCCTAATGCAAAACTGACAACTTAGTACCGAACTAAGTTTTCAGTTTTGTATAAAGAACGATATTTCAATCACAGTTACGTTCTTATTACAAAAACTGTCTCCATGGTTTAAGCCATGTCAAAATATAAATCTTGTTTTGTAATAAGGGGAAAGGTGTTAACCCAAGGTATCAAAAATTTGCCTATTTATCAAAGTCATTTGGCGTGCGCTGCGAAAACTATTGACTTACATAAAATAATGTAGGTAGGTACTACATGTTTATAGTACCTAATCATCAGTACCCACAAAGAGTCAACGAGGCTATGCTTCTAACTATTATAGTTAAGTCACAATAACCGTTTTTTGTTCAAATTTGTCAAAAGTACTAATTTATAGTTTAATAACCTGAATTCGTAAACGTTCCCGTGGGATATTTTCCGAAATCCCGCAGGCGAAGCCGCGGTCAAAAGCTAGTTCTTTATAATCTGCATATTAAATTAGAATTTGATCATGTTAGTTATTTCTCAAGGGCAACATAAAAAGAAAATGTTGTGGGAGCCCGGACCTAAGAAATGCTAGGACAGTAAAGTGATTTATAAACCCCAATTAATAGGAGCCAGATTAAAATGATATATTGAAGGTTATATCATTTTTCTTTGCGTAACCTTTTCACAATAACAAAGAAGTATTTTAAACACGGCCTACTTTACGATCCTCAGGTTATCCCGAAACACTTATAACGAAGTTAACACATAAATATGAGATAATACCTACAGCCTCCATCCCACAGAACTCCATCCTCACCTCATCCTACTGAGTTAGATATCAGCTAACTTGCAGACTTTGCTAACCCTATCTCGGGTTATCTCGTGATTTATTGGTATTAAAATATACCTGAAACATTGTTCCACGGACAATAAAGGCTCTTACATACTCGCGCGATATCGCCCGGCGCGACAGGCACCGACAAATAAATTGTGCTGCTAGTGTCGCGTCGCGCCCGCGATATCACGCTAGTCTGTACGAGCCTTAAATTGTAAAAAGTATAGAGATTACTACAAAAACTTTGAATCTTAGGAAAAATGGGAATATTATGGTTTATTTCTTTCTTTATAAATGTAGAGATAAAATAGTCTCTGAAATTGCTTTAAAAAGAGTATCTTAACAGAAACGTTTTGAATCTTTGCACTGTGAAGCTATAGCAAGTAAGTATTTTAGTCGGTGCTCGGATTTTTTTTATCGTTTTACCATATGTGCCTTTGAAAGCAGAGCTATTTATCGTGGAAAATTAAAGTGAATATATTAGATAAGGTGGAAAACTCTCCCTCAACAATCAACAAGAGTTATTTAAATTCGCAAAAAAAAAAAAAAACATGAATTCATTCAACTCCAAAAGCTACATTATAACGGAGTGATACCACTTCATCTGATGCCAGTCTTCATTAGTTTCTGACAGCACAACACTCGACACGGCGACTACGCACAAATAACTATCTACGCATGTACGCAATTTTTATACGCCCGAAGTTGGAATGAGTTGCTCGCATGTTTATTTCATAACCTGGGACTTTGTAACATAATTATAATTCGTAACCTCTTATAACAAACATAATGTAGTTCAACATAAAAATGATAAAACGAACATTCGGTCCATTATTAATTTAGGTGAGTAGATCTCAAGATGAAATTCTTCATATAATATTTTCAAACAAAACTTTATTCTTCAAATCTTAATATTTTAATCATAAATCGCCGTACTCATGGGACAAAGTTTTTTTTTCATTTACACGAGGTAACACGGTGTATCCCTTATTGAGAGACGTCCATGTCCAGCAGTCAATCATAACGTTCAGATATCTATGAGCAATAGGCTGCCAAAAGTTGGATAGCTTGAAGTAATAGTCTAGTCAAGTATCCTGTAAACTAAACAGTTTGTTGACGACATCGACTGTTTTGTTGCAGTTCAAACTTAAATGTGTGTCCCCAGACACTTATTGAGTTTCACAATCTCACAAAGCGGTCGCACATAAAGCTATGTAGACATGCTCATGTCAGAGTAACAATAGCTTTCATCCGAGACTGAGTACATCAGACCCCAATCGACGAATTTCATACTACCTAAGCACCTACAATGGTGAAATAAAGAACAATGTGTGGAATAAAGACGTATCATATGTCTTTTTTGTTGTGCAGGCCACGCGTACTTACCTTTCAATATTTTGTATTCCTTCGAATATTTTTATCAAAGTCATCATCTGTATACTGGCCATAATCACCTTTTCCTTTAAACAACCTCAAAGCATTATTTGAAAAGATCTGAAAAAAAAACAATATTGTCTAATAACTTCCACACAACGACCCTCATAAACGGTAAAACAAAACGATAACGAAGAATAATAAAAAAATAACGATACTGCACAACGATATTGGGACAGAAAACAAAAGACCATAGACTATAATGAAGATATGAAGACACCATACTCCGTGGTCACAAGCCATAGAAATCATCGCTACGGTTGATCAGAAGATAGCAAGATATTTACTTCGTAAAGAAAACAGCTTTTAATGTTCCCTATTTTTTTCCTTATTATTTTCCTCTCGTGGGGAACAACAGTAATATACATATGACGCTTATTCTTTGTTGGAAGATATGAATATCGTGGCAATTTGGCGGTTTGTATGCAAAAGAAGTAATATTTGTAGCACAATGCATAAAAAAACTTGAGAGGTGTCAAGGGACACCCGGATGGAACGAAGTTCCTTTCGATTAACTAGTGAAGGAATTGTAATAAAATTTTATTTTTTTTAAGTTATAAAAAAAAAACAAAAAAAAAATATATATATCTGGCTTGCTTTCTATAAGAGAGAGAGAGAGACAGAGAGAGAGACAGACAGACAGACAGACCGAGAAACATGCGACGCCGCACAGCTTACAATAGCTTACTATAGCAAAAAGTGTCGTGACAACTTTTCGTAAGAATTTTTTCCGTCTAGCCCCCTTTCACAACGCGCGATAAGGAACTTCGTTCCAATTATAAATGTCACCCTGCTACTACCAGTCATCCTGCGAAGATCAGCGCTCCACTTAGCCTGAGGGCGAAATTATATGAATCATCATAATCATTTGTTTATTCGCAGTCTCCACTCCACAGGTATATATTATTAATCCAAACTAAATACTTTCTCAGTATGAGGCGAGTAATAATAAATAGTTATAATGTATATTTTACACCTCCTAACATCTCAACTAAGGTGATTCGACACAGCTGTTACTTATCACCTCCCCTTTCATTTCCATTTGAATATTAAGCTCAAATAATAAATATAAATGTCACAAACACGACACTTAGGACTTTATGCATAGTTCATACTGGTCGAGAAGGGATAAGAAGTATAGTGCAGAGAACCGCAAGTGTCATCACCAGCAAGATAGATACCCCCTGATCTAATGACAGTAGGTAGTAGACTAGTGTAACGACTCACTTCGTAAATTACGATTTTTTTATTAGGCTTTTCATGCAAGGAAATTATTCCTAACTCAAAATGAATAACTATAAAATTAATGGATAGGTTTTAGCTTTTCAAACACAAAGAAACATACAACTGCCCACATTGTCGTTACAATCACCATGATTTTCATGAGTATTCAAATCTAATCTATGTACCACTAACAGTTAATTTTGACTCTACCAATGTAAACTTGCCTTTAGAGACACTCATCTGCCTAAATATGCGCCTGATATTAATATAATAGCAACTTTATTCTCTGGTGACAAGTGAGTTTCTTTTTATCACAATTTTTTTATGAAAAGTGGGACATTCGCCTCAAAATACGTATGTCAAGTCAGCAAACAGGTAGGTTAATATATTTAAATTACCACCATAGAACATGTTACCTTCATAAAGTAACATTACATCCCAAAAAACGAGCAAACACATTAAGGCCCTCTTACACATCAACATAGCACCACTACCACCACCACTTAACCACTACTAAACTCTATCCCATCCTTAAAATATTTTACTAAATTTTCATGTAATTTTGATGTAATCGCCTGTATAACAATTACGGCGTAGATGGTAATGACGCTAAAAATACCCTGAAAGTACGTGAAAATACCTGAAAATGTTGGTAACAGGTTGGTAATGAGCCGACCGAGGCGTATTGTGTGTAATTCGGGGAGCGACGCCAAAATTGTTACTCATTATTTTATATTTCCTATTATTTTTTGAGGGGTGAGAATTTTTCAGATGGCACAATGATATTTTGGGCTGTGGTTGGAAATGTTCATGTGCTGTTTATGTGTAAAAAATACCGGAATAACTTTACTTTACTGTAATAATAGTTATTTATGATACTAAGTGCGGTAAGTTGATTTTAGTCGAAGGCTTACCACAGTCACGAGTTTGTAAATACCAATTTCCGCACGTGTGTCATACAACGTTTTTCAACACATTTACAAGAAAACAGTAAAATAGGTAATGAAACCAGACATCAAAACATTTTCAGGGAATGATTCGAGTATTTTTTCGAGTCTTCCATGATATAAAATTATTTTAAATAACTCAATAGCACTCTCGCGATTTTCTGCAATTTGCGCCTTATAACAGATATCAGGTGGAGCAGACTTCATATTAATATCGGATTCGTCGCTTGAATTCTACTATTATTTTGTTTTAAAAAGATTATTAGTCGCATTAATCTTTGACATTTCTAATATGAAAATGGCGCGAATTTGCAAAAGGCACCAAGTGCGCGTGGTGGAAATTAGAACTACATCTTCCGTCTCATTTTCTTTTTAGTATTAAAGTGAGACAAACGAATTGAGCAAAAGTGCCTACAAGGAGGTTCGATTATTCAGCTTATTTATTCTCGTAATGTGAAACTCCTTGGTAGAATTCTTATATTTTTTTTATAGAAATAAAAAAATACAGTAAAGGATACGCACGGCGCTATACAACGGAGTATGTACTTTCGAACAATGTATATACAGGCTTCGTAAATGCATTTTTTGAGCAAATGTGTTGAAAAGATTTTTATACTTTAAAGGTGAAGTCTATATTTTACAAAGTTAAGCAACTTTTTCTGAAACAACAAGAATCAAAAATTTCATTAACATTTTCCAATAATGATGATTTTTGGAAAATCTAAATGAAACTTTCACCACAAGACAAAGTAAATCCCTTCAGTTTACGTCACGAGCTCCTCTATTATTACAAGTACAACGGAACAACGTCGTCGAACACACATTAAGATACAAATCCCTATTGGTTATCGGGAATCAAGCCCATTATGACGTCAGACAAAAGATCACTTTATTATGGCCTGGCCTTGCCGGGATATGGGTGGCCTGACAAAGGGACTGTGTACTCAGTATCTTGAGGATTACATGGATGTGTGCTTTTTGGCCCTCACGTTATTTTTGGGACTGTTTGATGAGCCCGAAATACTTGGGAAATAGCTAAGCTGTTACTATGTAATATAATCGCTGTATCGGAAACTATAAATAAAATGTAAAATTTCAGTATTTTATAATGTTTAACATTAAAAACTGACAGGACTCTAGGTTAGTCAGAAAAAGACGTAAGAGAGTTTTTTCTCGGCATAATATTTTCATCCAGGAAAGCTAGACTTCTGGCATATTGACATCACTACCCATTATTGGCTTGAGACAATTTATTTAAATTCCAGCGTGTTTACCCTGGTACATTTATTTACACCTGATTGATTACCTTTTCCAGACTTCCAGATGAGACGAAGAGCAGCCTACAATAAAGTTTAACAGTTGTTAAAAAACTGTCTCTGTTGAAGTGTTATCTTCAAGATTACAAATAATACTGCTGCGTCCCGCTGCTCCCGCTATTCCATCGACGCAGTTGTACATGTCGCTTTAAATTTCTCCACGAAGGCAGTGGAGATCGGTGGATGATGAGGTGATGAGTCGGAACGCGCGCCACAAAAAAACTTTTTACAAAAAAAAAAGGCATGTATTTAACACGGCGACAAATTAATCTGAATTTGGGATTAAAAAATAATTAAAGCCGGTAGCAAAAATAATAGGTTGGCAGCAAAAATAATAGGTTGGCAGCTACAGCGAAGTATTATTTTAAGTAGAAAGTAGCAGCTCAATAATCAGTTTTTAGCTTTATTTTAATTTAAACTGGCATCGAATTTTTGTTTTGGGAACTGAATTTACCAACAATAGAGGGGATCTGGCGCTCGGCGGCCGCTGCAGCGGCACGCTCGCTTCGCTCGCTCGCCTTCGCTTGTTAATGTTTACTGTTCTAACCTAACCTAACCCAAATGATTCAATAACAGTAGATGACTTTGCAGCGATTAAGAAATAACATTTAATCGATGCCAAGTTATTATTTTAGTAGCAAATAGTTAGTCGCCCTTTAAGTTATTAGTCGCCAAGTTATTATTTTAGTATCAAATAGTTTCCAGGTGACTAATAACTTAAAGGGCGACTGCCCTTTAAGTTATTAGTCGCCTGGAAAATTATTATCCAAAAAAAAATAACCGACTTGCAAAAAAACACTACAAAGTGAAAAATAACTTTAACTTCGGAAGTCGGTGGCATAAAACTAAAATACAGATCCAAAGACACCGATTTCCGAAATTAAAGTTATTTTTCACTTAGTAGTGTTTTTTTGGAAGTCGGTTATTTTTTTTGTAAAAAGTTTTTTTGTGGCGCGCGTTCCGACTCATCACCTGGAGACCTTCATGAAAGAAGAATTTTGACCGATTTTTTTTCGCGGAAGGCTACATGACACCTCAACTCAGCGCAATACGTCGCCGACCCAGCGAACTACTTAGTTATTAGATTACTAGTTAGGCACTAGTTACTATTATGTATTGGTTTATTAATCTGTAAAAATAATTAGTGTATTTTATCTACGGGCTTTAGTTGCCTGACAATAAAAGGATTTTAAGCGGTACATTTCACCTTGCAAGGCAAGTTTTCACCCACACAATATGATGACAAACCGAGTTTGCTTGTCTAGCCTTTTTATGTTAACATCTCTAGAATTACTCTTGAATTCTACTTTGAAACTGAAGGTTTAGCGTTTGACATTACAAGCAGGTAAGTACCTACTGTTTATAACAAAACTAAACACAACTTGTTAAGAATATTTGAAGATAGAAACTTGTAACCACTGCGGGGACAGGGGCCTTACTCCCGAAAACGATTCGAGTTTGATTTTGTTTTCGATTCGAACTCGTTTCTGATCTGAACTCGATTAAAAACCTTACTCCCGAACCAAATCGAATCGTAAACCAAGATCGACATAGGTTCGAGTATTATCAACGTCGTTATGCCTGTCATTACGTCATCGTCAAGTGTCTTATGTCTGTGGTTTGAATCTTTTATGTGGTTGAATTTATTTACTTCTCTATCACTTTCCCACGTAAAAAACGATACCCTAGTGCTTTATTTTAACTTAACAAATAAAACCTTATGAAAAAACATCAACCAATCTGCCTATTCTTTTCCCAACTATGTTGTGCTCGGCTTCTAGTCTAACCGGATGCAGCTGAATACCAGTATTTTACAAGGAGCGACTGCCTATTTGAGAGCAGTGGTGGCCCAGTGGTAACGACAGCGACTTACGAGTTGTAGGTCGTAGGTTCGAACCCTGAAATTATTTCATCACCACTGCTCTCAAAACGGCGAAGGAAAACATCATGAGGACACCGGTGGCATCTCCTAGAACCAACAATTCGAAGACATGTCAAAACTACCAACCCGCACAGGGCCCGCGTGGTGGATTACGTCCTACTCCCTCTCACACAGAGGAGGCCTGTGTCCCAGCAGTGAGAACATTATAGGCTGATTATGTTGACTGCCTATCTGACCTCCACAACCCAGTAACTGGGTAATACGATACCCCTTGGTATGACTGGTTGTCAGGCTTTCGGGCTTCTGGCCTTGCATTTAATGGAAATGTTACTTCGTCTGGTTAATTTCTTCATGTATGGTGTAAAATCTTCTACCAACACATTAATCAACTCCTTCGAGAAACTATAACTTCTTCGAAATTCTTCCGAATCCATTTCTATAGCCCCGGGTATTATATCGATTCATATTTCTTCTCGCACGAAGATCCATACGATGTTTTCTCAAGAACATTGAAAAACAAAGTAAAGCGAGCCATAATAATAAAGATTTTGAAGAAATAAAGCAGTAAAGAACACAAAAAAATCTCACTCGATCTTCATAAAGTAGCTTCTTTGCTATCGAGTAATTTGACGTTTAGTTTTGATTCAACTATTCGATACATAACTTTCAGATGGCGTGTGGAGTACGAACTTTTCGATCCTAACGAATCTTTCGATCGAAATTAGTGTCGCTTTGAACCACCGCACGATCGTGCGCTAGTGTCGGTTTCAAGAGTATGGATCGTCATTTATTTCGAATCTAATTCGATTGATTCAGTACTCGATGCTGTCGGGAGTAAGGCCCCAGGATATATCTATACTATCCATACTAACATTACGAGTATAAATTCAAGAGTAACTCTCACACTCACATACACAAACAGCCAGACCCGGAACAACTACTTGTAGGTCATACAAATATTGTTTCCGTGCGGGAATCGAACTCGTGACACGCAGCGCAGCAGTCAATCGCTTAACCACTGCGCCAACCGTGCCGTCGTGCTGTCTGTCTGTATGTTACCTTTTCACACCTAAACCACTGAACGGATTTCGATAACTCTCAAAAATACTCCTAAAGGTATATAGGGGATGAAAGTTTGTATGGGGAACTTTATCAATTCTTAAGTTAGGGATATGAAAATCGAAATTTATGGTTTAAATAAAAAAAAATGTGTTTTATTTTACAAAAACGCTGTACGTTTTTGTAAAATCAAATAAAATCCCCCAATGGGGTAAAATTGGGGATGATTATAAAATTCTTTCTCTTTCTCTAAAATTCTGATTATAGAATTACCTATTCAAATTCAAATACCTGTTTTAAGAGATATAAAACGGTGTTTGTTACTAACATAGTTTTAAGTCTCTTAAACTAACACAAACGTTATAGCATGTTATGTATTCTTAGGTCAAGGTCAGCTAACACGACCCAAATATACCTATATTTAGGTCGTGTTAGCTGAAAATAAATGGATTAATAATAATAAGGAATTGGAAATATAGGCCATAACTTAAGGTAATATTTATTTTGGTATAATTATAAATGATTAAAATCTTGCTTTTAAGTTATTACAATTTAGAGTTAAAATGTAGGTACGAGTATTACGTGGGCAATGGCGTCGCTTGAGTATTTAAAATAATGATATATTATTAAAATGAATTATTTTTAATTTTAAGTTAGACATTTAAAATCATAAAATCCTGTATAGTAAGAAAAAAAGATGTTTTGGATTTATATTCCGTCTGTCTGTAGCCTTTTCGCGCTTTAACGGCTGGATTTGGATGATAGGTATGCGGATAGGCCATGATCTGGGTAAGGACATAGGATGCTTTTAATCCCGGTAGCACGTTCCCGTGGGATAATTTCCGACACCCACGCGGATGAAGCCGCGGGCAAAAGCTAGTACAATATAAATAGAAAAAGACTTGATTTCTTTACTTCTTTGGACAATAGAAATGTACATGGTATGTTCTAATTCATTATCCAACATAATATTTAATTTAACAAATGATATATACCGCAGATTTTGTAGAGTTTCTTCTGTTGTCTGTGTGTCCCACTGAAAAAAATAAACAAATAAAAATATTTTTATTTTTATAAAATCCTCGTTACACAAATCCCCTTTCTACCCAAATTAATCTGCTGACTGCATCAGTAAGTACTTATTTTGCATGCAAACATGCGGAGGTGTGGAATGCACTAAACATCGTTTTAGTGGCCCTAGCACCAGCTGCTGAAAACAATAAAAGCAGGATTAACCTAGTTCAAATTGAGCTTTATTTACATGATCCGTCTCCGTGGAATGGTTAACAAACTGTCTTTCAGCAAATGACTTGTCATTCTTTAACCAGTTAAAATTAAGATTTATTGGCAAAGAAGATAAAAATGAAGAGTGAGCCTTATTTTGTCAGGTCTCAACTAACAACGGTCAAAAAGGTCAGACATAAAACCTAGTATATTATACGTAAATCTAAATACCAACCGTCTTCAAAGGATACCTAAAGTCTAGTAAAACTAATCTGAGACTTAAAGCGGCAAAGTCTATCCTTGCCGACCTTATCAAAATTGGAGGCAATGAAAGTCAAATAGTGCGGCCTCAGCGCAGAGACAAAAGAATAAGGTCGCCTGGGGGCCTGTGGGAGGCCGAACATTTACATATGCCGAATAATTTACATACGGACCGTTTGCTCTGGTTGCAGTGACGTGGTCGTGGTCCAGCATGTGATTCTTTATTCAGCCAAAAGTGTGATGTGGAGAAAAATCTCGAGCTGAGAAGCATCCGGCTTGCATTCTATAGTCGCTATCTGCAGTGAATCTTGAAGACCTATGCATTCCGGCGTAATTTCCATGTTGAGTCATTCCTTATTAGACCTGTGCAGGTGGTCGATGCTGGGGCCAACTCTGGAGACATTTCTATTGTTTTTATGGCACAAGCAATTGCAGCTGTTATAAATAAAATGGAAAGGGGTAAATCCGGGTTATGATGGCCTCAGAATCGAGCACCTGAGGTATGTGGGGACAATTGTCAAGTGTGCTTTGTTTTTTAACATTATGCGTTAGTCACAGTTACTTACCAGACTATGTGGGTTATTGTTCATTTTCCTTTTTTTTCTCATTTAGTTTTTATCATAGTCTGGCAGTTTGAGCGATTTTATGCGGCCTACCCAAATGTCCTTTCTTTGGTATTGTTCGTTGGATCGTTGAGCTCCTTAAGTTCTTAGTTGAGCTGCACGACTACTGACAAATGCGTGCACTGACTGGACAGGTCCCCTCAACCTGTGTGGTTCTTTCGTCAAAAGATCATTTCAGGCACCAATCTACATGGTCTTCACATGATCTGACCAAGATTATGTCTGGACTTTAAAAAGAGACTGTGACCTCTGAGTTTGTTTCGGCCTTTCTTCTCAGAGTAGTCGGATACGAAACGCCGACCTCATCTAGTTTTTTTAAATATGATTGACGTGTAAAAGTGTTTGTACAAACCTACTTACAGAAATAAATCATTTATCATTTATCATTTATTACCGGATGACAAATAAAGATCTGAATCTGAATCTGACCTAATATATATAAGGTGTATCTATTCATACACGAAACCTCTTAAGGGGTCATTGTACTCATCATTATGAACAAATTTTAATATGGGACCAAAGTTGAAATCGCGAAAAAAAAATCAGCTGTTCCCTATATTTTGACGAGTTAAGCGAACATAAATGTAGGGAACAGCTGATTTTTCGCGATTTATGGTTTAGTCTCATAGTAAAAGACAGGCTGGCCCGCAGGTTTACACGATATAACGCTTTGCAAAGCTTACTGTCTGAGTCTGTCCTTTTACACGTGCAGCCTGTGGGTCAACTTCACTCAGCGGGCATACAGCGACCTACGCGTTAAATATGCTGCGGCTACCGAGGCGTTGTAGTGCGTCAGGGATTTTTGTGGATAACAACATTGATGGTTTTGCAGCCATTATCAGAAAAAGATCCCTGCATCCCTGATGTCGCGTGTTCGCGGCAGCACCAACAGTATTCTTAGCGTATTCGTAGATCGGTGGGATTCCCCGATGTTGCGGAGGTGGATTCCCCGATGTTGCGGGGGTGGATTCCCCGATGTTGCGGAGGTGGATTCCCCGATGTTGCGGAGGTGGATTCCCCGATGTTGTGGGGGTGGATGCAGCTCCACGCTGAATTTTAACTGTTTGTTAATCTGTGTCTGTACTAACACCAGACGTTAAGTAAAATTGTTACTAAACTAACCCAATGGACTTTGTCTGAAAATAAAAGTATCCTATTCTATATAGAGATAGATGTAGACCTTCTATCTCGATCAGTTTATGAAAATCAGAATACAACGTAAGAAACCGTAACATTAATCGAGGAGTTGTACAGTAGCTCTCTGCAATTACATACATACCTACTGTAGATTCATTATCCATGTCCATACATTTCATCGTCACCCACACACGCTACATATTCGCTACATGTAAGCCCACTCGGCGATTCTCTAATAAAATACGGGGCTCATCCTATTTTTCGTCCGCCTCAACATGATTATGTAAAAATCGGACACAGCTGTAATCTGCTTAAATTTTTCGCGGACGTATATTTTCAATTCCACGATGATTGGACTGTGATTCTATTTTACATACTGAATAAATGACTTTTTAATATGTGGCGGGTACCAACGTGTGGCTTTGGTTTACTTTATGATTTTTTCGCGAAAAGATGAGTAGAATTTTAGGCAATTACTGTATCGTTTGCTCGAAGAACTAATGACAACGTAGTCCCCTAACGTCCACTGTTGATTATGAACCCTTCAATAGATGTAACGATACGTGGCCATGGAAAACAGCGGCAATATCTGGCCACTAAACCTACCAAGGGGACTACAAATGCGGCAATATCTCGCCACTAAACCTACCAAGGGGACCACAAATGCGGCAATGTCTCGCCACTAAACCTACCAAGGGGACCACAAATGGGGCAATGTCTCGCCACTAAACCTACCAAGGGGACCACAAATGCCATTGCTATAGCATTTGTGATCCTTTGGTAGGTTCAATAAGCTCCGCTTTCTAAATCTTTAGACCCTTTTTGTCCTGCCTGCCAGGACTTCACCGTCAGACGAAAGACGTCACTTCATTTTAAATTCGTTTAGTTTCAATGGTGTTTCAATACAAATATGACAGTCCTCATACTCACAATATGTCAGTGCTCATCGCTCACATTCAGGCAGTGCTCATCACTCACAATTTATGACTGTGCTCATCACTCACAAAATGTCGCCCAATTCTCTCACAGTGGCTGCATAGATTAAGGTCAACTACAATCACAATGATATTTATTGATACAATTATGTATGTATGTATGTGTGTATGTATGTATGTAAATATTAGGACGTAAAACGATACCAATTTATACTTCAATGCATTCGTGCATATTTTACATATTTCGCAGACTATTATGAGAGCAGAGGTGCTCAAGGTGAAGAACACCGGCTTGGATCTTACAACTTTTGCCAACGGCCGTGGATAGATGGCAATCCTACAGGTAACACCACAAAAATTGTCGTGTAGTTTTTCACATCAGACATGGTCTGAAAAGGGCCCACGGAGCAAATGGCCATAACTCCACATAATAACAATTAAATGAAAGAAAACTTAAACTCATATTAAAAATAAACTTTATAAGCAAGCACATTACAAATTAGAGGATTATATCCAAGATAAGAATGCTTGGAAACTCCATAGAACAATCTAGAGTTTAGACATAATCAAACTGGTTGTTATTTTAATTGTATAATTTGTAATTTTAATTACATTTATTTTACATTCTGTGATTACCTTAAATCACACACTGATATTTTTTTTTAGGAAATGTTTTTTTTTTACAATGTTTGTATATAAGTGAGCACCATGTATCTATCACATAATTAATATACCTGTCATTGCTTCATTCTTATTTTTTTTTACCTATTGTGGTATAGTAATTTTATTCTAGGTGCATCGTCTTCACATAAATCATTCTCCTGCCCTTATCCGAATTGATTTGTGGTCGGCGCAACATGTCCCTTTCTTCCATACTTCTCTATTAGTCGTCATCTCGGTAGTCACTCCCTTTCTAGCCATATCATCTTTCACACAGTCCATCCCATCTCATGCATACTCAAAACTTTCCTCATTCCTCCATATCACATGCCCATACCATGACAACCGATTTCCGCACAACTTTTCAGTCACCGGTGCCACTTTCAGACTTCTTCTTATGTACTCATTTCTTATTCTATCCATTCGTGTCACACTCACACTACACATTCCTTTTGGCATTCTCATCTCAGCTACATGCAATTGCCTTTCATTCATCCCTTTTGTGGCCCAACATTCTGATCCATACAAGATAGCAGGTCTAACCATTGTTTTATATATCTTCCGCTTAAGTTTAAGAGAATGCGGGAGTTGCAGATTGTTCCCGTGACCTGCCGCCATTTCATCCATCCAGTGTTAATTATGTGCTTAACCGTCCGATCTACTTCGCCATCGCTTTGCACGAGTGAACCGAGATACCGAAAGTCGGAGGAGACCGGGAGAAGCGCGCCATCAAGCTCTATGGCTCCAGGACTGGAGAGACCGCCGAAATCGCAGAACATGTATTCAGTCTTGGTTCTGCTGATTTTCAAGCCAACATTCTCCAGCTTCTGTTGCCATTTCTCCAATCTGCTCTGGATCTCAGGTCCATCTTCACCGACAAGAACAATGTCATCGGCAAACAGCATGCAGGGTGCCTCTTCCTGTATGTCCGACGTCTTCACATAAATAATAATTATATATTTAATATACCTATATCAAAGATTGTAAATCAATTTAAAAGAGTAACGGTGGAGTTTCTTGCCCATTCTTCTCCATACGAAGCTATCTTTTGGAAGGGGCGACTAGAATCAGTAAATTTTGACGTTCAAAAGTGCCATAATATGTGCCTACTTGAAAAAAGAAACCAGCCAAAACCTAGCTCAAAAAAAAACTCGAGATAACGCATCAGCTTTTCCTCTTTCATCAAAAAATACACAAATTATTAAGTATTTATAAGAAGGTTTCCTGCACAATAAAAAACTTACTTCTTCCAACACCTTACGTACAAAATTACCTTCCCGAACAAACGCACCGGACCGGCAGACTATGAAATAAACCGTCAAATTGCCAAAAAAAAAAGTAGTCTCAATTTGGGCAAAAACACGAAAAACCTAATGCATTTCCCGAGTACAGCGTACACGGCACGGTACGGCACGGCTCGGAACGGCTCGGCATCAATCATGGATGCCCGGCTGAATACTAAATAACCGGGTATGCCGTGTGCCTACCTGGGCAAACTGCAGGTTTTATTGTTGCGGAGAAATAATGGCATCGCGCTGATTGGTGGGACAGCGGGTTTAAGTGATAGTGAAGAATTGTACCCCGCTGATGAATAAATGTATTCTCAAAACGGATCGGATTTGTATATTCACAATTTATCACAAAGGTCATCTTAAGCTACTCTTTACATAAATCTTGTAAATCGAGATCTAGCAACTATTTTTAGTAACCTAAACCCCAAAGAGTTACAGCCACTTTTCCTTTCAATCGACTTTTACGAGTTACAATGACCACTCTTGACTCCAACGCATTTTTCCTTTCCCCGATTTACGCACATAAGGATATTGTTGAATTCGTCATAAAATATTCATACATGCGCGATGGCACATATTCAAAGGCGTCAAGGAGATATATGGCGTCCTTAAGCGTTACGCTTTAAGCATGCAACAGAGCACTAGGCCATAAGACAGGCGACATGATACAAACAAAAGCACATAATATTATGTATAAACAAACATTTAGACATGTTGCGTAGTTATAACGCGTACTAATAGTCGAGAAAGGGTCGATTTAAGCTAGGCTAGGAGAGTTACAACTTGTCGATAGCAATGCAGACGTGGAAATACTGCTGCCTACAGCAGCATTTTTTCTACCTGTATATCTTGATTGTATAATAAAATAGGAAAGGTTCACAAGTACCTATGAATATCTTACATAATACTAGGTACATTCGTTTTGTTGGATCTCGTATCGTGTATTGTTCACACATTTTTGTCAAGTGAATAAAGTGGGTAAACTTGAATCAATCAATCAATCATTTATTTTGTTATTGGTTTTTATGTTTAGTATTGAAACTTATCAGTTAGTAGGTCATCTTAACAACCCGGTGGTGGCCCCGTGTAACGGCCCCAACTTACAAGTTGTAGGTCGTAGGCAGGCGCTTTACTTTGTGTCAATTATTTCATCATCATCACTGCTCTCAAAACGGTGAACGAAAACATCGAGAGGAAACCGGCATGTCCTAGAAACTGAAAATTCGAAGACATGTAACATTCACCAACCCGCACTGGGCCCGCTCGGTGGGTTACGGCCCACTCCCTCTCACAGAGAGGAGGCCTGTGGGGACATTGTAGGCTTATTATGCTTAACAACCCTGTGAGTTAACCATGTAGTTAAATTAAAGTGCGTCTGTAGACTTTAGCAATCCAAAAGCCCCAATGAAGTGGCATTATGTGTACACTGTCAAACAAAAGCAGCTTGATATTGAGTGTTTCACTAGCGCAATTAAGGGGCCGTGCACGAAATCGGCTGATTTAGATCAATTTTGTTCATTGGTTGTGAGAAATGGAAAAACAATTTAAACAAAATTATTTGTTTGCAAAGTTGAGTTGTATGTTTTGCATGTGGGTTAAAGCGATTTTTCAAATAAATTAAGTATTCATGGAAAATCACTAATATTCGCAACAACTTTTCCGAAAAATTACGCGATACTGACGTTTGAACATCTTTTTAAAAGAAACTACCTAAAACCTACTTTCGATTTTGAAAAATATCATCAACATCATTGTATGGTCTACTAGCTATGCTTAATGCACTTTTAACTTCGATAAAAAATATAGCAGAAAAATAATGTTGAAAAAACCTTTTTTTTTTAAAAAAACCCAGTCGGTAATGTATTTTTCCTATTGTTTAACAAATGGTTTGTCAAGAAACTCAAAATCAAGAAATTTTAAAATCACACACTGGGCTGCAGCTATTCTTGTGATGAAATCATAATTTTATTTAATAATTATACAATATCTTCATTAGGTAAATCAACGGCGAAATAATCTATATTTTCGAGAGCGCAAAAGTGATAAAACTATTAACAGGTGCTGAGGCCGACACGTTACACAGACTTAATGTTTCAATTATTTCAAGCTTTCTCACAATTAGATAAGAAATTGACGAAAAATTGTTTTTCGTGCACGGAGCCTTAAATGCTTGTGGAATTGTGAGCACGGTCGCGTCATTCACGTTTATTTCTTCACTTATTTGCGCCAACTACGTCACTAACCATAAAATTGTTTTTCAAAGTAAACCACTTTTAATCATCAACTAACTTTTACTCTCATTTTATCGCTCGTTTAATGGCCCGCCCGCCCCGCTCGCTCCGTCCCTCACTTGGACTCAACTCTGCAGTGTTTCGATAGGAGTTGACCATGCCACTAGCTTCAAGCACTATTAAAGTTTATAGTATTTTGAGTATATTTTGATATAGATAAAGTTTAAATAAAGTGAATTTTGGAAGTGTTTTTTAAAAGGTAGGTTTAAGTTTTCTTAATTGTTGTAAATTGTGTAGCTATTACCATTATGTTGACAAAATAGAATAAACATTTTGTAATTCCTGAAAGTTCTTGTAATGTTTCGGCCATCCCCTTTTAACTTGGGGTGTCGTAAAAGGCGACTAAAGAGGCTCTCCTTTCTGCCTGCAACTACGAACATAAATCTATCGGGCAAGTGCGATGTTTATACCTCCTTCTGTAAACTATGTAGGTATATCACTCATCAATATTCATCGGTGAAGCTGTATTATAGACAAAAGTTTTTAAAAGGCAACAGACCACAATAAATCTTTAACCCCGCGCAAACATAAACTCGTCTTCACCTCACGTCAGGTGTCATATTGGTTGAAATTGATTCAATGTATCAATTCATCCTATCGCAATACAATACTAAACTTAGATTAACATAACATAACATCACGCCTTGTTTCCCCGAAGGGTTGGGCAGAGGTGTACCTAATAATACATCCACATTTCGCCAGTTATGTTTAATTCCCATGTAATAACTTAGATTAAGTCACTACAAATCACAATCTACTAATTATTTCTTATTCAATATCAGCACAAATCAACGCAACTTTCGTTAGATCACAATCATTAACAATGACATAACATCATCAGTCTGAACCAGCCTTTATCCATTGGAACCATTATTACCTAAGCAAAGCTCTAACTTGCTTCACTTAACTGTGCTCTTTAAGATATAGTTAAGCAATAACTAGCTGTAGTCGACAATCACTATCGAAATTGCATAAAAGTAACTGGGTTTATAACCAAGGGTACAGAGCTAGAGCACCATATTAAATAGCAAAAGTTTATATAAACATAACCACCCTTTTGACTTTACTGAAGTCGGGTAACAAGAGTCCACTCGTGAAGGCTCTACGATGCTTTTCGTCTGGCGCACCCTGAGCCTGAGAGCAGTGGTGGCCTAGTGTTAACAACGGCCAACGGCCTCGACTTACGAGTAGTAGGTCGTAGGTTCGAACCCAGACACGCACTTTACTTTGTGTAAATTATTTCATCACCACTGCTCTCAAAATGGTGAAGGGAAACATTGTGAGGAAACCGGCATGTCCTAGAACTAAAAATTTTAAGACATGTGACATCTACCAACCCGCACTGGGCCCACGTGGTGGATTATGGCGCACTCCTTCTCACAGAGAGTTTGGCTTTGTCCCAGCAGTGGGAACATTATAGGCTGATTATGTATCCTAAGCCTCCAACTACCAACCTCGGTGACGACCACGGCTTTTGCCTACTGCTCACGACGGGGTCCCCTCTTGGTTTCACTTTCCGCTCTCAGGAGATAGGTTGATGGGTGTCATTCCAGTTTTACTAATAGCCTAACAAATCAAAAATGTAAAAAGTGTATCGTAAGTTCAGAAATAATTACAGAATATTATATCAATACTAACAGAATATTATATAACAGAATATTATATATAATATTATATCAATATTATTGTGACTTGCCCATTGTCAATCTATCTCCAACCCGGCAAACGATCGCAATTTCACGATTATATTTATTGTCGTTTCGAGGGTTTTTTTTTCTTAGGAACATTCGCTGGTTTATGACATATATGTCGGGTTAATCTCTGTCAGTCGTAACTGAGTATCATAGTTCCGATGCTGTGTTATTCTATTGACATTGCGAAGTACATTCTCTTGACACTGTACACAAATGTATTTACTCGCTTATTTATCAATATACCAACAACTTGTTTGATGTACAGACAATGATTGGAACACATTTAGACGCCACACCGGGCGTAATGCCAAATTATATGAACAAGCTCCTCTGGGAACGTCAAACGTTTGGGGATAAAACAAGTAACAAGTGAAATTATTTAGGTTTTTGGAGTTTAATGGGGTCTTCTTCCAGCCCAGCTTCCCTTAAGACCAGGCAGTCTAAATCAATTTCCACGCAAGCTCCGCCCCATACTGCCCGCCACTCCGTTATGTGCTAAAAGCTAACACATCAGTAATAAAGTTGAATATCGCGTGCGCTCGTCGATCGTGTTCAAGCACGAAACTAAATAGCGTAAGTCTCAATTCTTATTTCGTTTATAACTAAAGTAATTTATTGATCTAGAGAAAATATCTGGTGGCTGGATAATAAACTATATTTTCTTGCTGTGACTATTTGTTTTAGACATAAAAGCCGAACAATCTTCTTTGTTTTTATAATCCTTAAAAAAGACATGATATTGGAATAAAAAAATTATCAAGCGAAAATATTTCAATTAAGTAACTGTCTTCAATATGGAAAGAAAAAGATCCAATAAATCATATACTAAAGTTTAATTTTGATTGTATGTGTGACTGTTACAGAATATTCATGCAAATTAACATATAAATAGGGAGCCTCCTCTTAAGTAAGGCAGCCTTGCACCACGTCAACGATCTGAGTCTCAATTAGTAAAACATCTTCCTCCCCTGTTCCATGTTATTAGGGGTCGGCGCAACACGTTGTCTTCGCCCACTCTCCCCTGTCCACCGGCACGCTATCATTCACTCCTTTTCCTTTTGTATCATCCGTTACACAGGCGATCTTTCCTCGGCCTTCCTCTCCCTCTCCATCCATCCACACTTATATTCATCACTCTTTTAGTCACATGCGTTCATTTAATGTAAATATTATTTCGTAAATTATTTGTCGACCATCACTGCCTTATATGTCCATTGTTTATTTAGGTGCCCTTATGACTATGCAAATAACGAACATAAAAAACGTCCACTCCTAGCCTTCCACACAAGGATCAATCGTATTGGCAGTCTTGACCTACAGACAGCAAATATTCGTCGGTCCAATAGATATCTAAATATTTACATACCAATTATACGAGTATTACTTGCAATTTGATCTCGCCAACCACATGAAAGTAATCATAATTATTATTAGTTTTGCATTCTACTAATTAATAAAATTCTACCATCAAACGCGGAAGTGCTAAATAAAAATATCCTGATAGTGACTTCAAAGATATTTTATGTTATTAATGTGCATACTAGAGCTGACTTTGGTCTAATTACTTGAGTAAAGGTAAAGGTCTCCGGTAAGCCTGTTATTACGAAAGATAATAGCTTTAGATTTATAAGTAGGAAGCATAGAACATAGAACTATGCAGTAGGTATGCTGTTTATAAGTGGTAGTTTGAAAAACGGGCCGGTCGTAATGGCCCACATAATGGAAAGTGAATACCGCCTTCTATCACACCAGCCAAGAGATTCACCGATGCGTTGCAAAGTCAAAGTATAAAACACCAATGTCAACCATGCCTTCCAAACTATGCTTGAAAATCTGAATGTTGCTTGACAGTAATAATAATAATATATTGGGTACAGAACCTACCTATGTTGTTAGAATTTCCCCCGAAGAGCTCTTACACTTACCTTACTTTACTCTATTACTTTTTCCTGGTCTGTCCAATTTTTATTTATCACACGTCCAGAGTTCAATGAACTGAATAATTGTAATAAACACTTCCGGTTTTCGGTCAATAGTCAAAACAAAAGGCAGCTGATTAGTATTCTATACGAGTATGTGATCTGACTAACAACAATAATATTATAACACACAAAGGAGTTAAGGAAAACATAAAAAAAAATATTATGAAGACCTCCAAACTTATCATGATACTATTATGACCTTAAACAGTAGAACATCTGTTCCTTATAACAGAAGGAAAATGGTGGTGTCATTACGTCTTCGTTTTGTTTGTTTACCAGTCTTTGAATTAAAAAACCTGGATGTTTGTAGATATTTCCCTGTGACACCTACCTGGCAAAGTAACGAACATCCCAACAGAGACCTTCAGAACATCCAATGGTGGATACCATTGGATATTCTGAAGGTCTCTGTTCTGGGGACTCAGGGGAGAGAAAATCAGTAATCGCTAAAAGTTTAAGAAATTAAAGAAATAGAAATTGCAGATAATATCAAAAACCATCTGAGACAGTAACATATAAAGCATTTAGTCTATAAAATGACAGGCTTTGAAAAAAGACGCATGTGTTATGTGCTCAAGCGATATAAATAGAACTTACAACCTTAACTAAATCTCTAACTGATACAAACGTAAACCTAAAATAATTCAAAACCGTAAGTTAAACTCCGCGCAGAAATTAATCTTAACTTGGTTTCGATCAAACTCTTGATTGAATGTAATGTATATTTAACTTTATTCTGGGCTCGGAAGTAGACAAACTTAATCAAGGAAAGTTATACTTATGAAATATGACTAGTAGTTATTGCGCTGTTTGTCTTTGATTCAGAGTTTTACCCTAGAATTGAGTAACTATTGATTCTCTATAATTGACTGGCATGCTTCAATCCTTATAGGTAAATTATTCATTCTGTACATGGCACCACTACACTCCTGAAATTCAAGTTGTTTTTTTTGCTTTTGTCGTGGGTACTATTATTCCCTAACTATAAAACTAACAGCCTTATCTCTGTGGCTGATTTAAGACGAATAAAGGTTGCTGTTGGTTGCAACTTATGATATTATTTATGTTACAATGATTTAAGTCATAGAATGTTGTCTAGCTTTTCTAGATAATTTTCGAAGTTTCCATAGCTGACAACCATCTCAAGACTCATCCTTACTCAAAATACAGACTAAATCAATTAGCGAGTAAATCTCGAAGGTCCTGCATACCTTACGTAAAACAGCAGCACATGACCGGCGCATAACAAGCAGTAATTAAACGCCACGTGCGGCATATCGAGCGCGACCGACAGCGCAGGCGCAGGCACAGATACGACACACGGTATCAAGGTATCAAACGTGACGCGTCGGGTACCAATTTCTCGGTGCATATTGGACATAATAGTACCAACATGTGTTCTGTAAAAGATCAGCAACTTGGCAGATAAGTGCAGGATAGAATGAGAGAATGAGGTGGTATTTCAGTAGGTACCTACTTAGATGGTTCTACCTCGATACAATTATATCATGTCCCTTCTCACAAAAAAAAACATTTCAATGAGCGATGCTAACAAAGGCGGAGATGAGAGCTTCTGGCTTCTAACTTAAAATGAAAATTCTAATATCATAGAAAAGATAAATAACAATTATAATTGTTTAATGATAGCTTTACTTTTGATTAACAGTAACTTTTCAATCAATAATACGATAAAAGTTTCGGATTATTCAACAGTTAACGGCAACATGTTTGAAATAGGCGTCTTTTTTAATCATAATCAATGACAGCATTATTACGAGTATAGCGACAGGAGTAGGTAGATATACCGTCTACTTACAACAAGCCGATGGGCTCCTCTCCACCAGCTACTCTAGGTAGATATACCTTCTACTTACAACAAGCCGATGGGCTCCTCTCCACCAGCTACTCTAGGTAGATATACCGTCTACTTACAACAAGCCGATGGGCTCCTCTCCACCAGCTACTCTAGGTAGATATACCGTCTACTTACAACAAGCCGATGGGCTCCTCTCCACCAGCTACTCTAGGTAGATATACCGTCTACTTACAACAAGCCGATGGGCTCCTCTCCACCAGCTACTCTAGGTAGATATACCGTCTACTTACAACAAGCCGATGGGCTCCTCTCCACCAGCTACTCTAGGTAGATATACCGTCTACTTACAACAAGCCGATGGGCTCCTCTCCACCAGCTACTCTAGGTAGATATACCGTCTACTTACAACAAGCCGATGGGCTCCTCTCCACCAGCTACTCTAGGTAGATATACCGTCTACTTACAACAAGCCGATGGGCTCCTCTCCACCAGCTACTCTAGGTAGATATACCGTCTACTTACAACAAGCCGATGGGCTCCTCTCCACCAGCTACTCTAGGTAGATATACCGTCTACTTACAACAAGCCGATGGGCTCCTCTCCACCAGCTACTCTAGGTAGATATACCGTCTACTTACAACAAGCCGATGGGCTCCTCTCCACCAGCTACTCTAGGTAGATATACCGTCTACTTACAACAAGCCTATGGGCTCCTCTCCACCAGCTACTCTAGGTAGATATACCGTCTACTTACAACAAGCCGATGGGCTCCTCTCCACCAGCTACTCTAGGTAGATATACCGTCTACTTACAACAAGCCGATGGGCTCCTCTCCACCAGCTACTCTAGGTAGATATACCGTCTACTTACAACAAGCCGATGGGCTCCTCTCCACCAGCTACTCTAGGTAGATATACCGTCTACTTACAACAAGCCGATGGGCTCCTCTCCACCAGCTACTCTAGGTAGATATACCGTCTACTTACAACAAGCCGATGGGCTCCTCTCCACCAGCTACTCTAGGTAGATATACCGTCTACTTACAACAAGCTGATGGGCTCCTCTCCACCAGCTACTCTAGGTAGATATACCGTCTACTTACAACAAGCCGATGGGCTCCTCTCCACCAGCTACTCTAGGTAGATATACCGTCTACTTACAACAAGCCGATGGGCTCCTCTCCACCAGCTACTCTAGGTAGATATACCGTCTACTTACAACAAGCCGATGGGCTCCTCTCCACCAGCTACTCTAGGTAGATATACCGTCTACTTACAACAAGCCGATGGGCTCCTCTCCACCAGCTACTCTAGGTAGATATACCGTCTACTTACAACAAGCCGATGGGCTCCTCTCCACCAGCTACTCTAGGTAGATATACCGTCTACTTACAACAAGCCGATGGGCTCCTCTCCACCAGCTACTCTAGGTAGATATACCGTCTACTTACAACAAGCCGATGGGCTCCTCACCACCAGCTACTCTAGGTAGATATACCGTCTACTTACAACAAGCCGATGGGCTCCTCTCCACCAGCTACTCTAGGTAGATATACCGTCTACTTACAACAAGCCGATGGGCTCCTCTCCACCAGCTACTCTAGGTAGATATACCGTCTACTTACAACAAGCCGATGGGCTCCTCTCCACCAGCTACTCTAGGTAGATATACCGTCTACTTACAACAAGCCGATGGGCTCCTCTCCACCAGCTACTCTAGGTAGATATACCGTCTACTTACAACAAGCCGATGGGCTCCTCTCCACCAGCTACTCTAGGTAGATATACCGTCTACTTACAACAAGCCGATGGGCTCCTCTCCACCAGCTACTCTAGGTAGATATACCGTCTACTTACAACAAGCCGATGGGCTCCTCTCCACCAGCTACTCTAGGTAGATATACCGTCTACTTACAACAAGCCGATGGGCTCCTCTCCACCAGCTACCCTAGGTAGATATACCGTCTACTTACAACAAGCCGATGGGCTCCTCTCCACCAGCCACTCTAGGTAGATATACCGTCTACTTACAACAAGCCGATGGGCTCCTCTCCACCAGCCACTCTAGGTAGATATACCGTCTACTTACAACAAGCCGATGGGCTCCTCTCCACCAGCCACTCTAGGTAGATATACCGTCTACTTACAACAAGCCGATGGGCTCCTCTCCACCAGCCACTCTAGGTAGATATACCGTCTACTTACAACAAGCCGATGGGCTCCTCTCCACCAGCCACTCTAGGTAGATATACCGTCTACTTACAACAAGCCGATGGGCTCCTCTCCACCAGCCACTCTAGGTAGATATACCGTCTACTTACAACAAGCCGATGGGCTCCTCTCCACCAGCTACTCTAGGTAGATATACCGTCTACTTACAACAAGCCGATGGGCTCCTCTCCACCAGCTACTCTAGGTAGATATACCGTCTACTTACAACAAGCCGATGGGCTCCTCTCCACCAGCTACTCTAGGTAGATATACCGTCTACTTACAACAAGCCGATGGGCTCCTCTCCACCAGCTACTCTAGGTAGATATACCGTCTACTTACAACAAGCCGATGGGCTCCTCTCCACCAGCTACTCTAGGTAGATATACCGTCTACTTACAACAAGCCGATGGGCTCCTCTCCACCAGCTACTCTAGGTAGATATACCGTCTACTTACAACAAGCCGATGGGCTCCTCTCCACCAGCTACTCTAGGTAGATATACCGTCTACTTACAACAAGCCGATGGGCTCCTCTCCACCAGCTACTCTAGGTAGATATACCGTCTACTTACAACAAGCCGATGGGCTCCTCTCCACCAGCTACTCTAGGTAGATATACCGTCTACTTACAACAAGCCGATGGGCTCCTCTCCACCAGCTACTCTAGGTAGATATACCGTCTACTTACAACAAGCCGATGGGCTCCTCTCCACCAGCTACTCTAGGTAGATATACCGTCTACTTACAACAAGCCGATGGGCTCCTCTCCACCAGCTACTCTAGGTAGATATACCGTCTACTTACAACAAGCCTATGGGCTCCTCTCCACCAGCTACTCTAGGTAGATATACCGTCTACTTACAACAAGCCGATGGGCTCCTCTCCACCAGCTACTCTAGGTAGATATACCGTCTACTTACAACAAGCCGATGGGCTCCTCTCCACCAGCTACTCTAGGTAGATATACCGTCTACTTACAACAAGCCGATGGGCTCCTCTCCACCAGCTACTCTAGGTAGATATACCGTCTACTTACAACAAGCCGATGGGCTCCTCTCCACCAGCTACTCTAGGTAGATATACCGTCTACTTACAACAAGCCGATGGGCTCCTCTCCACCAGCTACTCTAGGGCTCGTCCTCGCGTCAGTGTCACCCAATTGGATCAGAATAGAGCGCTCGCGCCGAAACCTGTTGTTTGACCATTATTGATATTATGCAAATATTCTCGACGCCTAGTTATCGTACGATATGCGTGAACTATGGGCTTAGTATAATAATTATGATTAAAAAAACTGCATGAATTTAGCGTAAAGATGATTACGCTGATGATACATTGGTACATTTCAACTCATGCGCACTGCAGCGAGATAACTGGAGTTTTGGTACTAATTTCGTTTCCTGGGTTGGACAAAGAAAACAGATTATGTTTTGTAGGTACAGAAAAGCCACACTTAGCAGGTAATACCAGTATTTTAACAACCATTTCCTTATTTCACGGCTTTACAATCTACGTTCCGTGTGGTGCCGCAAGTAAAGAATAGCACCATCCTATTTCTTCCCGTGGGTGTCGTAAAAGGAGAATAAGGGACTTACTAGAGAATGGGCAACAACGTTCTCTATGCATTTTAACACCATACGGCGATCGTCAACCCGCCTGCCAAGCGTGGCGATTATGGCAACCCTTTTGGGGGAGGCTATGTCCAGCAGTGGACGTCTTTCCGCTGAAATGATCATGATGATGACAATCTACTTTGTGGTTGCTGCCTCGTTGCCTGTCGCTCTCAAAACGTAATGCTTAGCAGTAGCGACTGCGGTGCTGGAGGTCCTGGGTTCGATTCGTTATTGGGTTATTCCATCTGGTTTTTTTCAGTAGCAGGCCGGAGTCTGGTTTTGTGCCCAGTTGATGGCAATAGGCTTATTAATGGTACTTAAACATAACTGGCGAAATATGGGTGTACAATGGGTACACCTCTGCCTAACCCTTCGGGGAATACAAGCGTGATGCTATGTGCGTTTGTGGTTGTTATGAAATTATTGTTAAAATACTGGTGTTAGTAGGGTTAGCTCAATGAAAATAGGTACCTATTTAAAAACGATGACCCACACTCCAATCAAAATGTTCATTTGCATTACAAATATTTTGATTGGAAATTAGGTATCTAATATCCGGTTCAAATTATCATCTATTAATTTTGTTCATTTAACTAATCGTAACATATTACTCGATCATTTAATTTCATCCGAAGCAATGAGTTCACTGTCATGTAGGTTTTGTTTTTAATTAAGATAGAAATTAATTCGTTAGTCAGCAGATAATGTTAATGTGTTTGAATTAAAATAATATAGCCATTAATCTTTAAAGTAAAAGTAGAGCAATACAGATAATGCACGTAGATGATAATTACACGAAAAAATATCAGATAAGTACTCAAAATGACGATTTATAGGTACCACCAAAACGTAATGTAAAGTGTATGTAATCGTATACTAATAATAACAACATTTAAATTGGTAAAATATTAAATTGGTTAATTTTCTGTTCTTTTGTAGGTTTAAATAATTTCCATAATTTAATAATTCATTTTTAATCATTCATAATTTTTCCTCTATCATGGGTATATTTATTACTGTACACTCTAAGAGTGTGGGCCATTTGAATATCAGAACACTACGGAAATCGAACCCGCTAAATGTAACAAATAGCCAATCACTAAGCCCCTGCTAAAACCGTGTTGTAAAATCCATTTGTCGAATATGCACCATAATCCGTTTACATAAAATCCACATCAAGTTCAGCCAGTGCATAAGTTAAACTTAGCTCATGCGTCGCGTTGATAGCCACCATCCAGCAGCTTAACGCGCTTTAGCCTCAAACTAATTAGGACACACCTGCTTACCATATTACCTGCTAACACTGAATCGGTTTAGCGCCATAACGTGCAATAAAGCGCTATTTAGCCAGAGGTCAACAGCGATCAATATTTTGCTCACAGTCAGAGGCCGCACAACTTTCCAATATTATCAGCGGGTTTTTGACATTATTATGTACAGTGCTTTATTATGACGCCTTAAAGACCTAGGTATTCTCAAGAAAATGATAACAAAAGACTAAAATAATTACCTATCTACTATCGTTTTATTCAACATCACCTCGCGCACAACTGATTGCACTATGGCTTCTACATCGATTAATTATGTGAAGTAAAACCGACATATTCTTTAGTACTTACTGTTGAGATTTTAAGGTAGCCCTCTAATTTGAAGGTAGCCCAAGGTAGCCCTCTAATTTGAAGGTAGCGGCCGTCCAAGCCAGAAATGAGCTTGAGGAAGTTCATTGTGTCACAGTAAGTGAGCGTACGGTACGAAGAAGATTCAAAGAAGCTGGTTTTGGTTCGTACGTACCCGCCAAGGTTCCAAAACTTGAGATACATCAGCATAGAAACAGACTAACTTTTGCTCGGAAACATCGACTTTAGACCACGGATAGATGTGCAATGGGGTAAAATATTGTCTAGTGATGACTGCAGAATTATTTGAAATCAAGTGTACGGAAGGCAAAGAATATATAGACGCAAAGGAGAACGATATAATCAAACACATTTTAAAACTACAGTGGCATATGGTGGAGGATCAATAATGGTTTGGGGGGGGGGGATATGTTTGGGAGCTCGTATGTACCTGGTGGTGATCGATGTTATAAGTCTGACTGCAGCTCGTCATAAAAGAGAAATTTTAGAAGAAAATGTGGTAACGTTTGACACTTTTATCGGTGACCACTTAGTTTTGATGCAGAATAATGCTCGGCCGGATACTGCTCGTTCAACTCAAGCATATTTTATCTTAATAATGTGAATATCATAGTTAAGGCCGGTGCGGAGTTATCCCCGGATATGAATCCGATAGAACACGTCTGAGACCTGCTGAAACGAAGAGTAAAATCCAGAATCCTAACTCCTATCAATGTGGGTGAACTGCGAATCGCCGTAGTTTAGGAATGGCAGACTGTCACAGGAAACCATAGATAACAATCATTCTCAGCATATCTAGGCCGGTGGAAACTTTAATAAGAGCACGTGGAGGAAACACGCAATATTAATTTGTATATATTTTTTTAATTGTTCTTTAATAAGCTTTTTCAACTTTTCTTCTAAAAAGTCAAAAAACTACATTTCTCACAAAAAAAAAATCTCACAAAATTAATATTAAATGTGATCTCATTTTAATTTTGAAAGGTGTAATTTTAAATAAGAAAAGAAGACTAAATACTAGATTTTACAAACAAAACGGTATTTTAAAAAAATTTGGTCTTTTTTTATGTTCCGCTAAATGTCGGTGTGTGTATTAACGTCCCTGCATCGGGAATAGTAATATTTTGTAAAAGGTGATGTGCAGTTGACATTAGGCTATTGTAACTTAGATAAATTGCAAATTGACCCACTAAAAAGTAAAAAATAAAAAACTTTTTACAAAAAAAACACTACATACTGAAAAATAACCTTTATTTCGGAAGTCGGTGGCAAAAAACTAAATAGATCTAAAGACACACATCAATTCACTTTTTAGTGTTTTTTTTTTTTTTTAATCGGTTGTTTTTTTGGGTTCCCGTACCTCATAAGGTGGTCCGACACGCACTTGGCCGGTTTTTTTTTTGTAAAACTTATTTATTTAATTAACACATTAAACTCAATTAGGTACCGCAAGCAACTGCATGAATCATAAATATCCTACTTTAATAATTAACCGCTGACAGTCGTGATTAAACTCATAAATCTAATATTCTAAATCCTAAATCAATACAAATGAATGTATTTCCTTACATCCTACACAAGCAAGTAATTTGTCAGTTTCTACTTGATGAATGGTTTCCGTTATCACTGACAAGGTCATGGATTATTCGAAGTGTGTGTACAAACTGGACATTTATTACCGATCAAAAGATTCATGTTTTTATTTTGGGTACATTTGGTTCCGTCATCAGGACCTGTCGGTATTTAAAAATAATGTAGTGTTCCGGTTTATACAAAAAAAATAAATCGTTAACAGCTAGATTCTAAAAGTTTGAAACGCTGATTTCATTCAACAATAGGCACATGAGTCACTAACCGACTTCCTCTTCATAGTTAGGGCAAATTTCACCAATGAAACTGAACGCGATCAGCACATCTAAACCTAGTTTAAGAGCTGTCAGTGTCAATATTCCAAAGAAAATAATGACACTGACAGCTCTTAAACGTGGTTTATGTGCTGATCGCGTTCAGTTTCATTGGTGAAATTGGCACTTATTCGGATTTGTGGAACGATTTTCTTACCTACCACAGAATTTTGTGATTTGGAAATTGTACCTAGTCCAGAGGACCTTTACTAAATAGTAACGTTTCTAATTTATGCTCCGATATTTATGAAGACACGAGATTGTTAGTTAACCAATAATGGACGTCAAAACATCCTAAGGTGCAGCGTAGACGACAGACTTTTTGTGAGAAGGATTGATTAATGAAAGCTTGTGAGCTAATAAAATGTATTCACATTGGTGTGTGCATCAGACTCCTTCGCACAAAAAGTCTGTCGTCTGCGCTGCACCTAATTGTCCAACTAATGCCCCCTTTAGTGAAACAAGTCACATTATGTACCTGCCCGGTCATGTAGTCACTCGTCAATAGTCGTTTCAGTTAATAATCCGGCTACTGTCAACGCTTGGGCTCCATTGGGGACAACCAGTGCTTAATGAAGCCCAACTCGTTTGCCTCTGACGTATGCTTTGGGAATACCGCCACTATTAGGTCCTACGATGAGTTCAATAAATACGAAGGAGAATAAGTTGTGAAAATTGTGGAACATCTAGACTTTAGAATCGACAACGTGAATCCTTCACAGCTAACCTGGGCACTGCTGTTGACTTAGCAAAATTACCATTAGTCACTGCGACTATCACCTGTCACGATTTAAGTGGTGGAATTGTTGTTAATCGAAAAGTTGACCGCTTAACATCAATGGCTCTGCCTGTTTCAAAACGTTTCGTATCACAAGACACAACAACACACGCAACAAGACAAGACAAGACTTTCAACAGGATTTAGAATTTTTTTTTTTAATTATTATCTTCGTGGATCCAATATATTTATATATTTTTGACTATTCCATCATCGTTATCGCTGATAAAATGTCACTTTGTTAAAGCCCTCTGGTTCTGCGGTCACAATCGACAATTTAATTGAACTCTCTACCACACAAAAACCATTCTTTGAATTAGCCTCTGAAACAAATAGTAGCAGCACCCTTGATATCCCAATGAACAAGATTAGCTACCCTTTGTTCGTGGATCGACAACCCTGCTTGTACTCACTAATTAGTTCCCAACCCTATATTGGAAAAAGTTGAGATTTAAACCTCTTGATCCCCCCCACCTACCCCTACTTCTCTTGAATTCATAGAGGATTATGTTTTCGGTCTGATCTTCTTTGAATGATTACATGCGTCTCGCCAGTAGTGTATTTACATAGAAATACTGAATATAGTTCGTTCAACTTTGTTAAAACCTAAAACGCTTTAATTATTACTGGTTTTGGCAAGTGTGGTATGTGCAGGATAGATAAATAAATTGAAGGATTTAATTTTCCTGTTATTAAATATGGGTTATTTACAGTTGTAGAACTTAAGTTATTAGTCGATAAGCTGGGTTTGTGCTTTTCAAAAACCTTTATAAACAACAACATTTAAACAACACACATAAACAAACAACAACATTTAAATTGCAGTCACCAAAGCGTCTACACCTGCGTGAAGAAATGGGCTAATACCACACTTGTCAAATCCAGTAATTATTTTATTCAGCAACACGCTAAACGGGCGCAGTGATGCGCGGTGAATGTTATCTCGCAACGCGCTGTATACGAAATAATATATCATAAAGCAATAGGTATGAATCTCATGAAGTTTCCTCCATACTGTCCAGGCTTAGGATTAGGAGTGTCTATTATTAATATTATTAGTCTTGTGAGACATTTATTACTTTTTGGAAAAGTTTATGATTTTTTTATTCCGCTGACTTAGAAGCTTGAATTCATAGAGCTCCAAGGGACCGTAGACCTACGTGTTAGATCTTAATTTCAACCTCCACGCGTTCCAGAAAAAAAGGGTCTTGACAAACAGACAGGCAGACGGACAACGAAGTGATCCTATAAGGGTTCCGTACCTCAAAAGGAAAAACGGAACCCTAAAATGTAAGTTGGAGTCTCATTTCCCACGAAATGAGACATTGGCAATGAAAGATAACACTCTTCGCGCATCACTGCGCTCGTTTAGCGTGTTGCTGGATAAAATGATAACGCCTCCAAGTTTAGTTTGCGGCCGAGTTTTTGATAGCGTATAAAACAACGCGCTATAAAAAATATTTTATAGCTTATAACGCGTCTTTAGTTTATAGTGGATTTGAACATCTTTAGCTGTAATACACCAATTAATATTAGCGGTACAAGTATCGGTATTGAGTGACGAGCGGCCGCCTCATTACCGGTAACTGACAGCTGATATGAACGGCGAGGTATTGCAAGAAGAAAATAAATAATGTAATCAGATGGTGGGCGGTAGTAATACCATTAAGCTATTTTGAAGGACGGCTGATGCAAAATCTAGGTAACATTAGAGTGCTTTCAGTAATATATGGGACACCATGGAGGGCCACCGATTATGTGCAAATAGAGCCTACCTTTTAAAACATAAAATGCTCTTATACATTAATCAGGCTCTAATAAATAAAAATATATATAGGTAAAATACAATACTTAGTTGATTTACAATATACAGCTTTTAAATGATGGCTTTTGGAGTAGGTAATGAAGAATCTAGAACAATTTTCTTTCCTTAATTCAGTCATTTTCTAATTCCAAAGTGGCTCCAAACATACACTATTCTATTTATGAACAACCAGCTGCGCCCCGCGGTTTCACCCGCGTAATTCTCGATCCCGTGGGAATATCGGGATAAAAAGAGCTTATGTCTTAATCCAGGGTGTCAGCCACTTCCATACAAAATCTTATCAAAATTGGTCCAGCCGTTTGAGCGTGAAGAAGTAACAAACATACACACACACTCACAAACTTTCGCCTTAGTGTGATGTGATTATGTTTTACACAAAAGGATACTTTTGTCATTTAGAACTTTCAGGAATTTCGTATTTATCAAACTATTATTGTTATTTAGACTGCCAAAAATATTGCTATAACCTACTTTCCTCGGTTTCAGATGGTGACAATACTAACTCTGCTGCTTATACTCGCTCAGCTGCACCGAGCGCTCAACACTCCGCTTCGACAGTTCAGGGAACTGAAACCTGGTCAGGAGATACCGATGCTACTGCCCCAACACCACTCAACACTACCGATACCACATGTCGTCATCCACACGCCGACCAGAGAGAAGAAGAGCCCCAATATAATCTCAATACCGATACATCAGATCCTTTTACCGAAGTTCCATATAATACAACTCCACCACAGCCCACCCCAGTCGAATGTACACCACAGTGCCATACATACAGACGTCAAACATATAATTACCCATGACAATGTAAAAATTCCGATAATCTCACAAACTGTGTCTCATAGCACTTCAAACATCACTCACCCTACATCAGCGTCGGTAATACCGATTCTGATACCGATACACCACAACCTGGTACCGGTACAAGATTTGTCGGTAATACCGTTACAGAAATCCGTTCACAAGTTGGACCAGAAGCTCGAACATTACACGGTAATGGAGAAAAAGGATGATAAAGAAAATGAAGAAGTGAATCGATTCAGGACGTTCTACGGAGGTTACGGTTCAGGGCTGTTTTTTGGCGGTCAGGGCGCGGGCCATGGGTTCCATAGTATATTCGGATAGCAGTTATGTCAGTAGTAGGTCTATTTATTGTTTAATAAAATATTTATTATAGTCGTGTGGTTATTTCATCGCCCTAACTAATTCTAATAAGCTAGTTGATCAGCTTGTACTTATAGTCCATGAGTATCGGCCCTCATCTCATTCCATGCGTGTTATAAGAGGCGACTGAATGATTATGATATAAAGCAGCTTACTAGATTCAATTACAATATTTATCCATATATTTTTATTATTGTCAATTATTATAGAACAAAAGAGGATGAAAGCATCCTCTTTTGTAGTATTAATCTGTCTGGTAGAAAAAGTTTAGGTATAGGCTGAAAATGTAATCATGATAATCCTATTCTGGTTCTAGCTTGCTACTAAAACAGGTAAATTGCTCATCGTATCATGGTAGTGAAAAAAAACCTAAATCTTTATCCTATCGTGAAGAAAATATTCTTCATACGTGAGGTACCTAAAGTACGCCTGGACAATATCTCTTAGCAAAACACATTCTATATAGAGCTGAAAATTAATGCTAATAAGAATAAAAGCTGGTTAGAATCTGTCAATAGATACCTGATTTCTGGTCCCAGCTTACTGTTGTGTAGTTAGAAAAAGTAATATTAACTTTCATTAAAACTTTTCCATCGGATAACGAATTAACCACTCTTGCGCCCCTGACCAGCGAACACTGAACACATTTAACATTCCTGTGGGAACAAAAAAGAAATAAATTAGTAAACTAAAAAATAAAAGAGTAACATTAAAAGGAATGTCCAATTTTTACCTGAATTCATCTGCACGGATGTGTAGTAATAAAATTATGACGTTCCCAAATATTTGGCTCGTGAAAACTCACGGGTGCACCGCAATGGCCCGCAGTGTACTTGTACCAACAACACCACAATGTAAACAGGTACAAAATTCCCAGTCTTCACAACACTTTACTTTTACCCGACTTTTACGTTACTGTAAAGGCACCAAAATGAGAACTACTAATGTAAATTAAGGTTTTTTTTTGTTTATACGAGTATATACACACAAGATATTTGCCACTACATAGGTATTTAGCATTTTGCCTTCAAGTGCTGGACACCCCTTCCACAGTGAAAATCAACTCCTTAAGCAAATGTTTTCCTGGTCCTAAGATGGTCCTCTTGGCCCGCTAGCATAGATGACACCCACCAATGTTTTGACCAACCCTTCATGATCATGACAGCCTCGTACATCAGAGGCAGTGGAAAGCTAAGCACCTATGTTATTCAAAGCTATGAAAGAATGTTCAACCTATGACTCCGCATAAACGCCATCGCCAGTTAACCGCAACCTTTGTTTTCTTTTGCAGCAACTCTATTTTCCCGAAATGGACTTTCTGCCTCTGCTGTGCCATATCAAGTAATTGTACCAAATTGTAGCAATGTTTTATTTGTTCCTTTTATCTGGAGCGGCAGGTTGTTTGGCCAGATGTGTAGCCGACAGATATTCCTTTAATTTTATTGATGACGTTCAACTTCAGCGCTCTTGTTTTTATTGACTGAGGGATTCGATACTTCTTCTTGATTTGCGAATATAAGGGCATGTAACAAGTTAGGCGAACATCTGAAATATATATTCATTTTTGGAGAGATCGATTGCTTGCAATGACGATGGGTGTTCACGCTGGTCCACTCATACGTGAACATCTTTGGCTGATTTGGTCGGACCTGGATTTATGTAGCTTGATAATATTAACATATCCTTAAACTGTATAAAAACTGAAGAAGAAGATTTTTTGGAAGCATAAAGTCTATAGGAAGAAGAAAAAGAAAGAGCAGCACTCTGCCCATGCCGCAGTGACCCCATTTGGCCTGACCACAAACTATTTCGCAAAGGCTGGTTACAATAAATAAATAATAAATAAATAACAATAGGCAGACGTAGGTAATTCGTATCTATATACTAATAATAATAATCTATACACACTAACAATAAAGATGAAGAGTTTGTTTGGAAAAGAAAATTTATTTTTGCAATTGATACACATGCTATTACCCTCAGGAGCCGAGCGAGGCGGGTGGAACCGCGGCCCGCGGGGAACATCTAATAACATCATAATTTATATTTTTTTAATCTGATATTACATGTATGAATTGTAAATCAATACTCAAATATTCTAAGTCGCATGCAATTAGGTAAATAACAAATGAGCTTATTACAAAAACATGTCATCCCTTATCAATTCATTAATTCTGTATTGTCCCGTAATAATGCACATTATATTATTTACATGTCTTACTTTGCATACCGAATAATAATGAGACGAAATTATGGATTTACAGGACCATCAGAACAAATGGTGAATAAACACCAATGTTTTCTTCCCTTGAAAAGTAGAGATGGATGAGTTTTTCTCTGCCTGACACCATACGTAATATACAGGAATATATCTATTAGGGTTTTTAAATTAATATACATTTAGAGTTACAATAAATATACACACATCATCTGCCTAGCCTTTTCACAACTATGATGGGGTCGGCTTCCACTCTAACCGAATGCAGCTGAACACCAGTATTTTACATGGAGCGACTGGCTATCTGACCTCCACAACCCAGTTACTGGGTAACACGATATCCCTTTGTGAGACTGGTTGTCAGACTTTCGGGCTTCTGACGACCCATAACAACTGTCAAAGATCTAAAAATGACAGCCGGGACCAACGGCTTAACGTGTTCTCCGAGGCACGGAACATACAACCAGTATAATTATAAAACGAAGAAACAAACACCGATCAAAATCGAGATAAATTTATCTTTCTCTCTCTCGAAGTTTATCTTTTCTAAAGTAGGTACCACGCTACATTTTGAGCAAAATGTAATTGTTCTAGCTAATCTGAGACTCACTACATAACACTGACGACACTTACGGGAACAGAGAACATCGCAAAGAAACCTAAAAACACATGCACACTTCTATCAAGCGTCTTCAATCATTGCTCATTTCTTCTCTGTATGAAAGGACTTTGCCCCGCAGTTGGACAATCAATGGCTAATGTTATACTAAAACCACTTCATTTCGTTCGAATTAAAGATACATTTGCGTAGTGCAGTATCGTTGTGACTGGTGGTTTCCGCTTCCGTTGTTCTGTTTGATTTCCAGGTCGTGCATGACTTTGGATGTGGTAGCAGAAGTATTGGTGTTGGGTTAAGTTTATAACAGAGCAGAAATCCTGAAACATTACGCATAATTAATTTATATTAATTTTGTTCTGTAACTTAATTACAAATAATTAAGTAGGTATCGTTTGAGATACGTTCAAACGTCAACAATTACCAAATATAGCAAGCATTAATTAGATTTCATGACACAATAGCAATTCTTATATCTATGAGCAATATGCACCAAAAACAATAGTTACTTACTTTCTGGCAGACTGACCATGAACTAATCGTGTATGATGTTATGATTTTTGACTCTTCTAATATAATAATAACTTTATTTCATCAACATAATAATAGCAGTGTGTTTCCCTCTAAAGTAAACAATAACTATCTTTTGGTTCTAGACAAACAACTCATTATTCCACGGCTATAAAAACAACAATCCAAGCCTAATTGTATAACAGTTAAAAGTAGACATATTCGGCTATCAACAGTTAGTTCTGCAAAACTTTCACCGAGTGACAACGGTCAGTCACCGACATCGTTTACAAGTGCCCACATAGCTGACAGTGAAGTTTTAAACATAAAATAATAGTTTTAAAGTCAAAGGCTAAATTTAAGTCAGCAAAAATAAAATAATCAATTGGTGACGTCCGAAGTGATTAATGTACAATTCATCGTTGAGATCTAAGCCGAAAAATTGGATTTATATTTTTGGTAATTTTTGTGTGAATTAGAAATGTGTCTTCAAATTAAATGGGGTGTCGAGATAAAGTGTGCGAATGAATAATTTATATTTTGCTAAATAATTGTGTGTGGGCCAAGTTCGCGAGTCTGTGTACCGTTAGCAAATAAATTTGCTGACCTGTGACACATTTTTGAGTGTATTTTTAGATAGTGTCAAAATATTAGATATATTTTGTTTTGGAATTTTTTAAACCGACATAACTGGTAAAATTTATCAGGTGAACAGTGAGCAATCAGTGAGATAATTGAACAACCATGCTAAAAGTGTTCGGTGAAATACTTTCATAGATTTTTTGCAATATTTTCCATAAACTAGTAGCAAATGTTTACGCAGCAGTAAAATTAACTCCCAGTCATCCAGTTAGTAGAAATTTCTGGTAAAATGGAGTTGTAGGTACCTTCATTTTTTTATCTGGCGTATATGGTATGTTCTAAAATGTTAGTAAACAAACTTCAATGTTACCCAAATCATTACGTTATCGAGGGGTACCACTTCGACGACGTCCTACCACTTGGACCCCCACCATCACCCCAACTAAGCAATACTTATACATGTTGAAATCTTTCTTCTATAATTATAGGTACGCTATGTACCTACCAATACCTCCTAAAGATCAAAACCTAACCGTATTTCGTTCATTTTTAGGGTTCCGTACCTCAAAAGGAAACTCGGATTTCACATATATATTTTTTATAATTTCAAAATAGATAGACGAAAATTGACCATTGACCGAATATCTCCGAAAGTACTGCATCATCTTTTTTTATTATTCATAAACTGCTCGTTACTTGATTACAGGAAAACCTATAAGAAGTCGATGGTGTTTAAATAACATAGTAAATCACTCAATATTGTGCGTACAAACTTACAATTGCAGTTGGAGTGTATGAGGGAACATAATATGTCTTTCAACTGCAATGTTAAGTTTGTTCTTGGGATAAATTCATCCCAACTACGGAACACTACATTTTGCGTGGTCCGACACGCACTTTCCTTCCTACCCACAGTGTCATTGCAAAGTGAATAAAAATGCATAAGAATGTGGGTAATGATGGCGAGGACTTGCCACTCCGTGTGGCCACGTCCTATTGGCTCGGGCTATTATTGGTTATTTAGAATGCATAGCACCTCTTATCGATACTCAGAAAATAATAAAATTCAGCGCATGGTTTATATGTAATTTGTTTAGTTAGTGTTTTGACAAAGTACTTAATTCTGTTATATTAATTAACGTTACTAAAGCTCTCTGTTCAATAAATGGGTTAGTTAGTTGGTTAATACATTACAAATAAATTGAGAACAATTCTATATTTGCTAGACACGTAGTAAAAGTTTAAACTAACTACCTATAAAATGATTATTACCATTACACAAACAACTTAAACATTTGAATTTATGTGAGTACGTAAAACTAATAATAGTTATTTTCATTATAGCGAATAATAATAACACCAGCCTATTTTTGTACCACAGTCACCACTGTGTGGGTCGCCCGGGAGCATACGGTGGAGGTCTGCCCTACTTGGGCGGAGCACCGCCGTGTCCTCATGGAGGCGGTCGGCGGCGGCGATCTCTCGCGTCCGGCCCTGGTTCGAAGCGAGAGTGCATGGGAGGCCGTCACCTCCTTCTGCGAAGCAGTAATGCTCGCGAAGGAGGATGCGGAACGCGTGAGGGAGAGGCAAAATTCGCGCCCTCGCGCCCCTAGTCGCTGCAGGAGACGCCCCAGGCGTTGGGAATCGCGAGCCGATTCCCGGCCACCGTAGGCGCGGGCATGCGGACGGTGAGCGATGGGTAGCTCGCCGTCCGACAAGGACCAGGGGGTCTACTCCGAAGCGATAATCCGAAGTATTGGCCGAATGTTTGGCCATTTTATAAATTCGAAAGTTTCCTTTTATGACTTTGAGTCCTTACCCGACTTCAAGTCACATTTTAGACTTTGGCTTAGCTCTTTAACTGTCGTTTATTTTTTTCTTCCGCCGTAGTCAGCCTTAGTTAACCGTAGTAAGGAAACGGCTGAACATTCGGCCGATACTTCAGATTTATGTTCGGAGTAGACCCCTCGGCCCGGGTCGACGGCGCGTTGTGTCCCACGCACGCCTCAAAGAGATGTCAGCACCAACTGACGGGGTCCGTAAGGGCCAATGCCTGCCAGAGTTGCGAGTTTGTCCGAAAGGTATATCGTGGCCCTGGCACACAGGCAACGGAAGGAACACGGGTGGGTTTTAGTCAGTAAAAGTCTGACACGCCCTCCCGCTCCGCCCAGAGCGGAAGAAGTTATTTGATAATTTCCCACCCAAAAAAAAAAGGGCTAACGACACTTCTAATTCACAGAAGGCACGAGCATTGATCACCACGCTTGCTCAAAAAGGGTTGGTGATTTCAGACTTAAGTACCTACCCTAACTATAAGTCCAGGTTTTCTCACGATGTTTTCTTTGACCGATGTCAGTAATGTCCAAGATAAACTCAGAAAGTATGCTTGTCTGAATTTGAAATCCGAACTTCCTGCACGAGGGGCGTGGTCTTTATATAAGTCAGAAATCACCAAGCATTTTCTGCACGAGAATCTTTAAAAGGCTGGTAATTGATTAGAAAGAAAGAAAGAAAAATAATTTTATTTTTACAGAAACACGTGCATATGAAAACATAACTCGAATAGGTAAACATTACACAAAACACATCTAAATTATAATCACGAGTACAAAAATCTAATAGTCGGCAGCTGCACGTCATGACTGTGACACTCCGGCTCGCACTCAGCATGATGCTGCGCTATGGGGGACCCACAGCACAGCGCTGAAAAATAACGAACATAAAAAATGAGAAACTACAGACACAGTCAGGCGGCTTGCACTCAGCATGATGCTGTGCTATGGGGGACCCACAGCACAGCGCTGAAAAATAACGAACATAAAAAATGAGAAACTACAGACACAGTCAGGCGGCTTGCACTCAGCATGATGCTGCGCTATGGGGGACCCACAGCACAGCGCTGAAAAATAACGAACATAAAAAATGAGAAACTACAGACACAGTCAGGCGGCTTGCACTCAGCATGATGCTGCGCTATGGGGGACCCACAGCACAGCGCTGAAAAATAACGAACATAAAAAATGAGAAACTACAGACACAGTCAGGCGGCTTGCACTCAGCATGATGCTGCGCTATGGGGGACCCACAGCACAGCGCTGAAAAATAACGAACATAAAAAATGAGAAACTACAGACACAGTCAGGCGGCTTGCACTCAGCATGATGCTGCGCTATGGGGGACCCACAGCACAGCGCTGAAAAATAACGAACATAAAAAATGAGAAACTACAGACACAGTCAGGCGGCTTGCACTCAGCATGATGCTGCGCTATGGGGGACCCACAGCACAGCGCTGAAAAATAACGAACATAAAAAATGAGAAACTACAGACACAGTCAGGCGGCTTGCACTCAGCATGATGCTGCGCTATGGGGGACCCACAGCACAGCGCTGAAAAATAACGAACATAAAAAATGAGAAACTACAGACACAGTGAGGCGGCTTGCACTCAGCATGATGCTGCGCTATGGGGGACCCACAGCACAGCGCTGAAAAATAACGAACATAAAAAATGAGAAACTACAGACACAGTCAGGCGGCTTGCACTCAGCATGATGCTGCGCTATGGGGGACCCACAGCACAGCGCTGAAAAATAACGAACATAAAAAATGAGAAACTACAGACACAGTCAGGCGGCTTATGTGTGATAGATAGTGAGGTCAATATCTTTGTTATGTAAACCGATATATAACTCTTATGTGTAACTCTTATCTCCAGACATATATATCTACGGCTCGGAGTCTGCGGGAAGATGTGATGACGTGAATGGAGACAGACACCCTTCAATCACATGTGAAGCCGACGATCAGAGACTGGGTTCCTAAGATATTCAGTCCTGATGTTTGTCATGTCTTAAAGATTTTTTTTTGCTTTTTTCGCTTTTTCGTCTGTAGACTACTCAGTCAGAAGTCAAATCATGTGATCTTTTAGCACTAAAAAGGATAGCCAGCCGTATCAATGTAGGTTGAACTGAACCAGAGTTGACTGTCGAGGTTTTTCCGGAGGTTCTGAAGAATCGTTACTCTTTGAGATTCTTTAAATGCACCCCATTTATTCCATTTAATCATGTTCAAGTGTACATAGAGTGGCACACATGACGCAGTTAATGTGAATTACAGGTGGAATTATAAGGACATAATATTCAGATTCACCTATTCAAGCTAATAATCCCCTTTGCTTTTCGCCTCGTTCCTCTAAATTAAAAACAGCCAGTATCAGCTACTTATCTTCAGCTTTTCGTTTAGGAGAACGCGCCAGTTTTCCGGCTTCCGACGTTTGCTCTGAAACCCGAAAGGGTGAACTAGTGGGTCCTTGTGCCAACACTCTGACTTGTTTTACAATTACCTACTTAGTGCAATCATTGGTGACGTAGTCTGTCTAAGCCAGAAGGGTTAGGAGGTTCAGTAGAAGAAACATAGTAGGTAAACTCTGTTCCAAAAGTATTTAAAAGTCAAATCATATATTTGATAAAATTTTAATCACAGGGTTTGTGTTTGTGTTAAATTCTTATGAAATAACTCACTAAAGGAAATTAGTATCACATTCTCCTGTATTTAGTGTTAACTTTATATCTCACCACTACTTTATCTTTATCCAAGCATTTTGTTTGGTGTGACGGGCTGGCCCTGCAGTCTCGACATAGATAGCGATCGCTTTACGGCCGAATTCGATCGAAAAGTCCTAATGAGATCTCTAGAGTCTAGAAAAAAAATCACAATCTTATCAAGCATTTTTGTCAAAGGAAAAACATCTTTTGAGGTGAATTGAAATTAGATTTTCGGATTTAAGTGTTCAAATAATCAAATTAAAGCACACAATTTATAAGTGGCGCTACACATCGCCTTCCAGGAACGTTTTCTGGTACGTTTTCTGATCCATTTGTTAAAATTAAGTTGAGATACTCTTGGAACAGCAGATCCCTGCCTGGAGGTACTGTTGTCGACATGAATCCGATATTGTTAGTTCTACATACCTAATTATCAATTTAAACTAGGAATCCCATCAATTTTATTATGACTCACTAAATCGTGGCTCATTCGTGAGCATTCGTGTTTTAAACATTATTTAACACTTTCAGGAATTTCAAATTCCTCAGGTTTTCTCTCAAACCGGTTGATGCTTATCCAAGACGTCTACCAAAGAAAAAACGAAAGTGTCACAAATTATTATTTATTTATTTGTTTAAGGTTTACCAACGAGATACATTATAATTATCTTTTACAATAATAAAAACTTATCTAATATACATTATCCTGTAATGCGCACTCAATTACAGGTAACCACAGCTCACACATTATCGAGTACACATGCTCTGAATACATAATTAAAATTAAGAATACTTACATGAAAAAAAACAATATTCATGCTATTATAAAAGATTTACATGTTAATAAAAAAAGTTTTAATTTTATATTAATACAATACAGTAACCAAGCATTAACTTGATTATCATTATTATGCTTGAATTAATAAATAAATAGTTTAAAATAGAATTATAAAGTGAATTGAGTTTAAAATAATAAAAAATTAAGTGTTCAATTATTTAATTATTGGAATGATAAGTCAAATGTCCTCTAACCAAAAGTGCTTATATAATTTATTTTTAAAAGTGTTAAGACTGTCATGATTGATATCAATCTCAGCTATGCGGCATATAGCAGTATGTAACAGTATCAGTAGGTAACTAGTAGATTTCTCTAAAAATCAATCACGCTAGGTCGTCGTGAACTCGGCCTTCATTCTTGCTTGTTCGCACAAATACATATTTATCTGTATATACACATTGGTTTCAATTCATATCGTATCAGTATGATTTCAGAAGAGTCAACAAGTGAATGTATTATTATAATCGATTGAATATTAAAATATTATTGATTAATTAATATAATAAAAGTGTAAAATAAAGAAAGTGATTAGTAATAAGAAAGTGGCATTAAATAAATTATCACTACTAGGAACAAGGAATTTATATCCGCAACATGAGGTGAGTAGAGTAGTTACTTTGGTGATGGATTCCCACAGTATGTATTTGTCCTTTGGTGATGGATTCCCTCAGTACGTATTTGTCCTTTTCAAACTCAGACATAATATTTCATATTTAATTAAAGCTAGCTGCCAAAGTGATCTCGTCGATATTTACAGTAACATTATTACGCAGAGGGCACAGGGGCTCGTAGCTCGATGATCACAGCCGCACGAGGCGATCAAAGATTAAGCTACGTTTGCGCGGGCTGTTCGTGGATGGGTGACCATCCATTACATATCGAGACCCCTCCAAGCTTCCTCCGTGCCTCGAAAAGCACGTTAAGTCGTTGGTTCCGGCTGTCATTCAGAGATCTTTGACAGTCGTTACTGGTAGTCACAGGCCCAAATGTCTGACAACCAGTCTTACCAAGAAGTAGCTTGTTACCCAGTAACTGGGAGGTCTAATAGGCGACTGCCTAATACCAGTTAGACTGGAAGACGACCTCAACATAGTTGGTAAAAGGCTAGGCAGATTGATTCTGATTTTATTATTTCGCAGAGTATTCGTCTTCACGGTTTTGACAGTGGCGGCCGGCTTTCAAAGTGAAGGACCTACTGAAATCCCAGAAGGTACTACACTAAAGCCACTAATTACTACCAATAAAACGCTTTCATAACTTTTGAAAAAAAAATTAAGATAATTATATTTATAAGCTTCAGTAATAATGAATAGGTTCATTATTACTGAAGCTTATGAATATATCTTTCATCTTTTATTAATTACTATGTTTAAGTCTTGCAAATACTTTTTTTTAATTTCTGCCCTATATTCTTTTTAATAAAGAGGCTCGTATTATATTAAAACGTAGTTTTAAGCAACTTTCAATTAATTCCAGGGTACATAGTGAACAGCGTCGCCAGCAAGGCATACAAAGTGAGGTACCAAGCACAAAATTGGGAACATGCCAGAGATGAATGTGAACAGACCGGCGGTTTCCTAGCTGTGCCTAAATCACAGGTAGGTCTATAATATCCTGATAAAATACCATCCTATGCAATAATACCGATTGTAAAAATCCTCGATGACTCTCTGAGAGCAGTCGACGTCAAAGCTCGAGATCACTAGAGTCGAGCAACCTCTATGCTCTCTTTAGAGGCCACCAAATTATGATAGAGAATATTCAACCCACGACGCGGGGACATATTGACCAAACATTCAGAGCAATGTCGCAGAAACTTGCAACTAATTGATGAATAAGTTTTTATTAACATGAAATTGATTATTCAAAGTAAATGAACCGCTGTTCAGCCTATAAACCAACCTAAAAATATTTCAAACTGAACAAACTTGAGTGTTAGCAAGACAAATTTAAGTGACAAGCGGAACGAGAAGCTATCCAAGTTTGCCGGCTGCGAGAGTTTAAAGAAATAAGTTGTACAATGGCGGCATGGCGCATGGCGGCTACAGCAACATTAAACGGTCTACAGTTGAATCTTGCAACTTGACTGCCGATATGCATCGTTACTTTCGTCGGGCCTGCAGTCTGGACATAGATAGCGGTCGTTTTACGACCGACTTCGGTTGCAAAGTCCTCATGGGGTATAGACATTCAAAATTGCTTGACAGCTCGAAAAAATCACAATGTTGTCAATTTTGACCGTCTAGACTAGAGACCCCATTAGGACTTTTCGACCGAATTCAGTCGTAAAGCCATCGCTATCTATGTCGAGACTGCAGCCCCTGGGTACCATATTGTAATATAACGCAGTTTCGTTGCCAGTCAACTGAATTCAAATCATAGTTTATCATTCACAAGTTAGAGGAAACCAAATAAACTACGTATGTATGCAAATAAAACAATTATTGTTATTGTTTTCCATCTGTCATACAATATTTACGATGTGCTTTTTTTTTTGGGTGAGAAATTATCAAATACCTTCTCCCACTCTGGGCGGTGCGGGAGGGCGTGTCAAAGAGAAAACCCACCCGTGTTCCTTCAGATACCTGTGTATCAGGGCCACGATATCCCTTTCGGACAAACTCGCAACCCTGGCAGGCATTGGCCCTCTTTGACATCTCTTTGAGGCGCGCGTGGGACACCACGCGCCGTCGACTCGGGCCTGGTCCTTATCGGACGGCGAGCTATCCATCGCTCACCGTCCGCAAGCCCGCGCCAACGGTGGCCGGGAATCGGCCTGCGACTCCCGACGCCCGGGGCGTCTCCCGCGGCGACTAGGGACGTGAGGGCGTGAATTTTGCCTCTTCCTCACGCTTTCCGCCTTCTCCTTTGCGAGCATTACTGCTTCGCACAAGGAGTTGACGGCATCCCATGCGCTCTCGCTTCGAACCATGGCCTGAACCAGAGCCGGACGCGAGAGATCGCCGCCGCCGATCGCCTCCGTGAGGACACGGCGGTGATCCGCCCAAGCCGGACAGACCTCCACCGTATGCTACACCGTATACCCGGGCGTTTCCTCCCGCTTTATCCTGAACAGGAACCTCCCGAAACACCGTGTGAAGACCTGCGTCAGGCGGAAGGTAAGACGCCGTGTTGCCTCTCTAGCCACTCCTCAAAGAGGGGACTTTTCACCACAATTGTGGCGTGCCCAGTGCTGGGTTGCGACAATCGCACTCTCCATGTTGCCATGAAATCCCGCCGCCGGAGCTCCGTCCGCTGTGCCGTGTTTTCTCGCGGCAGCGGAGTTACGCCCCGGCATTTCGCCTCCTCGGACCACTCCCATATGTGCGCGAGGACTTTTGCCTCCAGATCCTATGGCAGCAGTCTGGCAAGGCGGCCCGCCACCTCAAGGGAGACCGTGCGGTATCCTTGGACCAGCCTGATGGCCATGACCCTTTGGGACGCGTTCAATCGGCGGGCTGGTCGCAGCCTTAAAGAACGCACCCACACCGGTGCCCCGTAAAGGGCCATGGACCACACGAACCCCGCGTAGTGCCTCCGGCAGCCATCGTGCATTAGAGGCGAGCCATATTTCTATGGGCGAGCCGCACAGAACTTTTTTTATATTGAAATGCTGCGCTACGGCCCGATGGGGCTGTAATATGCGCTTGCCTTTATTGTGACGCAAACCTTATCCTCAGCAACCGTTCTCTGTTTTAGGAAGAGTTCGAGTTCCTACAGAAGCTGGTCCGTGGCATGTACTACCCACAGATAACGGGCACCCGGTACAAGCTGCTGGTCTGGCTTGGCATCAACAACCTTGACGATTACACTGTCTGGAGGAACATTTACGGTAAAGTGCCAACGTTTCTGTTGACTGCCTCTGTGTATCACCAGCCGATCGATTCTGTAAAAATCTAACCGTGAAATCTTAAATGAAGTGACCTCAAAGTGAGCTAACAATAGTATCAATCCCTAGCCACAGATGGAATGGCAGCTTATCTTAGTTATCACAGTGAGATTTTTATGGAATCTAGACGTTTTTAGAAATTTTTCAGTAGAAGCCCAGAGTCTGGATTTGTGCCTGGCTAATGGCAATAGGCCTCCCTCCTACTAAACTTCTGGGAATACCTACTGACATCACCATGTGTCTTGATCGATACCTATACTTATACTCTTCAAAACAGATAACACCATCGCTGTTTCGCAGCAGAACTCGTGATCTTAATAGATATACTCTTTAATTTTCAGGTGAGGACATTAATGAAAAAGGTTTCAACAAGTGGGCCAACGATCATGTTGGATACAGGTACCCTTCCCATGCAGCCTTTTTAAACACCCTCTTTTATCATCATCATCCTTCTGCTTTTATCCCAATTTATTTGTCGTCGGCGCAACATAATTATATTCTTCTTAATAGCCGTAATTTCGAAAGTCACTCTTTTTCTAGCGATATAATCTTCCACACAATCCATCCCTCGTTACTTTATATCTTCCCTTACTCTTTGAAGGTCCATAAGTATATAACCTCTTCTCCAACAGCGCTGACCCGAAGGAGCCTCACTGCGTTGGCATGGACGCCGTGAACCCTGGGCTGCGGGACTACTGGTGCCACCTGCAGCAACCCTACGTTTGTGAGCTCCAGGTGAGCACGCAGGGCCATCCCGAGTACAACAACGTGAACGAAGCCGTCGAACATTTCCTCCATGAAAGTTTCATTTTCGAATGAACGTCAGATTGTATGTGTAACTTGCTTCAGCTTCGTCTGCGTGGAAGGAAGAAATCCTATGGCAATCAGCAATAGTGTAGCTTTCTATCAGTGACAGATTGTTTGTAATAGGATAAGTACTTCCAGAGATTACCTCTTACAAACAAACAAACAATGTTACCTCTAGTTTATATTATTTATTCATTCACACATTCGCTGTGCGAAACTCAATTACGGCCAAATACTGCCTTACGGGCAGTAATTGTGTTTCGCCATGTGCAGCAGCTAGTTTTCCTTGTCTTTCCCCCGGTGCGGAGGTAATAAAACTAAGTTCCCATTAACGAACAAAAGAGATGGCTATATTGCCGACATTCTTGCTTCAAGTGTAAACAAATTTTGAAGAAAAAAATAACGGGAAGTATTTTTGTGTAACGCACCGAAACGATATGTTTTGTGTCTAGTGCGATACGGGAACTATTTGGCCGTAATCACAAGCCCGTGCCGCACCGAACGTGCGCGCGCGCGGGGCTTTAGTTAGCCGTAGTGCTGTACTAAGTGCACACGTTTCTACGTCAAAAATCGATTAAAAACATATTATCTCATTTCTTAATATTATTGTTTTTTTGTTTATTGTAGAGTAAAATAAATATAATTAATAAGAAAAAAAAATGTTAACTAATTTATTTATATTTTGTAGAAAATTATTATTTTTTGTCAAGTAAATAAGAAGATAAATCTATAGTTCATAACATGTAACTTTGTTTATACAACTGTTTTTGTTGATTGTGTTCGATTTTAATATACGATCTCTCCACACACTCCACAATGTATCATTTAGTTCCAAATTTTTCTGAATCCGATAAGTATCCATATCTCTAAGGACCTTTGAAATTAGGACCAAGTCCGGGAAATAGAAGCAGTAACGCATAGCTGGAATTCTTAATACAGGAAGCATTTGACTCGTAACACACAATCAAGTTGGCTACTAGCGCTAACACAGCTGTGTTAAGATTAATGATAATTACTAACCTTAAACACTTTCAAAAATAATAGGTTTAAGTGAATTAAGCACATTAGGCGAAAGCATTGAAAGGAATACATTGTATATTATAAAGGGAAAGCAATATGAAGTCATGGTGTTGGCTTCATGGGTATGACACGACAAAATATTTTATATCACATAAGCCTAAATAGACATAGCCAGTTAATAGACATTTACTTTTTTTGCCGTTAATGAGGTGCCAGGGAAGCCACATGTGCAGAAGGAATTAATGCCAAACTTCCTTGTCTTCAACGTAGTCTTTAATCTTATAATGTGCTGTTTTGATAAGGACGTTTGATGTGGGTTTTGAATTTTCCATCGCTAAGTTCTGTAACAGACAGAATAAGAAATGACTTGCTTGTTTTAGTTAATCTAAATTCGTGTATCACAATTTCGGAAAAATTATGCAATATTATGGAAATCACTTCTTATTTTGAAAAGTTTTAACGAACATATAAAATACTTTCTAAGATATAAAAAGAAGGCAGAGTTAGTATATCAATTTCTTTGAATTTGTTTTTAACGGACTCACAAGGACCCATTCTATAGACCGCGCGGATTGCCCTCTTTTGTAAAATGAAAATTGAATCTACGTCGGCTGCTGATCCACACAGCAGAACGCCATAAGACATAATACTGTGGAAATAAGCAAAGTATACTAACCTAGCTGTGGCTATATCTGTTAACTACCTTATTTTTCTTACTGCATATGCAGCTGAACTTAATCTACCTGAAAGCACTCTAATGTACCCCCATTGTAATTTTGAATATAGACTAATTAAATAAACGAAATATATGGTCCACTATTCCACAAACTCTCAAAACCTAATCAACCCATACTGAAAATGAAACTAAAACATTAATAGAAGAAAGAAAAGACAAACAAGATCTAAGAACCATTTATAAATTAAGCAATAGCTTCAAAAAGGATAGAAACACAAAAAGCACAAACATACTCAATTACCACATAAAAAAGACAGGAGGAGTTAAAAAAAACGTTAATAGTACTGGGGGACACGAAAATTTTTGATACCAAACATCAAAAATAAAGCAGGAAAACAGGATACGGCAAGAAAGGCTATAAACCTGACAACAACTGACTTCTATAGAAAACTTTATGTAGCAGAAAATATTAGATTAAACTATAAATCTTGATGATGACATCTTTAGTTGTAGAAAAAGCTGTCAACAGTCAAAGAACGATAAGGCACTCGTACCAGATCAGATTACAAATGAGATGTGATCATCTCACAGACCCCAGTACCGGAACACCTAAGAAAACTCACGGAAATATGCATTTATTTTAAGCATGGAATGTATACCATCTCATTGGACCAAGAGCATTACTATATCTTGTTTATGTAATAGTTTACATAAACAAGAAGATAGAAAAATCATTGGAAAGTACAGGCCTATACGTAATGCAGGGCGCACAAATAATTTTGGAATGAATAAGAAAAAATTACTATGAATGGTCTAAAATGAATTTATTGTTTCTCAAAATATTCTCCCTTAGCGTAAATGCTCATTTTCATACGAAACCAATTTTTAAAACATATAAGCCATTCCTTCGTGGTGACCTCAGAAACCGGCCTCTTCTGGTGATGAAAATCGTTGAACGCGTAATTGGTCCTTAATTTTACAAACAAAAATGGTCGGGAATGAATTGAGGCTCAAAGTTCTACGTTTTTCACCTTCAAAAATTCGCTTGTCTGTTTGGCCGTGTGAGAACTGGCATTGTCGTGGTGCCAGATTATACGGCGCTTAGGGTTATTTTTACGGAGTTCATCAATAACTTCCGGCAAACAAATGGACGTGTACCAATCACTATTCACGGTACGATGTTTCTCCAAAGCAACAGTGATACGTGGCTACGTGTCGAGTTTTATTAAAAAAGAAGCAATCATCCTTAGACGCACTTCGCTCGCGCGCCACTGGTTGGTTTTGGCTCATCTCGAAAGACCCATACGGTCGACTGCTGCTTTGTTTTAAGATCGTAGCAATAAACCCATGTTTCGTCCTCTGTTACTATTCCCCACACAAAATTTGACGCGCCTTTCTTGAATCTGGCAAGCATGGCATTGCACCAAGTGACGCGGTCCGTTTTAGAGCCTCAGTCAAATTGTGTGGGATCCACCGCGAGCACAGCTTTTTCATACCCACATTTTTGTGTAGAATTGATTATATTTAACTCATGCGAATGCCTAAAGATGCCCGAATCTCATGGTCACATGTTTGTCTGTTCCGACCATACGGCGCACAGCATTGATGTTTTCGTTGTTCACAACGGTGGACGGGTGACCATCATGAAATTTGTCACTGAGACTGACACATCCATGCTTGAATTCTACAAACCAACTGTAAATATATATAGTTGGTAGGGAAATAGTCACAATAATTATGGACCCTGTCGGGCACAGCATAGATCAAGTTGGAGAGAGGAAGAACCTTGGGTGTTTAATGTGATACATTTTATTATTAGTTAAGTAGTTAGTAAGTTATACTGTTTTGTTTATACAGAATTTAATTTAAGAATTATTATTATTGTTTTATAAATTATATACATTTATTTATTTAGTAATATCGTAAAACCCCTTTATTTTTTCAATTATTCGTTGCTGTTTTATTTACATATTATTATTTATTACGTAATTAATATTTATTATCCTTAGGGTAAGTTATTTATTGAAATGAAATTAAATTAAATTAAATGAAAATTTGCAAGAATCGTAGTACATTACAGATGGTCGGGTTTTTTAACAGTTTCTAAAACAATTCGCTAAAACTAGCATGCAAAATAATTGATTACATTAATTAAATAAATGATAATATAATTGGAACATAAATCCTAGATAATAAAGTAAGAATAGAAATGTCAAACATTTGTCAAATTATAATAGTTAAATGTCAGTGTGCATCTTTAAAGTTTAGGTACTCATTCACGGAATAGAATGATTTTATAAAAGCCATTTGAATAACACTGTTTTAAAACGATTGATTGGTAGTTTCCTATATGATTTTGGTAATTTATTATAATTATAACCTTATAACCATTGGAACACAACTGTGATATAAGTGGCTTTTCATTGGAGGAATAATTAGCCTATCAGGATATCTTGTGTCAAACGTAACAGTGTCTCCAAGACGTTGAAACAATTCGGAGTGCATTTTAACAAATTTACAGCATTCAAATATGTACATACCGGTAACAGTCAATATATTGAGATTGTAGTGACACAGTACGTACCTGTGACATAAGAATACCAGCTACTTACCACATACCACTGAACCAGTTACCTTACCACGTTTTTACATTCCGTAAAGAAACAGGGAATCAATCGTCTTGAAAAAGACCGTTTTTAAGAAACATGAGTTCGCTTCGAAAGAAGCGGTTTTGTAAGCGCAAGCAGAACAAGCAGAAGCACCAGCACACTCCGTATCTTCACTGCACGCCCCGGGACCACAGATGGACACGAGGATACATGACGCTGACGACACACGCATCCCGCAAGATCAGTCAATCCCGAGTAGTTTTTATTTAAATCATCGAGCGTACCTACCGATACACGCCCCACTAAATTTTTGACCCCGTGAAGTTGAACCCGAAATTGAAGCCGAAGCCTGAGCCTGGAACATCGAACTCCTGCAAGAACCATCACCATGATGAAAGACACTGACGATTTCAGCGATGCCCAGGGCATCTCAACAGTGAAGAGTGACGTCGCAGCAATCTCACTACCTGCACGACTACCACCATTTTGGTGCCAAAATCCACGCCTGTGGTTCGCGCAATTTGAAGCAGCCGTTGCTGCAAGCAAGCTCGGTGAGGAGCAGAAGTTCAACCTCGTCGTCCCACTACTCGGCAACAGTGACCTAGAACAAATTGGAGACATCATCTTGCATCCACCGAGCACCGGCAAATACAGCACGCTCAAAGACAGACTCATCTCCACGTACCAAGAGTCAGACCACCGGCAGTTACAGAAGCTACTCAGCGGCCTCGAACTCGGCGATCACAAGCCAAGCCAGCTGCTGCGTAAAATGCGAGACCTCAGTGGCAAGCTACTATCGGATGAAGCGCTGAAGGTTATGTGGCTCAACCAGCTACCCTCACAAGTTCGCACCGTTCTCTCCGTCAACACCGAGTCATCACTCGAAGTGCTAGCTGCGATGGCAGACAAAATGATGGAGCATTTCGAACCCGCTACAGTCGCCGCAGTCTCCACAGCAAACCCACCGTCAATAAGTCCAGCAGTCAACGAGGTACAGATAAACGCGATAACAACCCTACAAATCAATATGCTGACGAAACAAATTGAGAAATTGTCAATCGAAGTCGCAGAGCTCCGCAACCATCAATATTCGTCGTATCGCCGTTCCCGCCATAACCCAGCACATCGTAGCCGCTCACGCTCCCATTCAAGACACCGCACCGATAACGCCCGCAAACCCAACGATCCCGACTGGCTGTGCCGTTTCCACTACCGATTCGGCAACGAGGCACGAAAATGTGAATCGCCATGTAAATTTGCAAAGCGAGAAAACTAGAACGTACATCGATAGCGGCGGGTGTCGATGTAAACCAAACAAGCCGTCGCCTATGTGTGATCGACATCAACAACAGAGAAAAATTTCTTGTCGACACGGGAGCCGACATATCGGTATTAGCCGCTCGAAACCAGAAATATTCAGGGCCGGCGGAGAATGCAAGCTACAAATTGTACGCGGCCAACGGAACAGAGATTCGTACCTACGGAGAGCGTACACTCGAGCTCAACCTAGGCTTACGAAGAAGTTTTAAGTGGAATTTCGTCGTCGCCAATGTGAAGACTTCATTACTGGGTGCCGATTTCCTAGTTCATCATAAACTATTAGTCGACTTGCACAAAAGAAAACTCATCGACCGAGTATAACCGAGCTCAGTGTAAACGCCGTCAAAATAAACAGCAAAGAAGAATCAATCTACATTATCAACCGCGACCATACTCATCACGACCTACTGAAGAAATATCCAGATGTACTGCGACCAATGACACTCAAAACTCCAGCCAAGCATGACGTCACACATCACATCGAGACAGCCGGGCCGCCGATTTACTCACGGCCGCGCCCACTACCGCCCGACAAATACAAGGCGGCTAAACTCGAATTTGAACGCATGATCGAGATGGGAATATGCAGAACAGTCCGTGGGCGAGTCCACTTCACATCGTGAAAAAGAAAGACGGATCACTACGAGTATGTGGCGATTACAGAAGACTCAACGCCGTCACCGTTCCCGACCGATACCCCATTCCACGAATTCAAGATTTCACTTACCAACACCACGGCAAGGAAATATTCTCGAAACTCGATTTGAAAATGGCATATTACTGGATACCGATCGCACAACAAGATGCTCAAAAAACAGCGATAATAACACCTTTCGGACTATTCGAATTCACCTGCATGACGTTTGGTCTAAGAAACTCCGGTCAAACCTTTCAACGTTTCATGCACGAGGACTAGATGACAACGTATTCAGTTTCGTCGACGATCTGCTCGTACACTCGAGAAATAAGGAAGAACACCGCCGCCACTTAGAATTAGTACTCGAACGCCTAAATACCTACGGCTTCAGTCTTAACATCGATAAGTGCGAGTTTGACAAAACTAACATCGAGTTTCTCGGATACGAAGTATCATCCCAAGGAATCAACCCCACTCAAGAACGAATACAAGCCATAGTCAACTATCCGAAACCACAAACAGTTCAAGAACTAAGAAGATTCTTAGGAATGATAAACTTCTACCGTAGTTGTGAACCACATCAAGCCGAGCACCAACACGAATTGAACAAATACCTACACAACAGTAAGAAAAATGATAAAACTCCGATACAATGGTCGCAAGTAGCAGAACAAGCCTTTGAAAAATGCCGACAAAGCATACTCGAGGCAACAACACTGACTCACCCGATATCTAACGCGCCGCTATGTTTATTTACCGACGCATCGAATACTAGCATGGGCGCCGTTCTACAACAAAAAGTGGACAACAGATGGAGACCTCTGGCATTCTACTCGAAAACTATGAGTGAGACGCAGCGTCGCTACAGCGTGTACGATCGCGAATTGTTAGCAATGTACACCGCAGTGCAACACCTACGACGACTAATAGAGGGCAGCGATCTAACAATATTCACCGATCACAAACCACTAACTTACGCGCTAACAAGAACGCCGAGTAGCAGCGATACACCACGAAGAGAACGCCAGCTACATTACATTAGTCAGTTCTGTACAAAGATCGAATACATTCACGGTGATAAAAACGAAGCAGCGGACGTGTCAACAACATGAGTACGTTTGTATACAAGGACCTAGCGACATGTACTCATGTTTTCGTGCGCAACGACACCGTGCGAAGCCCGTTGACCCGTCCTTACGACGGCCCGTTCAAAGTGATTAAGCGAGATAATAGGAAGGAATATCTGGGGAGAGGGCGCTACTGTGCGTAAGCAAACATTAGCTCCGTACTTAAAAATCTTATAAAATAGTTATTGTCGTTATATCATAACAAAAAGTGATTAAAGTTCAAGTTAAAAAGGACATACAGTGATAAAAGTTAAAAAACCAGTGAATTTTGTAAAACCTAAAGAATAACAGTGATAAATGGGTCCCCTATGTTGTTTCGAACGCCGCTGTTGCGACACACGCTGTTGCGAATTATTTTTCCACTGCCTCACAGGTTCGAAAGCTCATGGACTCGAATGAAGTAGTCGCGAAAGACGCTGTTTCGAAAAACATTTTCACTGCCTCATACGCTCGAATGCTTGTGATTTCGATTTATTTAGTCATAAAGTGTACAGAAAAGTATTTAAGCAGTAATTAAATAAAATCAACAAATTCGGTGTCAACATCATCATTTAATATAACGTATAGTAATTTAGTTAAATTGGATATTGATGAAGAGTTTTTGTTTTGGTAACTGAATTTACCAACAATAGAGGGGACCTGGCGCTCGGCGGCCGCTACCGCGGCACGCTCGCTTCGCTCGCTCGCCTTCGCGCGTTAGTGGTCACTGTTCTAACCTAACCTAACCCAAATGATTAAATACTTTTCTGTACACTTTATGACTAAATAAATCGAAATCACAAGCATTCGAGCGTATGAGGCAGTGAAAATGTTTTTCGAAACAGCGTCTTTCGCGACTACTTCATTCGAGTCCGTGAGCTTTCGAACCTGTGAGGCAGTGGAAAAATAATTCGCAACAGCGTGTGTCGCAACAGCGGCGTTCGAAACAACATAGGGACCCCGTGATAAATACCTCCTAAAGACATTTACGTTCAAATTCATTTTTTTGTTTTTACGAACACTATAACAAACAGTGAAGTTGCAGCAGTAAAAAACCAACAGCGACCAAAATTACAAATCTCAAGAAAGGTAGGGAAAAATTACGAGTAATCTATCTCATTTTACTACATATTATTGCAGATAACTGGACTTGACTTCATTTGACTTTGAAAACAGTGCCATCTATCGCGAATTTGAGAAACTAACTTCAATTTGCGAACTCACTTTCCGGCAAGCAACACCATCTAATTGCCGACAAGACAAAACATACACCAAACGTCAATACTTCAAATACTAACACGAACCACTACTAGAGGGCGCTATTGGTCGTAAAAATAAACACAAATGGCTTCTGAATGTGCGGGATGTTATCAGAAAATATCAGAAGCAGAAAACCTTACCTGTGCGCATTGCAATAACACATATGATTTAAAATGTGCAAATGTATCAATTCATCATTTTACAAAATTCATGACTTTTGAGCATAAAATTAAATGGCAGTGCCAAGCTTGCTACTGCAAAACCCCTAAAGTCGGTAATACAAATACCCCTATACGCCTACAACACCGTGAGCTACCGGAACAAACAAAATCACCTAGTGAAGAAAGTAATGTCACCATTAGAAGAGTGAACACAAACACAAACAACTACACTTTTAACTCTGACGATCTAACTATACTAGGCGATACACTGAACACAGAGGAAAAGGAAACAGCCATTCAAACCGAATTAACGCTACAAAGCCTAAGTGAAATTATAATACTGCGCCTTAAGGAAAATAATAAATCCATTATAACTGAAATTAAAAATACAATCCAAACCGAGATAAATAAGGCCATCACTAAATTAAAATTAGATATAGAACATAAAACAGACGCCTTAAATAAACAAAATTAACTAAGAAAGGAAGATATAGAAAAAGTAAACTTAACAATTGAAAACTTAACAAAAGAAAATGAGAAACTAAAAAAAGAAATTTTAGATATAAAAAGCAGGAAAGATAACCCAACCGGGATTTGCACTGAAATAAACACGAAGAAAATAGTTCTATACGGATTTACTGAATATTACAAAGAACCGGAATTCGACCTACACAACAGAATCATCGAACTATTCTACAATACGATAGACGTAGACCTGACAGGTTATATAGAAGAGACATACAGAGTGGGTAGATACAACAACAACAACAATAGGCCACTGGTCATCGAATTAATAAGGAAAAGAATGGCTAAGTACGTAATAAGTAATGGCCAATACCTTCAGGGCACCCGGTTATTTATCTCAGAGTTCCTAGATGCAAACACACGAAGGGAAAGGCAATTAATACGAGAAGAAATGCTTCAGGCTCGAAGAAACGGATTATTTGCAATCATCAAAAACAATCAATTGTTTATTGAAGGACAAAAAGTTAACCAAAAAAAAGAGACATACAAAACGGCACAAAGCAACGACTCAAAGGAAACCATAAACAGTTACTTTGTGGACCGAATCTGCGACCCACCTACCACCAGCGAAGACGCTAAGAATCACCCCTTTCGAAAACATAGACCAACCTTGTAAAATTCTCTTCCAAAATATGCAAAGCTTATACAACAAGCAACACATTATAGAAGCATTTTTAACAGAAAACCCTATCTATCAGGCTATATGCATATCTGAGTCCTGGTTATCCGAAGACAAAATTTCCCTTATCCAAATTAGTGGCTATAATATCGCATCGTCATACTGCCGAAAAACTCGAGGAGGAGGCGGCGTTTGCATCCTCTTACAAAAACAAATTGAGTTTACAGAGAAAAATGATATCTCAAATATGTCTACAGAATATGTACTGGAAGTGTGCGCTACTGAGTTACCTAAACAAAACCTTTTATTAATTACTATGTACTGGAATAGGAGAGAGGAAGATATATTTTTTAATAAACTAAAACAAATTCTAAACTATTTAAATATTAAGTATAATAAATTTAACATTGTTATAGGAGGTGATTTTAACATTAATATTTTAGACAAAAACTCAAGAACTAACCAGTTTCTGGACCTCATGCTAGAATACAAATTCACTCAACATATAAAAAGACCTACGCGTATTACAGAAACATCCTCAACATGTCTTGATCTAATTTTCACGAATTTCAGCGACAAAAATATGTTTACAACCATAGAAAATTTCGGGCGTTCGGACCACAGAGGAACAATAATAAATCTAAGCATAACTCAACCAGCGAAAAAAAGTACCTGGTACACAAATAAAAGATTATTTAACATAGCGAACATTAAAAAATTTAAATATATACTAAGTACACAAAACTGGCACGACACTATAAAAACAAACAATAATATAAATGAAAATTATAATTCATTCAACAACCTCTTAATAAAATTTTTAAATCAAACCATTCCTATACGTAAGATGAAACTTAAAACTAACTATAAAAAATACTGGCCAACTACAGGCATTAGAGTTTCCTGCAAAAATAAAAGATTGCTAAAATTATTTTCCACCAAAACCAAAAACCAAATAATTACACAACATTATAAAAAATACGAAAAAATATTAAAAGGTTTAGTTACCACTGCAAAAAAATTACAATATATAAACAAAATAAAGAAATCAGACAATAAAGTAAAAGCGATGTGGAGCATTATAAATGAGAGAACAAATAAAAAATCAAAAAAGGAAAAACATAGCATACAATTACAACACAATAATACTTTTATATCCGAACCCAAACAAATTGCGGATATTTTTAATGACTTCTTTGCGTCTGTAGGAGAAAATAACAACAATCCATCTGGCAGTGCACTGGGCGGCATGTCAACACTAAACACCACTGACAACACCATGTTCCTTACCCCTGTAGAAGCTTGGGAAGTTAACAAATTAATCAAAAGCTAAAAAATAAACAAAGTTACGGTTTAGACGAAATTCCACATACGTTATTGAAAGAATGCGCAAATGAACTCACTTTACCATTTTATTTATTGTTGAATCAGTCTTTTACAGAAGGCACTTTCCCCGAATTATTAAAGAAATCATTAATTAAACCAATTCATAAAAAGAACACAAAAACTGATCCTAATAATTATCGCCCCATCTCTCTCTTGCCCTCAGCCTCCAAAATTTTCGAAAAAGCTATGTGTGACCGTGTTTATACATATAAAATTTAACATTTTAAGCGATTGTCAGAACGGTTTTCGAAAAAATCGTTCCACCACATTAGCTGTATATAAATATATTCAAGAAGCCCTTAATATTATAAATAACAAGGAATACGCCGTAGGGATATTACTGGACATGACCAAAGCGTACGACAAAGTACAATTTAAAATACTGCTTAATAAACTTTATGGAATAGGAATCCGCGGGAAAGCCCATGAATGGCTTACGTCATATTTAAAAAATAGAGAACAAGTAGTTGAAATCGAATACTTTAACCACAACAGTAGAGAAATAGAAAAAATCCGATCCCCCAAGGAAGTGTCATAGGTGGCCTATTATTCCTCATTTACATCAACGACCTACCAAAAACCATAGAGGGGGGGGCCATGTGTTTTATTCGCGGACGACGTATCTTTATTAGTCTCATGTCAAAACAACACAAACATAGAAGAAAAACTCCGTTCTACACTCACAAAAACATGTAACTGGATGACCTCACATAATTTAGAAATGAATTATAATAAAACTAAATTAATGACATTCCACCCTTCCCAAAAAGCTCCTCTTTACTTAAATTTAAAACTTCAACGGCTCAAAATTGGAAACTGTTGATGAATTTACATTACTTGGACTTACAATACAATAGATAAACATATTAACTGGAAAACACAAATACAACCAAACCCGTTCGAAAATTTCAAAATTTTCATACGCTCTCCGCGAAATAAAAAAGACAACCGATCTACAAACTGCCCTTACCACCTATTATGCGTATGCGAATGCATGGCCTAGCTACGGCGTAACTCTCTGGGGCAATAGTACAGATGCACCGACACTCTTTACACTACAAAAGAAATTAATTCGAATCTTGACAAACATTGAACAAACTGACAGCTGCAAACCCTATTTTCTAAAATATAATATTCTAACCCTCCCCAGTATTTATATTTTGGAAACATGTAAATTTGTCCGCAAGCATCAAGAGTTGTACACTAAACGCGAAGACATCCAATCACAGTACACACTTAGGCACCGATCTAGGCTAAACATACCAACATCCAAGCTAAAAATGCATTCCACAGGTCCCTACGTAATGTCTATAAAAATATATAATAAACTACCTGACATTATAAAGAAAGAAGAAGAGTTAAATAGATTTATAAAAAAACTTAAAAAATTACTGGTAAACAAATGTTATTACTCAATAAATGAATATTTGAATGATAAACATAAATAATAGCAACAAAAAAAAAAGTATTAATAATAATTTAATTTTTATAGTATATGTTTAGGGAAATTACTAATATAATAAATAATAATAATAAATGATTACAATAATTAATGATAATCAATCACACAATTTATAGATATGTTTAAAATATAATAATGGTACGGTAATTATTAATAAATAATATAATAATAACAAATAATATAACAATAATAATAATTAAATTAAATAGCAACAATGATAATAATATAGCAATAATAATTATTCAAAGAATTACAATTTATATACTTAAATGAATAAACAGAAATATAATACGTAATAATAAGTATATAAAAATAATCTAAAATATTAAAGTACTTTTGCAGTTACATGTATAATAGTGCGAAATGTTCTAGTATCCTTTTCGCGATCTCCTGCCTATGATTATAAATATGTAAATTAAAACTTGTACCCACCAATAACATCTTAATGATCTCCTAAAACAGGGCTTCCTCTCTCGTACTCTTTTGCTGTGCCCTACAGGGTCCATAATGATCTAAATTATATAGTTACCACCTAAGTACACATTATGGTAAAGCAATAAAGATATTGAGTATTGAGTATTGAGATAGCAAGCATTTCACCATACAGATGCCACTTCGAACTACAGTTGTCTCAATAGACAGACTAAAGCCAGCGTACCTACTCAACGAAGACGGGTGTACCACCATCAACAACGACAGGTGCGCAACATCAAGCACTGCGCACAACTACGAGCGTCGAGCCGCGGGCATCGAACCCCGGCGCACCGCGCGACACATACGTCACACGTTCCGGCCGCACTGTAAAGCCCAACGTACGCTTCGCTTAGGGGGGAGTGATGTAGTGACACAGTACGTACCTGTGACATAAGAATACCAGCTACTTACCACATACCACTGAACCAGTTACCTTACCACGTTTTTACATTCCGTAAAGAAACAGGGAATCAATCGTCTTGAAAAAGACGGTTTTTAAGAAACATGAGTTCGCTTCGAAAGAAGTGGTTTTGTAAGCGCAAGCAGAGCAAGCAGAAGCACCAGCACACTCCGTATCTTCACTGCGCGCCCCGGGACCACAGATGGACACGAGGATACATGACGCTGACGACACACGCATCCCGCAAGATCAGTCAATCCCGAGTAGTTTTTATTTAAATCATCGAGCGTACCTACCGATACACGCCCCACTAAAAGATCTTTAAAAGGAATTTACATGAAGTCAATGGTGGTACTTAAGAAAGAGCACGGATACACTGTTTTTGAGCTATAAATACCCTATTTATAAGAACAAAATTCCCCCATAGCATAATGCAGTATCTAATGTTGGAAGCTACGTAACCATAATATGCTAAGCGGGCTGTTTTGAAGTTGGCTATTTTACAAAGTCTCATCAAGGCAAAAGCGAAACGATTAATCTTATTTGTGACCTTTAAGCAGTGAGGTTTCCATGTGCAGCCACTGTCCACGACTTAACCAAAAAAAAAACACTTCGTGTCTTTCGTTAACTGTTTGATCGGAATAAGTAATCATAAGGTCAGAATTTGACTGTCTATTGTGGAACTGAATGAAGGAGGTTTTATCTATGTTCACTTATAAATTATTATTTTAAGCCATGATAGGATAGCATTAACTGCTTCATTAATTTCTGTATTATAATTAAGCATTTTATTCTCCGTGATAACCACCGCAATATCATCCGCAAATAGTGAGTATAAATGCTTAGTTACATTTGATAGGTCGTTAATATATAACAGAAAGAATAACGACCCTGTAACACTACCTTGTGGCACTCCTTTATTTTTGCTCCTAATGTTAGACTTACACAATATTTCTTTTGCTGTATATTGAGTCCTATTTTAAAGATAGCTTTGCAGCCACTCCAAAGCTAGGCCGCGAAAACCGTACAGTTCACATTTAGTAAGCAGAATACTGTGATCAACAAAGTCGAAGGCCTTGCTCATATCGAAAAACACAGTGCAGGTACGTGTAAATTTATCTACATTTTCCGTAGTTTTTGACATTAATTTAAATTGGACGCTCCATATTTATTTTAAAAAATATTTTTCGTATACGCATACCTCACTCATAAGGTATGCGTATCTTTATTAGAATAATAATAAATATTATAACTAATAATACTATAATATAATACTAATTAATATATATATACTAGTATAATATATATCAATAGTCGTCTAGCATGGTGCTTCATCGCCATGAAGATAACAACATTTTTAAAATGACGCCACAATGTAAAAACAATTGACAGTTAGATGAAACAAACTGTATTCTACAGCCAAAGAGTTCTTTTTTCAAATGTTCTACTTACTTTTTAAATATCGTTTACGTAAGTGACCAATTCCGGAAACTTATTAATAGTTCGCCCCACGTAAGCCTCATGTCAATTATTTATAAAGTATATTGCCTCGTTGGTCTAGTGGTCCCAAGCACTACTGCTGAGCATGAGGTCCTGGGTTCGATCCCGAGCCGGTTTAAAATATATTGGCTTTTTGCATCTGGACTTTCTTTGTAGCAGCCAGAAGAAGTCTAGATTTGTGGTTAGAAAAGAAAAGAAAGCAAAATACGTTTATTTGCGGTAAACATAACGCAAAGAAATAAAAACACAAACACGAAAGAAAAAGTTGAGGGAAAATATGCGTCACATTCACGCAAAACGGCCATCGCTCAGCATAATGCTGCGACCCTATGCTAGACAGAGTCCCAGCGCTGGTTTTCAGCGACCGCTGGCGTTGACGTGATGACGTCAACCGGTGCAGCATAATGAGATAAAAATAAACAAAATAAAATAAATGCAATACTTCGTTATCTATGTATATATAAATATAATATCTAGAATGGCAACATTCAGTAACGTCGGCAATGACTCAAGCGCCGAGCGCATGTTACGCAATCTGTGCTGCTGGCTGGTTGATGACAAAATGCTCACCCCCTATTATATCATCAGTTATGTTTAAGTCATGGGACTTTAACATATCTGGCGAAATGTGGATGTACTATAGTTACACCTTTGACTCACCCTTCGGGGAATGGGGGCGTGATGTTATGTTATTTTTAGGAATTTAATGAAATAATAATCAAGAAGTTAAGTTTAACAAAGGAAGTATTTTTAATAAAAATAATCAAGTTAAAAACTACAAAATCGAGGAGTTATTATTTAAGTGAATAGATGGGGACATTTTAATGTAAAGCGCGCGCCGCCGGGTTCGGGAATGAATGAATCCATGGTCATTTTTTTTTTGTATGGCATCTCGCAGTTGACCTTGAGAGGCCGTGACTGCTTAACCGGTCTAAATCCATGGTCACACTGCACGTTGTCTTATATGGACTCGATCATGTCATGCTCCGGCCTGGCCGGAGGGGTATAGGTTGGGGATGCAGCTAACACGGCCTCTCCTGACGTGCCAGCGTCCTCCCAGGCCTCAGCAACCGCCGGAGCCTCTTCTTCGGCGGGAGCTACCTCCGACTCGTTATTTCTAGGTGTTGCCGACGAAATGCTCGGCTGCGGACCTACTTCATTCTCCTCGTTATCAGAACCTGCACGTCAAAAACCAAGAGTGACCATCTAAATGTTAGATAAGTCAGCAGATATCACATGATTTTTATAAGGACATGAGCTATTTCCTAGATGAATGAGTTTGCTCGATCAAAAGCTAATCAGACGTGAATTGCTGCCTAATACTCGTTTAGGTAAGGTCAAAATATACCTTGATAACAACCACCTACCCGCTGTACGTAACAGATATGCCATACGAAGTCAAACCTCATCAATTCCATCAATGAGCTCACTTGCCGTAATAACAACCAAAACCTTATGCTACTGCAATGGGCTTACATGGTATACAAAAATGGCAAAGCTTGTCCTCAGTATTTACACAGTACTTTCCCAGTCATGGCCCGAATGTCGATAGGGACACGGGTACTTTCTGGGTCAACCCATTGGTAGGAGCAACACTAAAGGCATAGGTTAAAGAACAGCTACAGTAAAAACTCGTTATTTCGGTGACTTTTCACGTCTCAGAAACCTAAAGATCGAACATTCAACCAAAGTTCTTAGAAACGTAATCTTGGATCAAATATACTAAACAAACAAATGAATACGTAGCTCGGTTCATAAGCTGAACAAAAGTTTAACACGTGTGAGGTTTGTTTAGTTCATTGTGAAATATGAATAGCATACTCCACAATAATCAACAGACCCAAGTTCACTTTGTCGCTTGCCGCATAGCGATAAGTGCCGTACGCCGTACGCCGTCGTATTACGCTATAAGCTGAGTCACTTAACAAAATTATAAGTCTGGTTAGCAACTACAACGCTTATCAATGAATGATATTTGTTAATGTCAACAAAGGAACAAAAACGAACCTATGACAAAAGTGGATGGAAAAATCAACACATGAACATATATTCGAAGAATGCAGCACAGTGCTCGGGCGTCTATTCACCATGCTATGGGAGCCCATATATCGGCGGCAGCATGTTTGGTTTAACCATATGAGCCTGCCACCAACTGAAGCCCGTACCGACCATTTGGTAGGACTTTACTGATACGATACGGTCCACGCATACCACTGTCTAGCTTGCCAATCGATTGTGATCTTTTTATTACATAAGCCAAGCCATTCACTGCGAATGTTTAAGTGTTGAATGATTTTTATTTACACGTGCATCTTGAGCAGAATGATTTCCACTACAAGGGTCTTATTATGTCTATGTAACTCGCGCCATGCTTCGCGATTTGGATTATCGCCCTGCACAGTTATATCCTTAACAAGAGCTTGTAGGTATAACTGGGGTGGTAGAGTCTGTACTAGGCTAGGCGGTGGGTGTCACGTCACGGCTTCCCGTATCACCCCTAATTTCACGACAAAAATTGACATTGGATTTATTGCGCGACTCCGATCGCTGTTTAGCAAAACACTTTTCTTCCACATTCACATTCATTTTCTTCATCATTTTTTTACAAAAGTTGCACTTACAGTTTTTCATGCTCGGGACATTTGAATTAGCATTATTACTCTGACAAACGTTTACGACTTTAAAACTCGAACTACTTACTATTTTTAGAACGTTTAGCACACGCGTTACTCTTACTGATATGACCGTGCCGCACGAAAAACACTTCACAGATTTTTTATAAAACAGTCGCACTACTGTCCTATTACCGCCGTTATCGCGCCAGTTATTAGTTCGATTAGAATGAGTATCAACATTGTTTTTGTTCATATCAGCACTAGTTTTACTTGGCATGACATAAAAATATAGTGGTTAGAGAAGCACAATCTACAAATTAATGTTAAAAAAAGTAATCGTCTTCAATTTAGGACAAATCAACGTAAACCGCTAAACATAAATAACCTTAGTAGCAAATTAGGTATCCCAGGAAGAGAGGATCTAACTCTTCTTGGTTTAACATTGGACAATAATCTAACATGGAAAAAACATATCGACAATCTGAAGACTAAATTATCAAAATTTATATACGCATTAAGCAAACTAAAAAGTAACACAAACTATGAGACCGCGCTCTCCTACTATGCCTATGCTTACGCCTGGTTTAACTATGGCATAATATTGTGGGGTGAAAGTACAGACTTTCATGACATCTTTATCATGCAAAAGAAGTGTATACGCTCCTTATGAATATTAAGCCATGGGAAAGTTGTAAACCACTTTTTATAAAAAATTAAATACTAACGCTACCCTCTCTTTACATCTTACAAATAGCTGTGTTCGTGCAAAAACATAGGGATTACTTTCAATCAAATATAGAAGCAAACCAAAACTAAAACCGAAGAAACAAAAACAAGTTAATTACACCGGCACCAAAATTAAAAATAATGAAAAATAGCCCCAACTATAGAATTGCCACAATTTACAACATATCACCAGATTACGTTAAAGATGACGAGAATAAAAATACATTCTATACTAAACTAAGATCGCTTCTAGTAGACAAATGTTATTACTCACTAGACCAATTCATGACGGATAAAACTTTATAGACGTAGGTATCTACTCAATTTTTGCCAAAATCCAGTCTGATCAAAACGTAGTCTAATATGTACTGTTTATTCCAGTGACATTAAATTTATTTTATTTGTATTGTATAATGATTGTTAATGACATACCATAATTCAATATAATTGCTAAGAATAACTTGACATGAGATGATTGCATCACCTATCTCTTATCTCTTATCTTTTCGACTACCTACCTACTAATACTATCTGACTTAAAGACTTTGTAATTTATTTATTGTACTTTTTTTTGTATATAAGCTTTGACTAAATTTATGTTATGAACTTACTAATTAATGTAACCCAACAGCAAACCAACATTATGTTTTGCATTGCCCTGACAGGGTTCATGTACTAAAGCCGACAGTAATTTATTGCAATTTATGTGTGAGTGCATGAGAGCAAATAAATAAATTGATAAAAATTCCACAATGGTTTCGGTAGCTAATTTTGCATTCATAGCTGCAGCACGATCTACGGATCCTTAATACCACGAACAATGATTGCACACAAAGGGTCACTACTTAGTCCTGTAATGATACGCAATCGCAACATGGATTTGCGCGCTTATTCCGCGTTTCTGAAATATTTGTCTGACTCAGTACAAATGACGTCATACAGGACATTAGCAACATCGAAGTCAAAGACGTAATAATGGTTTGATCTCACCGGGTTTAAGCTCCTTAGCGCATCGATAAGACGCTCTACGACGTCCCCTGCAGCCGACGTTGAAGGCGAAGGCGGCAGCGACAGCGCCGGCGCCATGCGTGGTTGCCACTCCGTTATGATTTAAGTTCATTTTAGCCTGGTGACCCTTTTCATGTGTCCTGTCTATCGCCATTTCAACTGTCTTTTCTTTATTATGTCTTCCACCTTTGTTGTAGATCTAATATCTTCCAGTGGCGTCGCCACAGGTCGCGTGATAGCGGGACGGCTGGCCGTGCGCATAGCCTCTTCATGTGGCTCGGGCATGGACGGGCTGGACGTGCCGGTGATGGCAGGACGCGGCTGCTGCTCCACGCTAGATCGTGGTTCTGAAATTGAACGCCGCTCCAAGGCAGAGACCTTATTAAGTATTGCGTCTAAAGTAATACTAAAATGAGTTTGGTCGGGCGGCGGGCGGTGGGGTGCACTCACGTTTATGTTTTTTTCTGGGCCCGGTATTATTCGACATTTTATTCAATTTAGTTAAGTGGGAAAACGAGAGTCGTATCCAACTTCTGATTTTAGGAATTTAATGAAATAATAATCAAGAAGTTAAGTTTAACAAAGGAAGTCTCGAGGAGTTATTATTTAAGTAAACAGATGGGGAATTTAATGTAAAGCGCGCGCCACCGGGTTCGGGAATGAATGAATCTATGGTCACACTGCGCGTTGTCTTATATGGACTCGATCACGTCATGCTCCGGGCTGGCCCTAGGGGTATAGGTTGGGGATTCAGCTAACATGTTATTCTCTAAATTAATACGCACAATAACCTATAGAACCAGCTGGTTTCAGAGTGGGGTTTTCAACAACTGATCATAAACGCATGTCATAATTCAGGTAATAGAAAAACTCCAAGAATACGGTAAATCCTTGTACATCCCATTTATGGACTATAGTAGTCTTTTGATTTTATAAAAGATGATTCACTTTGGAGAGCTCTATCCAGCAAGGAATGCTAAAAAATATATATACGTATAATTAAAAATACATACCCGATTAACATAGCACAAATAAAACTAGAATAAGCCGGCGAAGAGTTCCCAATAGCAAGTGAAAGTATGTTTTGTTTTGTTCCAAGTGTAAGTAATTAAAGAAAAAAAATACGCGCCTATAGCGTATTCAGGGATCTTGAGTGGGACAATTTTGGCATAAACATCAACAGCAGGTAACTTAACCATTTATGATTCGCGGATGACTTAGTCCTAATAACTAACAACGCCAGTATGCTCCAACATATATATACACCAGTTGACGAAGGCAAGCAGAGTAGTTGGTCTTACTATGAATAAATCAAAAACAAAAGCAATAACAAACAGAAGAGAAATAGCCATAAAAGTAGATAATGAAGATATCGAATATGTTAGAAATTATACGTATTTAGGGCAAATAATATCATTCAGAGATCAAACAGACAGAAATAGAAAGAAGAGTGACTTGTGGTTGAAAAAGATACTGGCTCCTAAAATAAATATTCAAAAGTAAACACTTTTCTATAACAGCCAGGAAAAAAGTGTCCAACTCGTGTATCTTGCCATGTCTCACGTATGGATGACAAACTTGGGCTTTGACTCAGAAACATCTTCTGAGACTAAGAACGTATCAAAGAGGGATTGAAAGAACTATGTTGGGCGTGACGCTAAAAGACCGCAAAAGAGCAGAATATATTAGATCTACAACAAAAGTGGAAGACATAATAAAGAAAAGACAGTTGAAATGGCGATGGACAGGACACATGAAAAGGGACACCAGGCTAAAATGAACCAAAATCATAACGGAGTGGCAACCACGTGATGGCAAACGAAAAATAAGCAGACAAGCTAAAAGATGCACAAATGATATCAAGATTATTGGAGGGACAATCAGGTCAAGAAAAGATAAACATATAGAAAAATGGAAACAGCTGGTGTTACAGGACACGCTGACTACTAAACCGGGAAATCCAATTTGTTGGAGTTAAAACAGTTTTATAATAGGTATTTTATAATGTTTAGTATTAGCAATAAAGGCCTAATATAATAATAAATTAATAATTAATACAATTTTTTTTTAATTTATGCTCTACTGTATTTTTTTTATTATCGTATATAAGTAAAACATTAGAAGGTTCTCTACAAGTTAATCTCCTGCAGAAAACTGTTGATAGGATATTATTCTTATTAATCATGAGGCTCTGTTCGTAGACGTTATTGGACTCATTCAAGAGAATCTCGCCTGTCACCAAGCACATTCCGCGTGGAGAATAGCACCATCCTATTTCTTCCCGTGGGTGTCACAAAAGGCGACTAAGGGACTTACTAGAGAATGGGCAGCAGCGTTCTCTATGCATTTTAACACCATACTGCGATCGCCAACCCGCCTGTCAAGCGTGGCGATTATGGGAATCCCCCCTCCCCCTCCGTTTAGGGAGGCCTAAATCCAACAGTGGACGTCTTTCGGCTGAAATGATGATGATGATCCAGCACATTACATGGCCGACAAAAACGCCGCACAATAGCAGTTGTTAAAGCATTTACGTTCAGTAAACGTCAGCAACTCAGCACAATTCATCTGCAGAGGAGAATATTATCAAAAAGTCACCGAAGAAATAAAACCTTTCCAACATTTTATATAGGTATCAGTAGGAATCACTTAAGACTCACTTTTGGCAGGATTATGTTAAACATCCAATATAAATGTTAAAAGTCAAATATTCGCGAAGCGGCCCAATAAAAGTTGGCTGGATTACGACAGAAGTTTTTAATTTAATCCTAAATGTATGAGAAATAAAAGCTTAGCAGCACAGCCTGCCAATTGTTTTATTCATTTGCCTGTCATGGCGCGATCTTCCAATAAAAAGTGCTTTAAAACAACATGACACTTTTATTGGTAATCCTTTTTTCTCAAACATGCTTAGGAATTCGAGCAATATTTTGACAGCCTTCTTCAAGATAAATCGAAATTGCTGTACTGGCCAAATACATGCGAGCAGCGGCCGCCAACATTTGTATGAAAATCCATACTCGTTGGTTTAGCGGCCAAATAAATTACATAGGTAATAAACTCGTGTAATTTAAAAATGGAACAATCTTTTACTCCAAAACATGGCAACCAAGGAGGTAACTTAACTTACTTTATTTAAAGGGCATCGAACATCTTCCATACATCGTGGGGCCCACAATTTAATGAACCGTTACAAGTTCCAAATTAGTGTCATCTATTAGATTAAAATATCAGCTTTTAACTGCCTTTGTTTCAGTTTCATTGACAATTGCATAATCAAGATTTATGGCGAATCTAAGGTTAGGCTATATTAGAGATTGTGTTTTTTAACTATTATATTTTGCTTATATTATATTTCTTACTATTATTATTTTTTTCTATTATATTTTTTTTTTTTAAATGAAATGTGGGTGGACTATTATAGGTACACCTCTGCCTAACCCTTCGGGGATTACAGGCGTGATGTTATGTGTGTGTGTGTGTATATATTATATATTTTGCAATATTATCAATCAGGTAATATTCAGACGACTAGTAAACTCTTGAGAGTGTCCATGGTATAAAATAAACCGATTTAATAACCCGTTATTGCATTAGTTAGTGCCTACTGTACCTACTTATAGAAAAACATCTAGAAAATAGAACAATATTTTTTTACAAATTGAAAACACTAATCAGATGTCAACATAATAAGGCAGAACCTGGTAGCAAATAAAATATAGTTAAGGATTCTGTAAAATAATATTGTAAGATTTATAGTTATGGTTTATAAGGTAGGTATCTACTATTGTATATTTATTAATCATAATAACAAGCCATGTTAGATACCTAGTTTTTTGTGGCTAGATAGTTTTAAGGCTCTTACACCCTTAAGAGCCTTTATGATTCCCAGGTAAACTTATTCTACTTATTTTATTTTATTAAAATTATTTTATTTGAATTATTTTAAATTGTATTCTTAATTATGTGTTGACTTTGTTTTGATGAAATTGTATAATAATGAATTTTGCATGCCTGAATTGGTACAACACAGTGGACTGCGCAGTCACTTGACATCTGGAAATGTAATATTATGTACTGTGTTGAGCAATAAACTTTTGAATTTGAAACTATAATGTGAAAATAAATTAGTTTTAAATAAAGAAAATAAAAAAAATTGCTGGTAGTCACTCCCCTTTATTAATTCATTTGCATTAGTCATTCGTCCTCATAAACAATTACAATAGAATCTAGGAAGTGTGCAGGGGTGAAATATTTTCTTGGTACCTAGCCCAACTGAATGCGCACAACAACCTACTGTACGCCTTCCTACTATACAATTACAATAATATTGCAATATTGGTTGCCTTCCAATTAGAGAGTCGTCATCTAAAATGTATACAAAATATGTTTTCTACTAATATTCCGAGAGTGAATTTTTCCTCTTATTAACATTTTTTATTTATTTTATATTAACCAAGTACTGTTTGAAGCGGACAGTTCTCTTAATAGGTCATTATCAACCTCCCTCTACACTTCTATTACATAGGGGCCATCTGCCCTTACGTGTTCCCCCTAGTAGGAACGAGCCTGTCATATTTGGTATGTTCTATGGAAATTAATACTAATTCGCTATATGTAAGCCGTGGAACATAATTATGTTATAACATTGCTATTGACTGGTGTGCAATACATAAGATGTATTCATCATTTAAGCTCATCTTCCCATTATATTACAGCGATAAGTTGCATTATCGCAATTAATGCAGTGGTCTATCACGATAGCTGGCATCGAAGTCCAAAATAACAAGCCGTAGTGAATCAAACTAGCAGATACAAAGTCTGTCTTCGAGCTGAGGTAGTTCTTGAAAGCAAGATTCGCCAGATTCCGTGTAGCAGCTTTTTTTTTTTTTGGGTGGGAAATTATCAAATAACTTCTCCCGCTCTGGGCGGAGCGGGAGGGCGTGTCAGACTTTTACTGACTAAAACCCACCCGTGTTCCTTCATTTGCCTGTGTGCCCGGGCAATGATATCCCTTTCGGACAAACTCGCAACCCGTGCAGGCATTGGCCCTAATGGACCCCGTCAATTCGTGCTGACGTCTCTTTGAGGCACGCGTGGAACACAACGCGCCGTCGACCCGGGCCTGGTCCTTATCGGACGGCGAGCTACCCATCGCTCACCGTCCGCAGGCCCGCACCTACGGTGGCTGGAAATCGGCTTGCGACTCCCGACGCCCAGAGCGTCTCCTGCGGCGACTAGGGGCGTGAGGACGCGAACCCTGCCTCTCCCTCACGCGTTCCGCCTCCTCCTTCGCGAGCATTACTGCTTCGCAGAAGGAGGTGACGGCCTCCCATGCACTATCGCTCCAAACCATGGCCTGAACCAGAACCGGACGCGAGAGATCGCCTCCGTGAGGACACGGCGGTGCTCCGCCCTTCGTGTAGCAGCTAAAGTCGTTGGATAAATTAATCACCAAAAACACGAATATCGCAACACAATACATTCACATGCACGTAAACACAGACCAAATGGAACCCTATTACTAAACCTCCGCTGTCTGTCCGTGTCTGTGAGTGGTCTGTGTCTGTCTACCTAGTATGGTTCATGAGTTGTATTTTTATAGATTGCGTATTTCTAATGTCACTATAACAAAAAATAATAAAAAAACAATAAAGTTAAAAATGAAAGGTCCCAATAAAAGTAACGTGTTTTTTTGAACTGAAGTTTTTTTGATAAAATATGAAGTGAATATAATATCTACGAATATAATATTAATAATACGAATTGATATTAATAATTAATTAATACAACATTTAAATGCATAAGTCACGACAAAAAACTTAATCAATTACCCGCCCCTAACTGTTCCCGGCGCAAAGGTGCCCATAACGCTTGCTGCATTGCCACGTTGGATGGCAATGGCTCACCTTTGCACCAAGAACGAGCCGGCGCGGGAGTCACCCGTTTTTAAACGGAGCTTGTGCCCTATCTCTCTAATGAGCTTCCTGGCCTGAGTGCCCGAACTACCCCTGGTCTCAACGGCAATGGGCACAAAATGGAAGCGTTCCACCAACGGTGCGTATTTCACCCTCTTCTTTTGTGCGGCGTCTTCCGCTGCTGCTGACGGTGAGAGGACGGTGCGACCAAGGTGGCTGGCGGCAACAGTGCTGACGCAAGTTGCATCCCATATTAGGCATTTGCCGTTCCTCCAAGGCACCAGGGTCAGCCCGTCCGGCCTCTTGCCGTCAGTCCTGCACAGACCCGGAGGCTCCAGCACGCAGGGGACATCTGCCGACACAAATGCCCTTCGCACAATATCGTTGGGCGCATGGTGACGCGGGAATCTCCCAGAGCAATGACGGCAACTCAAAGCTTTAAAAAAAAAAAAAAGCGCGAACGAAGTGCGTGCAACCATGCCCCCGATTCCGGCTGCGATAGAACCCTGAGTCTGGCCAAATCAGCCCCCGAGGAACCCACCAACATCTGTTTCCGGATCTGCTTAGACGTGATGTCGTCCCAAGCGCGCTGAGCATGTGTCACGTCAGGGCCCGCCTTGAGGATAAACCAAGCTGACCAATATAAATGGTGTGTTTGCCCCGTCACCATTGGAATTGAGAATTACAGTGACGAGGTCAGCCACCCCATGCGTCGACGCCAGGTAAGCCGGCAGGCCCACATCATGCACGTACCGCACCCCCAGATCCCCGTACTGGATAGGAAGAGCCGCCTCCCTCCACTGCGCATCATTTAAAGACACATTCATGATCGACTCAACCGTTGACTTTAGAGCACAGTCAAAAGAACATATATATTTTTTTGAATTAATTTTAATGTATTAATTTATTTTTTACTAATTTATTTTTATTACATAATAATTATTATTGATTATTAATTTGATATTTTTTATTATTAATATTAATATAATATTGATCAGTCATACGGAACCCTTAGTGTGCGAGTCCGACTCGGACTTGACCGGTTTTTTTTTCATTTATTGACGACACGGTTGGCGCAGTGGTAAAGCCATTGACTGCTGCGCTGCGTGTCGCGAGTTCGATTCCCGCACAGAACAAATATTTGTATGACCTGCAAGTAGTTGTTCCGGGTCTGGCTATTTGTGTATATATGAATTAAATGTTTGTAAACGCACCCACAATACAGGAGGAATTACTACAGTGGGGCAACGTTTAAAAAAAAAACTGGTCATTTTTATTTTGACAATGACATTTGTTAGACTTGACTCATTGTCTTTTTAGCCATTTCACGACGGAATGCATTATCTCAACAAAAAACAAAAATATTTCAAAAAGTATTTTTCTATATTTAGCAACTGTAAATTAAAATTATTTTTAATGGTTTTGTTTTATCATAAAATAGAGTACCTATTTTTTCCACATTTTTTTTTCTGTAACACTCTTCTTTCGAACTGGCTTGCAAATAGAAAACTGTTTATTGAAAAAAAAGCAAATGAACACATTGGCGCGTGAAAAATTATCGTTTTTGTCATTGAATCTGGAATTTATAAATAATTTACTTTTTTTTTAATCTGCGCATTATTTGAGAAAAGCACTATACAAGCCTTGGCCACAACCAGGCATTGATGGACGTGCACGTAGGTGTGCCTCGACTTTGCCTCGGCCCACATTTTCACGTTCATCCATCTATGCCCCTTTTGCAGGCCGATGCAGTAATGTACTATTTATATCGCAAGTGTATTATTCGATCATTTGAATTCAACAACTCTTTGGCCCATATTATGGGTCGAAGTAAGGGTTGTTAAATGGTACAATACAGTAACAGTTGTAGACTATGAAATCAGTGGTCCTCTTATGAAGCCAAAAAAAAAAAAACTGGGTGTTTTTCATAATAATATATCATAATATTATAAAAATCAACACTAGGAAGATGTCTTCTTTAGAGACATTCACAATATCCTATGTACCAATTGAACCAGGTCAATCAATGTAATATCAGCAGCCTTTAACACTTATGTTTTCAGTCAATACTGTATATGTTACTATCTGGCGAAAACTTCATTGTGTCTAGATCTATACCAAGTGCATAATCATGTTCACCCGCTACGCTTGCTGAGGAGAACACCACCGAAGGTTCCTTCATCTCGTCGAGTTCTGCATCAGCAAATAATTTTGCTAATTTTACTTTTAGTAATACTTGGTTTTAGCAGAAAAACTCTTGAATGTTTCAGCGTAACTTTTAAAAAGGAAATAAAATAGCCTCGGATGTTTCCTCGCGTTTTGCGTGCTTCAAATGTATCCTGTCGCCATCGTCAGCTGATTTGCTGTCGTCCTTTGTTGAAGATGATCTCCGCATGTATGAAGGTTCTGACAGTCGGGCTGACTGTACCGCAGGTGGTGTTCTGACAGTCGGGCTGACTGTACCGCAGGTGGTGTTCTGACAGTCGGGCTGACTGTACCGCAGGTGGTGTTCTGACAGTCGGGCTGACTGTACCGCAGGTGGTGTTCTGACAGTCGGGCTGACTGTACCGCAGGTGGTGTTCTGAGAGTCGAGCTGACTCTACCGCAGGTGGTGTTCTGACAGTCGGGCTGACTGTACCGCAGGTGGTGTTTGCGTGGATGTAGGGCCAGTTTTGTCTTGTACGGAGTCCTTTGCTAATGTTTGTGATGATCGTAGATAAAATATTTCTGTTTTTAGTGACGGCGTTGTTGTAGGAAAACTCGTAGTGGAGACGAGCTGGATCGACGGCGACAACTCAGAGTCTAACGAACAATCGTGGAGTAACACTGAACTTATTCTCGGTGACTTACCTACTGCGCTTGTAACCAAAACTTACTAAAAACAGTAGATTTTTGGCCCAGCACCATTTTTAGTATATGGAGCAGTTTGTAGACCTTCCACCTGATAATTCTTCAGCTTGTCTTTGATAATTTTTGTAACAATCTTTGAGGCCCATCCATTAGCACTTCATCTAAAAAAATATTATTAAAGATAAATTAACTTTAAAATTATCTGTAAACACAAAACAAAGTAGGTACACACGGCTACATCTCGCATTATACATTGGATTTCCGTACAATGAGAGGTCAGCGTCATTCTGGAAATGTATAGCTTGATGTGTAGCCGTGTGTACCTACTAGTTAACTTACGAGTTTTTATTAAAAGCTGTACAAGCGCAGACGCCGACCGCAGTCTTAAAACTGATCAGAGCAATAAAAGTTGCTACACTTTTTGGTGTTTTCTTTCTCTTCGGTCTTTCTTTTCACTGTTTGGCCACGCAAGCAAAATATTACTACACATTCTCAACGAACGACTGAAATTGGTGTTCTTAGCTTAGCGGCTTAGAGATAGCCGTAGAAGGTCCCTAATAAAAATAAAATACATACAGACGAACATAATAACCTCCTCCTTTTTTGAAGTCCATAATATTTTTCTTCGGACTTCTGTGGCTTTATAAATTACTTTTCGCTTTTAATTATTTAATTAATTTTGCTACACAGTGTTTTTCACCAACGTTTAAATACAAGTGACACTTTTATTAAACTTTTTTTTTAAACTTGGACTCAATAATTATTACCCGTTTAATCCATACAGGCTCGTCATTCCCCTGGATCAGTCGACATCCTGGATAACGAAGGACCGTCCTCCATTGCTCCATACACGACATCAGTAAGTTGCGCAGAGTTGGATCTATCTTGTACAACTCCAAAACGCTCATGACCCATGTATGTAGCAGCGAGTCGTAGGCCTTCTTATAGAATAGAATATAATACTCTTTATTATGTACACCATAAAAATTACAGATATAAGTGTTGAAATTTTACATAGGGTGACACAATGGGCGGTCTTATCGCTAAAAGCTATCTTTTACAGACAACCTTTGGATCGATTAAAGGGAGAAGGAGAGACAATACTCGTACTGCAGGTAGTGGTGTACCATTACCATATACAATAAATACATACATACATAAAGCAATACACTTATCTACAGCGTGTTATGGAAAGGGTATATACATATCCAAGGCACGTATTCTTTTGGTGATAACAAACATGGCACATGGCAACATTTTTTTAATAATACTTATATATTTATAAAGTTAAGAATCATTCATCACTAGACTAAGTCAGTGATCGGTACACGTTTTAATCCTTTCCTAATTTTTTTTAATCCATACGTGCCGCCCGACCCGCCGCGTGTCGGTGCGGCGCCGTGTCGCAGAGCTGTGGCAGGTGTGTACTAGGCGCACAGACAAATGACCCTCGTAGTGCGGTGACACGTTTGTTAGGATTTTAATTTAATAAACTATAGAAATAAAAAAAATATTATCATTTTCAAAGTTATTCTTTTTGAGCTGAAATTTTGTACAGAGATTCTGAACCAGATGCACTCTTCACCCAGTTTGTATGGATACAACCTTTCCGTAACACGCTGTATATAAATATATACAATAATAAATATGAAACAAGAGCAAGAAACTGTATTATGTAATGATGACGTTTAAAGAGTGAGGAAGTGTTGAGTTGGGTGTTGGAGTGTGTATAATCTATCCAGCATGTCGACAGATCCTTGCGAGATCGACGAGCCTGTTGGCTAATGGCCATATCGATAAAGAGTAGCTCCTTAGTACCTCTGGACCCGTTCCTACATCCATTTTGAGAGGCAGACATAATCGAATCACGGTCAATGTGCGTATTAATTTACGCTGTCAAAATGGATGTAACAAGTTTATAGACCGTCTAAAAACGTGATCGGTCTATAATTCTTGGCTTCCGCGGGACTACCTGACTTATGGAGCAGGTGGGGTAACGCTTGTTGTTAGTAACACCGGTAGCGACCCAGACTCTAAGGATGACTGGAAATGAGATGCCAGGCAAGTGTGTGTACTAATTAGCCATTTCAACCAGAAGTTGTTCAGACGGACTGCTCTGCTACGTCTAATGACGTAATTAGTACTGGTTCCTTTTCTAGTATAGTTCCACACACTCGCTCGACATCCAACCAGCCTCAGCGTGACAGCGTGGCTCGCCCATGCACAATGTTTCTGCTCCAGGAAGTCGATGCGCTCTGTGACACGGGACATTTATTCTCGAGGGTTGATTCCAGTCCCCGAGAATGGGCCCCGCCTTACAAAGCGCATCACTCGTGGTGGTGTATTGCCCTCCCTGAAACAGTATAGGTTGCCGATGAACTGGCCCCATTGATACGACGCTCGATCCTGCACTGCCAGGCTGGTACGGCTGGTTTTGGTCGAGTAGCTCCGTCCCAGTTTTTTTTTTAGTATATAATATTTTACATACCTCAGGACTAATTTCTATTGGGATGCCTGGGATATAACTCATTAAAGGTAAGGCGAGCACGAGCTCAGCTCACCATAGCCTGCAAGACGCTCCGTGGCACTATTGATGCACCTGAACTGTATGCTGTGCTGGCTCGTTTCTTTGGCCCAGCCCTGCCGCGGCAGAAACCACAGGCTTGTTAGCTGTGCCTCCATGTCGCATCGTTTCGCGTGCTAAGTCCCCAGTACTTCGCACTCTGGTCGCACTTAATGATCTCTTGGATTCTAATCCAACAAACGATCTGGATGAATGGACGAAGATTTTATTGGCATGCCAGAAATACAGTGAGAGGGATTCATGAAAGTATTGTATTTTTTTTATTGTTTTTATGTTTTTACATGAATTTTATACTTTTATATTTTCTTTTATGTGTATGTGTCTCTGCCTTTAATTAATGTAATTAGTTTAACCGTGTTAATTAAAGTTAAAAATAAATAAATAAATCGAAATAAATAAATGGGGTCCCGGACCTTTTGAATCTTTTTTTGGCGTACGAGGGGCCGAAGCTAACTCACGGCACGAACCGACAATTATTCCTGTATGCACTATGCAAGTTTACCCAAGGACAACCCCCGGTTGGACACGTAGTGTCAAAGGGGCAACATTTCCAGTTTTTACGGCTATCAGAACAATCCCAAAGCCCGGAAAATCAAGATCCCTACCAACACTTATAATATAGTTACTATACTTCCTTTCTCCGAGCACGTTTGCTCTTGCGAATCTCCACTCACGGGACTCGGCCCATAAAGGTTCGGTGGTACGAGAAACAGGGTGTAAAGTTCACTCATCCACCATAGAAAAGGGAGGATCCTCCGACCAGACGGGTGTTGTGTCTAGTGGGTAACTGCCCGACGGTTGATGTCGGAACGGTGTATACATTGCGCGGTAAACTCTGCTTGCGATTGCAATTATACAAAAATTCTCGGTGGGTCTGAACTGTCTGCGGTGGTTTCCCTGTGAGTAGGCTGACTGCTGGCGTCGACCAGGAGAGGTATTATATTCTCTGCTTGTGGACTGGCCGAAAGTGCAGTGTGCTGGGCCAAGGTTACTGATGAGGCTGTGGTTGATGACCAGGAATGCGCGTCCGCTGCATGCTGGTGGTCAGGATACCCGTTGAAGCCGTGGGTGCTGGCTGGCTGTGTGACTCGCCGCTCGAAAGCTTGAGGAAGTGATGATGATGATGACGTCACGCTGAAGTAGCTGCACGAAGGCTGCGCTGACGTTAATACTCGCGGTCACCAGTTTGGTGGTATGAGGAACAGGGTGTAAATTTCACTCATCCACCATAGAAAAGGGAGGGCCCTCCGACCAGATGGGTGTTGTGTTTGGTGGGGCAACTGTCCGACGGTTGCAGTCGCAACGTTGTATTTATCCTAATTGCGCGGTAAACTCTGCTTGCGCGATGCAGGATTTGCGTGACGTCAGTGTGACGCTAAATTTTTTTTTTCCTCGTCAGTGTGCACTCCAGGCGGCCAATAAAGGCAAGCCAAAGATGAGGAACAAGACTTCTCCTGGGAGATAGGGTCCGTGGGGTAGCTACTGCCTAACAGCTCGCCACATGCTGCCCTGCGGGTTCCTGTATCTTTCTTGGTCTGGCTCCTTACTTACATTAGACCTGTTCCGGCAAAGTAAACTCTACCGGCACATACCTAGAGTTCGGAGCGCGCAAGCCCCACCACGACGTCAACGTAGAGATACGGCGGCGGCGGCAGTGGAGTACTGTACTCGGTACAACCCAGGAGTGAAATTCGTACATTACCTATCAGATCTGTGGTAAAATGTAAATTTTACTACGTAGGTAATTTAAGTATTATTTTATAACGGATTTTTCTTCTCGAAAACTACGCGTTTGCTGGCATTTTGCAATAGTGTTCTACATGAAGACATCATCTATACCCTACCTACGCTAAAAAAATTTAAACGTATAATATGAGTTATGGTGTTATTTACGAATTTTTAATAAACAAATTAACCTTCTTTTTGTTACTGCTTCTAATTTTTTGCCATCTATGGGCATCTATGTGAAGTGCAATGTTCTGACTAAACTAATCGCCATAATGCGTCTACTCCCCGCAAGATGGCGCAACAAGGCCATTTTGCCACAATCCGCCACATTAAATTATGAGTATAATCTATCTATTCTTACCTAAAGAACTACAAAATCAATAATATAGTCATTACGTAGTAAAACATATTGTCTTGCTTTTTGAAGCTGTTTTGAGCGACTACATTTTTTATGAAAGCATTATTTTTTTATATTTTTAATAGCAAGCAACACTGATATTGTTGTTGTCTTATGTCAAAATGAAAATAGAGAGGTTAGGAATTAGGAATTGAAAACCATATTTTCTTTTTATTTTGTTGGGGAAATAAAATTAATTGTTACACGCAGACTATACTATTTATTATCAAAAGGTAAAATATATAAGCTTAACACATCAGTACTTATATATAATTCAAATGTTCTCTACATTCAATTTGATTGTTTTTAGATGAACTTTTTGCGAAGAGGTCTAACGCTGCTTTCAATTGGTATCAAGGCGCAATGTAAACAAATCCCACGTAAGTCGTATTACTGTCCTAACTAAACATTAATAACCAAAAAGTACAATTTATCCATAGGGATAAATTGTACTTTTGGTTAAGTATATGTTTAGTCAAGATAATGTTTAACGAAAAATATGTCAGTAACCCCATAGCCATTTTTGGATATGTACAAAAATATCATCGAAGGAATACATTCACATCATATAAGAAATGTTACCTAATGAATTGTTGTGTGCAATTACTGTACCTAGACTAGAAGTAAATAATTGTACTTGTAGAATATCAACATTAAATCATATATTTTATACAAAAAAATTACAACAGTTGAATAACTTATATCATATAACGTATCAAACAGTATAGTGCCATTGATCGGGCAAGCTAATTATTCCACAAACAGTAAAAAAAAGTAAAGTTAAAATTACAGTCAATAAAAATAGACACAAAGAATAGAAACTGCGCTGTAAAGTTAAGTTTTAAAAAATAAAAAACAAGGGTGCCACATTTGATTAATGTAAAGTCTTTCTAAATTCCTCTTGCAAGTATCAATTACAAAATTGAAAGTCACTCTGTATTGAGAAATAAAAAAGTTGTTTTCTCAGAAACAATAAGGCATCTCATACTATCCTCGATTGGTTCTAACTGTCAACTAACTCTCTTAGATAATTTATAAAACTAATTGGTAAATAAATGAACATGCCAAAGTCTAAGTTTTAATAAATGAGGCCTATAGGCTGCATAATTATGTAATATTTGGTTTACTTAAGTACATTCTATTTTAGTTTTAATTCTACCTATCATAGTAGGCCATACTAAAGAGAATTAAAATGATTTTTGATTAGACTATTCTTCATTACTTTTATTGATTTGATTAGCAGCCCCAACTTAACAGTCTACCTGTAACAACATAGGATACCTGTTATTTATTATTGCTCACCAACAGCAGTTTAACAACACTATTGAAATAGTGTTGCTAAACTGGAACCCCTTTGACCTTCAGGATACGGAATCAAGACTGTTTGAAAATGCTTTGATGCATTGACATTTTAATATAAACCTCTTAAAACTGTCAGTCTGTGATGTTCTGTGTATTTTGTGAGCCTCTACACAAACCAACCTTTTCTTTATTTCTGGTGCTTGGATCTCCACTTCAAGTCTAGCACAGACCTATCGTTTTTATTAGTAAGTAGTGCACATTCAATCGTTCCAAATATGGCAACATGCAAGCGACAGTCGGCACTCACGCAAATGACACCCAAAAAAATTAGGTGCGCCGATTATAGCCACACATTTCGCCAAAATCCGAACCCGTTCGATAGCATCACAAGCAAGTATATAGGAAATTGCACATAACTGTCAAATATAGCGGACTATCGACATCTGCATCTCACTGCAGCTGCGACTACCATCGCACAAAATCGAACCTAATAACTGGCTTCTTAAGCTCTATATTTGCTTGATGTGTAGTCGTACAATAATATTTTCAAGGATTTGTCGCGCGCCTGTCATTTGGACCCCTTCCGCGTGGACACGGATTAAGTCCCCGGGGATCGGTACGGTCCACAAAAAAGATATTGTGTTACATATTTTGAGGAAAGATAACTGTACTTTTGTTTTTGAGTGTTTGAGTTAGTGATTACGTGTTCAAATTGTTGGCGGCGGCGGACGTAATGCAACACTGTTGGGTTGTTGTGATCTTGGAATGGTGTTATATTTAAATTTACTTACACACTTTTCTCTGTAACAAAAACATACCGCATATATTTTCTGAATAAATAAACATGATTTCTCGCTATATTTTCAATTACCTATTGCTATTACAAGATAAATCAATGGTTTCATTTACATTTGCCCACCACCTCATTAACTACTTTGTTTTAATTAATTAACTACTATGGGTAAGCCATAGTAGTTAATTAAAACAAAGTAGTTAATTTCGCTCTCTCTAAACTTTTTTCTGTCAGTGGCTCTAATTTTATTTCTTCGCTACTAAACCTTTGTTTTTAAAAGCCTGCTAGTAATTATTCAACAAGCTCAATTCTTGCATATCTCTGAAAAATCAGGATATACTCACATTTAAAATCTATGTTCCATCCATATTATTTACTTTTCTGCCAACCACACGTATCAAAAGTGCGAAGGGTTGCGGTGAGTCAGCAGATCGCACTGACCGCAACTGCGCATGGTTCCCGTAATCTCGACCATTCGGCCATCCCCATTCACACTTGCGGCCATTGTCCCGAACTCGTGTGACTTGGTGTTTCTATTTACTCAACAATCTGCCTTTATCACTTTCAAATCAAATTTGGCTGAAATTGTATGGACTCATGAATTTATAATGTCTAAAGAATTGATTTGAATAAAGATACGACAGCGATCTTAAATAGTCCATCGGCAATTTGTTGAATAACAAGACAATTAGCGATGATAGATGGTCGCCGAATAGCTCTAGCTAATAGCTTCTAGCTTAAATAATTTACCACAATTGATTTATTTCAAATAACTTTCGACACTAAATGCTCAAAGTACTCTTGACTTGATTATTTTTATTCAATTCCAATAAATGCGTGCACTTTGAAACAGTATTTCTGAGACAGCATTGTATAAAACACACATTTTTGCCAAATTATTCTCTCCACAATATATCTAACTGTTCATCAGTTTGCAATCCTTTGACACAACTGTCTAATGACAAAACCACAATGCTCCATGAAGGCGTAACGTGGGACCTCCCCGTGGGAGAGTTTCTCATAGAAAGCGTCCGGGAATCAATGCCTTACCCTCGATCGCCTCACTCAAGACCGCTCCAGCAAACATTACCTTTTTATTTACATCTACGGAAGTTGCTATCTACAATGTCTAATGATTGTGGGACAGCTTTATCTGCGATGTTTTCGGATGCTACACCTACATTTCATTTCTTTTGGTCAAGTTTTATTTAGATACCGTTTTTGAAATCCTTTCATAAATCGCTTTCAAGTAGCGTAGAGGCAACTTAAGTATTAAAAAAATATATACAATCATCGGACTGCCGACAGAAGCGAAAACTTATCGCTCGACGCTTCTATAATATACGTATACTCGTATAATATATGTTATAAAGAAGTTTTCACTTCAATAAAATACTGATTATCTAATACACAATTTAAACAATGCACAGTAGGTATACACAAATTAAACTTTTCACGTGGTTAATTTAACTTCACTTGCTGCTACTCCAGCATATCGGCGCGGGCATGTCGGTAACGCGAGCCCATAAGTTTTTCCCCTACCAAAACGCGCCGAAAGAAGTTTTCACTTCAGTAATTTTAGTTACTTCAGTGGGGAAAGCTCTACCTAAATAAATCTAAAGATTCTTCAGAAATAGCCTAGCCTTTATAACTTTTTCCCAAATTCAATATTTTGAACAAATACGGCAGAACTTAAGCAAATCATAACGGATCCTTCTGGGAAAATATGAGTTTTGTATGAAAGGCAAACAGACGCTGCGTAATAGTCGCGAGGGATTAGCGAATGATAAATTCCTGTTATTTGTTACAACTGAGCTTTCTTTGTCGAGTGGATGCATGACAATTGCGAAAGGCTTGGGATCGGGATGCGTACAGTGGATCTGGGTGCTGTAAGTATGTATTATCATTTATCAGTTTTGTGATAGAATTGTGTTAGGTTTTCTAAATCCTTGAACCTAGAGATTAGTTTGAGACTGTTCAATATTTTGGTCTAATCCAGAATTTGCCAGATTTGCGTTTTTTTTTAAATCGTATTTTCCGTACAAACCTCTAAATAATTGCCAACGTTATGGAGGGACTGCTGGGTATCGTTTCCTACGTTTTAACTTGTTTTTTTTTTTCTGGTACTAAAAGTAATATTGATTTTCAAAATCTTGTAATTTCTTAGTCCCTAGGGAATCCTTCAAGTTCCCTGAAACAAGATGTTATTTTTTGCACCCTTTTGGAATCTTAGACGCACATCAATTGCCATTTACAATCAAAGAATGTCTTTCTCCCGGGGTCCAGAATCTTGCACATTTTGCTGATTGTTATCATCACCACCAGTTATTAATGTTATTCTTACACAAATATGATTTACAGCGTTTCCCAGAACGACAAAGCTGGTTGGTAACTCTTGCCTATTGTATTTGCTGTCCCCGGTTTTTTCTCGGCCTCTGCGATTGTAACAAGAGTCATGCTGTCAGAAAGGAATCGTTTTAAGTCCGTGTGTCCGTCATCTGTGGACAATGCCCACTATTAGCGGATTATAATCCGCAAAAAGAGCAGGTACTGTCGTGTGGACCACGGACTGTGGTCCAAGTGATGCGATGCTTGTGGTAGATGTACGATTGATTGCGTACATAATTAACATTCAATATATTCGTTCTCATATAATGTTTTTCAGTTATAAAACTAAGCTATATGTTGTAGCTTTTAGCTTCATTAGGCATTTTTCTTACATTACAATTAACCACATCGGCTTGTTCACATTACTATAAGCAAAAGTATTGTTTACATGAAATCCTTAATTTGTTTTGCAAGCTATGCTAGTAATTCCTAGGTTCTAGCAAAGTCTACCCCACATATCGCTTCCTCCTATCCCTTGCGTCGTAATATTTGCTTGCATTAGCAGATGCAAGGTTGTCAATGCTCGTCATCGTCCCACGGGATCTGTCGATTATCCCAAACAATAACATGCAGTACTGACCGAAACGTGACCAGTCTTCAGGGAGTCACTTGCTGTTGCGTTTGTTATTCTAAGCTGTGCACAAATACTACCAATTTCTGCTCCTTTTGCTTCCCAGAAAGAACACAATTAATTCAGAAATGTGGTCGAAGAATGTATGTGATTACGTTACTCCTGTTTGTGGTTTAAATTAAAATTTCTCACTTCGCCTTTGTGCGTTCAAAAGGAGCAAAACGAAGCTCACAGTGTCCTTTCTTAGCTGTTAAATGAAATAAATTGTTCCATTTAACATTCCTATCGTAGCTCGGCAAATCTGTCTATATCAATGCCTCTTGTCCATTTGTCTAAGCGTTTAAATAAATTTTACCATTTAAATAGATTGAGCTGACATTTTCACTAGGCTTGGACTATTTTGGCTATTGAAAACTGGTCATTATCTTCCTCTCACGGGTCTTTTCTCAAGACAGGACGTCTTTTAGCTAATTTGATGCTGAACGACTTAGGTCTAACTAGCAGAGACTCCTGAAAATGTTTTCTGTAACAAAGGTATACGATCAAATTTAAAATCATCTAATCGTGTGGTGTTTTTCTATCGTGTTTGGAACTAAATACTCTCAAGGTATTCTAAACATTGTACCAAAGTTTATTATTAAATTCCTTTTACCGTTCACTCCACATGCATCCACACAAGTTCCCACATTTCGCACAAGCTCTTCCTGTACAAAAGCACAAACTGGCCAGCTACACTGACGTGTCAATCAACCCGCCACGCAAAACGCAGGCTTATATGAATCGAATCGCGAGCCTCCACAATGCCCACAATTGATACAATGTATTACGGGAACGCCTCGAAACCTCCGTCAATACCAAATAACTGTTTTATTTTAGCCCTTTTTTGGTCCTTCAGTACGTACCACCATATTTTGCGTTATCTACATCACTTATTTCAACTACATAAGGTTCAATATCGTATAGCGTTGTGGATCGTGTGTTTTGGATGTTTGGACCAAATCTTCATTGAAAGGTTAATCCCGTATGACAATGAGTCCTTAGCACCTGCTTTTTATTGTGAAATTTGGGCATTTTGAGTTTGTAACGGTATGCAAAGATGGTTTCGATTATTTTGACAATACTGCACTGTGTGCATGAGATTATTTTTGAAAAAACTAGGTACGCTGGGGATTACCAGCATGAGTTTCCATAAACTATGAAATTATTATTCATTGCAGATTTCAGCAAGGTTTTGCAAGCTCCTGCATTGGGTATCCTAAAAGTATTGTTTTAATTTTAATATTATTTAAGATCTATGTGCACAACATAACTGATTTAAATATTATAATATCTAAGGCGTTGTTAAGAACCTATACTACCTCAAATGGCTTAGCATGATCCTCCGTTATGTCGAAAATACTGCAGCACTAATTTTGAAATAAATATATTATTAGGTATGGTAAAGTTGAGGATTCATGTTAAGTACTTTGTTTGACGAAGACACGATTCCATAAAATTTTCTCTATAGAAAAAAAATCCAAAGTTACCTCCAAACCGAACAATAAACCGCTCGTATTCAAAAAATACTTCAAATTAGATAATTAAACTTTTCATATTAACTGAACTATAAAGCAGGCCTTAAGTTTTTTTTTAATTACCATTATTTTTACCGTAAAAAGAAACAAACTAAACTATCGGTGCCTTGGAGTCTTCTCCCTGCCACCCTGTCTCGCTTGATCGCGTACCGCCAGCAGTAGGTGCGAGCGAGATAAAGAATGAGGTGGCGCTGAGGTAGTATAGACTCCTAAGTAAATTTTAAAATAAAAGAAGAAAACAAAAATACGTTATTATTCTTAGCATGAAACAATACTATTCTAATTACTAACATGTTTTTTTTTAAACTTACCTCGTTCTAAATCAATTTCTATAGCAAGCCGTGAAGGATTTACTTGCAATATAACGCCTTATGCATAACGAATCATAAATTGATATTCGTCTTCATCGATAAGTTCCAGCACTCCCGGCTGTGCCAGTCTTCGCCCCAGCAGTTGTCCAGCCGATGGGTCTGCTGGCCAGGGCGATGGCATCGCTCAGCCAGATGCACAGGACAGGACCACACATCAAGTCACGGAAGTCTAGGAATCCACTCAATGGAAATCCTTTTGCCAAGGTATTTTAACAAACAATTTTTCATTCGCTCATACGAGTTCAACCGACACATATGGGTGTATTTAATTAAATTCAAGAAGTATGTTCGATGGAAAAAAAGAGATGGAATGAAAAATGAAAATTGGATGGATTGGATGGATGAAATGAGTACCTACATATTTACATAAGAGGAAGTCTGAAAGTGGCACCGGTGACTGAAAAGATATGCGGAAATCGGTTGTCATGGTATGGGCATGTGATGCGGAGGAGTGAGGAAAATTATGAGTATGGATGTCGATGACTATAAAAGTAGGGGACGAACAAAGAAACGATGGATGGACTGTGTGAAAGATGATATGGCTAGAATAGGGGTGACTACCGAGATGACGACTAATAGAGAAGTATGGAAGAAAGGGACATGTTGCGCCGACCACAAATAAATCGGGATAAGGGCAGGAGTATGATGATGATAACGTATGCCCGATGGGACATCACACATAATTTCTCAGGCGCCTTAGGGAATGACTTATCAAAAAAACCGGGTAAGGGTATTTTTAATATCGTGCGGAATCACGCTCCGCGTCCCGCCAAAGTGACAAAGGTTACGCGTGCGGGGCAATCCCGCATGCGTGATGAAATCCGCACGATATTAAAAACACCCTTACCCGGTTTTTTTGATAAGTCCCTACCCTAAGTGCGTGTTGGACCACGCACAATGCAGGGTTCATCCCAACTGGGATGAATTTATCCCTATTATGTTGTCCCACACATCGATATACACCACAGTCAATTTTCTAACTGCAAATCTAAGATTCTAGTCGCATTTTTGTTTTTGTGTTGTAACTACAAATTAATGAATTTCAGTGTTTTTCCTTTACCTACTTGTGCTGTAAGACCTTGTTCCTTGCCAAATTTCAAGATTCTAGGTCAACGGGAAGTACCCTATAGGATTTGATTTACTTGCGAGTATCAAAATATGTCACATAAATCGCCGTATTTTTTTATTGTGTTGACTTAGAAGCTTGATTTTTTTAGTGCTCCAAGGGACCATAGATTTACGTATTTGATATTAATTTCAAGTTGATAACTCCACGCGTACCTGAGAAAAAGGGTCTTGACAGACAGACGGACAACCAAGTGATCCTATATGGGTTTGTTTTGAGGTACGGAACCCTAAAAACGACGATACCACTAACTTATACTTATAAACACACGTAGTAACTTCAAACATTCCACTGTAACTCTCTTAGAGGAAGAGTCCGAAAAAAAATGACGCCACTCACTTTTACTTAGAATTCTACGTACTAACTGCCACGTCGGATTAGGTTGTGCGTTGTGTGTCAGTAAACTAATGTTTTTAAGAGTTTTATTAAAACAGTCATCGTTGCATTCAAATTGAGTTCAAATAATAGTACATTACTGCAGCGACCTGCAATAGGGGCACTGATGGACGAACGTGAAAAACCATCCATCAATACGTGGTTGCGAAGGCCTGTGTATTAGTGCTTCTCTCAAATAATGCGCGGAAATTCAAACAAAGTAAATTATTTATAGTATTTGCAAGCAAGTTCGAAGTTTTAATCAAACCTTTGATAAGTTACCTCCTTGGTTTCCATGTTTCGGAGTAAAAGATCGTTCCATTTTTAACACACTTTTATTAGGTTCATACGTAAGTTAGTATGTATGTAACGGAAACCTTGAACTTGATTTTCGACCACTTTAAAGATCTTCAGGATTTTTTTTTTTTGTTTTGTGTCCGGCCCCTTCCCGAATCAAATCTCGGAACAAAAGACATCAACGTGCGTACAAGAATTGAGGATGATTTAAATAATTTATTTTTTATTTCCTCCTGATACATATTTATAAATATTGTTTCAGAGTATGTCTTTACGTTATGACAAAATAAATACATTGGTTCACTAAGTAAATTATAGTAATTACTTCGATTGATGTAGCGGGTACCCGAGGCCGTCACAGAAAATCAAAATTGATGAGTTTGACAAATAAAAGAAGGAACCCAGTGGAAATGATGGAATAATAAGACATTTTTAACACACTTTTATTAGCTTCATACGTATGTTAGTATGTATTTAACGAAAACTTTGAACTTGATTTTCGACCGCTTCAAAACATCTGATTAATTTAAAATATTGCACACTTATCAAGGACCGATGACAATACAATAATTTAATAAGTTTAAAAAAAAATGTTTAATATTTAATAAAAAAACACGCTATAATAGAAAAGCAAACTAAAAAAGTAGAAAATAAATAATAGTTTAAAAAACTAAAAACACGCTTTAATAGAAAACTAAACTAAAAAGTAGAAAATAATTTGAAATAAGTTTGAAATAATAATAGTGATTAACAAGAAATTTATGTTATCATGAAAAAGCGTGGGGTGCTTGGTGTAAATTAGCTTCGTAATTTAGTTTTCTATTAAAGCGTGTTTTTAGTTTTTAAACTATTATTTATTAAATAACATGACAGATAAATCACGACAATGGATTTTCATACAACTTTTGGTGGCCGCTGCTCGCATGTATTTGGCCAGTACAGCAATTTCGATTTATCTCGAAGAAGGCTGTCAAAATATTGCTCGAATTCCCAAGCATGTTTGAGAAAATTTACGTGTAGCATAATGTATTTTCAGGGCGTAGTATTAAAGACAGTAATAAAGAAACCAAAGAAGCCCAACTCTGCGAACCGAAAGTGCGTGTTAGTGCGGCTGTCCAACGGCAAGGAGATGGTGGCGTACGTGCCCGGCATCGGACACAACCTGCAGGAGCACAACATTGTACTCGTCAGGGTGGGCAGGTGAGGGAGCTTCATATCTATAATTCTATACATACAATAAAATCGTAGCGAAGTCAAAACTATACATTGCATATTTTTGGAAAACAGTCATTGTTACGAGGTCTGGAAATTATTCTAATGCCAAAAATATAGTTTTTAGAATGCTTGTCTAAATGTATGTTTCAGCATCACGCAAATACTACCGGATAGATTCTGTTCGAATTTTGCCTAGATATTCCATAAAAGTCTGGTCGGTTTGTAGGCTATCAATTATCACGCTATTTGCTGTGGGGGATTATTAATATTGCATTATGTTTGTCTTCCTCTATAGTTTATCGCAAATTGTCAAAAGACGAGCCAAACGGTTAAAACATTGCAGATAGTGTTGCAGATTTAACCTTTTAAATGATTATGCGGGTGTCGACCTCAGGACAAGCTGCTTCTCACACGAACAACTCTGTGTCTATTCTGTAAAAACTGTTTTTTTTTTTTTCGAAATAACAGATTTTTACAAAGTAGACCGGCTGAACGTCGATTGCTCCCGCGCCGCGTCACCAGTCTTGAATCTCTGTATATTTTGACTGCTGAGACCAAAAGTACTAACGTAGTGACAAGGAAGTTCTATAAAGATGACCTGTTATTTTAGTATATAGTGGTTTCAAACGACTTCCAAGCGAACGAAGTCGCGGGTAGAAACTAGTTCAAAATAATATATTAATGCCATTCTGTAAAAAATCGCACCGTGAAATCTTAGGTGAAGTGAGTTAGTGAGCCATTATTCGACCTGAATGATGCTAGGGATTGGCAGCTCACTTCAAGCTCACCTTACTTAAGTTATCACGGTGAGTTTTTTGCAGAATAGACCGGCAGTTCTTCTTCTCTAAGAGCAAGGTTACACGCTCAGTTTGGCGTCAGTCTGGTTCATCAGTCTGGTCAGAATAATCGAAGAATGATCGTGTAACCCACGGATTGACAGACTGATGGTTCAGACTGATGAAAATTAAATAATTTTCTAAATTTTCCTAATTTTTAAATTTAAAGTCCGGTTTGAATGATGAATGACTGATGGGAGAATGATCGTGTAACCTGCTCGTATCCTTCTCGCGCCAGTCACCGTCAGCGACGCAATGCAGAAGGACGAGTCAAGCGCCGTCCCCAGCCCCCCCCCCCCCCCCCCCCCCCCCCCCCCACCAGATCGAAAAGATTTCATCATCCGAAGTCTAACGTAACGAGCCGTGTCTAACGAGCTACTGCTGAGCATGAGGTCCTGGGTTCGATTCCCAGGTCGGGCAAAGTGTTACTGGGATATTCCATTAGGATTTTTTCAGTAGCAGCCTGGAGTCTGGATTTGTGCCCGGATGATGGCAATAGGCTCGCCCCCTATTACATATGGGACTTAAACATAACTGGCGAAATGTGGGTGTACTATAAGTACACCTCTGCCTAACCCTTCGGAGATTACAGGCGTGATGTTATGTTATGTTCGAAGTCTAACGTCCACTGGCGTACTTTTCATCAGTTTGCTGTCAGTCTAGATTGACCGTGTAACCGTGAAAATCATCCATCATTCTGGCTTCAGTCAAGTTAATCCAGACTGATAGACTAAACTGACGCCAAACTGAGCGTGTAACCTTGCTCTAAGAGAATAGCCCATGTCGATGTCGTGGAGCAAGTACTTGTCAGGGAGCGAGGTGGCAGGGTTCGCTTGCCTTCACTCTTCAGTCACTACGTATCGGAGGTATTACGCTTAGGCCACAAGCCACAACCCCGTGCTGAAGTTAAATAAATCATTGATGTGTTGACATCAAAAGCTGTTTTAGATATTAAAATCATTAGCGGGACATGCAGTCGAAGGATTGCCTCTAGAATGAGTCGCTATAACGTATTGGAATCCTAAGCCCTTTTATAGTGAATGTTGCCTTCTATTTATAATCATTGATACAAGATAGGTACCTACTTTACTTGTGGTAACATGAGTAATATGTAACAAAGTAAGCGTGCATTTTATATACCTCCTGTACACAGTATGATGTTATTTTCAATATTACGTACTAGACAAGATTCAAAGAATTGAGAACTGACATTTTTATTTACACAAAAACCAAAAATATGCAATCACGGTATAAAAAATGTGGTCAATACTCAATATATTTATTACATTCCACAATGTGGACGTAGGTGGTTGTTTATTTCTAGTCCTAATGTCCGCATCATCACATTCCAGGTTGAAGGACTGTCCCGGAGTGAAGCTAAAATGCGTGCGCGGCAAGTACGACCTCCCACATGTGATCAAGCAAAAAGTGTAACCTCTAGCTCTAGTGCCCCTAGTACAATATAGTGATAGTCTAAGAACATAACGAGGTTTTATTAAGAACTGCAAAGCTGCGCACTTAAGAGCGGGCAACCCGACATACTTTTCATACAAACGCTCGTACGTGATTATGGCGTTGTAACACATTTTTTTTTGAATTTTTGAACCAATAAGTATCTTGTGCACTATATCTAGGTTTCTATGCAAGCAAAAAATATTTTTTTTGTAAAAACAAATTCAGTATAAGCCTGCAAAAATCTGCTTTTTTGCACAAATCTCACCTGAACTTTGGCCATTCATAATGTACTCAAAAATTGTAAATGTAAAGAAAACATTACGATAGAAACCTTGCAAATGTAATGGAGATTCTAAATGATCAACATTTATTTCACAAACTGGTAAGGCTTACTCAAAACAACGTATTACCTGGAATAAGTTTTATAAAAATTACGCACATTATTTTTCGTCAATGTTATCGCGTTCTCACTTGTTTGTTAATAGTTTTCACTTGCGCTGGATGAAACAACAAACTTTTCGACCATGCTCGCGTTGACGATAGGCGGACCGGGAAGGGCCCTCTTAAGTCATTTCCATCAAATATTTTTTTCATGACAAGCCAACTTTAACTTTCATATTTATTATTAGTAGGGATTAAAAATTAAGCTCTCTGGTAAATTACCGGTAGATTAAGCAGCTTAGGGCAATCCCAAACTCATTAGTCGTTCAAAATATAACGGGAATGATAAAACTAGAAAATAACAAACTTTCTTCGTTATTTATATTCATATAAAGTGAAATGATATCGCGCTTGGTAACAAATTAAATAACACGGGATGTAGTTATATTCGCGGATACTTTAATTCTATTGGATAACACTCCCTCGCGGGAAGGTGCGCTTGCGCAAGTCACGCCTGTTGAAAGACGCATCTAAACATATTTACACATCAAATTATGTAATAATAGAATCGGCGCGCGACTTCGTCCGAGTGCAATTTTAAACATTATCTTATGGCAACAGCGTAGCTTTCGATTGTGAAAGAATATTTGTAATAGATTCAGTGCTTCCAGAGATTTCCTCTACAAACATAAACTACCAATTTTACCTCTTTATAATATTAGTTTAGATAAAAATGTTCTTTTTAAATACCCAATTATTCGTAGTCATTGATTCTTAAATAATTTGAAACGAATTGAAAGATACAAGTATAAGAATTTTGATCTGCAATTTGCTAAACACACTTCGTATCGTGTTAGAGCTTATTGTATTTAGGTACGTTTTCCAGAAGATCAGTGTTATTAGGCTTATTAAAAAAGAAAAATGCTTAAGTTATAGAATTCATTTTAATTCGTGTTATTAAATTAGGACAGTTTTTACTTAAACTATTTACATTAAGTTATTCTTAAATTACAATCGTTATATACAAGCTTACAAACACAACTCTTATGTATCTATAAATTAATTTAAATAATTGCACAATACTACTACAGAGGTAGATAATAGTTTTACAAACATCTAGTTAAACAAGCTTAAATCTATTTAGATTGCACAGTCTTTTAATAGGAACATAATTTACAAACTTATTCTAAACGTCAACATAGGCACGATTGCTGACAGCGACCACAAACTCTTGTACTTAAGGCTGCGTTTAGTGCAGCAACTTCTTTTCTCAAATAACTGACTTTGAGAGCTAAGTGAATCTCTCTCAGCTTCCTCCTGTCTCTGCTCTGCTTGGCTGCGTAGTTGTTCCTGTCCCTCTGGCGCCGGTAGGCGTCGCCGGGCGCGTGGGCGCGCGCGGGCCGCACGGCGCGGCGCATGCGCGGGTTGTGGCCGAGCAAGGCGCCGCCATTTTTCTCCGCCATCACTCTTAACGCGTTCCTTTCAAACTCTTGAAAGCCCGGGTCATCGGACAGCGAGTCTGCGTCGATCATGTGATAGGGCCTCTTCGCTGGAGCTTCTGTCGGTGACGCCGGCGGTGATAACGCCACGTGACGCGACGTCATCAGGCTGAATGACACAGAATCGTGTCCCGAAGAACTGCCTCCAGGAGAAATTTGTCCAACAGGCGCGTAATACCCATTGTAGGGTATAAAATCTGGTCGCACTGTCAACTGCGGTGCGTAAAACTCTCTTGAATACGGAAACTGTGTTTCTGTGACGGCTGGCTTCGATAAGTCCAAAGCGGCGTCGTCAGCGTACGGGGTCCACAGAGCCATGTTTGCGTGTGCGGCGCTTGGGGTGCGAGCGGGGAATGATGCGAAGGGGTGTGAGGACGCTGTTTTATGCGAAGGGGCGGAGCTCGCTGGGAGCGCACGAGGGGTGGGGTCACGGTCGCCCCTAATAACGGAACTGCGGGAGAAAACAATGGGGTGAATAGTAGTGTGCAAATAAGTTTGTAGTGCAATGTGTTGTGTACTGTGTAGGTATGTGCCGACTGTTATTCAAAATGTTTGTTGCGTGTGTTATTGTTCTTTACCGGGAAGTAGATAGGTTCATTCGGTTGCCAAATACTGCTAAACATAATATCAACTGCTCTAGAAAAAACACATTGGTTTCTGTTTAAAGTAAAATGATTTTTTTTGAATAAATTAAAATAAATAAGAAAATCAATAATCTATACAAATCAATAAAATTTAAGTGTCTGTTTGTATTATTAAAATAACAGCTTTTTACTAAATGCATATAAAAGTAGGTACTTATAGTAAATAAACTTCTTGTTTTTACTGTCTGTTTGTTCCGCCTGATCTCCAAAACTGCTGGACCGATGTTGACAAGACTTTCACTGACAGATAGCTGATATTATAAGAAATAACTTAGGCTACTTTTATTTTAGATAAAGCCGCGAGGTCGCGGGCAGCAGCTAGTTTGCGAATCATTTCATAAGTTTAATGTAGTTTCAAATCAACATTAAATTGCTTATAGGCACTTGCACTAATCAACAACACATTACCGTTATTTTGCAATAGTAAGTAAACAAATATTAAAATATTTGTACATCATTTACAGCACGTAAATGATGTAAAAACATTTGGTTCATATCAATTAGCTAATCACTTTGTTTTTCACCTCATGTTTAGTTATCTGCGCAAATGACCAAGTTAGTCATCATTATCTTTGTAATCCGGTAATAGCTTTACGTCTCAGGACGTAAACAACTTTTGACGTCAACACTTTTGTAATGAGCTTTGAAGATATCTACCTAATTATGTTTAAAAGTTGCTATGTCTTGCTAGTTGGTACGAACCTATATGAGTGATGCATGAAGAGCTTAGAATCTAAGCTCTATGCATCAATGAATAGTTATCATATAGGTAAATAACTTAAAGGACCAGATTCTAGACTTTATTTAAACATGACTTGATATTTTTTATTCGTCAAAGATTTATATGAATAAAAAAATATCAAGTCATGTTTAAATAAAGTCTAGAATCTGGTCCTTTAAGTTATTTTTGGTCCTATCATCCTATGACATATCAACATAAATATTTAATATTCAACACAGTCAATATTTTCCTTATAGGTACATATTATTAAAGAAAGTTTGCGTCTCGCTTTAAAACGAAGACAGATAAAATTATGCAACGACAAACTTCCCACACGTACCTACCTACTTAAAGAAACTACCTATTTCTGAAACAACATAAACAATAACATGCAAATAAAGCAACAAAACGTTTAGGTACAGTCACAACATTACCTAACAACTAGTACAAGGGCACGCGACCACAGCCTACCTGCCGCGCCGCACTACGGTCTCGACCATAAACACCCGTTTATAATACGGGTGCATTATTTTACACTGTAATCTAAAAAAGGTAGCCATTTTTATGACAACTTTTACGAAAGTATCTTTTCGAGATTAGAAATAGTGGATTAAAATTTGCTCAAATGTAAATAGTAATGATTTATTGTAACCGCTCATGAAGGCGGCAAATTAATTCCGGTTTTGTTTAAGTTATTTAGAAGATTAGTATGGTAGGAATTAAGTTCACAATTAGAGCCCGCATAGGATAATGCTGTGTTCAATATTTTTTGGCTTTCGGTGTATTAAACGTATTTCGTTTGTGGATTACATCGGTATCAGGAATTTTACTAGAAAATTGTAAGTCTCCCAGTTTATGCTACTAACAGTTGCATATTTTTTTAATCAAAATGAGTAACTGATAACTGTAGAGAATGAGGGTAGAAGGACCAAACTTGAGGCGACACTTTTAAAATATTCGCCCCGATCGACCAAGTACTTTAAAATTTAATTGTTGTAGTAACCTATCCAAAAATCTTGTCTTCTTAATATCGGAACTTATATTATTGTCTTCTTAATATCGGGACTAAGTTCAATGCGGACGTTTAAAAATTAACTATTAGCTTCACGTATACTTCCAAATAATTTAAAATCGTCATATCATGGAAAAAAAATCCTTTGAATAATCTTAGTAACATATCCCTATTCACCGGACCACCGTGACATCATAATCGCAGTAAAGAGTTACATGCACAATGCGCCTGCCGGACGACAGTTGCGACATTATTGTCGCATGGCCGACCTAATGTGCGCTGTGTCGTGGACATGCGCGTGAGTGGACAACTGAGATGTTACGGAAATGATTTGTATGAATATTGTTATTGATATAATAGATCGGACAGTCCGTCGGTGGCTAATTGAAAATCTGTTGTCCGGTTAAATGTATTTTTGGGAAGCGTTTAGGAACTACTTGACTAGTCATTCTCACAGAACTCCATATATAATATTTTTTTATAAAGTTATGCATACAATCACAAAATAGTGTCATTTCGTGAAGCTGTATTTTAAAGACAATTATGCGATAGCATAAGCAAGAAGTAGAACAATGTTTGTGTATCTACTAGATACTTATGTAGTAGATACACAAACATTGTTCTACTTCATATTTTTTCTAATTCGACCTTTATGGTTTTTCTACAGGTACATTATGTAGATACTGCATATTTAGGCTAAAATTTGGAGTCATCCCAACGCGGCAACGATTAGTTAGATCATTTCCGTGGGCTATTAAAATAAAATTAAAACGCTCAATCAACAGTTGCCTCAAGCTGTGCCCGGAACTGTAACTTCATCAATCTCTCACACAATAGTGCTGCATGGCGTCCGGTGGATGGGTTGCCGTCCCACGACGCCCACTGCTGGACAACGTGATCGCCCAGTGTCATCGTGTAGCGGGAATTGGTGCAGTTGCGGCGTAATTATACTTGTAGGTATTTCCTGTGGTTCTCTAATAGGACTTTAACAATATCAATGGCAAATGCAAAACTGCTTTTGAAATGCAAACAGGAATGTTTGTCAAACTGAAAAACTACTTATTAAATTGCTAGCTCTGTAAAGTTGGTAAGTCCAGCTAATAAAGAGATAGATAAGCAACTGTTTCAAAAATCAAACAATCATTTAAGACTGAAATTTAGGTCCTTTATGTAGTTTGAAAAGTAGCATAGGTACCCAGCTGATGAGCCTGTACCACCTTGCCTTGCCCTGATTTGGGCTTTTTTTGATTGTTTTTATCTAGCTGGCCCCCCTGAGCCATAGCATCGACACCGGTGCCGCAGTGTAGACTGTTAGCTTGTTGAATGTACCTACGAGTACCTGTCTAATCGAATGAAAATATTTGAATAATATAAGTGAACTTAAATTTTTGTAAACGCACCCACGATACAGGAGAAATTCCTAGTGTGGGGAAACGTTTTTAAAAAAAGAGAAAGAAGGAAGAAGAAGAATAAGTCGATTTTTTCAAATTAAGAGTCATAACTATTGTTTGTAAAGTGCTCAACGAAGTATGTTTTGTTTAATATTAAGCTTTTCGGAGTTTTGCCAGTGCCACAGCACAGTTTAATATCCATATAAAAGTTATTAGCAAGCGAGTCGGTTAACGGGTTAAGTGCTTCTTTGCTGACCCTACATGAAAGTCGCTTTTGATAAGTTAAGCCAGCTGAGAACAACTACAGGAGACGCTAGACAGGCCTTCCAGTGAGTCCATGCAACTGAATTTAACTGAAACTCACATTTGCACGGAACTCACGCGTATTTGTTCTGCAATACTTACTTGAGTTTATAAGTAGGTAAGTACCTACATAACGCACAATCCTGTATATACTATGGAAATTCTTTAATTTGGTACCTATACTTACTACATACTTTCCCTTGGAAATACTTACTAAGGATAGAAAAAACCTTTCGAATGTAATTTATGTTGTACCTACTATCAAAAGTTTTTTGAAAATAAATTCATAATTTGGAAAGTACCTACATTAAAAGAAGTAGGTATCTCCAATAAAACTTTGAAGTCTCTAATAACGGAGGGGCCCGCTGGATGGAAACCGAAATTAAATGCCATTTCTGTCTTTGAAGCGGAGGTACCTACTCTGTAACCTGCCTGTTTTTTTTTTTTAATTTCTGATCTTAATTTTGATTTTAATTTTGTTGTTTTTAATTTTTAATTTGATTTGAATTTTGTTTTATTATTATTTTAATTTGAATTCAATAAGTTTGCGATTTTATTTTATTTTATTTTGTATTATGACATGAAAATTTTACCTATGATATTAATCTGTAATAAATGATTTGATTTGATTTTTGATTTGAATAAGTAGGAATATTTTCGTTCGATTAGACAGGCACATTCAACGAGCTAAACAGTCTACACCAGTTTTGTTGGTGTGGCTCAGGGGAGCCAGCTAGATACAAACATATTATGCATTTTTGTTGAGCTCTCTCATTTAATATAACATAACAATTCTATTCTATCATAGTACATAGAATAATAACAGTAGGTATTTTTTATCGCCCCTATATCCCAAATATTACATAAGCTGCGCCCCTTCGATGAGGGGTGTCGCAACTATTGACAGCACGTTGACAATCCAGGAAAGTCCAATATTTATCAATTAACTAGTAACACCGTAAAATAAGCCTTATCTAGAAGAGATAAGGTTTTTTTTTGTAGAACCTACGGTAGTTGGGATATTGGTAAGGTCACAGATGCTCAATGATATTGATTTATTCGACAATTTAATGTTATTTTTACTGTCACGTGTGGGTCGCTCGCGCCTTTTATGGAGCTAAACGGGATCCTGCACGGTGTGATTGTATAATGAAGGTACCGTTTGAAGACGAGGGTGTTCTAGGGACGATGGTGACCAAGTAGGAAGCTTTAGCGTAGGTAGGTATCTAATATTAATATCTGAGCTATAACTTAAAACATGCAATAACCTTGCATCGAATTAGCATTTTTACAGGCTGATTAAACATCATGATTATTGTATTGTGTAAAGATATTGCCAGATATAGGTATAATGATAATCCTCTAGACTGAGTTTCGGCCATGGAGACCAATCTCAGCGGAGACCAGCCTTCGGTGCGGGAGATATTACAAGTAGTGCACAAGTGTGTGCGCAGACACAGCCTCGGTGCTCTCTCTCTTCCCTCACTCTCATAGTCCGACGGTCCGAGGTCAGGCGCAGCAGCAGCGCCACGTGCGCCGGGACACGGAGGTGTCACACCGTAAGTAGGTATAAAATAGATTCAGTTCAGACAAACAGACAAGGTAGGTAGGTACCTATCTACCATAGAAATTTCTTATATCTATGGTACTTACCTACCTATCTAACTACAAAAAGCGGCGATCTAATAACTTCAACTACCCAGTCTTAGGTACTACCTATATAGTGTACTATACCGGCGAGGACTTACCTACAACCTGGGCCTCAAGTCTGCTATTACAATAGTGTCAGAATGGTCGACCATTGATTTCATAATTGTTGATTTTGACAAGTTTGGTAATCTACTATTATAATGGCGTCATTATGACTTTCCAATGGTCGGCCACTGACACTACATTGAAAGAAATTGCAAAGAAAATGATCGACCATTATGAATTTACCGACCGATCGACCATTACGATTACGAACTTTTAGCAAAATGACAATGGCATGACAATGGAATCGTGTTGGAATGACTGAATTTATAAAAATAGCAGACTTGGGCCCCTGATGACTTACCGTCATTGGGGTCGGCGAAACATGTCTCTTTCTTCCATAATTCTCTATTATTCGTAATTTCCGGTCCGCGCCTACTCAACCCGCTTAGACTCGACCCGGAGAATAATAGGTAAGTACCTAAATATTTCTGTTTGATAGGCGTAAAAACGTCGATGCAGTCAGACAGAAAAGTGTCGATTTAACGCTTGCACCATAGAGAGTGTAAAATTTATATAATGTTTGGATAAATAAATCAATAGGTAATTACTTATCCTTTTTTATTATAGTATAGATAAGCTTTGTACTTCGTAGTAAAAATCACAGAGCATTGTTAATTATCATTACAATCTTATAGCTAGTGGCACGGTGGTATTTATTGAATCAGTCTATCTATCTTTGTGTAACTACATTTTTTAAACGAAATTAACTGACTATACCAGGATAAATTATGTATCTTAACAAAATATTAAATATTCTATGTACTTAAGCTTAAGTATAATATGTTAATATCACTTTGCCTGACTGTACAAATGGCACTGAATTGGTAGTAGGTAAAACAATTTTATTCCCGCTTCGTCCTATTTTATATTCCTTCTACAGCCCATATTTTTTTTGTTTAGGCCAATCTTACTTTTATGTAGTACAGTCGACAAAAAAGGGTTAAGTAGGTAGTTAGGTACGTAATTCAATATTTAGCATCAATCAACTATTTAAAACAAAGAGAATATAACCACGGTGTGGTTATATAGTCTTTGATTTAAAACAACCGCTCCTCTCTGTCTTCTCCGCGAGAGAAAATTTACTCGTATTATTTTATAACTAGCTGCGCCCCGCGGTTTCACCCGCGTAAGTCTCGATCCCGTGGGAATATCGGGATAATAAGGCCTATGTTTTAATCCAGGGTGTCAGCTACCTCCATACAAAATTTTATCAAAATTGGTCCAGCCGTTTGAGCGTGAAGAAGTAACAAACATACACACACACACAAACTTTCGCCTTTATAATATTAGTGTGATAACACTATTTAGCCGTTCTTAGTGAGCAAGTTAGTTACTTATATTGAATTGTGCACGGAGTTTCTGAAATTTAAAAAAATAAAAATAAATATTTTAAAACTTGTTTTGATACCCTCATTTAATTATTGGTCAGTTACTTTTTTCAGTAATTAAAATTATCATGTTTTAAATATTGTTTAGGTACCTATTACAGATCTGAGTGTTCTGTAGATAAATAAGTAGGATTTTTTTTTTTTGTTGACTGTACCTTTAATGTACTTAATTGTAATTTGGAATGAAGCACAAGTTCAATAGTGATCCTACCTATGGGACAAACTAAGAATTTTTTGGAATGTGGGACTTAACTTCAGGACAAACGAACAATAAATCCGGTAGCCATAGCCACCTCCTTTCCTAACCATAATAAATTATCATCTTTCACACAGTCCATCCATCTGTTCTTTGGTCTTCCCTACTCTTAAAGCCATGCACATTCATACTCATAACCCTCCTCACGACATTTTCCTCATTCCTCCGCAATGCGAGCAAGGACAAGCTTACAATATTATAACTTAATTTGTTGCAATATTTAGGTAGGTAGGTACATTATCCTCCTAAACCAAAAACAACCGAAAGCGAAATCTACAGGACGCTATAAAATTAAAGCTCCCTTGTAAAGGCGCTTACAGTCATACAACAAAGTTTTATTGAAACTGTACAACATGCAAACGGCATTGTGGAGCATTTGTAAAGGATTAACGCAAGAACTAAAACAATAACATTCCGCGTAGCTTGCGAAAGAAAACGGTAAAGCCATGAATGGTGGAATTATCACTAAAATCTGATTGAAAATCCTCGCTGCAAGAGCAGCGAGGATTTTAACAGTATCGTGGTGGGTTCGGGTACAGCGACCGATGGAAGTTTTGTTGATAATCCGTTGGCTGTTGTTTTTGTGGCACAATGGGGTGACTGCTCTACGCTACACTTGCACTAAGATCAATGAATAAAGTTGAAAGATTTATTCTTTCAACTTTATTCTCTATTGATCAAACGTGTGTCCAGTGTGCGCATCTATAGGGAACGACGAACGTAACAAGCTATAGATATAGGGTTGACATAATTGTTTGGCACGGATACCGGACAAAATTGTTATAATTACTTAAATAAAAAACTGATATACGTTACGTGGGTGATAATTCTGATAGTGTATTATCATAAAATAATAATAAAAGTTATTAGGTAATCAAGTGTAACCAATAATATTAATTAAGTAGATACCTACTGATACTCCAAACAAGTTAAATACCTACTACACAACCAGAGAAGAGGATCCAGGAAGTGGTTCATCTTTTTTCGCCCACTCATAATTTGAAGTAGGTAGATGTTACTTTCTTAATGATTTATTTTCATTATTGATAATATCATAAAATTGGGCACATGTTGATTAGCGTTCGTAATGTTTGCTACTTACCTATCTCTTGCTCCCGCACCGCTTGGCGGAAATAGGGCGATAGTCCCGTAGGTACCTATATACGGGACGTATGACAACCCTACGCAGATAGGCTCTTTTTAGAGCTCTAGGTGCAAAAAAATCCATAAAGTATTAGCTAGGTACAGCAGCATAGCAGCATAGGTAGCAGGTACAATTAAATAAGCTTTACAGCATTCGACCAATCACATGCCTCACAATGTGTGCGCATTGTGCAACGCGCCACCCCTAAATTTTGGGGAGGCGATATGAATGGAACTTGTGCAACCAATGCTCGAGTAGGTCAAATACCTACCTACCGTTTTTATTTTCATTGTAGATATTTATTATGTTCTCTAAATTGGACTTTACAGGCCAGAATTCAGACAGACAGGGGCAGAAAGACAGACTCGACTAGCTGTAGGTAACGTTATTTAATTTTATGATGGTACCTACCAACAAAAACTTTGTACAAAAAAAACAACCGACTTCTAAAAAAACACTACAAAGTGAAAAATAACTTTAACTGCGGAAGTCGGTGTCTTTGGATGTGTATTTTAGTTTTTTACCACCGACTTCCGAACTTAAAGTTATTTTTCATTTTGTAGTGTTTTTTTTTTGAAATTCGGTTGTTTTTTTATAAAAAGTTTTTTATTTTTCACTTTTTAGTGGGTCAGTTTGTAATTTATTTAAGTAATTTACAATAGCCTAATCTCAAATCCTCATCACCTTTTTCCTGGTAAGAACCAGGAGAACTGATGGTGACTTCACCAGATGCATTATGACGAGCATAAATTGCTTATCAACCATATTAAAGTGCCTAATCGAATCGCAACGGTGAAATACTTATAATTAAGTAGTTCCGGTGGTCATCTGTGGTCTTCATCATCAGTTCAACTTCACCAAATGGTGCTTTCCGCGAGCAAATGCACGAGTTACTATAAAAATACTCAAATTGCTATAGGTACCTACCTATGCCTATTAAATTTGAGGATTTCCCTCGATTTCCATGGGATCCCCTCATTAAATTCTGATTTGGTGGCAATGGGACCACATCGGGAGCATACCCTTCCAAACAAAAAAATAATTTTCAAAATCCGTCCACAATTGACGGAGTAATCGGTGAACATACATAAAAAAAAACATACAGCCGAACATATAAACTCCTCCTTTTTGGAAGTCGGTTAAAAATACGGGTGGTGCCTCCAGCGACAAAAATTGGAATCTGTCTTCTGTGTAAGCTTCTAAGCTTAGTTTTCTGTAGAAGTGCCAAATTATTTCAGCAGGCTGCAAGTAGGTAAGTTACTTGGTATTTAACTAAAATACCAATAACTAGGTACTGCATTAACATCATTCATATCAGGGCTCTCAGAGAACTCTTGCAAATGTGTGAGACGTATGCTGCTAGCCATGGCTTGCAGTATAACGTGAAAAAGAGCGAGTTGTTAGTTTTTGCACCTAGATGCAGGAGATTGGATAAGGTTCCACCAGTTATGCTGTGTAAGACTGTACTTCGAAGAGTCTGTGAATTCAAATATCTGGGGCATATAGTCACGGACTCTTTGAATGACGAATGTGATATGGAAAGGGAACGCAGAGCGTTGACGGTCAGGGCTAATATGCTGGCCCGCAGGTTTGCTCGCTGCACAACAGAGGTAAAGATGTTGTTTAAATCATATTGTCAGACGTTTTACTCAAGCGGCCTGTGGACAACATATACACAGAGGGCTGTCAATGCTCTGCGGGTCCAATACAATAACGCATTCAGGATGCTGCTGCGGCTCCCTCCGTTTTGCAGCGCGTCCGCCATGTTCATGGAGGCACGCACAGATGGTTTCGCGGCAATTCTGCGCAAGAAGGCAGCGTCACTGTTGCGCAGAGCGCGTGTGAGTAGCAACAGTATCCTGAGTGTGATAGCGGACAGGTATGACTGTCCGTTCTTCAAACATTGTATGCGTTTATGTGTGAACTAACATAGATATAAGCACTATTTGTTAGTAACAAAATGGATCCATGTTGTCTGAAAATAAATAACAAACAATTAATTAACCTGATGTCTTTGTATAAAGGCGTCTACATACTGGCGCGACTTGTCGCGCGATGCGACACCGGTAGAACAATTTCCTTGAATTTTTCATTGAAACGTGTTCTACCGGTGTTGCGTCGCGCCACCGGCACCGGTAGATCAATTTTTCAATAGAAAAATTTAATTATTATTTAATTAAAAATTCAGGAGAAGCCTTAAGTTCTTACCTTACTTAGTTAGTACCTATCTACTTATTTCTTATACATACTTTTTAATTTAGAAGTCAAAATAGGTACCTACCTATCTAATGCTAAAATGTGTTTTTTTGTTTTTTTTTGTTGTGTTTTAAAGGGGGAATGCGACTTCAATATTTAATTACAATGAGTAATATCCAAAAACTGCTTCGGTTCTCGGAACATTATTCCATGGTTGATTAGACCCCTGGTCACGTCGCACGGAGGGTGCAATACTTACTAATTAAGTGAGGGTCTGAGGGACAGGGGTAGCTCCCCCTAACCAGCGCAATATAAAAACCCTTGCATTTTGGCGCAATATATTGCTCGCTATATGAGCATTGATCGATTGGTTGTTTGTAACTTTCAGTTGCTAAAAGAGCAGTAGGTAACCTTAGGTAAAATGTGTTTAACACAGCAGTGAAGCCACAATTATACCTGGCTGTCTCTGTAGCAGCAGCAGGGATCTGGGTTTTGGTGTCCAACGTCCAGATCCCTGTTGATTAGTTTGAGCCATTGGTGTTCTGTGCTCCGAGCAGCACGGCCTAATAGTCGTGGTTAGTGCACAAGGAATCACACATATTAAAAAAAAAACTTAAGCAGTAATGGGGAAATGCCGACAGAAGTGAAAACTTATCGTTCAATGCGCCTAAATAAGTTTTCACTACAATAAAATAATGATTATCTAAAACAAAATTTAAACGATGCACTGTATGTATACAGACGCCATCGCCAGCAGGTCAAGCTACCCGAAACTGTCATTTTTTCCCAATCAACCTTGAACGTGCAGCTGGCGTCTGTACACAAATTAAACTTTTCACGTGGTCAATAATTTAACTTCACTTACTGCTACTTTAGCATGTCGGTGACGCGAACCCATCAGTTTATCCCCTCCCGAAAATCGCTCAACGCGCCTTAAGAAGTTTTCACTTCAAACGGTAGGTACCCAGCTGCAAGTTTATCTAGCTAACCAAAATCTGTGCGCACACAAACAATCCCTTCCCAGAGACGCGTAGTTACACATCTCATTTCATCGCCACATTTAGGTCCTCGTGCCGAATGTTTTCTCAACGAGATGGCAGATAATATGATTGCCGTTTAAGTATAATGAGATGTGATGGGGTTTCGTAGAACTTTCCTGTTCAAATACGGGCCTACACATGCCGATCTGTCAGCTTGAGCCGGGTTGATAGTTGATACTGTTTTAATAATCTCCGAAATTGTCCGGAAGTGTTGGGTACCGGCTTTCAGGAATTAAGTACCTACGCGGCATTTTGGCATACCTAGGTACTTTGCTACTACTTACCTAAACGGAAATATACTATGGACTTTTCAACCATATTCTACCTGCCATTTAAATAATTTAAAAGAGACCTATTTAATTTTATCATAGGTACCTAATACCTTATATTAGGAACTCTTTTATACGATTATGGGCGCGGCATGCGCACGCGCCGTGTGTATCTCTATGGCACGTGCGCGTTTTTTACCGACCAATGAGCAAGCAGGGTTATGTAGATAATGTTTTGTACCTATTGCATTATTTTGCACGTTGCATTTAATTAAAATGCAAAAGTTTAGCGAGAAACGTCCCGAATTATTTTCTTTAAAAATAGTGCTTATTTAAATGACCTATTATTAGGTATAATTATTATGTATTATGTATTTGTGTACCTAGAATAGAGTAGATTATATTATATTTATTTGCAATTAATGTAAGTAGGTAGATAGATAAATATCTAATAGGTACCTATAGTTAGTTAAGTTTTGGCTTAGGTACCTATCTAAGGTAGTGGGTACCTAGGTACTTGCAGTAAAACTATTTACCCTCTTACTTATAAATATTTGCAGGTATCTGTACCTAGGTAGATAGGTACCTAAACCACAAAGCATTTCAAAAATGTATGTAAGTAGGTATGTTGTATGTAAACTCCAATGTGCGGAGTTTTTACAAATTAAACGGTCCTACAGAAATTCTAGAACGAATATAAAAAAAATCGAATAACAGTTAAAGGCTATAAAATTAATCTCTAACCCTATGACTGCCGAGTTAATCCGATGGACGGCGGCCGCTCATAAATGGCCGTAGGTATTATTGCCACTCTTTTTACGAACTTTATAACATTTGAACGCGCGGCAAGAATAAACGCCACCGGGACTTTTTAATCCTGTACCTAAATAATTTTATTGCGGATTATAACTTTTCTAGCAACTTAGCAATAAAATTATTTTTAGCGTCTAGAATTAGGTGTTAAAAAAAATTGGTATTAATTCCTTTTTAGTAATTTTAGCTAGAAATAGATTAAATAAGTAGAGACTGACCGAAGACCTACGTAGGTAACAACCAGTAGAAATTAAATACAAAATAAGGGTTCTAGATTCCATAGCAACTAGGTATTTAATTAAATAAGAATACTTCCGTTTAAAAGATTACATTAAGTATCTACCTACCTACTTGCTACTGTTGCAGAGTTTGGTAATTTATTAGAAACTGGCTACTTATTGTAGGTACCTGGGTATTTTATTAGTACCACATAAATTCTCGTGAACAAAGTAGGTGGGTAATAAGAAATTCGTTTTCGTCTATAAATTTTACTTAAACCTAAGTATCTGCACTATAATTAATTTAAACAATAATTATGTCGTTCACACAATATCACAAAAATAAATACAATCCATTTAGTATCTAATCATTAAATTCAATTTGGTCTAGCAACACTTTATAATCCATTTAAATTAAATAACATATCCCACAGACTAATCTACTTGCGATAATTTATATATTTACAACTATTTAAGCACAAGATCAGCTAGTTGTAAGCTAGACACACGTTGTCCGGTCACTGAACAATTTGTTTATCAACACTCGCAAATCTGTCGACAGCGTCCACAGATGCCAGCAGTCAATCTAGATCTTAAATCCGCCATCTTCTTCTTTAAATAAGTCACTTGAAATGCCAGTCGCACCTCTCTCAGCTTCCTTCTGTCTCTGCTCTGCTTGGCTGCGTAGTTGTTCCGCTCTCGTTGTTTCCTGTACGAGTCGTCAGCGGTCTGGCTCGTCTGCACCGCCCTCCGCATTCTCGGGTTGTTGCCCAGTAATGTTCCTCCGTTCTTCTCCGCCATTGCTCGCAGGGCATCTCGTTCAAACGTCTGGTATTCTACGTCATTACTAAGTGATTCTGAGTCGTAGAACTCTGGTGATTCTGGTGGTGAGGGCGCGTTCGATTTGCTATGTGACCAGCTCCCGATTGATTCGGGAGACATCGCCGATGGCACCGCATACGAAGCTTGCTGGTACGGATACGTGACGTAGTACTGGGATTCCGAGTACGAGGGGTATAGTCCTGACAGAGTTGGAGGAGAACTAGACGCGGGGAGAGGAGACGCTCTCTCTGACTTTACCGCGTGTGTACTCAAGTCCAAGGCAGCTTCCTGCGCGTAAGGAGTCCACAAGGCCATATTGAGAACTTGTCTACTTGACGTGCAAATCACGAATGTCCGTCTATTTTGGCGGGCGACTGTCGTTTAAAAGAGGCGGGGCCTAAGTGACCACCCCCGGAGGAAGGGTTGAATGCAGGTAGCCACCCTAACGGACCTCGAGTGTTGGATGATTTATGGGTTTCTATCGGGTTTTTTGAATGGAGCAAATAAACATAACGTTAAACTGTAATACGAGGTTAGGTAGTATTGGTAGTAATTAGATGGATCTTATTGTATGTGATAATGTGACTAACTAATCAATCATAAACACTACGCTAATGATTTTATTTATCAGTTCTATAGTTTGACTTTAGAGTCGATATTGGTAGGTAATTAATAATTAATTATGTTTACCTTCTTAATGAATAACTTGTTTACAAATTACCTTTATAGGTACTCATCTTCAGTTTATGATTTAGGTGCCTGCAGGTATCCATATTCATTTATTTGCATACCATAATGTGCATAAAATAATATGTTATATAAGGCTTAAAGCTAAAGTACAGTTATGGACCCTGTTAGGGCACAGCAACATAGTTACAATTCAAATTCAAAGATAAAATTCAGAAAATAACAATTCTTATAAAAGTATGTGAACTTATAAAATTACGTAATAGTAGGTAGTCATAGTTATTTAGATTATGTTAGTGTAAATAATATTAATAAATTTTAATTAACTAAAAAGATAAATAAATAGAAAAGATAAAGTTAAAAATTAGAATGGTTAAGGTAAGCATAATATTAAAATCAAAATCAATCATGTATCTATAGTTATTATTATAAGTAACGATATTTTTTTTTAATCATAGTTTATCATTCATGTATTCATTTACATTATAGTAGTTTTTGCATAATAGAAATAGTTTTAATTTATTAATGAAATTAATATATTTACTTATGTTCCTAATTTTGTTCCGATAGCATATTATACAATTTTATTGACATTACCTACTTATGTACTTGAGGAATGCATTTTTAGTCGTGATGTGGGAGTGTTTAGTATTTTTGTGTCTTAGTATAGTTTTAGTTTGTATGTCTTCTCTTTTTGTATACAGAATTCCGGGTATCAATTTACAATTTTACAGTAAGGTAATTTAACAGTAGATACATTTTTCAGTCACACATCCACATCCATCCATCCGTCAACATCTATCCCTGTCATTATGATTAATTTTAGAGTTGACCATTACTTAAGGGCTGTTCCCTGCGTCATCTCTATAAAAGATTGTATTACGAAACAAATACTTTTTGGACACAGCTACATTTACCAACTGTTATTATGAACTTTGTTTGAATAGAGACAAGGGTTATTTTTGTGTAAACGTGGGTTACAAAAAGGATTAGATCGTCACTTGGTTGTCAATTGCAGAACCCTTCCGCGTGCAAGTTAGTTAACGGTGTATTTACTATTATTGGAAGCGCTTTCTGGACTTCCTCAGAATATTCTAAAGTAAGATATTAAGTAAAAATTATTAACAGCATTATTTTCAAAAGTTAAAGCAGAAACCGGTGATTATTAAAACAGCACAGTAGGTACCTATTTATGTAGGTAGGTACCAACTTATTTAGATACTACTTTGAACAATGGTTGCCAACTCGAGCTTTTTTTTTTTACTGAATCCCGATAATTCCAAGCTTTCAGAATAAGAAGATTTGTCTGTAGTTCCTTTCAATCGTGTACACGTAGGATCAATAGAGTCGATGTCACTCTGATTCCGTCAATGTTCAAAGATGTTGTAATCCTCAATTCACAATTTTCTAGAACTTAGATAATCTTATACCTAATTATGGCGGTGTGACCTTTGACTAACTTAACTTTATTTACTTACCGGATTAAACACAAGTTTCAGTTGTAAAACTATAGCAATAATAAAAGCACCAATGTTTATGACCTGAATAGTCGTCCCTATGGCTTATCTTTAGTATTCGGATTGTATTAATAGAAGATAAGAAAGCTGCAGTTTATGCCCGGCTTACTTGGCAATAAAATAATTCTCTTTAAAATCTATAAAGCCAGGTAATAGTAGGTAGATTTGTATACAAGGGTCGACGGCAATTGGTGACTTTCAGCCGTGTTAAATAAACACTACTTTTCATTTCGAATCTAAGGAAAGTAATTTATTTTCGTTTTTCTAAAATGTGTTTTATTTTCTTGTTTGCTCGCCTCTTCATAAAATCATTGTATGTAGATATTTAATAGTAGATTGTTATACAAGGGTCGAAAGGTATCAATTCCCATACGAGGTATTAGCGAGGGCGGCTATAGTCCGAGTAGGAAATGGCGACTTTCACCTGCTTTCATCCGTGTTTAACACTCTACTTTTCATTTCGAATATAAGGAAAGTAAAAAAAAAAAGTTTTTCTAAAATATTTAATTTTATTGTTTGCTCGCCACTTCATAAAATCATTGTATTTATTTAAATAATATCTTTCGTTGTGAAATTTCTGGCAAAAGATTTTCGATTACTGTATTTGCCCGGAATCTGGGGTAAATATTTCAGAATCGCTTAAACTAATTTTTATTAATTATTCAAATATTAGTCTATAAAACCAAGATTTTGAATTTCGTTGCAGCTACAGAGTTAGTATCCCGCCAAATTATATCGTCTTTTAAAATTTAAACATGGAACATACCGCGTCACCGCTCGTAGGTATTTTTTTTAGTTCACACTGGCTCGTTATACACTCACAAGACCGCACCATTTTTTTTATTGTAATCGAGGTTTTTTTCTAATTATGTAAAATGTTTCGTAGCCGAATACATAACCAAATTTAGTTCTATTTTTAAAATTCATTCCCGCCCTAGAGAGGGAAGCAATTACTATGAGTCTTTCCCGCCAAAGGGTGGGGAGCAGCGTCTTCCACCCGCTAATCGGATCAAACAAACACTACTTTTTGAGTATGAGAAAAGAACAAGTTTTTTTTTTTTCGTCTGTAAACTAGCTTTTAGAATATTTTCTTTGGCTCAAATGGTGGCAGTAGTCTTACCACTGCGACATCACTTACAGAGTAGTACCTACCTAATTATTATACAATATCGTATTAGTATTGAGCCACACAAATCACAACACGACTGCGACAAAAAGTCGACGCTCATGTCCGAAACCGAACCACGACAGTTGCAACATTATTAACGCACTGATGGTTCCTATAAAAGCGTGGGCTGGACAAGCGATTATTTATTTGATGTTATTATTAATGGTTTCCGGATAATGTGCAGAAATTACTGTCAAATGTTGGAGAAAGTAATAGGTACTTGTCTTCATTAGATCTCGTATGAATAGAATTGAGCATAGTGAAACATCACCTTATCGTTATAATGTTATGTTTTTTTTTTAATTGTTATGACCCTAAAGTTCCTAAACAGTTTCTCACAGAATTTCAAATTATTTTCTCGCTAAAGTAGATTTTGCTCAAACATTTGAGCTCATTTGTTTGGTCACATTATTATTCCTACATATTTCTCACGTGAATCTGGCTGTAAAAACATTGGGCGCGTGGCGGCCATGGCGGGTTAGTGGCTGATGCTGATGACGGCCGCCGCGGCAATGACGGGTTGAACAAGCTGAGAACGTTTATTCGTTGAAAGGATTATTGTTATCTTTGCGCACGCGACTGTTTCACATATTGGAAGTTGGACTAAATAATTGTGAAAGCTAAATTGATTAGTGCGACGCTAACACCAGGCTGAATACTATTGTAAGGATGGGCAAAGTTGTAGGTATAAGTAGGTACCTACCTAGATAATTCTACCTACTTATATAATACTGCAAACCACAAGTAGGCAGGCAAGTACTATTCAGTAAGTAAGTATTTGATAGATTGTTAATCAGTACCTACTTACCTAGTAGGTTTGGGGTTAGTTAGCCAATGATATTTTATGTACTTATGTAAAAAAGAGGCATAATATGTAGGTAGGTATCTAACGCACGCGTCGTCGCGTCGCGTCGTGAGGACGCGAACATTATATTAGAATGTACTCTGTGGACTCGAAAACGTCCTAGTAGAAATGGGCCGGTTTGCCTTCCGCGCGTCAAGAAAGGCGACGACCAGTCACGTGTCACGACCAGATTTTAAATGGCGGTTACTATGAACGTACCTGTTGTATATGGCAACCATAACGTATCCATAGACTCCAAATAGTTAGCTGCCAGTTCACAATAAATGTTTCATGGAAGCCCGCCTTTTAGTTGAACATTGGCGACGAGAAAAATTGGAAAATCTTGTCTAGTGCAGTTATTTCTTGATTAAAATTATGTCTATCGGTAAAATAGGTGAATATAATTTGCAATCCAGCAACTGGTTGGCATATATTGAACGCATAGAAATGTATTTCTTAGCTAACAAATCGGTGACGATGTGAAGTTACCCACGCTTATTTCGCTAATGGGGGAAGAAACATATGAGCTACTATCTAGTTTAGCAAGTCCATCAAAGCCGTCTTCTTTGAAATACGAAGAAGTTCATTCATTTTATTCATTTATTCAGTAGTAGGTATAGTTACATTTTTATACATATAAGTTGGCGCAAACATAAACTCATTAGAGTAAACACACGAGTACATTGCTGCAGGAGCATTTACAACCCAAACCTGCAGAAATGGCGGAACGGTTCAGATTTCGTCAACGGAGACAGTTAGCTGGTGAGTCTATTACCGATTACATAGCCGAGCTTAAAAAGCTTTCGAGATTCTGCAATTTTAATACAGTTTTAGAAGACAATTTAAGAGATCAATTTGTTTGCGGTTTAAAAAGCGAATTCACTAGGCAGCGGTTAATTGCGGAAGAGGTTCTTAGTTATTCAAAAGCGGTGACTTTGGCCACAACTCTTGAGGCGGCGGAAAGAGATGCCTGCGCAGTAGAACATATCGAAGGTGAGGTGAAAAACGCGGCAGAATTCAGCGGAGGCATAAATAAATTGCTAGTGAACTCATGTACAACTTGCGGAAGCACAAACCATGGGAAATCGAACTGCAAGTATAAATTTTTTTAATGTAGTTTGTGCCACAAAATTGGGCACCTGAGGCGAATGTGTTCAATTCGGTCAGATACTGCCGCTGAACAACTGAAACGGTCAACAGGCGCCACAAAAACAGAAGACGATCATCGGAATGAGACGTCACGCGGAGGGCGTGGCCGTCACGGTGCTCGAGGTGCCCGCGGTGGTGCAGCGTGCAGGCGCGCGGCTGTACAACAACCTGGTACATTTTGGGTACAAGAAGCAGATGGTAACTGCTCAATGTCATCTTCTAGTGACGATGTTGTCGGTGAAGAAGACTTGAATGAACCTTTGTATCAAATTTCTTTATCTAAGTATAAGCCGGTGCGTATTACATTATTAGTTAATAATTGTTTATTAGAAATGGAAGCAGATACAGGCGCACCTCACCTTTCTTGTATTAATAAAAATACTTATAGTAAATATTATAAAGACCTTGTTATAAAACCATGTCGTATAAATTTAAGTTTTTATGATGGGTCTAGAATTAAGCCACTTGGCTATGTGGAAACAGAAGTTCGTTACAAAGATAAAAGTAAAATTTTAGGTCTGTACATTTTTGATAGTGGAACTACTAATTTATTAGGTCGCCAGTGGCTAGTTGAATTAAGTATAGACATTCCCAAACTTAGTGTGCATTGTATTAAAAATTAAATATGCAACAAAAATGAAATGATAGAAACTGTTATTTCCAGGCATAAATCTCTTTTCGATGGCACGTTGGGTCGGTACACCGGTGGCTCAGTTAAGCTGTGTGTGCGTCCAGACGCGCAGCAATCAATCAAAATCAATCAAAAGTCATTTATTCAAACTAGGCTGAGAATCAGCACTTTTCGAACGTCAAAAATTACATAAGACAGTCCCCCAAAAACGCCCACCCTTCACCACTTCCTAGTGCTTTAGCTGGGAAGAAGAAGTGGCGCAACAAACTCCCCAGCAGCACAGCTGTCTGTATTCTGTCGTGCTCGCCCATTACCGTATGCGCTACGTGGCAAAGTTGATGCAGAGTTGGACGCTATGCTGCGCGCGGATGTCATCGAGCCCGTTGATCACTCTGACTGGGCCACTCCTCTAGTAATAGCCCGTAAGGCGGATGGTGGCATAAGAATATGTGCCGATTATAAGGTAACACTAAATCGCGCTTTGATGATCGACAGGTACCCGGTTCCAAAGATTGACGACTTATTTAGTGACATTTGTGGAAATGTTTGGTTTACAAAATTAGACTCATCACAGGCTTACAATCAATTAGAACTTTGTGAAGACTCTAGAAACTATACAATAATTAATACTCATCGTGGATTATTTAAATATAAACGTCTAGTGTTTGGGTTGGCTTCAAGTCCCGGTATTTTGAGAGATTCATGATAAATCTTTTCAAAAATGTGCCTCATGTAGTCATATTTTACGACGATATTTTAATTAAAAATAAAGATATAAAAACATACTTACAAACAATAGACAAAGTGTTCGACATTTTGGAGTTGAACGGGTTAAAAATTAAGCGGGAAAAATGTGAATTTTTGACGCATGAAGTAAGATACCTTGGTTACATTGTAAGCAAAGACGGAGTGAAGGTTACGGATAAAATTAAACCTATTCTTTCAATGCCGCATCCAAATAACGTTACTGAACTAAAGTCTTTCTTAGGCATGGTAAATTTTTACGGAAAATTTATTAAAAATTTGAGCTCATATTTAAGCGTACTTTACGAATTGCTTAAAAAAGATAAGTATTTTAAGTGGACTAGAAAACATAGCTTAGCATTTAACCAAGTTAAGAAGTTGTTATGCAGCACCGATGTGCTGGCGCATTATGATATGTCATTAGAGACGACGTTGACGCGTGATGCTAGCGCGCACGGCCCTGGGCGCCGTGCTCGCACAGCGCACTCAATGCGGAAGGGATGAATGAGTTGTAGCATATGCGTCGCGGGCTCTCACCTCTGCTGAAAAGCATTACAGCCAAATTCACAAAGAGGCACTGGCCATTATTTTTGCGGTTGATAAATTTCACCAATATTTATACGGGAGAAAATTTACTCTACGCACCGATCATAAACCATTAGTTAGCATTTTTGGACCTGACACTGGTATTCCAACTACAGCAGCTAGTAGATTACAAAGATGGGCGATCAAGTTATCAGCATATGACTTGACATAGAGTACGTAAAAACAGACCAAAATATGGCCGATGCAACCAATAAAGATGCCACAGATGATGATTTACCAGAACAAACATACATCTCGTTACTGAAGCACTCCTTTTAGACTATAATGTTCTAAAGAAGGCGACTTCTTCAGATTTTTTACTTAGTAGAGTTATAAGCTATATTAATGATGGTTGGCCGCGGGAAGTAGAACTTAAGGAGCTTAAACCTTATGTTAATCGCAAAAATGAACTTTATACGGAGCTAGGATGCGTTTTGTGGGGTCACCGGGTTGTGGTACCTTTAACCTTTAGCTTGTAGGGATAGAGTTCTAAAAGAAATACATGAGCCACACATGGGTATTGTTAAGACAAAAGCTTTAGCAAGAAGTTACGTTTGGTGGCCAGGGATTGATGAAGCTGTAGAGACGGTATGTAGGGCGTGTACGGTGTGCGCCGCGGTGGCGGATGCGCCACACCAACACGTTCCACAGCCGTGGCCGTGGCCAAGTCGCCCTTGGTCACGACTACACATAGACTTCTTAGGACCTGTGGCAGGACTTACTTATTTAATCATTGTTAATGCTTGTTCTAAGTGGATTGAGGCTATTCAAATGAAACGCACTACGGCACAAGCAGTTATAACGGTTCTCAGGGATATTTGGGCTAGGTTTGGTCTGCCTAGACAAGTAGTTAGCGATAATGGTCGTTTACTAGCGCTGAGTTCAAACACTTTTTAGTAAATAATGGTATTGAGCAATTGTTCTCTGCGCCTTACCATCCTGCCTCCAATGGCGCAGCAGAGAGTGCGGTGAAAATATGTAAGCGGGTAATAAAAAAAGCGCTTAAACAAAAATTAGATCCTGATACCGCAGTGTGCAGGTTCCTTTTAACTTACAGGAATACTGAACGTCATACGATAGGGGAAAGTCCGGCAAAAATTTTGCAAGGAAGAAACTTGCGCACTAGACTGGACGTTTTAAAACCCGATCGGGAGGCACGTGTACAATCACGACAAAAAACACCAGAAGTAGCACATCGTCAGTTCGCGGAGGGGGATACTGTTTGGTTTAGGGTCTATCGTGGTCCAGACAAGTGGGTACCGGGACAAGTCTTAGATCAATTAGGTAGGACTGATTATAATATTCGATCTGATTTTGGAACCGAGGCCCATCGACATATTTATCAATTGCGGCGCCGTTCTGTATTACCGGAGACGACATGCCATCCACCTAGTAATAATATGTGTAGGAAGTCACGAAGCTCACTTGTTTTTCCTGTGATGAAAGAGGAGAAGTCGAGAGGGACGGTCAGTGGTGATCCGATGATGCAAGAAACGGGAAATGTAATTGAGTCAGGTACGCTGGCTATTTGGAGTCTATGGATACAACGTTATGGTTGCCATATACAACAGTACCTAACTTATTTATCTTGTGTAAAATATCATTGGGGTTAGGCCCGGTTTCCACCAAAGCGGAGAGAAGAGGAGATGTTTGTAAACGACCAATAAGATAGCTACGCGGAGAGGAGATGTGGAAATAAAGATATCTTATTGGTCGTTTACAAACATCTCCTCTCCTCTCCGCTTTGGTGGAAACCGGGCCTTTGTCTTAGCAGAAAAATAAGCTAAGGCTTAGGTTTATGTTCAGATATTATAACCTGAGTGAAACTGAGGCGGTATTTTTAAATTACAAACAAAATAACTTACGTAGCCTAACGTAGCGTAACCTAACGTAGCTGGTCCTCTGTTACAGAATAACAGAGGACCAGCTACACTGATTACTTCGCCAGGCAACACTCCCTGTTGACTTTAATACAGCGTAAATAACGGTATTATTGGCCCAGAGAAAGTTCTAAGTATTTTGCAAACTTGCAAAACGTCCGTCGCATTGTCTTCCGCGTAGCATAAAAGGGTTGGTCCTTTGCAAATGTGGACAATGCAGATTATAAAATTTGCATGTTGCGTTTGCAGGGTTTATTCTGAGAACGTTGACTTGAACTAATTAGTAAATAATAAGCGTGTCTAAGCTAAACATGGGGTCTTGAGATTCCGTTAGACTGATGATTTCACAGAAATCTAGGAATTCCGATGATCAAAAATACTGAAGATGGAAACCTCTTCCTTTCACTTTACCCGCTGACGAATGAGACAGGCTCTCTGTGAAGGTACCTACTACCTACCTATAGTATGGTTGTTAAAGGGCTTATAATATCCACACTATAGGTAGGTAGGCCTATAGTAATGCCTAACAACCTATAAAGGCAACCCGTTACTAAATGAAAATACAAAATTTTACACAGGTGCATAGATAACAAAAATGCACGGCTTTTTCGCAATCACACTAATATTATAAGGCGAAAGTTTGTGAGTGTGTGTGCGTGTATGTTTGTTACTTCTTCACGCTCTAACGGCTGGACCAATTTTGATAAAATTTTGTATGGAAGTAGCTGACACCCTGGATTAAGACATAAGCTACTTTTTATCCGGATATTCCCACGGGATCGAGACTTACGCGCGTGAAACCGCGGGGCGCAGCTAGTAGAAAAATAAATTTAAGATCATTTAGTAACAGTTTGTCACTATAGGTGCGATTTATTAAGCTATTCAAAAACGTATAAAATACCTACCCAACTTTTTAGCTTCCATACCGACTTTAAGCAGGCACTAGAGTAGAAAATCTTCTAAAGTATTGCGTCTATTATCAATAGACATGTTAGTGACAAACGAACACACACTACAATAATACCAATGATTTTCATACCTTATTCTTATAATCATATGGTTCATTATCTGCTGAATTGGTGTCAGCTTATGCGGTCCACTTGTTCAAAAGATTAGGAGAAAATGTTCAGTTGTAAAATCACAAAGACCACCGGCACTGTCCCCTGGGTTAGACAAAAAATGAAACATTCATAATTATGATGCAAAATTATCCAAGTGTCACTCAAAAAAAAAAACTTAGATACTTACAAAAATACAAAGTAGGTAAGCAGTAGGTGGTCCATTATGAATTTCAGGCGAAGTGATTCGATAGGTCATAAAAGACTTCTATGGCACTCTGTAGGTAAACTAGATTCATAGGTATATTTTCTTCAATATCTTGAATACAAACTGTAAGAACACGTAGTGTAATTATTTGTTTTGAAAACACATCGGTAGTATCAACTACCACACCTAGCTTAGGTTAATTATTATACAGTTTAGTGTGGGTAGTTTGTTTCTTGATAAAATAAAAAGATAAGTATTAAAACCGGCCAAGTGCGTGTCGGACCACGCATGATTAAGGGTTCCGTATTTTTAGTTCATTGAAAAACATGGCGCATCAGACCCGCTTTTAAAGTAGGTATAATATTACGCAAACGGATCCCTGGATAGAAAAATGGTCTTCACAGACCCTCAATATTTTTGAACGGCCTATCCAACGATACCATGCCATGGGATAGACGAGAAAAAACATATCATCCCCACTTTACGTGTAGGTAACGGTGTAACCCCAATTTCTTTTCCTTTATTTTTATTTTAGGTAGGTACTGCTGTCGGCCTGACTAATATGTATAACTACCCATGTCAAATTTTATTACAGCTTTCTAGTACTAAGAGTCTCTGAGCTAAGCCGGGGATAGACAGGCAGTCAGACGGACATGGTGAAACCAGTTCCTTGTTGACTACGGAACCCCAAAAACAATGACATCTTTGTAAGGTTACTCCTGACATCTAGCATCAAGTAGCAATACTAAGCTTTTCATTATGATTGAGTAAATTCTGGCATCTAGCGTCATGTAGTAGTACTAACAAAGTGCGGATTTTAAAAAACCGTGCTTAGCACATTTGTTTCAAACGTCACAAGTACTTTAGTTTATTTATGTTTTTGTATTTTTTTGTAAAAAGCGATTTGGCGCAAGTCGATCAGTTGTCTTGTCATTAAAAAAAATGCAAACATTTTGTTATCTGTGGTCGGCCATTTTGGATTCTGTTAATCTGATTGACCGTCGAAACAATTTTGATGTTTTTCAATCTACCTGTAATTTTATTACTAAATTAACGTTCCCATTACGCGACATAATCGCGGCCCTTTCAACACCATCATCGCCTCGTGTGCCGCTTGTCTCCAAGAGGGTCAAAAAGTGTCCCAACGATCAGCTGTCACGTACTACTGACGTGTAGAACACAAACAAATCTGATATTTTGGGTTTGCTATGCTGTTTTCACGATGAACGGCACGTTTAACGAGCAGCTCGGAGGTGTAGCCGGGGTTTTCGAGCAATGGGGCGCGTGCGAACAGACGGTGCTGGCGTGTACGCTGGCGCGGCGGGTGCCGTGGCCGGGTCTGAAGCTGGTGCAGCGGGCCGTGGAGGCGGCGCTGCGTAGCCACGTCGAGGACGAGCGGCTGGAGCGTGACGCCAACGACGAGCTCCAGCTGGCCAGTTTGCTGCTCGTGCGCGACGACGACGATGACGACGGTACGTACCACCGCTTGTACACTCATACTCATGTTTCCGATCTTGTTTTCCATATATAGTGAATGTGAGTAAAGAACTGTTGATGACAGGCTCCTAATAGTATAGCTTGGTCAGAATGCTTGCTTTGTTAGCAAGTGTAGCCAATATTGGTATAATCGTTACAAATCTTGTGATATTTGACAACATACCCTAGAAAACCTTTTATCATTTGTTTCACAGAAACCCTAGTAAAAGTTTAATGCAACATTGATTGGAAGGTCTCCTAGTATAAGCTTGGACCTTCCAATGAACATTACACTATACATCATTGCAGAACTCTTTTAAAAACATTCTAGAACAATAAATAATGTAGGTAACTTGTAGCTAGCAAATTCACAAGTAGCCTGATCATTGACATTGTAATCTCTGAGTTATAACCTTATAAGAGGCTTTTATGTTTCACAATATTTTATATCTCAATTTTAATAAAATAAAGTTGAGAACTGGCCAAAAAAATATCGTTTTGCACAGTCGTGGCCTCAGATGCTAGTTTTGTACAAGTCAAAATCTCATAAACTTGTATCTTTGAGACATTATCTTAATCCTAACAAACTAACTGTGAGATAGCAGAGTATGAGTTATCATTAATAGTCAGAGTAGCCTATTACCTACTCATTCACAGCATTCACTGGTAATAGTGGTAATGTGTGAGTTCAAATCAAATATATATAATTTTTCACTGCTTCACATAGGCTTTGCACGTTTTGCATCTTTTAATAATTAATAATAACCTAATATAAATTGATGTAAACTAATCAATGGGCCACTGTCCTAGGCCGCTCATAATTTATTCTAAAATATAGATATGGCATTGACTCTTTTTCTAAAATGTGGTTTGCCTTTACAAAGAGTAAAGGCATAATGCCCTGAATAAAATAATCAAGGCAACTCATTAATTATGTCTTATGAATGGTCATATTTAGTACCTAGTAATTTTTTCAACATAACTGTTTCATTAATAAGTTTATTTTGGAACATAGGTTTTTTGTTTTATTTATTTAATGGGCTCTTTCGCTTAGCAACCACATAGGCAATAGCTTATTTGAAACCAAAATACACCAATTGATTAAAAAAAACATCTTGCCTGTGTGTAAAATTCCCTATATATTCAAAAGATAATAGCCAAATTATGAGATGAGAAAGTCCATTTTCTTGTGAAAAGATTGAGATAATAATTAGAATATTAACTATGAGGTGCATACCTCATAGTTAATATGAAGAAGAGCAATATTTGAACATTTGTGCTGTTGATTTTAATAACTATGTTCTTCACTGCACTAAGAGTGAATTTTTGAAATAAAAGAGGTTTTGTAACAAACTTTAATTTCTTGAGCCCAGAACGTTCCCACATCCTTGCAACCAAAACTAGCACCCTGCACCAGTAACGACATTGCCATGTCACTTAAATATGAACATGTTTGTCTTACTTGTTTTGCGCCTAAGACTGTCATGATGAATTACTATTATTTTTTTAATATTGTTTATTTATTTAATAATAAACAAGTAGTGTGGTGTACACACATAAAAGTTATCGGTCAATATTAGTAATTTCTTAAGGAATCATAAAATTAGGTTTACATACAATTACAAAATTATTTAAAATCAGATAAAATAAAATAAAATTTATACTGTGTTTTCTGAACTGAATAAAGTTTTTATTATTGATGGGCAGGCTGTGAGCGTCTGCACCGGCTGCTGGGGCTGCTGCCCCTGCTGCGCACGGACAACGCGCGCTGCAAGGGCGTGTACGTGGGCGCCGCGCCCGCGCTGGTGCGGCGCTGCCTGGCCGGCCCGCGCCGCTCGGCCGTGCTGCCCGAGCTGTGTCGCCAGCTGCTGTCCTACCTGCTCGTGCATCCCGCGCTCACGCACCATGATCAAGGGTATGTCACTTTATTGAAGGCAGATGAAATTGTGGGAATTTACTGCCAAAGGAGAGGTCAAAAGTGGTATAATATTCCGACGATTTTTAAACACTAATGTGATGTACCTTATTAGAAAGCTTATTTATTATGCTTCTCGATTATAGTTAAATCAGATTTTTTCAGGCGCCCGTTTTTGTGAAAAAGTGAAAAAAGTTTCAATACAAACAAAACGCACATAGTCTTTATTTATTCATTTCTATGCAATATAATTATTTTATGTGGCTAATGTTTCCGTTTCTATTAAATACTTTGAGATTTTATTATAATTTTAGCTGCAGCTCCATGAAATTAAGACAAAAAATATTGATTATCATGACAATGCAATAACAAAACGTATCGAAAAATGTCAAAGCTGTAAACTCGGACTAAATATCCGCTGTAAATGTCAAGCCGAGTCCTGCTGACTGACGTTGTCATTGTCACGTCATTTGCCACAGGGCTGCCATCCCTAAAATATAAATAATGCTTGTAGTTAGTGATGCAAACATTTTATTTTTCAACACTTGTTTTAAAAAAAACGGGTGGCTGTAAAAAAAATTTAATGCCCAAAGACATCCAATAATTACCCTCTTTCAGCCTATATAGGTCAGAAGGCTGTTTAAATTTTCAATTATTTTAGTACCAAGCCCCATATATTTCGTGAACGTCTCCTTTGTTTTAATTAATAAAGGAGAATGCTCAGGCTCCATAGAAAAAGAACCCAGCTCCAGGGGAAAAGAATTGTATCTATCATCAATAATAATAAATAATAAAATAATAGCCGGTTATGATCGTGATCCTTACTGGCAAACATCATTCAATTCAATTCAAAATTAAAAATCAAAAATCAAAAGTCATTTATTCAAACTAGGCTGAGAATCATCACCTTTCGAACGTAAAAATTACACAAGACAGTCCCCCAAAAACGCCCACCCTTCACCACTTCCTAGTGCTTTAGCTGGGAAGAAGTGGCGCAACAAACTCCCCAGCAGCACAGCTGTCTGTTCAGATATAAAACTTGAATCTATACAATAAAATGTAAAAGAATTTACATTACGCAACACAACATTAAATTAAATTATTTGCCTCGTTAGCTAGCACACGCCACAATACCATAAAAAAAAAATTGGCGAAAACTATACTCAAGCAGAAATAACGTAAACAGAGCGTGCCCGATTACATAAAGCTATAGCTGTAACTCGAAGTCACAAACGATAAATTAGCACCATCTAAGTAAAATAAAAAACAGGTAATTATTAATAACAATAACAAAACCATGGTCAGCAAGACGACCAGTCACCACAAGCAGCACCCGTTCACAAGCATAACGCAAAGATCAGCCATCACCCCCCTCGCCATAGCAGAGGGAAGGAGGCAACCCGACCCCCGACGCTACCGCAAGCAGTGACATCTAAGGGAGTACGACGAACTTGCTGCCGGTTGCTCAGGCAAGAATAATATAATCAATTGTCGAGGTCGCTAGCTCACCACTTATTGCAATACAACTAATTAAAACATTTTCATGAGTATTATTATGTCACTAATAAATATAAATAAATTGACTTAGACAGTCAAATAAAATAAACAATTATATTAACTCATATAACCTGTCAGTAGGTACGCTAATTCTGGAGAAAGAACATGAACATTGTCTGAGTTAATCACAGCGACCAACTACTCTTATCGTTTAGGTAGTCATTGATAGAATAGTATGCCTTTGAACAAAGATTGGATTTAACTTTAAACGCATTAAAAGGCAAAGAAGAGGGTTAGAGGGGTGGGAGCTTGTTATAAAAAGTTATACCAAGTCCAACAAATGAGTTATGAACCTTATGAAGCCGGTGAAATGGAGCACGTAATTTATCCTTATTTCTGGTATTAATATTGTGAATATCACTGTTTTTAGTGTATAAGGGTATAATTTGCCTAACATATAAGATGTTGGCGAAGATGAATTGTGATGCCACTGTGAGAATAGGTACCAATATCTTTAAAAAAATCTCTTATAGAAACTCTGGCACCCAGCTGGTAAATTGCTCGAACAGCTCGTTTTTTGAAGTACAAGTATATTTTGAATGTCAGTTGCTTTACCCCACAGCAGAATACAGTAGGACATAACGCTATGAAAATAACTAAAATAGACTAATCGGGCTGGATCAACGTCAGTGTATTGTCTTACTTTCCTGACGGCGTATGCGGCCGAACTGAGCCTTCCCGCTAGGCTTAATTTATGAGGTCCCAACTGAAGTTTGGCATCTACTGTTATACCCAGAAACACTGCCGAGTCTACAGTTTCAATCTCCTCTTTATCTAAAACGATGTTGGGACCTAAATTTCTAACATTCGGTAAGACAAACTTTATACATTTCGTTTTTTGGCATTGAGAACTAAGTTATTTGTCGTAAACCAATCCCAAACCACCATTGAGAGTGCAATGTTTACGTCGCCTATCTGACCTCCACAACCCAGTTACTGGGTAACACGATATCATTTGGTAAGACTGGTTGTCAGACTTTTGGGCTTCTGACGACCCGTACAACTGTCAAAGATCTACAAATAACAGCCGGGACCAACGGCTTAACGTGGTTTCCGAGGCACGGAGGAATCTTGGTATGAAAAGATGGTCACCCATCCACGGACCAACCGCGGCAAGCGTAGCTTAACCTGAATGATCGACCCGTGCGGAAGTTATTATTTAGCCACAAGCTCCATAATATTGTACCTAAGATATTTGCACGCTATGAAAAATGGCAGTCATGTCGTGAGCCTCTCTTTTTTAGGGTTCCGTACCCAAAGGGTAAAACGGGAACCCTATTACTAAGGCTCCGCCGTCTGTCTGTCTGTCCGTCTGTCACCAGGCTGTATCTCATGAGTCGTGATAGTTAGACAGTTGAAATTTTCACAGATGACGTTTTTCTGTTGCCGCTATAGCAACAAATACTAAAAACCAGAAAAACAAATATTTAAGGGGACTCCCATACAAAAAACTTAATTGTTTTGCTCGTTTTTGCTCGATATCGATAACGGCAACAGGTAGACGCTTGAAATATTCACAGAATATTTAGTTATATATTCACTTTAAAAAGAAATAATTAAATTAAAATAAAACAAATATTTAAGGGGGGCTACCCTACAACAAACGTGATTTTTTTTGCCATTTTTATAGATAATGGTACGGAACCCTTCGTGCGCGAGTCCGACTCGCACTTGGCCGGTTTTTTAGATCTTGCATGCATATATTATTTTATTTTAATTCTGTATTTATACACATGTTCAAGCAAATAAAATTTCTTTCTTTCTTCCATCATATAATTGAATAATAATTAAACTGTTTGCCAGTAAGCATCACGATCTTATCCACCTAATATTTTATTACTTATTATTATTGATAATTTGAGATACATCTCCTTCCATTCTCCTTTCAATGTCATACTGAATTTCAAATTCAAAATATTTTATTGCACAGTTCCAATTGGTTGTTTCTTATGGAGCATAAGCCTGTTGAAGATTCTGTTGACATTCTTATAATTGAACACTCTCCGGGACACTAAACGCCCATAGACGTCATAACAATAAAACTTGTACTGGGTCTCGCTCAGTGACGCCGAAAATATTAAACACTATTATCATACTTTGTTTCAGGATATTAAAACAATGGTTAAGATACCTAGAGAACCACATTTCCGGTAACAGAACAGAAAGCCTGTGGCAACCCAGAATAGACCCCTGCCTAATGCCGGACACGAACATTTGGAGCACTAACAACACATTCAGACGAACTATCGGCAAGAATGTCGAGTTCCGAGGCATCCTAGACACTGTCGAACACTTCAGTACCGACCTACTACAAGAATCATTCTCTAAAAATGGCCGAGACGTAGATATAAGTATAGAAGGAGAGAAATTAAATTTTGACGCGACGATAGCGCAGCCTAAGTCACAGAGATCGAATAGTTTGACGCCTCCTTCGAGTAATTTCATGCACATGTCTTCGTCGGCTGAGAATCTGAGTGATGAACCTTTTGTACAGAAACCTAGGAGTTTTTCACTGTCGAGTGAGCACAGTTTGAGTCAACTAAGGCCTATTAGTATAATGTACGGGACGACGGGCAGTGAGACGCGGCTGGACGATTTGCGTTCGCACAACTTCGGGGAGCACCCGGGCATGTCCAACGTGGCGCAGTGGCTGAAGAGTCTGCGCCTGCACAAGTACGTGTGGCTGTTCACCAACATGAGCTACGAACAGATGATGACCATGGATGAAAAGTATTTGGAGAAATTAGGTGAGTTGCATGTCATGTTTTGGAAATTCTATTAATCTTAGGTGCATAAGGCTTCGTTCACATCAAACGTAAAGCTCACACACGTGACGCCGTCACAATCAGCGGACATATTTTTTCATACATTTTTAACTTGACGTTCGCCTTTTTTCTTTAATCAATGTACAAATTACAAGAACTGTTTCGAACTTTTAACTTGATTCATACATAAACCTGACTCACCATTTTCCTCATGAAACTTCTACAGAATGATGAGTTGATGACTTATAAACGTGAAATGCGTTGAACATCTAAATGTTTGCCATTATCCTTATATGTTACAAAATTATATCTCATTGTACTGTCTGCGTTTGCATAGTGACTCACTGTTACAGTACTAATAGTAGCAGAGGAAACAACCCACTTTATTAATGTTGTTCTCACTATACACTAATATAGTTATCTGAAACTATGAATCATGTGTCAGTGATATTATTATTATTTACTAGCTACCCACCCCAGTTTCGCATAGGTACAATTTACATGACGTGAGGACGGTGTTCTGTTCACGACACATTGTGCACAGGTTCTGAGCAGTAACCTAACAAAAAGTACGGCTTTCTTGAATTCAAAATAGTATTTGATTAGTATTATTAAATACTTCTTTTTGTATATATTTACATAATATACAGGATGGATTTTTGAGATCAGGCAGTAAGGGCAGTGTTTTATTCGCTGTAGCTACAAGAAAATGGTCTTAGCGGATTGCCCCTTGGGCTCGCCACAATTGTGGCGATAAGTCCCCTATTTGAGGAGTGGCTAGAGAGGCGCCACGGCCTCCTCACCTTCCGCCTGACGCAGGTCCTTACCGGACACGGTTTTTTCAGTAGGTTCCCGTTCAGGATAAAGCGGGAGGAAACGTTCGGGTGTTACCACTGTGTGGTTCGCCCGGAGGACATGGTGCAGGTCTGCCCTGCTTGGGCGGAGCACCGCCGTGGCCTCACGGAGGCGATCGGTGGCGGCGATCTCTCGCGTCTGGCCCTGGTTCAGGCCATGGTTCGGAGCGAGAGTTCATGGGAGGCCATCACCTCTTTCTGCGAAGCAGTAATGCTTGCGAAGGAGGAGGCGGAACGCGTGAGGCAGAGGCAAAATTCACGCCCCTAGTCGCCGCAGGAGATGCCCCGGGCGTCGGGAGTCGCAGGCCGATTCAAAGCCACCGTAGGCGCGGGCTTGCGGACGGTGAGCGATCGGTAGCTCGCCGCCCGATAAGGACCAGGCCCGGGTCGACGGCGCGTTGTGTTCCACGCGCGCCTCAAAGAGATGTCAGCACAAACTAACGGGGTCCGTCAGGGCTAATGCCTGCCAGGGTTGCGGGTTTGTCTGAAAGGGATATTGTCGCCCTGGCACACAGGCACCTGACGGAACACGGGTGGGTTAGTCAGTTAAAGTCTGACACGCCCTCACACTCCGCCGAGAGCGGGTAAAAGTTATTTGATAATATCCCACCCAAAATTAAAAAGAAAAAGGGGACTGTCCTTAATTTTTGAGAATCTGCATCACAGATTTTGAAATAAATATATAGTCAGCTAGAAAAAGGGCAATTTTCACAAAGAAATAATGACAATCGATACTATTATTTTTTTCTTTTTGGCTTCGCACGGTTTGTGCATTTAGCAGTGTCATGTAAAATTAGGTAACAAGTACAAATTATGAACTGAACTCCATTCAATGCATGATAAAGATGATAGAAAATATCCCACCCCGCTCCCCTTGAGTTTAAGTAAAGACGTGGCACTTTACTGAAACCTCGCGCGGACGTCTTGAGGGAACTTAAAGTGATGTTGCACTGGTTTGTTTCATTTGCCTACACTAATGCAGGTTCACGAACACTTAATGGTTAATAATCCACCATTATTACTCATTAATATTCGGCTAAACACAAATTTTAGAACATAAAACAAAACTGCTAACATGACGCTTCACTTTCCCGCCTAGAAGTCTCCTATTTCTTTAAAGATCAAAAAACTCTTAAGACCAACTGAGGTTTGATTTACTAGAAAAGTCAGAAATCATAAAAAACGTATGTCATACAATTTGCAGGAATGAGACTCCAATTTTTTTAAGATGGATAAAAGTCTGGCCGCTACAGCGAAGACATTAAAGTTAAACTTCGAACGAATTAAAGTCATAATTATATTATGTTTGAAAAATAATTGCTAAGCAAATATTATGACTCGTTCGAAATTAGAAGTGGTTTTTTTTTAGTTGTACCGGTCAGCCTATGCATCATAAAATAAACCGGCCCAGTGCGTGTCGAACCACGCACAATGAAGTGTTCCGTAGTTGGGATGAATTTATTCCAAGAACAAACTTAACATTGTATTAGTTGAAAAAAATGTTCCGCCATACACTCCAACTGCAAATGTAAGTTTGTAGAGATTAACTACGATAATATGACCCGCCTCTCCAAAATTCAAAACGTTTGAAAGTATTTGTACGCATGTGTGCGTAATGAGACTGCCGTCAAACAAAAACAAATCACGGATTTGTTGCTCGACTAGTGGCGTCATTAATCGCTCATAATTATTAGTACATCATGGCGATGGCGCTGCACTGACGTACTCTATAAAAATGACACGTGCGTTGTCTTGCGCGATCGGCTAGTTATGATTAGTTGACCAACAAATCTGGTAATAGTGAGATATTACGAGTACTTACAACTACATACAAACTCTTTCGTAAGGATGTGACTACACACATTGAAACAGTAATTTGGAGGGGCGAGCCATGTTATCGTAGTTTATCGCTGCGCACAATAGTGAGTGTGTACGGTTCACGTACAAAGTATTAAACTGCATACGCAGCAACCTACTTACTTTATTCACTTATATTAACGTTAAACATATTTTTAAGTTAGTTGACAAATTACTACTAGCGCGAGCGCTGCGGATAAGCATCCAAATCTTTACTTGTAAATCGGTCTACTTAATAAACTTTCAAGTGTTACTTAATCCCTGGTTTCCGTTAACTCACCTGAACTAACTTTAACTACTCCAAGTGAGCGAGCTATAACTTATTGTACAAGTGTGAGGTGCCTACAACTTCTGGACCTTACATTTAATAGTCCTTCGAGCCTTCGGGTATCTTAGTAAGTTTGTTGCCGGAAGAGGGTCGCCCCAGTTGGATTGAGAAGGCGGACATTGAGTACCGTACTAAATTGAACTACTTCAAGTGAGCGAGCTATAACTTATACTCAAACTCAAAGCATTTATTTCAATTAAACCATTTACAGGCACTTTTGAATTGTCAACAAGTCGGTCAGTTACAAATATGAAGCTAGTTGCCCATTCCAAATAGTAGGTTCCTATGGAGAAGAACGGGCAAGAAACTCTTTTACGGGACACTCTTTTAAAATAAAATATTTGATACAAAGTATTGGTTACATCATTCTTATTGAAAATATACATGTGAGAACGATGCAAAACGTCAGAAGTGTCCGTGATTAAAAAAAAAACAATTCAAAACTAAAATAAGTAAAAAATAAGCCGTGGCAGCTAAGAGATGACCAGTCCCAACTGACAGCGCCCGTTCACGAACATGACACATGGATCAGCACCATTAAACTCAACCATTTTGAAGGGAGCTAAATGATCCAACACACGCCACCATCAGCGAGACATCTGAGTGAGCATGACATACTCTCAGCTGCCAGGGTATATTCAAGTCAATGAAAGACATATTACCCGGTAAATGGTAGCTCTATTGTACATAGTACTCACACCTGTGCTATGTAATTATATTAGGTTGGGGAAAAAGTCTTTTCGCATTATAGTATATATGAACTTGTAATAAAATCTCTTTGGCTATACTATTGGTATCGGGCTGGTTTTGGTATCATTGAAAGTTTAAATTTTAAAGAACATAATTCCAAATTCAAATTAGGAAAATGTGCGATTTTCATTTGTTTCTCGTACTGTCAAGATGAGTGAATCTAATGAAGAAATTAGATACATTTTAAAATTTTACTACAAAAAAGGTAAAAATGCAACGCAAGCCGCGAAAAAAATTTGCGATGTTTATGGACCTAGTGCAGTGTCTGTGAGAGTAGCACAAATTTGGTTTAAGCGTTTTCAATCCGCAAATTTTGATGTTAAAGATGCACGTCGCTCTGGTCGCCCTATTACGGATAAAATGGATGCCATTTTTGAAAAAGTGGAGCAAGATCGGCTTATCAGTAGTTACGACGTAGCTGAAGAACTGGGAATTGACCACAAAAAAGTTTTGGCACATTTGAAAAAAACTGGGTACACAAAAAAGCTCAATATTTGGGTACCTCACGAGCTCACTGAAAGAAACCTAATGAACCGTGTACTCATTTGTGATTCTTTATTACGACGTAATGAAACCGAACCATTTTTGAAGAAGCTGATAACTGGTGATGATAAGTGGATCACGTACGACAATAACGTGCGAAAAAGGTCGTGGTCAAAGGCCGGTCAGGCTTCACAGACTGTGGCGAAACCCGGGTTAACTCGCAACAAGGTGATGCTGTGTGTGTGGTGGGATTGGAAGGCCATTATTCATTATGAGCTGTTACCACCAGGCAGGACCATCGATTCTGAACTCTACTGCGAACAACTGATGAGATTAAAGCAAGAAGTTGAGAGAAAGCGGCCGGAATTAATCAACAGAAGGGGTGTGGTTTTTCATCATGATAACGCTAGACACATCTTTAGCCACTCAGCAAAAATTAAGAGAGTTTGGCTGGGAGGTGTTAATGCATCCGCCGTATAGTCCTGACCTTGCACCTTCAGATTTCCACCTATTTCGGTCTCTTCAGAATTCTTTAGGCAGTGTCAGGTTAACATCACGAGAGGACTGCCAAAACCACTTGTCGCGGTATTTTGATCAGAAGTCCCAAAATTTATATAGCAATGGGATCATGTCCCTACCTACAAGATGGCAAAAAGTTATCGAACAAAATGGTACCTACATACTTTAGTTAAATGTAAATAAACTATATTAAAAAATGTTTTGAATTTTCTTAAAAAATGCGAAGAAACTTTTTCCCCAACCTATTATAATACAAAGGAGATTGAGTTTATACAATGAAAAGATAGTCTTACAATCTTCAGCAACTCCAACAGTATTTTCAAATGTTAATCAATTAGTTGAGGTTGTGGAGCAGGACCAGCATTTAGCCAAGCATTTCTATCAGCGATGTAATTCCCCAGCCTATAATATGCCTGCTTGCATAGTGTGCGTTTTATACAAGATTTGAATTTCGTCTCATTCAGTTGAAGTATGTGGGGAGGAATTTTATTATAACATTTTAAACAGTACCCCATGAAAGATGAGTCTACTTTAGCCAGTCTGAAACCTGGTTGAGCTAATAGATTCCTACTTCTAGTACTATAATTATGTCTTTCGCCTCTTACTAAAAAGATGTAAATTTTTCTTACGTACATGACGTTTTCTTAGATATATTGACAAGACACCGTCATGATGTTAATATCCTTAAACAGTTCCCTAAGAGAATCGCGCCTGCGGATATTATATATGGCTCTGATGGCTGTTTTCTGCAGAATAAAAATAGACTCGATATCTGAAGCCCGTCCCCAAAGTAAAATACCGTAAGACATGATACTATGAAAGTAACTAAAATAGACTAGCCTCGCGGTATCTACATCAGTAAATTGACGGATTTGTCTGACAGCATAATTATGCTGCTGAACTTAGCCGTCCTGCAAGAGATGTTAAATGAGGACCCCATTGAAGCCTAGAGTCGAGCGTGATCCCCAGGAAAACAGTTTTATCGACGAATTCTAGTTTCTCTTGATTCAATACTATCTCATAATCACTACTTTATACATTGAGTAAAGAAAATTGTATGCACTTAGTTTTTTTTCCATTTAATACAAAATTATTGGCAGTGAATCAATTTTGGACCTGCAGTAGGGCGTTATTTACGTCGTCTAAATTTGTAGCACGTCTATCTACCTTAAAAATCAAGGAAGTATCGTCAGCAAATAACACCATTTGTGGTTGATTTTTTAATAAATGGAGAAGATCATTAATATACACTAAAAAGAGGAAAGGACCCAATATCGAGCCTTGAGGAACACCCATTTTTACTTTTAAACCGAGTGAATTGATACCATTTATTTGAACTAGCTGTTGTCTATCGTTTAAATAAGATTTTACTAAACTAAGCGCAAGTTTTCAAAGTCCGTAATGCTCAAGCTTCAAGAGTAAGGTTTCGTGATCGACGCAATCAAATGCCTTGGAAAGGTCACAAAAGATTCCTATGGAGTCTTGGGCCTCTTCCCACGCGTTAAAAATGTGTAACGTCCTTTGGTGAAACCATACTGTTGATCGTGAAGGATTTTATTCGCGTTGAAATGATTGAGCATTTGATTAAGCATTACCTTTTCAAACACCTTGCTGAAAACCGGCAAAACAGATACGGGTCTATAATTAATTGTGTCTTTACTGTCTCTGGATTTGAAAAGTGGTATTAGCTTACTGTATTTCATTAAATCCGGGAAGACTTCTTGATCCACACACAAATTAAATATTAAGGCTAAGTAAGGCGCTATAGTCTCAATTATTGTACAATTGTAATTGTGGTACAGACTTTAATGGCCATTCCCCAAAGATCTTCGGACAAATTGATCTTGATTTGCTTAAAAGCTTTTAATACTATTATGGGGTTAATATGCTTAAAGTTAAATTCAATCGGGCAGGCTGCAGCGTTCGCCCTTACAGAGTCAAAAGAGAGCAAGGGCGAGGAATTCAAGGTTTCAGTAGTTTTGAGTGGGTTACTGGTAAAGAAATTTACAAATTCTTGAGCAAATTCTTTGCTATCGCAAATGAGTCCACATGACGTCTCCAGTGCGTAATCAGAATCATGCTTTTTGTTCCTATTCGTTTCATTATTGATAATTTTCCAAACTGTCTTTATTTTATTGTCTGCTGATTTAACCTAGTTGCTAATGTATAAGGCTTCAGCGGCCTTGCAAGTGTTCTTAAAAGTTCTAGAGTAAGTAGCAACAAACTTATTAAAAGTTTCCGTGTTTATATAAGGCTTAAGGCCATACAGCTCGAAAAGTCTTTCCCTACTTTTCCTGAGTCCTTTAGTTGCCCAGTCACTAAATAAAAACCTAGGGCTGGTAGTTTTAGTGTTCTTCTTAAAATAATTATTGAACTCGGTTTGGACTACCGAAAAGAATTCTTTATACAAAATGTCAACATTGTTCATTGTAAGGTTCATAACACTTAACTTACAAATTAAAGTGCTGTTAAATTTATTTAAACTTATTGTACAAGTGTAAGGTGCCTACTACTTCTGGACCTTCCAGAGTAATTAACCATGTTATTTTAAGACTATAGACTTATAGGTTTTCCTGTAATCTATAAGTACCTATAATAATAATAAATAATATTTTTTAATTCAGAAAAAACAGATAAACGGTTAATATAGTCTAACTATTCTCTGTATTTTTTCAAAATTTTATGCCCTGCCGTTTCGGAGATAAAGGAAAATGGTCAATTATCATCTATTGAGCTATGTAATGAGATCAAAGAAGTATCTCATTACATAGCTCCACATCTCAGTCACATAGATAAATTGTCAAAAAAGCTTAGCTCTGCAGCATACGCTGTTAGAAAAACTCGTTAGAAAATAAAGATTTAACTCATTTAGAGACAACCCGCTTAGTATACTTTATTTATTTTCATAGTGTAATGTCGTACGGTATTCTGTTGTGGGGAAATGCCGCCGACATTCAGACAATTTTTGTTTTACAAAAAGAGCAATTCGCTCAATTTATAAATTAAGTCCCAGACACTCCCTCAGAGACCAATTTAAAGAGATTAATATACTGACTGTAGCTTCTCAAGTTCTCAGTATATTTATGAAAATCTTTTGTATGCACATAAAAATATTAATCTGTTTAAAAAATACAGTGATATCCATAATGTAAATACTAGGAACAAGCACAAATTTGTTGTTCCTAAAACCAGGCTTTAAAAATAGGTGGCTCGTTTAGATGCCAGTGTTTACGTTTTTATAATAAACTTCCAAGCCATATTCAAGAATTAAGCCTTAATAAATTCAAATGTTTTATAAAGCGGAAACTGTGCCAGAAAGCATTTTATACTGTTAAAGACTATATTGAGGACAAAAAGGCTTGGGATTGAGCTGCTCCAATTTACAGTGAATCTTGATTTGATTTTTTTGCCAAATATTTATATTTTTCTTTTTATTTATACCATTTTACATAAACAATGACATGAATATTTACTTTGTAAAGTATTATATTATTTTAATTATTATGAATGTGAGGACTATGTGCACTGTTTTTTTTTTATTCTCAGTTAGTTTTTATCATGGTCTGGTAGTTTGAGTAATTTATACGACCTACACAAATGTCCTTTCTTTGGTATTGTTCGTTGCATCGTTGAGCTCCTTAAGTTCTTAGTTGAGCGGCACAACTACTGACAAATACGTGCACTGACTGGACAGGTCCCCTCAATCTGTATGGTTCTTTCATCAAAAGATTATTTCAGGCACCAATCTACATGGTCTTCACATGATCTGACCAAGATTATGTCTGGACTTTAAAAGAGACTGACCTCTGAGTTTGTTTCGGCCTTTCTTCTCAGAGTAGTCTGATACGAAACGCCGACCTCACTAACTTTTTTTTTTTTTTTTAATATGATTGACCTGTAAAAGTGTAAATCATTTATAAATGATTTATCATAATTAATATGAGTATAACTAGCGGAATCTTTCCTGAGAAATTCAAAACATCAATTATTCTACCATTGCACAAAAAAAAATATAGACAAAATATGACAAATTATATAGCCTATCGCGTTGATACCCGTCTTTTCAAAAATATTTGAGACAGTCATAAGTATTTGTACAACGATCTTGAGAAATCAAGCATATGAGTAAATTAACAAAAGGGATTTCGTAAGCAGAAGATAATCAATATACATGACCTGCTTCTCCCTATTTTTTCAAATGTAGATAAGAGAAATCCTGTATGTGCTATCTATATGGATCTAACTAAGGCTTTTGATAATGTGGACTATCCTATACTAATATATAAACCTGAAAAATATGGTATCAGGAGAAATATACTTGATCTCATTCGATCTTACTTAACGGACAGAAAGCAATTTGTAGAAATCGCAAAAATATCCTCAAAAACCAGTTACGAGAAAAAACTTCGTTCCGAAAGCGAGATTATTAAATACGGCGTTTCTAAGGGTAGCGTGGTACGACACCCCCCCCCCCCCCCTTTTGCTCTACATAAATGACTTTCCCAGGCTATTAAACCCCCCCATGGTACTATTCGCCGATGATAGCACCGTAATTATTAAGTGTGACGATCCAAATACTTATAAAAATGAAATAAATAGAATTATAATCTAATGGTTTGACAACAATAATCTTTTTATAAACTTAGAAAAGACTAAAATTATGCATTTTTATCAAAGGATCCCAAACAAATTCCTTGACATTAGCTATTTAGGGACAAAATTTGTTTTTTTGTGAAAAATGTACTTTCATGATTTTTAAGGTAACCAAGAAAAGTTTTTTTAATTAGGTTTTGAAAAACCTAATTATAAAACATTATTTTAAATAAAAAGAATACAAATTAATATCGCATGTTTCCTCCACATGCTCTTATTAAAGTTTCCACCCACCTAGACATGCTGAGCATGATTGTTATCTATTGTTTCCTGTTACAGTCTCTGCCATTCCTCAACTACGGCGATTCGCAGTTTGCCCACATTGACAGAAGTTAGGATTCTGGATTTTACTCTTCGTTTCAGCAGGTCCCAGACGTGTTCTATCGGATTCATGTCCGGTGATCTCGCCGGCCACCGTAATATTATAACTGTGATATTCACATTATAAAGATATGCTTTAGTTGAACGAGCAGTATGCGGCCGAACATTATCCTGCATCAAAACAAAATCGTCACCGATAAAGGGGTTAAACGGTACCACGTTTTCTTCTAAAATGTCTCTTTTATGACGACCTGCAGTCAGACATCCTCCATCGATCACCACCAGGTCCGTGCGAGCTCCCAAACATTTCCCTCTCGAAACCATTATTGATCCTCCAACAAATGCCACTGTAGTTTTAAAATTGGTCTGATTATATCGTTGTCCTTTGCGTCTAATTCATTGCCTTCCGTAAACTTGATTTAAAAGAATTCAAAGTGGTCCAACGTCGATGTTCCCGAGCAAAAGTTAGTCTGTTTTCCGATGATGTATCTCAAGTTTTGGGGCGTTGGCGGGCACGTACGAACCAAAACCAGCTTCTTTGAATCTTCTTCGTACCGTACTCTCACTTACTGTGACACCTCGAACTTCCTCAAGCTCATTTCTGGCTTGGAAGGCCGTTAGACGTGGGTTAGGTACCCACGTCTAACGTACGCAAAGCTGAATGAAACGATCATCCCTGCTCAAAGTATGTCTTTTTTTGCCTTGTCCCGGTCTTCTCACAAAATCATTAGTCTCCCTGAATCGTTGGATAAATTGTTGAAACAGGTCGGCGGAAATTTTTTGAGATCACTGTAGGTTTGAGCATTTCTCCTCATCTCAAGTGCCCTGGCAATCTCAGTTGCGCTCAAGTCGGGCTTAATGAAGTCTAAAAGATTGAAAATTTAAAACAAAAACTGATTTTTAATGATATTGCGAAATTTTAAACCAAAATCATAAAGTTATGAATAGGGGAAAATTGCTCGAAATTATGTAAACTGTACGAATAAAATTAAAACAATCGCATAAAAAGTGACGTTTAATTGTTTTTTTCAATTTGAAATAATTATTTCTAAAATGAAACGAATTAACAACCTGCCAGCAATGTTAGACAAACTAGATTTTCTAAATTTTTGTTATGTTCCACCGGTGTGTGTGTGGCCATGATAAACTTTAGGTTACATAGATATCAATTTCACCATTTTTTTTTTCTAATTATTTATTAACTAGTTTATGGGTAGATACAACGTTATTTATGTTATTCTGTAAACTGGAAATAAAAGGCTTTTTATTTTATTTTTATTTTAACAACCAGCCAGCAATGTTACACAAACTAGATTGCTTGACTCTAACAAAATTTAGCACTTTTTAAAGCTTAATATTACGCAAACGGATCCCTGAATCGATAAATAGTGTTTACATAGGTACTTCCAATATTTTTGAACGGCCTATCCAACGATACCCCACACCATGGGATAGACGGAAAAAAAAAAATATCATCCCCACTTTACGTGTAAGGGAGGTACCCTAACAATTTTTTTTTTCACGATTTTATTTTACGACTTTGCCGGCGTAACTAACACGTACGCCCACGCCAAATTACAGCATAAGAGTCTGAGCTAATCCGGGGTCAGACTGACGGATGGACAGACGGACGGACAGACAGACGGACATGGCGAAACTATAAGGGTTCCTTGTTGACTACGGAACCCTAAAAGTTACTACAGAATTGACTGTAGGTCTGAATGGCTGGTTGTCTGTATCGGTTCGCGTCAGGCTGGTGACCAAAAATTGCTATTATTACTATTAACTATCTACAGTCAATTAATTGCTACCTAACTTTGAAACAAATTATAGGGATTTCAAAATGACCAGCCATTCTGATATAGCTGGTCAACTCTTTGTTTGTGTAAACTATTCAAATTCGTGTTATTATTTTTACTTGAGTAATTACTACCTCATTGCTACCCTCGCGTATTTCAATGTCCACCTTGTAGCTTTAACAAGTAAAAAGTTATGATCATTTGATTTTTTTACAGGGAATGGATTACGGATATTGAAATAAACCTTTTTTATACTCAAAACCTTCCTCATGACATATTCATCAACAGTGGTCTAGTTTAGCCCAGGAAAATAAGTTAAATTCAAGGAAAATATATATAGCATAAATTGACGTTAAACTAATACTCTATGACATTTTTGCAATGAACATATTTTCAGGATCTTCGACAGCTAGTAATTTTTTTTTTCGCAATAGTCCCGGTGAGAATTATTAAATTTTTGTATTTTTTCCCAGATTATATGTTATTATCTTGGGCTATCCATCCGCAAACCAAGTTTTATTTTACATAAAAATTTCCTGTCGAAATGTTCATCAACACTAGTCTAGTTATTAAATACAAAAATGATTATGTCTGAGTTTGTGGGCGTGTCGTTGACGCAGGAGGTTTCTCGGCAGGTGTGACAAAGGGCGCGCGACACAAGTTGCTGCTGTCCATCAAGAAGCTGTCGGAGCGCGGCGCCGCGCTGGAGGCCGCGCAGGACGAGCTGCGCGCGGGCGGCGCCGGCGCGGGGCGCGCGCTGCAGCGCCTGCGCGCCGTGCTGCTGAGTCCCATGCCGCCCACGTCCGAGCTGCCCGCTGCTATCGTGAGGGCGCTGCATCTGGGTAAGCGGACTATCTCTCCTTCTCCCTTTAATCCAACCAAGGTATTCTTTAAAATATCGCTTTTTATTGTCTTTAAAATTTATACATTTATTAGTTAACACAACAACTACACACACACACATACATAATAACTATACCACTGTGTTGACTAATGCAGAAAATCCTAAGAATGTAAGAGCAAGCACAACCTAGGTTAGGCGAAAATCATATTAGCTAAATTTACAGCACCTAAGTGTTACGAAACGTTTATGTTTTGGAATCTAGCCCAAGATCGTCATCATCTGCCTAGCCTTTTCCTAGCTATGTTGGGGTCGGCTTCCAGCCTAACCGGATGCAACCCAGTTACTGGGTAACATGATACCCCTTGGTAAGGCTGGTTGTCAGACTTTCGGGCTTCTGACAACCCGTAACAACTGTCAAAGATCTACAAATGACAGCCAGGACCAACGGCTTAACGTGCTTTCTAATACCAAGATCATAAAATTAATTATTATACTGTTTATTTTTGCCACAAACCAAACCACGTCTGACAACCAGTCTTACCAAGGGGTATCATATTACCCAGTAACTGGGTTGTGGAGTTCAGATAGGCAGTCGCTCCATGTAAAATACTGGTTCTAAAAATTCAGCTGCATCCGGTTAGACTGGAAGCCGACCTCAACATAGTTGGGAAAAGGCAGGTGATTGTGATTGTTGGAGCCGCCGCGCCCCCCGCGGGTCACTGCCGCCTGCAGTCGGGAGCGCGCTTTATGCGGTGCTTCATTGCTGTGAATGGGTCACTCTACCAATTCCTGGAAGGAATACGTCATATTACAAGTCACCCTGCATATTCTACATAAACCCTTCATTATTTATAATAAATATTATTTCCTGCAGCATCAAAGTGCCTGAACAACGCGTCGTGTCCGCCGGCCGTGCGAGTGACGTCACAGCTGCTGACAGAGGACGGCGAACACGAGCTTCCCGTCGACCCCATGTCGCTACACTGCTGGCTCGTTGAGAAGGTAACACATTACAATTTTCCAAAGAAAAGTATGCGCTTCAGGAAACATCGTCTAACTTCGAAAATACGAACGCGCGATGATGAGATCTAATAGAGAGCTGTTACAGCGATGGAACTACTTGCTTATTTTGTACTTCCATGTTTACAACATTTTTGATTAAATATTATCAATCTGCGTAGCCTTGTCTCAACTATGTCGGGGTCGGCTTGGGGCTGAATACCAGTATTTTACCAAGAAGTTGTGGAGATCCGATAGTCAGTCGGTCTATCGGACCTCCACAACCAAGTTACTGGATAACAAGGTACTCCTTGGTAAGACTGGCTGTCAGACTTATGGGCCTGTGACTACCAATAACGACTGTCAAAGATCTCCGAATGACAGCCGGAACCAACGACTTAACGTGGTTTTCGAGGCTCGAACCGCCTGCGGAAGCTTAGCTTAACATTCGATCGCCCCGTGCGACTGTGATCATGTAGCCACGAGCCCTTGTGCCCACTGCGTAATAAAGTTACTGTAAATATCGACGAGCACACTTTGGCAGCTAGCTTTAATTAAATATGAAAGGTTACGGTAACAACTCTATCGTAAACGAAGATTACCGAAGCGCATATAATATATTATACAAAATACATTTAGGTACTAGTCTATCTCATCATTTTGAAACATTTTTTCCCCGTCAAAAACACTTTTTTTTTAGACGTTGCCTGACAGACGCGTTTACAAACATTTAAACTCACATACACAAACAGCCAGACCCGGAACAACTAATCAATTTATAATGACATCATCATCATCAGCCTATAGCTGATGATGTCATTGTAAATTCTATCGTCGTTGAAATTTAGTGGGTCACATCACTAGTCAGAATAAAAAGAGTGTCATACTACGAAATTTGGCAACGTCTTCTCTATACGTGTCCTTCTCTAACATCATAGCGGCTCCATAAGTCAAAAAGAAGCAAATATATTTAGTTCAGTTGCTATTTTAGTCCTCATTCTATGCTTTTCATTGTTCTGAGGGTTTACCTGTACGTGCGTGTGACGTCACATGCAGCTACTGTCATTAAAATGCTGTCAATGAAAATTTTTTACCATGGATACCCAGTTGTAGGCTTTATTTTTATTTTTTGGTACAGAAATAAATTGCCCAATGAAAAACCATATTTTTCTTTTTGACCAATTTCAATAAAATTATGAGAAATCAAAGCAAAATACAACATTTATCTGCTTATTATGGGTAGGCTTCTGTTAATGAATTGAGTACAAATAATCGAATGAACGTTATAGGCGTTACACCACGAGGCATTCACCCGTCCGGAGCTGCAGGAGGCTCTGAAGGGTCTGCGCCACCGCCTGCCGCCCAGGCAGTTCTTCCACCATGTGTCTGACATGCCGCTCAACAGGAGGTGTCCTAAGCCAAGGTATGTCTGTCTTATAACTAGTGCCATAGGACTATGGACCATAGGTTCAGTGTGCTGTTAGTGGTATACCGTTACCCCCCTATAAAAACTAATTTGTATAAAACAAACTGTTACCCCAGTCAATTCAATTATTTAACTAATTAAAAGTAATAACAAATCGTATTATTATACAAAATAAAAAGTATTTGCTATTTAAAATTCACATTTTTAGGTTTCCGTAGTCAACAAGGAACCCCTATACTTTCGCCATGTCCGTCTGCGGCTTAGCTCAGGGACTTAGTACTAGAAAGCTGTAATTTGATATGGGTATACGATTACGGAAGGGTAATATTGCTATGAACTCGAGCACGATACAGTCCGTGCGTGTGCGACTATGAGTGATATCTCAACATTCCACATATAACACACACTAATGAACTGTCGTCGCACTACGCCCAATAACATTATATTTCTGTTGCATTTAAAATGCGCGTCATAGTCAAGTGGTGGCCTGTTTTTAAGATTGAATTGCTAAAATTCGAATAAAATGTAACATGTGCTGGTAGCTGGTCGGGATAAGCAATAGATTCACGTTCAATAAGGTTCGAGTTCGAATCTTAGTTACAGTATTTTTTGTTTATTTGGAACCAATAATATTAGAATTTTAAGCAAAAATTTGTGTTAGGTTTTTATGTTTATTTATAATGTATTCATGCTTATTATTTATATTTTATAAGAAGTTAAATATTAGTTACCGTATTAGATATTATTTAACTATTTATGTGATTTTAATTTATATTTTCGGTGTAGGAAGGTGGAAATAAAAAAGCCGTACTGAATGATAACAAACATGTCTATTCGTTTTATTTATTTATAAAATTAACAAACCTTTTATGAGAACTATGACGTTACATTCCTACCTAGATAAATGAAGTTCTTTTGTAACCGTTCATAAGATTTTTTTGTTTTACCCACTTAGTCAATTCATAATAACATAACAAGGAAAGGATATTCTAATAACAATATAATTTTTATACCCTATATTATTATAGGTATATTCATCAGAGTTTATTGAAAACTAATATAATTATGATTTAGACAATATGTATGTTTTTTTATGTAACGTCACAATTAATGTAATATTGAGGTTAGATAGCTTCAGGACGCTATCACATTTTGAACTCGCTCGAGTTTAGGTATCTGAATCGCAACACAACATTACGCGCACGCACACATTGAAACCGCTGACCGCTCGATTTTATACGTAACTTAACTAATCTTGGTACTTGAAGGTATATTTTTTTACTATTGATTGAGTAAAGTTAGTTGTAAGTTTGCAATCGAATTTTAGTAACTGTGGCTAAGTACTATCAGCGTGATAATTATGTTCTTGAGATATCCAGGTGTGACAGACAGACATACAGACTTAGTCTCACCATAAGGGTTCTTTTCTACCATTTTGGTACGGAACCCTAAAAAGACAACATTAGTAAGTACCTAAAATAAATCAAATAAAACAAATTACCAACACACTTATATCAACGTGTGTAACAAAACTCCAGAGTAGATTTGTGACTTCTGAATGAAAATACAAAGTCTCATTACTTTTGTTTACTGCTACGTGTATGGTTTTTTTGTCCTTTATCCAAATTTCTAAATTCGTGGCATCTGTAATAACAAATGTAAATATTTTAGCAATGCACACCACAATCAAAAACCATACTTGGTGTCGAAGTAAGTTATAACCATCTACTATTCTGGATTTATAAATTGACAAACTAAGTCGATTTATCACCAAAATGTACATCCGCCATCATGAATCAAAAGTTGGATGGTATATTTGTAAACAATTGATAACAAACCTCCACAATTGCTGACAATTTCGAATTTTTATTTAATAAAATACACCCGCCATCTTGGATAAAAAAAATAGGACATACGTAATCACCACCCCCAAAAACCCCAAAATTGACTATGTAACGAATATCTCAAAAAAAAAAAAATATTAAAGATAATATAATTTTATTTACACAATGTTTATCCTATATATTATATCTACAACCATGATTTATACAAAAATTTTGAACTATGTATTTATTTTTAAAACAAATTCCAATAATCGTAGTTACTTTTATTTCGGTCCGAAAAAGTATCAACTTCGTCCACCCACAGTATACAATACAGCACACACTTCTGTACGTAAATATTTTTTTGCGAAAAATCGATACACCGGTGCTTCCACGAGCGCGTCTGAGCGCGGAATGACGAACCGCGAGCAGAAAATGTATGGAGAAATTTGAGGGCGCTTCTTATTTTAATCATAAATAAAAAAGTTATTTATTAACTTACAAAAAATTTAGTTGCTCGAATTAAGTAAGCTGCAGACGATGGATCGAAAAAAAACCAAAGTTATTTTAAACTAGTTTATTTTAAAGGAAATAATTACAATTAAAATTGGTGAAACCTATTCGATGCCAGAATATGGAATGACAAAAATAAGTATAAAAATAACTAATAGCTAATGACGTATTTCGCTGCGTCGGCGACTCGTGGCTGGCCGGATGTCGTCGATGCAGTTTTTATGCGCTTGGCGTAAACTGAAGGAATTGCAGAGTGGCGATATTCATTAGGGATCCGTACTTAACACTCGTATAGAGGACTACATAAACAACAGTTTGTTATTATTTTTATGTATAACTATGCAGTGGATTTAGCTATATTGGTTCTTATTCAGACCTAATTTTTTTTCATTTGTTGGTTTTATTGTGATTGTTAAAACGTATTTGTCTGAAAAATTTGTATGGGGCTATACTATTTTTATGTGCCCATTCTAGAGATGAATATATTATCTTTAATTTGAGAGAATGATATCATTGCAGTTGTGACTCCTAATTCATTAAAATGGTGCCTGAAAAGCAGTGATATTTGCGGAAAAATGTGATAGCGTCCTTAAGTGTTCATTTTCTTGACGAAAAGAAGATTGAAACTTAACCTCAATTTAAGATCATTAAATAATTACGGATATGTTAATATTAAGTACTAAATATTTACTTACCTACACCGTCAAAACCAAAACATCGGGATATTAATATTTTGTATAACCCCCATTATTTTCAATGCAGTCAAGTAGACGTTTGCGCATGGACCCTACAATATTACCACATATTTCCGAGCGAGTGCTTCATAAATGAAGCCTACACTTTTATCTAGATTTAAATGTTTTTTCATCTTTTAATATGGTGGTTGTATTCCAGGCAAAATCTAAATAATCCCGTGCGAAACGTTATCGTTCGTGTTTATGTCTTTCTGTCAAGAAGGGCATTTTAGCTGATCTTCTGTGATGCAAGCCTTCAGCGTGGAGGGCACGGCAAACAGTTTGCAATGAGGTGTCGAATAATTCCGCAAAGTGGCTAATTGATTTAAAGCCATTTGTTTTTAATACTCGGCCACCATAATGTTGTGGATGCGCTTCGCTAATAAGCGACAGCCTTCCACTTCGCTGTCGACTAGCAAGGCTATCCTCTTCCACATATCTCTTAATCCAGCGACTTACAGTAATCTTCTAAAACAAAAAAAAAGTAATATTGGGCACCTATAACAAAATGCAAAAGTGACTTTATTTTTCTATAATAGAATAATATTTATACCATAACAATGTAATATTAAAATATTAAAACTGCATTTATAAATCCAATAATAAACACTAATTATTTGCGTTTGCATGTTTTTTGCGTGGAGCGCATTTCTTGCCCCCCAGCCGGTGATCCGCTGGAAGATCCTGGTCTGCACACAGTGGACACCGCAGGGTCGGCGACGTGCACTCCCTCACTTTGTGTGCTCACAAACTTAGTATTGGCTGCTCAGAGCAACTGCACTAGTGCACTGGCAGTGGACGTGCCCGGGCTCAAAGCATCGGTAAAACATCATACGACGCGCCCCCAAAACTTGAACCCTTACCAACGTCCAACCTAAGCGCAAGCGCTTGTCGGACGCCAACTTTTTTATCGCCGCCAGTGGGCCACGGACCCAGACGTGCCCCAAAGAAGCACTTGGACGACTAATCCGTCGTCCAAGTGCTTCTTTGGGGCACGTCTCCTACTTTTACGTCTGCGGGAGAACAGCCTCCCACTTCGGCAATAGCAGCTGCCACGTCCTCCGGTGAGACGGCATCATCCAGATTCATTATCCTTGCCTCAACTCGCTTAGTTGGACGTGAAATCTTCACGTCAGACCCGGCGAGAACCTCTCGCATTCGGCTAGCGAGATTGTCCGCTTTGGTGGAAGAGTCGTTGCCAGCGACGGTAAGCACCATTCCGCCATCAGCAGCCCTCTTGTGACCGACTGTGTCGATGCCAAGATCGGCCAAACGGATTCGCTGCCTTATTGCGGACATGATCTCGCCGAGTTTGACAGATGATGCCTCTCTTACCGAAACCGTTATGGTTGCCGTGGTAGGAACCTTAGGCAGTTTGACCGGTTGCTTTGCAGCTGGAGCACCGGATTTCGTGCTAGATTGGTGAGATTTTTTAATTCTTGTCTTCTTTCCAACCACAGAAGACCAGGTTTCCGTCTCAGTCCTAGCTGTATCCTGCAAAACTTGCGAAGCCTGCGTGGACGCCGAAGACACGGGGGGTAGCTCGACCACTGGAGCCACTGCTTTGCCCTTGCCTTTACCCTTTTTTTTTGGGGGGGATTAGGGACCTTATCGGTAATTGCCTGCGCTTGAATGACCGGTGGCCGGTCATCAACGGCGAGTGGCGGACGCAAGGGGTTCTTCGGAGGCAATCTCCTCTCCAAAGCGAACGCCGAAACCTCGCCTCCGACTCATCAGACCGAAGGAGTTCGCCAGCTTCAGAGGCCTGACTGGGTCCCACGGAAGATGTTGCAACGTTGGGGCTCACTATTAGTTCCCCCTTACGACTAAGAAGGCTGACCTGCGCTGTCAGCTTCTCTACTTGCGCTGAGAGACCGGAAAGGCGAGCCTTCAGGTCAGCGTTTTCTGACTCTAGCCTCTCTACGTCGACTTCAACAGCAGATCGCGTGGCTAGCTTAGCCACTGCAGCTTAAACGGTTACTGCCGCCAGCTTTAGACTGTGGACAAAGCTTCCTTTAAGGTTGCGTGATTCGTTTGCAAATTCCTCTATGGTTCTAAGACTGTTCTTGATACAGGTGCTTAGTTCCGTCGTTGGTTGCGCCCGCATCGTTTCAGCCAATATCTCTAGTTCCGGGAGTTCTGCTTTGCTGGTGCCCGAATCTTTGCCTGTTTTGTTGGTGGACTCACAGGCTCGGAGTCTCTGTCCTGCTCTTTTCCGTCTGTTAGCGGCTTAGCAGACTTCTTTCTGGTCACAATCGACTCGTTGCTCCTCGGTGGCTGTGTACGCTTGCGCGCGCGGGTTGGAGTCGATCTTGTCGACGTTTTCGAGCAAGAGGACTCGCTGGTGTCACTAACAACCTCGTCGGCAACCGGGGTAGCCGGGGGCACAAATTGTGCTCGGACCTTTGGCACTCTCTGTGCTTTTTCTTTGAGTTTCGGTGCCGTGGATGTACTGGGAATAGAACCCAGCGACTCCTCAGCACCGGTAAGTGAGCCACCCTGGCTCAATGCGTCCCCTAAGGACGTGTAAAAATCCGATTGGGATTTGAGCGTTCATTGCCCCCCTCCCCCCCCCCCCCCCCCAGAATACGAGGGACTGACCGAGGGATTCTCCTACTGCAGAGCAGCAGGTACCCTCCTGGGGTAGTTTGTTTCTATGAACCGCTTCCATTGTTGATGCTGAACACAGCTTTGCCTTTTTTATGGGGTGGGGTCCCCAGACCACTCGTTCACCTCAGTCATGTCTGATGAGTAGACACGTACTAGAGGTGAACAACTCTTCCCACTCTCCAAACGATGAGGAGAGAATCGCTCGCCGTCCAAGAACACCAAGACCTGTCGAAGTCCTCAGACGGCGCGCCCCTTGCGGAAGTCAGATGTTATAAGACTCCACCCCGTGTCGCTCTCAGTCTGGTCTCTCACTTGAGGCCTTCCGGCATGAGTGATTCTACTGGCAAAGCCCCCAAGATCATTGAGACACGCAAGCCCCACCACGACGACAACGTGGAGACACACTCGGTGGGGATTCATCTTCTAACTACAGGCAAAACTTATACATGGTGCGAGCGAGTAGGGAGTTTATTATTCTTTGTAAAGAGTTTTCATTTTACCCATTTACCATCAAAATCTATTCTTAACGCCGAGTGTTTATTGTACCTTACATTATATTCTTTTCTATCGTGCTTGTTAGTGATCCTAAGATTTCTACTACTTTTTCTGTTTTTACCCGTGAGAACCTGTAATTGGCTCTGCGTTTCATATAAAACTGTTATCCATCTGTTATAGCTGTTGGTTCCCCTATAAATAAATAATAAATCAAGGGATCCCTTTGCATAATATTAACCTCTAAAGTGATTTTTGTTGAACTCAAGTGTCATCGTCGTTCCTGCCAGTTAAATAGTTTATTTTGGACAGGTGGAAAAATTCACGGCAATAGTTTATATAACGAAGTTAAAAGGAAAGTTATCACTGCTACGGCTTTAGTTAACGAGTAATAGTCGACCAACTTACATTTGCAGTTGGAATGTATGGCAGGACATGTTCTTCGACTACAATGTTAAGTTATTTCTTAAGTTTGTGTTTCCACCATTTAATTAAAGAGTTTTCCTTGTCAAGTCTATCTAACGTAATGATGTGATCATTCCAGATGGCGCATCGGGCCCCACAACGGGCACCCCAAGGCCGTGCGCGCGCGCGCGTGGGGCGCGCCGCACAAGGTGCCGCCGCCGCGCGGCAAGTCGCACTCCTACCCGCCGCACGGCCCGCGCGCGCCCGCGCCGCCCGCGCACGACGACTACTCCAGCCTCGACGCGCTGTGCCTGCAGATGACGGAGCACGCCATCGACTGACGCCCGCCGGCGCCGCCCGGGCCCCCGGCCCCGCGCCGCCACTCGGGCGGGCCCCCGACCCCGCGCACGGTGCGCTTCACGGACGACGCGCGAGCCGTGCACTTCACGGAGCGAGCTCCGCTCTGAGACGACGACGCATATATGTTTGTTTTACGAGTACGTAACTTTATTTACGCACGATTCCATAAGAAGTCCTCAGTTGTGTGGGGCCGGGCTCGCGGCGGGCCCTTAGTGACGCAAGTAGCTAGAGAAATTCCGGTTCTCGGCGTCGACTCTAGTCTCGCGACCGGATGACGCCCTGCCGTTAATGTATACAAATTATTACTAGGTAGGCAGGATTATAGCTTTTTATAACAATCACCCGCATTCGGTCACTATAGTTTCACTCCCTGAATACTTAGCGTAAGTATTCTCTAAAGATAATACTAGTGTAATCGGTGACATCGACTCGTTCGTATACAACTAATCGTATCCTAAATTTCTCTGGTGCTAATTTTTGCGAGGTTTTATTTGTAGGTAGCTGTATAGTGTAGGTAGGCAGGGCGCGACCACGTGACCGTGGGACGGGCGCCGTACCTAGTGTACGTTGTCACGTAAACGTAATGTACGTACCGTGCGGGACTGGCTGGCAGCTGGCGGGGCGGGCTGGCAGCTGGCGAGGCGAGCTGGCAGCTGGCGAGGCGGGCCGGCCGCGCGAGCTGCACGACGCGTTAGAGCGCCGAGCAGGAAAGCTCACCGCATCCCTTGAGGTTGCCAGCCGACTCCACGTACTGTGATTATATAAATGTTGTCTGTGTACTGACCGGGTTATTGTTGATAGCGACTGATTATGCGACTGATCAGCCGCGACTCAGTAACGATTATTATAATGTTAACGTGAATTAGTTATTAACGTTGTTGACTGATGTTTGCATAATTTATAAAGTTCGCAAACTATTATTATTTTTTATTTTAATCTTTATTATTTAATCTAATGGATATTTATATTCAGCAATTAATGTTTTGACTGGATCAAAAATCTGATTGTAATGTGTGCAATTTAATTTTTTTTTATTTATGCAATATTTTGTCTATATTATAATTCATAATTATATAATTCATGTAAATAATGAACTAGTTCACATTGTATTTATAAGGGTTATTGTTTTGTACAAAACATGTGTTGATGACAGGATATAATATAATATTATAGCAAATGATTTTGAATATTATTATGAGAGGAAATGTATTGGTTTATGAGTTAATGAGTTGTTTCGTTTGGGGCTTACAAGCTGTCTACAGATATTTATATTTAGCCAATTGTACAGAAATTTATGGAGTATATTTATTCTTTACCCCACATACCTCAATTCTTGTTCTGTTAATATTTGCATTCACATCTGTGTTCAAGAGCTTTAGTTACTAATCTGTAGCGGACTGTGATACGGTTTGTTTTTGGATCATGGATCATGATATTCATCAGCAGTAAAAATAAATATTGTGTAACATAATGTGGTGTTTTGTTTTAGCTCTACCTGAATATTCAACATTCTCAGACACCTCATACAAATCGTAATTTATTATTATTTACTTAACTGGATTATTAGAGACAAGTTCCATGTTAGAATATTGTGCGTGGGCCATGGCGGCCGTCGGTGATTTTCTAACAGTGGGCCGCCTGGGACAACTACCGACGGCCGCCATGGCCTCCCCCAAAACATGATCGAGTCGTCTCCTGGTCTGTTTGGAATGTCTGTGAAGGATTTGGGTGCCCCAAGGGTTTCTGATCTAATCTGTGCGACTCTTGTGTATTCAAAGAGCATGTGCGCAATGGTTTCCTCCGCGTCCGTGCAAGCCCTGCACAGAGGGCTGTCTGTTATGCCTATTGTGTGAAAGTGTATGTTTAGGGAGCAGTGTCCCGTGATGTCCCATCACCAAGCGCAGGCCGGTCCTGTCCTGTCCAGGCGTAATAAACACTTGGTTAGCTTACTATCTAAGGATGGCCTCCTTGGACTGCCTGCAACCAGGACCACCAGCTCTCTGCTTGTGTATGGGTGAACTCCTGTAGCCACCTGCGTATCGGGTGAGACAAAATTAAAAAGGAAGTTACACAAACTATTTATTTAACATTTATAGTTAGACTAGACAACTAATGACAAGTAAAAAAGTATTTTTGGTCTCGTTACAAATATGGTTAACAGCTTACACTATGAATATCACTTGATAAATGCTTTATAGTTAAATGAGTCTCTCTTTATGTGTGCCAATTTTATGTCTGGCAAGATCATTCTTCCTATAGAATGCTCTTGTGCACCGGTCACATGGAAACGGGATGTGAGTACCGTGAAGCTTAGCAGTGTGGAAGTTGAGCATCGGTCTGGATGGGAACGTCATCAAACACCCTTCAACTGTACATTTAAATCGATCAGTTTTCTTATGTCTAAAGTTCATGTGCCGAGCTAAAGCCTTCAGTTCATAAAAGCTGCTTGTACAGAGCTCACATTTCAATGGTCTTTGTCCTGTATGTCTCCACATGTGTACCTCAATATTCGCAACATTTTTGGAACAAACAGTGCAGTGACCAGATTTCTCCGAATGTTGCTTGTCAATGTGAATCTTCAGGTTCCCCTTAACATTGAATGTACGGCCACAGTGGTTACACACAAATCTATTGGGTTCAGAGTGCAGTCTCACATGTTTCCTCAGATTGTTTTGGTACTTAAATAACACATTACAGAGAGGGCATGAGTAGTTTTTCTCATTACTGTGTACCAAGAGGTGACTTTTTAGTTCTTCCTTAGTACAAAACCTCTTTGGACAAGCTGTGCACAAGTGATCCTTCTCACCAGTGTGTCGTTTTTTATGTCTTTGTAAGGCACTGATCTGAGTGAATCTGAGGGTACATATGGAGCAACCATACGGTGTTTCCCCAGTGTGTGTACGCATATGAACCTTCACATCATTCTTAGAGAAGAAGCCTTTGCCACAGTTTTCACAAATGAAGTTACGCTGCCGCTTCTGTTGGTGGTTTCTGTCCATGTGTCGTTTGAGAGTACCGCTGTCTTTGTATTTCTTATCACATGAAGGACAAGGGTAGGGTTTCTCATTAGTATGGGATCTCATGTGTGTCTTAAAGGCTGATGGGTTAGCACAAGATCGGCCACAAACTGTGCAAGTACACGGCTCCAGACTTTTCAATTTATTAGATCTTTGTTTGAGGGTAATCGAAGATTCTACACTTTCCAATTTTATTTCTACTTTATTTTGCCTTATTTGTTCAAGAGTAATATCATCGTTTTGTAAATCTTCATAAAGGTGATCATCGTCGCTGTTACAGTCAAGTTCAAGTTTTACTTCAATTTTCGGCGAACAGTCGTCGAAATCTGCTTTATTTTGGGAAAATACTTCAAAACCTTGAGATCTTAATTTCTTATCAGAAGCTTCGCATTTTAGAACAAATTGGTAGCAGGCTGCGAGCTCTGTTTCGCAGCTACCACAAATATGCGATGGAAGTCCATCCCCGTCTTTAATAATTACATTTGCACAAAAATACATTATTTTGACACTTAGCGCAATTTCGTTATTTCCTCTACTAAAAATGTCGGAAGTTGCTTCATTCTGACAACACAATCTGCAGAGTTTTTTATCCATAATACAGTTGAAAAGATTATTCAGGCAAAGAGGATTTTGTTTTTTGTAAACATGATGAAACTCTTGCTTGACTACCTAGTACCCACAGTGAGCGAGTCAAGTCAGTGCTGTCACAGAGCTGTCATGCTGTGGCCTGTGATCAAGAAATTCAAGTTAAGTGTCAGTGTCTAATTGACCAATGATGTTTTTGTAAGTTTCGGTACGCGAAACCTAGCTTTTTAAGGAGAACCCGCAGCTGAAGCGCGCGAAATTCAAATTTTCTTAGGTTTTTTGCTATTTGCAAGTCATTATCAGGTTGTATCTCAATCAAAATATGATTCGCGACTATTTGATATGTATTTACAGAATTATAATCATTAATACATCTCTCTAAGTTAGATTTGTTCCATTGAATGACTTTTTCATGAATTCATGACAATAAAGAAACAAATCTAACTCACAGAGATATATTAATAATTCTGTAAATACTTATCTGTTGTAGTCGCAAATAATATTTTTATTTATGATAAAACCTGACACTGACCTGCAAATAGCAAAAAACGTAAGAAAATTGAATTTCGCGGGCTGCAGCTGCGGATTCACCATTTTGGTTTAAATTATAATCTTGTTTTCTTTTTAGTAATAAAACAATCCAATTTAAACAATCAACATCTATATTAATTTAAAGAGGTATTATAAGTTTGTATGTAGGGAGCAATCTCTGGAACTACCGGTCGGATTTGAAAAAAAACTTTTTGCATGATACCCAATACTTGAAGAAGGCTGCTTGACATCACGCTAAGACCCTTATGAGCCAAACTAAAAAAAAAACAGTAAGAACGCTAAGTAAAAACGAAGTATGTGCGGCATGCGGGCAGGCGACGCGATGCGACGGGGTCGGGGTGGGTCAGGGGTAGAGATGGGTAACACACTCTTTTATAATGAGGATCGTGCGAGGCACAGTTTTTATAAAGTGTGTTAGCACGAATGAGATGAGTCTGCGGTGGCCTGTGAGCACGTACACACGGCTACACATCAAGATATACATTTCCAGTCTAAGCTGATCTCGCATTTTATAGGATTTCCGTACAATGAGAGGTCACCGTATTCTGGATATTTATACCAATGGTGGGCCCAGTCACTGAAAGAAGCATTACTAACCGAGAATGTCTTTGGAATGAAAGTGTTATCAAATTGTGTGCAATACATTAAAAAAAAAAACATTATTATGTTGATTAGGGAACATTAGTTGACAAAACTGAGTAATGTAAACTCAAAAGTTTAGTTAATGTTTCCAAGCGCTTAGTAGTGTTTGGGTTATAAACAGTGATATCTTTTACCTTTGAGACCTCATTCGCGTTTTGGCAAGCCATTACTCAGGCACCGACCTTTTTTCATGGCCTGTCATTGTTATGACAGGGGCCGCCGGCAATTATAAACATATTTTTTTTAAAATAACAATTGACGTCAAGCCTTAAGAGTAAAATTTTCTGAGAAGCTAATTAGACAGGCCATAATACACAATTGCAAGAATGGATCTGGGAAGTGTATTGTTTTTCTAAACAAAATATGATTTCAGATAACAGCTGCCATTGTATTGGGATTACGTTATTTCTATTTCTGGTAAAAGGGCTGTTCGAATTTACACGAAAGTTTGCACCTTGCATTATGAATAGATAAGTAATTTAACAGCAGCGTTTTTTAGAGAGTTCTATGTAAAATTTGCGTAATAATAAATCTCAAACATCACAGTGCATGGGGCCGCCTTTAGACGTATGATTTTTCGAAATATTTCATATGTATTTATGATATAATTAGTGATATTATTATCTAAAACGATGTAGTAAGTATTATTTTATGATTATTCATCTATTTCCAGGCGATAAAACACAAAATGAGCCATATTTCGTAAAAAAATTAGTCGGCGGAACGAATTTTCAAGTAACATTTTCTTTGTTCAAAAATTTAAATTTTACGACGTGATTTCGTGCAATTATTATCTAAAACGATGTAATAATAACATATAAATTAAAATAAGTCCACTTACCCCGATTTCTAATCGTTTTTGTTCAGATTTGGAATACTGCAATGATCTGAGTCTATTAGATTTAATCATTTCTTTGTGGGTTGGTATAACATCTGTACCTATAAATGATAACTAGGGTTCGGTGGCACTAGTTTTATTCTAGTGGGCTCCAAAAATTGGTGAGCAAGATTGTATGACTGAAACAAACTTATAATTTTAGTACATATCCCAGAATTTTCTAATAAATTAAAATTAAAATCACCACAAGTGTTATAAGACTTATTCAAATTACAGATTTTGTGCAACACATTTATTTACACCTAACATTATTAATTAAGCCTCTATTTCGCTCTATTTCTTTAACTTTAATAGAGTAGCTACAACTGTGCTCGTACATGTGCTGAGTTACCCAACACTCGTCAAGGGACAAGAAATTTCACGCGGATGAAGTCACGGGCTAGCACAAGCAACGAAATATTGGCTTTTTTTTTCGGTTATTTGCAACTGAGCCGATGTCGACTATTCTGCCAGCGTCATGTGGTGACAGCCGTACAGTAAGATGAGCCGTCAAACTTTGCGCTTTGTGGTAGTTGTTAGTAGCTGAGGACAAGAAGTTTTGTTAGTTAACATTGTTTTTTTTTTGTTATATATATAATTATTATTCTACTTTATAACGAGACAGATCTATACAAAGTTATAATTATTATTACACACCGAACTATATTTTAATATTGTTGTCATTAAAAAAATTTGATAGGATTTAGATTAGTTTAGAGGAAAAGTTAGTCAAGACGGAATGGAAGTTAGTAGGACGGGAGATTTTCATTTTGGGGCAATTGGAAGGACATGAAAAAAGTTGTGGTCCAGAGTACCATCATCAAGACCGCATTCGCATAAGGAACTGTCACGAACACGAATCATAGTGAGGAATACTGGACTGCAGCAGCTGCAGTGACCAAGTCTCAGTCTACACAAGGCTGAAACAGTTTTTTTTTGATAATTTGGTGCATTTTAAAAACCAGGGTTTCCGCTGGATGTCGGGTTGGATACTGGGGTAGTACAAAAAAAGTACAAAGAAAATAAAGTAAATAAGAAAATAAATAAAGTAAAGTCCTTAGTTAGGTCCCTAACAAGTACAAGTTGTACGCCCCCTGGAGCTTTAAACTTTTTTGCCACACCATTGACCATGAGTTGTACAATTTAACTTTAGTGTCAGCCCGTAAGTCGTAACTATGGACGACGTAATGTTTTTGGTCCACAGGGTTGGATGTAGCAAAGCCAGCGAGTCGGCGCGGCGGCGCACTCGTTGCCGCCTATACCCGAGTGGCTGGAACATAGATAATACACTATATTACAGGGCTGGACTAAATTATTCTTGAACGAACTGAAACAATCTGTCAATGTCAACCCAATAAAACAAACAAACGTCAATCTACACTGTTGATTTGGTTTGAGAATGGTGAAAAATTGTAATAATCCTATTTAGATTCTTTCTTTCTAGTAATCTCTATTGTCGTTTATAATATACCGTAAACTAATCTATAACTCAAGAGGACGGAAAATCAATTATGGAGTCTAAAGTATGCCGTATTTGTCTCAAGAAAACAGCTACTATGTCCTTATTTGATAGAGAAGACGAAATTCAATTTAGCACCAAGGTGATGCGCTGCGTCAATGTGGTGGTGGTTGAGGGAGACGGGCTACCTGACAACATATGCAATAACTGTGCTGCGGAACTGTTGACATCATACGAGTTCGTGAACAAATGCGAGGCATCCGACAAGGCCCTGCGCTGTGCTAACATTGTAAACCTTTATGATGAGTTAGTGCCCAAAACCGAACCCCAAATAAAGTTAGAAAATATCAAGGAGGAAAGCAGCACTGATGACCAAGATCATTTTGACCCCACAGACTGTAGTGATAACTACAATGTTGAGAAAGTAAAAAAAAGAAAGTATATTAGGTCTGGCAAATACAAACAACTACAAATCGATGGGCGGAAGTTAAGGCCTAAAATAGGACCAGTGAGGTGTAAGGTATGTGGGCAAATGGCGTCGTGTCGCTCTGCCCTGGAGGGCCACATGAGGACTCACACTGGGGAGAAACCATTTGCGTGTGACTCCTGTGGGGCACGGTTCAACCTTAAAGGGACACTCAAGAGACACATTAAGACACACCATACACAGAGAGAAAGGAAATTCACTTGTGAAACCTGTGGCTGCAGCTTTTACTCAAAGAGTGACATTATAACACACATTAGAGTACATACTGATGAAAGGCCATATTCTTGCTCTTTCTGTGGTAAAGCATTCCGGCAGATTGCTTCAATGATACGTCACAAACGCATGCATACAGGTGAAAAACCATACACTTGTTCTGTTTGTTTTAAGAAGTTCATAGACAAGAGCCACATGAAGAGACACCAGGCTGTGCACTCCGATGAGAAGAACTTCACTTGTCACCTGTGCAATAAATCTGTTAAAACTAGAAATGCACTCAAGGCTCACATTCGAATACACTCTAATGGAAAGCATATCATTTGTAGTTACTGTGGACTCGCATTCTCTTTTAAGGGCAACCTTCAAGTTCATATAAAAAGGATACATTCAGAGAGGTCTGGACAATGCAGTGTGTGCTTAAAGACATTCTCAGATTTAGAGGCACACATGCGTAAACATACTGGAGAGAAACCATTTGCATGTAAGCTTTGTGATCAGGCATTTGCCAGCAAAAGGAGTTTGTCAAACCATGTTGGATTCAAACATGAGAATGCTTCCAAGTACAAGTGTTCTATAGGAGAATGTACAAAGACATTCCCAACTGCTATGATGCTGGAGTTCCACCTTCTGAAGCAGCACACGAATCACACGCCGTACATTTGCCACCACTGCTCCAGAGGGTTCTTCAGAACGAGTGATCTGTCCCGACACCTCCGAGTCAGTCATATGGAAACTGCTACTACCATTGAATCTCGAATATTGAGACCACTGATATCAGGATCTCCAATTAATTGAAGTAACTGTTCCCTACAAATTGGGAATGAGTAAACATGTTACAGCCATTTTGAAGTTTATTATTGGAACTTAAGATTTTTAAGTTTTTGTAATGATACTAAAGATGGTAAATTGCTCAGTTTTGAGTATAACTAGTAGGTACTCATGTAGGTACATCATGCCGTCACGGTTGTCTGGATGATCCAGATAAAAATGTTAGTTATACTTAGTTAAAACAAACATATACCGACTGAAATTTTATTTTAAGGGTCATTTTCACTAAAAATATTGTTTCATCATATTATCTACAGTACCCATGAAATAAGTTGTCATTTAACTTAATTAAAAAAAGTGGATACTAATTTGTGCCATAAATAATTAAAAAGAACACACATTATTAAGCCTGTATTCTAGAACTATTATCAGCTTTGAAACTGATTGAAACTAACATAATATATTTTGATACTAATCTAAACTCAAATCTAATTAAAATCGAGATTTACGAAAATTATTCACAAAGTACAGTTCTAAAATACGGGATTTGCTAAATGCGTATTTAGTGCTATTTGTTTAACTCTGGCATAACAATAATAGAATGTTGCGTTAATTGATTATTTTAAAACTAATTATGTGAATTCAAAGATTGAGGGATTCCCTAAACCAGATTTAGTCCTTAGTAATCGATCCAGAACTTGGCCGGCTGCTGTCGGCTTTTCATACTTTAAAGGCTAAACTAGTTGTAGCCGTATGAAGTGGACTATACCCGCGTCAGCGGCCGTCATCATCATTCTCCTGCCCTTATCCCAATTTATTTGTGGTCAGCGCAACATGTCCCTTTCTTCCATACTTCTCTATTAGTCGTCATCTCGGTAGTCACTCCCTTTCTAGCCATATCATCTTTCACACAGTCCATCCATCGTTTCTTAGTTCGTCCCCTACTTTTATAGCCATCGACATCCATACTCATAACTCCGCATCACATACCCGTACCATGACAATCGATTCCCGCACAACTTTTCAGTCACCGGTGCCACTTTCAGACTTCCTCTTATGTACTCATTTCTTATTCTATATCCATTTGTGTCACACCACACATCCCTCTTAGCATTCTATATCCATTCGTGTCACACCACACATCCCTCTTAGCATTCTATATCCATTCGTGTCACACCACACATCCCTCTTAGCATTCTCATCTCAGCTACATGCATTTCTTTTCATTCATCCTTTTTGTGGCCCAACATTCTGCTCTATACAAGACAGCAGGTCTAACCGTTGTTATTTAGTTGTCTATATATCTTCCCCTTAAGTTTAAGAGGAATGCGGGAGATGTCATCTATACTATTATAAAGGGAAAATATTTGATTTTTGTTTGTTTCTAGTTAATGGATAGAAACAAAAACTACCTACTTAACTGATAAAAAAAAATATTTCACATAAAGAAAGCTACATTATCAGCGAGTAACATGGGCTAATTTATTTAAAAAAAATATACAGTCTCTACGAAAATTACAATAATGTATGCCCAAGGTATGAAATATAATATAAATAATATGCACAATGTATGTACCCAAGGTATGAAAAAATTGCCTAAAGTGATTATTTCGGCGTGCGCTGCGAAAACTATTAATGATACATAAAATAATGTACTACATGTTTATAGTACTCATCATCATCGTTCTCCTGCCCTTATCCCAATTAATTTGTGGTCGGCGCAACATGTCGCTTTCTTCCATACTTCTCTATTAGTCGTCATCTCGGTAGTCACTCCCTTTCTAGCCATATCATCTTTCACACAGTCCATCCATCGTTTCTTTGGTCTACCCCTACTCTTATAGCCATCGACGTGCATACTCAAAACTTTCCTCACGACATTTTCCTCATTCCTCCGCATCACATGCCCATACCATGACAACCGATTTCCCGTTTATAGTACTCACAAAAAAGTCCGCAAAGCTGTAAGTAATAATCGTTTTTTGTTCAAATTAGTCAATCAAAACGGGTAGAATCGAAAAACGATGACATTCGTATCATGATATTAATTCTTATCCTACGAAATAGTTTCATAGTCAAGGTTGATTATGTACAACATGTACCTAAGTAAATTATGTACAACATTACCTAAGTAAATTCCTCTTTAAATTATTGAGAATCGGACCTTTCGTTTAGTAGTTAGTACGGGTATAAAAATGCTAAAAGGAAGAAAAATGCCGCGGTGTGAGCGAACAGCCCTACGCTTAGTCCATTAGCCTACACATTTTATTTTTTGTGGATTAACACAATAGGATTTACTACTTTTAATCCCGGTAGTACCTACGTGCCCGTGGGATATTTCCGACATCCACGCGAGCGAAACCGCGGGGAAAAGCTAGTATTCATATATAGACGTTATATATGAATACTAGCTGGTTGACCAAATGCAATGTATTTGTGCCTCAAAGTCAAAATATAAAATGGGTTTGGCTGGTAACATGTCCATTATCTATATCCTTCCATTTTCTCCATGACAATGTGTTCACTAAGCATCGCACGGTGACTCATTTCTTTTAAAAAGACGTCAATCAGTAAGTTTTCATTCTCACATTGCCCTTATCCCAATTTATTTTCAGTCACCAGTGCCACTTTCAGAACTCCTCATATAAACTTAGGTAGGTACTTCTTTCTTATTTTCAAGATTAAGTTTTAGGTTTTGGTCAACTACTTTATTTGCTGAGTGTACTTGTTTACGTTATACGAGGGCGGCACTGAAAATTTCGGGAATCAAGGAAGTGACACAACATTATTATTTAAAAATGTATTTATTGCTTTTCGAAGTATTCTCCGCGAAATTTGACACATTTTTCCATACGATGGAACCAATCATTGAAGCAACCATTCCATTCGGAAGTTGGGGTCTCCAAAATGGCCGTTTTGTAGGCGTCCACAGCTTCTTCAGGTGATGAAAATCTCTGTCCACGCAATTTATTCTTTATTTTAGGGAAAGTATAGAAATCATGCGGGCTTAGGTCGGGGCTGTACGGCGGATGGTCTAATAATTCTATGTTTTCTTGCTCTAAAAACTCTTTTGTTCTGTGCGCGGTGTGAGAACTCGCATTGTCGTGATGGAGGATGACGCGGCGGTTGCAGTTCTCTTTACGGAGTTCAGAAACGACCTGTGGCAAACAAATGCTAGCATACCATTCTGCATTAACCGTTCTTTGTCCCTCAAGAGGAATAGTCGTAACATGGCCGGTTTTGGAGACAAACGTGGCCACCATTTTTTTTGCAACACTCCGTGAACGAACAATTTTTGTTGGCTTTAACTCATTTTCGAACACCCAAACTCGTGACTGGTTTTTTGTTTCGGGTTCGTACGCGTATATCCAGGATTCGTCACCTGATACAATGTTGTATACAGCATTTGAGGATCCTGCGTGGAATCTTTCGAGAGTTCTGACGCACCAAGTAACGCGAGCCGCTTTTTGCTCTTCACAGAGCGAATGCGGTATCCATCGGGAAAACAACTTTTTTACACCTAATTGTTCATGCAAGATTATTTGTATTTGACTCATGCCAATGTCTAAAGTTGCCTGAATTTCGCGGTATGTCACAAGTCGATCTTCCTCCATCAGCTTACGCACAGCATCAACGTTTTCTTGGGTAACTGCAGTTTTTGGACGACCTTGACGGGGATCATCACTGAGCTTGACACGTCCACGTTGAAATTCAGCAAACCAGCGATAAATTGTGGTTTTGGATGGGGCTTCATCACCAAATGCAGAAATCATCCGGTCAACACACTGTTTTTGTGTTAAACCAGTTCGAAAGTCATAATAAATCATCGCTCTTGAATTTTCTCGAGTCAATTCCATTTTCTCAACGACTAAACAAGTTTGACAAAACCTTGTGACAAGACCGAGAATCTTTTTTTAAATAAATAAATGTTATTCGATTTTTAAAACCAAGGAGTTTTCAATTAAAAAGATTTTAATATGACAGGAACAGTGGAAATATTCCATTCCCGATACTTTTAGTGCAGCCCTCGTATCATAGCGTTAGTTAGGTACCCGAACACTACCTACCCTAGAAACATTGTTGTATCTACCATCTTGATCAACCCAATCCGGGACAAGCCAGCTAGCCTTCCCTTGTTCTTCTGGCTACTTCCATGATTCCTTGTAAGTAGATACCTTGAAATGCAATTATAACTATACCTCATGCAAAGCTAAGGTTGATTAGGTAGGTATTGTGCTAGTCGTTGTTTTACAAGAGAAATAAACATTATTTTCTATTAAATTACGAGGATGTTTTATTAACGAGTCCAATTTACCAACGCAAAGTGCGATTTCAGTCCTGGGTCGCGACATCTTCTGGTCTTTTTATTAATTGAAAAAATCTTAAATTAATTCACTTACAGACAACGCACAACATAAACCGCTCGCTGGGTCTAGAAGCATGACATTCTGCGCAAAAGTTCCTTGTGTGGCGAAAGTGAGCACTAAGGAATGATTTTAGAAAATGCATCTCCCTTATAGGGATTAAATAGGGGAAGTTTGTCATTTTGCCGATGGGAAATCCCATCGGGCACACAGCACGATTTGAAAGAAATCATCGAGATAGTAGTACCACGTACCTACTATCTACCCAACTGTTACAGGTATAGAGTACCTAGCTATAGACAGGGAGGGGCATAAACGCATGCAAATTTGATATGCTTCGTGTCGAACTTGAACCCGTATACCTTAGTAACTATCCTTTTTAGGGTTCCGTACCTCAAAGGGAAAAAACGGAACCCTTATCACTTCGTTGACTGTCTGTCTGTCAAGACCCTTTTTTTTCTCAGGAACGCGAGGTATTAAGTTGAAATTAATAGGTGTAATAAATTAGGATACTTCCCGTTGACCTAGAATCATGAAACTATTTTAAGAACATAGGTACTTTCACAGTAAAAGCCCTATTTTAACTCTCATAAAAAATTTACTCCTTTAAACATGTTTGAGAAGACAACCCAGAGTAACGAACAAACAGACTGACCGACAGACTAAAATCGCAGAATAGACCAAAAAGTCACTGCATGGGAGACATCGACATGATCTTAATCAACCTAACGTCGACAAGTTAGCGTCGAACGAATGGTTAAGGCGTGGAGAACTGTTCCCTGAGTCAGAAGGGTTCATGATAGCGATTCAGGACCAGGTAATAGAAACTCGCAAGTACCAAAAACACATAACGCGAGTTCCTCAAACCATAAACAGATGTAGGCGATGCAATAGTTCATCCGAAACCATTCAACACTTCACAGGTGCGTGTAAAGCAATAGTCCAGGGGGCCAAGTCTGCTGTGCTAACGCAGTTGTGTCCCAATGGCCGATCATTTGCACCGTAATTGTAGAGTTTGACAGTTTTGCTAATCCCCTATTTTTTTTTTCTTTTTGGCTTCGCACGGTTTGTGCATTTAGCCAGTGTCATGTAAAATTAGGTAACAAGTACAAATTATGAACTGAACTCCATTCAATGCATGATAAAGATGATAGATGATATCCCACCCCGCTCCCATTGAGTTGAAAGACGTGGCACTTTACTGAAACCTCGCGCGGACTTTTTGAGAGAACTAAAAGTGATGTTGCACTGTTTTGTTTCATTTGCCTACACTAATGCAGGTTCACGAACACTTAATGGTTAATAATCCACCACTATCACACATTAATATTCGGCTAAACCCAAATTTTTGAAAATACAACAAAACTGCTAACATGACGCTTCACTTTCCCGCCAAGAAGTCAAATCTCTTAATTGAAAGGCGTCTATGATTTTCCAATGAAGTGCCACTGATACTCCATTGGAAAAATTGTCTGTATTTGGTAATCTCACACTTACAAGCTCCTATTATTTTGACTTCCCTATGGACCACTGTCGCGCCATTATGAATTTAGGAGATTACAAACTATTGGCACAATGGTCATGGCGTTGCCTTGGTATGGTCGTCATTGATCAATCATTGAAAATAGCAGACTCGGCCCCTTGAGTTCCAGACTGATTACAAACACAGACATAACCAGTGCGAATATAATCCACAAAAAATTAGGAATAAAATATAAATTAATTCCCACACCACCTGTAGTTTATTTTATAAATATCAACCTGAAACTGTTCTCGAAAACTCCACTCACAAGCTGTATTTTGAACGAGCTATCCTCACCGACAAAACAATACACTACAATAGACCATCATGTTATTAGACAAAACTGCACAAATCATAGACATAGCTGTTCCTAATACACACAATCTACAGAATACATAGCAGAAAAGCTCTCAAAATAGAAATCTGCCGAATGTCGCGGCTTAGCAATGTCACCATAGTTCCTAAGTATAGTGTTGTCAACAACTGGTGTAATGTTTAAACAGCTTCATCAGTCTTTAAAAACATTCGATTTGCCACCCTACACACATCAGGCTCTTCAGAAAGCTGCAATCTTGAATACGTGCAGGATTGTCAAAAAATTTCTGCAAAATGACAACGAAACATCAATCGTCTCCTCACACACGCGTGCAGCAACCAACGCACGAACAGTCTCATGAACAGACACAATCACCATCACAAAACCCGAACACACCATCATCTCATCATAAATAACCAATTTCCAGGGGTAGCACCTAGCTTCGGCCCGTACTACCTCATAACTCCGGTGCAACGCCGAGTAAACGTAAACGTATAAAAAGAATAAACCATTTATTTTCAGGTTACAAAAGCCATATAGGTAGATGAATACCTTAAACTAAGTAGTTAGACATTATATTAACATTGCGTTAGTAAATTAGTATCACTTAGATGCATTAAGTCTTTGTGTTCTGGTGGCACTTGACCGCGAAAGCAGCGGACTATAGGTACCTCCTCTGCCAAACCCTTCGGGGAATACAGGCGTGATGTTATGTTGTTGTTATGTTATTCTTTAGAAGTTGAGACCTCATTTATTTCTCTAGTGCTTTCGATTCAGGTGTAGATACTATTACTTGTATCTTCTCTATGGATGGAATGGTGTTGGAATGGTGATGGTGGTGGAATGGTGTTGTTCCAATTGATGTTAACACCGGCGGCGGCGGTGCTCCATCGAACAAGTGAGTCTAAATGTCTACATACCACATGTGGAATAAAGGCTTTTTTTTATTATTCTCAAACATAGCTGTATGTACTATAATTATAGTTGTTGATTATACAATTTAACTCGCCAAACTTTCCAGTTTGATGGCGAGAAGCGCTTGTTGACACACAAAAAAATGTCCTTGCAAAAAAAAAACAATCTAAACTAAACAGATCGCGGGCAAGTTGCGGACACCGGACACTGACAGATTCTATTCTTAGTACACATCCGTCTGGAGGTGTCCGCGTCCGAAGCCGCGTCCACAACCCGCCCGCGCCGTCCCGACCAAACCCTTAGGCCTGAAACTGCGTTAAGCGGGCACCCGCGCGGTTTCATACAAAAGTACTCCGTCGCGGTGACCCGCGCGGGCGTCCGTCACGGGGAGGCGCGCCCGGCACCCACGCAACGGGGCCCGCCTCCGTGCGACGGAACCCGTCGCGGGGGCCCGCCAACGGACCGGTAACACGGCCACGCACGGACTTTGACTTTGTCGTTTTTTTTTTGCTAGTCGTCGTTTTGCTACGTAATAATATATTAAGTTCTCCATCGACACGACTATACATGCACACCGTTAAAATTGAACTAGCGACACTGCGTAAATAAAATAATCCGGTCTCCGCGACGGGGACCGTCGCGTTCCCACGGAGCCCACCCGCTTGTCCACGCGCGTAGACACGCGACGATAGCCCGTCGCGGGCGCCCGCTTAACGCAGTTTCAGGCCTTAGGCCTGGGTGTCTATTCCGAACATAAATCCGAAGTATCGGCCGAATGTTCGGCTGTTTCATACGGCTAACTATGGCAAACTACAACGAAAGAAACTGAAGAGATAAGCCAAAGTCAAAAATGTGGCTTGAAGTCGGGTAAGGATTCAAAGTCATAAAAGGAAACTATGGAGGTTATAAAACGGCCGAACATTCGGCCGATACTTCGGATTAACGCTTCGGAGTAGGCCCGCTGCATTACAGAACATTACTCAAAACTCAAGCACTACTCATGACCCGCCTAAAGCCATTTGATTGGTTGAAAATAGTCCCAAGCAATGCCCGAACCCCGAGCAAGGCCCTGGAACACGGCCCTTAGTGTGAATCACAGATTAGGTACTGCTCAGTAATTCTAATTATACTATAAGCCATAAGGTGTGCTTGTGTTTGTGCATTCGACAGACAGACACATTCGGGAAACATTACTCATTTTATCAAAATAATAAACATTCGGGAAACATTTAAAGTCGCCATGCATGGTCGATTAGATATATCTGATCTATAAAACCACTGATTAGCTGGCTGAAGTTAATGAAACATGTTAACAGTAGGTACAGACAGGTTTAGTTAATTCAACTGGCAGTTCTCACGCGTAAAAAGATATTTTAATCAGCGTTCCGTTACAGGAATTATCAACAGGTTCCTTAATTAATGTCTTCTTCCTGTCCGACAGTAGGGGAGCGAGCGCAGACCCTCGCAGCCAATGGCGCGGAAATCCGCGCTCAAGTTTCAAACGCGCGCCCTCACTTTCCTCAGGTTAAACAGTCACCACAGTCGGTAAAACAGCACCAGGTGTTGTGAGTTGTTATTCTTTTCTCTTTTTATCGCATGACGTTGTTGTGTTGTCTCGCTTTCGCGCCAATTAGGCGGCCAGGTGAGTGATACACGGAGGCTTCGCGAGCTGCCGTAGACTCGCGTAGAGGACGTTAGCCCGCGACCGTCCGACGTGCCGCACGTACCGCCTCGCGACTATAGTACTATTGTGGCAGGTGTCGGTGCCGTGATGGTTTAAACCGTGTTACAGTTCGTGAGTGCCTGACTTACCATACCTGTGTGGACTACCATACCTTCGTGTTTCATTATGGGTGAAGTGAGTAGTTTTGTATTGTCCGTGCGGAATGCTTGCGTGCTCTAGTTTAGATGGTGGCGGAGAGGCTAGTCCTGTGAGATCGTAATCGCAGGTTCGTAGGTCGTCGGCATGAGGTACAGTTGTGCAGCACGGTGTTGCGGGTCGGTGCTCGCGACTCCCGCCAGATTAATTAACGCTTTCATACTCTCGACAATGATGGTGTGTTCGGGTATGTGTGTCGAGATCGAAGCCCGGTAGAAAGCTCCGAGACATGTCGCTGAACCGCCACATCACATCGGTAAAAGTATTCGGTGTACTGTTATACATCTGATAACGCGCCTCAGATACATTATCATTGATATTGTTCCATTTTTATATTTATTGGCATCGAACGTTCTTGCAATAACAAATGAGTGGCCATTGTCTTATCTCTAGGAATTAACAGACTATAGCTGTACGTGTAGCCGTCGATTGTATTGTTTTAATCTATCAGTTCTCAATAATACCTACCTACTTATATAAACTCACGATTACCGATACTTGGAAGAGATACAGAACTTTGTCCCTGCGTGAAGTGGGCAAATAGGTATTACCTCCTTAGCAGATTACTCTTGGTCCGTTCTCCTAAAGTACACACTACTTTAGGAGTACGGACCAAGTTCGCATGGAAGAAGTCGCCAGTGAGGCGAAGTGGACCAGCCAGTGAAACTGAATATGGCAACGCGTAGGTCAGCGAGCATATTGCACACACCGCTGCAACAGACTGACCTCTTTTCCAGTAATAAAATACATATACGTATGATGAAATACTTACCTAGCACGTATCTGCTGACGCTACACAAAACACCAATGGTATAGTAAGTTAATGCAGAACTTAATTTATTTGCCAAACCCGTCAAAGAGATCTTCAAAGAAAGTTCTTGATACGATTAGCTCGTTAAACAGTCGAATCCCAGACGACATACTTACCTACTACTTCTTAGCTGTAATTACAGCGTTTAGGAGGTCGAAAACAAAAAAAAAGTAAATAGTACTCGACTCCCACGCATACTATTATACCTACACACTACGGTGGCTCTTGTACAATTCTACGCTTTTTATACAGATTAACATAAAGAAACTGGCAATCTTGCCAGTTTCTGAAATAACTATTTCACAACTTGTTCTCGTTGATCATTTTGCTTTATCTCTATAATTTGATGGTGTTTTGAGAGAAAACCATCTACTTAGAAAGCCTCTCTGAGTGCGCCGGTAAAGATAAAGTAATTTGCATTAGCATCGTGTCGGAATGAGTTGCAAGTTTTCGCCTTTCAGTGAGCAAGTTCAAGCGTAATTAACCTGAGGTTAAAGTTCACCATCATCATCACCTATCGCTGAAGTTACATGTCCAAGTCATTTCTGGTACAAGAGTCACTGTGTAGCTGTTACAAAGCGGTCAGCATTTTCGCAGTTCAACGCTTCCAACATAATGTCGGGCCTTGAATTTTCGGTAATTTGTCTATAGGAACCAGAGCGATGTTTCGATAGCTAAGATATACCTATGTTGGACCTTTCTGTTGTTTAGGCTGATAGGTTCCTCTACCTACTAATAACAACTTCTAGTACCTTCGTAAACTTGAATTCATAGTGGTTCAATAAGGTTTTTTTCGACAAGAGCTAGCAAAACGAATAGTTGTCGGTAACTGAAGCTTTTGGTGTTATGTGATAACTAACCAGAGAGTTAATTCTGGAGGCAAATATCTGTTGATAGTACACAACGTTGTACCTACATAAACCTACTAGAACAAATAATGAATACGTACAGATCTAAAGATAGATACTAAACTAACTAATTTACATAAATGGACGCCGCTATCTTCATAGACCATAGGACATAAGTTTCCTAAATGTAGATAAACATCTAACCGGATAGCATTTTAAAAGCCGCGTACCATGTTGATAAAAGTATAACAGACGGGCCTTAAATATCCTATCTGATAAAAACTTATTTTTCTGAAAATTAATCTATCTATGAATGCAATCAGCCGATTAAATTAATAAGATATCAGAACAATGGCAGCCTTTTTTCGGTTCTCGATTTTTCTTTAATACGATTAGCGGCCAGTCTGTTCTTTCAATTCAAGGAGGTTGAATGTTAGCCTTCCGCTCTGTTGTAACATTTTCCGCGTTGTTGTCGACCAGTATTTAACAGTACTTTAATCTAATTTTTTCATATTTATCATGTGTCCGAGAATCCGTGAATGAATCTGCCTGGATACAACTTTGGTTCTCCTCAGGTTATTATAAGCCTGATCAAGTCACAAATCAGGAAATCCGTAGTCAAATCGTCACTAATAATCTTACAGTGACCAAAGATTTGACAGTAATCTGTTGAGCTAATAAGAGTTGGGATTTGGGAAGACAGAACGTCGCAAGCTATTGTAAAATCATACGTTGAGTCTCAATAGTAATCGTTCCAATATTTATTTACTTACATAATCTATCGATATGGGCTCAGGGCTGGAACGATATCGATCGGTCATATCTGTAAGGACGCGCGACGTGTGCGCAACTGATCGAACTCGACCGAGACACACATCAACTTACCGAGTATGATGCAGAAAAACCTGTACCGACTATTAAAGTGGCGTAATGATGACAGTGACCGCTATGCTAATATCTTAGGAGTTGTATCTATTAATAGTAACATTGAAGCACGTCACCACTAAGGGCTTGAACAAAATTTTGATTCCTCACCTACTTGTGAGCCATTAATTAGTAGTAAACAATTGTGCATTGCGTCACGACTCATTTTGTTTTCGATTTACATCTATGATTGGTAGTTTGGTATGATTATTTTAGATGCCATAGATTAGCGATGTAGTGGAAATTATCGCTAAAAAGGATGAAATTGACAACATGTTTTCTTTCTGTTTCAGTCATTGCTAAAAGAGGATCCCCTCTCCAGGATCCAGCGAGAGATCATAGAAGTTACGGAAAGAGAAAGAGAATTCAAAGAAGGACACTTCAGAATCAACAGACTGATGTCTGAGTCTACCATCGACGTGAACCATCAGAACGGCCACGTGAATGGCGACGCGGAACTCAAGCCGCAGAAGACCCTCAACAGAGCCGTGTCCACCTCACACCTGCTGGGCCCCATTGCGCCGCCGTCGCCCCCGGCCACACCCGCACTCCTCAACACAAATGGATACACGAGACGGTTTACACCCCAGACGGGAACAAAAGGAATCATGCAGCGATTTATCGCCAACAAAGGCAAGATGCCTGCCTCCCCTGGAGGCCCCATGCCTCCCACCACCCCCATAATGCCGCATGCGCCACCTCTCGTGTTTCCCACGTCACCAGTGGTTGCGCCCGCCGTGGTCTCTCCTCCCGTCATCAGCCGCACACCAGAAGGTAAACCCGTCAGAAAGGGTTACGTACCTGTCGAGGAGAAGATACAAAAAGAATTACAGGAAATGAAGGACAGAGAGCACGAACTCAAAAAGATGAGGAAAAAACAAAAGCCTTACGACTTGGAGTTAAGTGACAACGAAACCACTTCAGAGTCGGAAGATGAGGAGATCCCCATGCCTGGCAAGCTGAAGCCAACAAAGTCGATAGGAGAGCTGTACGAAGCTCTGAACGAGGAGCTGCGGTCGCCCTCGCCACGGAATAGTTCGGGACATGACTCCATTGGTAGTCTAAAGCCAGCTAAGTCGCTAGCCGAATTGTGCACGCTTGCCCCGGGAGAGGAATTTCTTGCGCCCAGCTCCACGCGGCTCATAGCCAAGTGGGAGTCCCTCATACAGCAGAAACAAGAGGCTGGCGCCGCTTAGGATCGTAACAAATTTTCGGAAAGGCTAACTGGTTCAAATATGTTGATATAACGGGCGCGTACTAAACACCGTCGCGTTTGGAAGCAGCTGTCGCATAGTGAAAATTGTATGCAAGGCCTAAAGTGGCAACGTTCGGGTGTCTCCGTTTCATGCGCGGACGATTGTACGAACAGGTGTGAGTGAAGTTTAGCATCCAATCAAAAATCGCCTCGGAAATTCCTCCAGTGCGCGTTTGTCATGTTTTGCTGATCGTTTTTTTTTGTCTACCAATCGATTGTGAAGCAATTAATTTTCTCCAGATTGCGAACAATGCAAATGATGGTTATCCGTAACAGCAATTATCTCGCGCGCTCGCGCACTTGGAAAGCGGCCGACACACGATGCGAACTCGCCTCCCAAGTGTGAGTAAAATGGTTTCTTCCTATTGTTTCACGTCAATCTGGTGAGCTGAAAAACTTAATAGATTTTTTCGGTGTGGCGCCGCTTTCCCGTGCAGTGCCGCTCTTGATATGGGCCTGTAATCTGTATGTCATGCCGGCGACGCTGCACTGGCGCGCTCTTTGAGATTGTGAGAAAATGTATTGAATGTAAGAAACAAGCTAATAGCACCTTGAAATCGGCTCACAGTATTGTCGAGATATCGCACTCGCGTAGATTTATGAGCCATTAGAGCGCGTTTCCGGTTTAGTTTGTAAGCGCTTAAGTAGTGGCGTATAACATGCAAAGTTTTCATATCACCTCCAAAACGTTCAAGTTATTAATGCAGGGAGTATTTTTACTTAGAATTTGCTTTCGCTTTAGCTAAAGTTATTAATTCTTCGCGAGAAACAACATGATTAACTCTTATCTCTTGCACTTTCGTTTATTGCATTCACTATGCCGCGCGGTTACATGATTTATTCATCGTTGAAAAGATTATAGCATTCTTTCACATAATGTTGAGATGTGTGGCCACTGTGGCGTCTGAAGTCAGTGCGCGGTGGTTCGACTCGTAGATATGAACTAGTCGAAGCTGGACTTCGTGTTTTGTATTTATTGTAATTAACATTTACACTAATTTTATAAAGAATATCTTACATTAGGCCTTCGACATACTCGATTTTGTTATTCAGAAAACTAGGCCAAAACGAATAGAAGCAACTTGGATTCATTAATGTTTTACTGTTGCATTTTACTTAACTATTTATTGCCTAAAATAAACTTAGTAGAACTAATCGACAATATGCAGAAAGCCTTATTTTTTCGAATTTATGATGCGACTTAAGCCTTTTACGAAATGACAAAATGTCTTATATTAGTGAGCCCCAGTCAGTGTTGTTATGTATCTGTAGGTATGTACTGGTACTGAACACGTACTTACACAAGTGAGGTGTATTACTGAAGTAACGTTCATTATACAAGTGTCAAATAGTCTGTGCCTTAACTTTTACACAAGAATTTAGCACAATATCTAAAATAAGCAAGATATGTGCATTTCCTATGTATTTCTGTGACAGAGCTGTTCTAAGAAAAGCTAACGAAGATAATGATTAGTAACGCTAATTGAAGTAAATTACCGATTCCTCTACCTACTATAGAATATTTGTTTAATGATGCCTATTATTGATTTATTAGGTAGGCATCATTAAAAAAATATTATTTATTAAAGAGGTCAACCTTTTGATTTTCCAATCAACTAGAAAATAGTACTGCCTTCTAAGTATGACTTATTATGACATTTGTTATTGTTTCAAATAAAAAACCGTTACTAAAATCTTCGTTAAGTGTTGCCTTTTAAATGTCAAACAAATGACAATTTTAGTAATACTTTGTTAGCACTAGCAACACCACGTCACTAGTACTAAATGTATAAATATTTATTAGGTACTTAAACGAAACATTTTCCTTTAGCATAATAATAAATTAGTCAATTTTTAATTTAATGGTATAGTGCATAGATCAAAATAATAATTACTGAGATTGATAGTGTTAATTGTTGCAATATTTTATAAGTAGTCGTTTTAAGTTTGTTTCTATTATGATCAGTGCCACATGGTAATAAAATATTTATTTTTTTATAGAGGCCTTGATAAAACAAATTCCTATTTACCTATACAAAAGTATAGTTTTCAGCATAATCTTAACAAATTGTGATATGAAATTGCCTTAAAATATAATATATAATAAAAAGTGAAGCTATTTAAACGTTGTATGACACTCGTAAACTTTACAAGAGCTACCTATACTGTCCATATTAGATATCAGATGTTAATTTATGTTTGTATAAGAATTTTCGCAATAAATATTGTAAAAAGACGACGTTATGTTTTATTTGGTCACTACACTACAGGTCGAGGAGGCTTCCCTCGCAGAAGGTCGGTGTCGGGTTTCGCATTGCGTATTCCTAACGCTTTATAGTCCCATCACGGTTTTCTATACAATATTTTCACCTTTCGAATAACGCTGTGACATTAGGAAAGGTAACAGTTCAGGAAAAATGACTTAACTTTGATTTATAAGTAGATATCGATAGTGACAAAATAAAATTACAAAGTGCTTGTATTACAGTATTTAAACTAACATTTCCTCACAAACCACTTAAACTTATCAGCAAGTTCTAATTTTTATGAAAACAAGTTTTCTGGTTGAGTGTGGATTTTATTTGGAACTTAGCTGAAAAAATTCAAATGCTACAGGAATTACATTCAAATTAAAGTGATATGAGTCCCTCTCACCTTCATTATTAACCCAACAGGGCTTCCACATAGTTCAATGATGGGAGCGAAGCCAAAGGCATTTCGAGGATGCAACTGTTGCCAAATCATCTTCAATTGTTGTTTTAGATACTTAGCATAGTCACAACCAATGGGACACAATATTCTGTAACTGAAGTGACACAAACTTCATTCAGTTCAGTCGTAAATATCGCGCCCAAAAAAAAACAATCATATTACCTCATTGATCGTGATTATCATCTACAACAGCTGTCATTGCAGACATCAATGGATTCAATGGACTCGCTTCTTAATCTATTGTTTCCAATTCATGTTTATCAATTCCATAATTTAAAATTCAATTTGAACAATAGCTTCAAAAGAATTATAGAAATAATGGATATTAATGAGGCTGGATATAATAGGTCTTTATCTTTGATAAATAAGTTTTACTTGGGAACAATCGTTGGCACAGTTTTTAAGTCACGCCAGAAGATTTACAAAGTCGGGGTAAGAGTTCACGGTATTGTAGACCGTGTTGCGTATTGGAAGAGGCGATAATTGAGTGGTAACATTAACGACCCACAACAATAACTAATTATTAGTGGGTCGTTTAAAATGAGAATGGCTTAATTTATGTTTGCAGGTTGTTATGTGCTCATTTAGTATTATTGTTTATCTTCAGATTCCAGAACTCTCTTTTTTCTTTCATCTTTCCTCGTTTATTATTGTTCTGCTGTAAAGGCATCAACAGTTTCTTCATTTGCTTATATTTTACTGTAATAACTTCTATTTGGTTGCTCCTTGTGACCTCTTCAACCGTTTCTAAGATACCAATGTTTAAATTTTTACCTACTATCTGTTATACCTAATCTCTATCAGCGAAGAAAAAAGTTGTACTACAGTTTGTTTAGGACAAATCCTGTTTACCGTGTGTTGTTGTGTTTACTCTTCGTTATCTATATGTTTTGCCGACCGCTTACCTGTGTCATTTCACACGCTCCCGAAAAAAAAATTACAAGATTAAAATATCTGATAAGAATTGTTATCACACATCAAATCGGAGATTTTCCTATGCGCTTGCAGCATGTCTTTCAGTATATTTCTGCAGGTATTATTATTTACTCAAATAATATCACTAGGCAGAATGAAAACAATTTTGGTAATGGTTCTTATGACTTCCGAGTGTCGACACTCGTTTGTTACCATAGCATAATTTTGAAAATTTCCAAATATACACTCATTCAAAATCTATATTTATTTGAATGTGGCCTGCTGCTTCTAAAGCATACGGCGATGATCATTCATTATTGCAGTTTTGTAGTAGGTACCATTTTCTGTTGTAGCTAGGTAGGTACATATTTTGCTGTATAAACAAATCATTAGACAGAATGACTAGCTTTTATACCGAATCTCTTGGTTTCTATATCTATTTGGACAAGTTTATAATGACTTCCGATATTCACACCGTTAACTTATTCAGAATTTCCAACTATTTCTAGTCAAGTCATACATTATTCTCTCATTCAAAATCAGTGTTACGATTATTTTGATTCGGCACAAAAAATAAGGACAGCGTTTTTGCTCTCAATAAAATATAACTGCTTCTATATGAAACGGCATTTTTATTGATCATTAGAGTCATCTTTGATTACTTTCGTATTTACATTCATGCCGTTATGGTAGGCCGTATATTTTCACAATATAAATAAACAAAACTTTTAGTACCGTATTGAATATTTTCAAATGTTTATTTCCGGGCGATTAACAAGTGATTGACTTAAAGTTGCATTGGTATCATATTGATTGACATCCATCCTTCAAAAATCAGCATATAAACATATTTTTTTTTTCATTAAGTCTAAAATCGTAGTCTATTCCTTATTAAGATCTAAAATTAAGATATTCACACTTCGCTTAAGCTTATATTGAAATACAAGTACTCGATATAAAATCTAGATAGCTATCTCCGTTGTGAATAGTCGACATAATGTCAAGTTCGGAGGCATGAGTCACTCACCTTGGTTCGTCACGCTTGCGCAGCTGCTTAAGGTTATAAAGACAGGGTTCAGTTTCGTCTGGCAACTGAGCTGTGTTAGGGCAGACGACCTTTGTGTGGTCACGTCTTATCCTCTATAACTGTCTGAACTGGAGTGCTAATGTCCAGAATATTACGTTTAGAACACTTGGATTCGGAATGTTGTGGACTGTTACTTGTAAAGTTTTTGGGTAGTTAGAAATAGTTATTTTTTAACACATTTTCTCAGAAAATGCATTTACGAAGCCAGTATACATTGTTCGAAAGTTAAAAATTACGCACCATACAACGGAATGTGCGGTAAAATAGGTACTCTCACCTAAGTAGGTACATGTTTTACCGCACCCTCCGTTGTATGTCATTTGAAAATTCGCGCCATTTTCATACTAGAAATGTCAAAGATTGTTGCGACTTTTCGACTGATATTTATAAACAAAATAATAATATCAGTTCAAGCGAGGAATCCGATATTAGTATGGAATCTACTCTGCTACTGACATCTTGAATGAGCCGCCAAAATCGCATGAGTGCTATTTAATGATTTACAGTAATTTTATATCATGGAAGACTCGAAGAAGTACTCAATCATTCGCTTAAAATGTTTTGATGGCTTGTTTCATTAGGTACCTATTTTACTGATTTCTCGCAAATGTGTTGAAAAACGTTGTATGGCACACGGACGGAAATTGGTATTTACAAACTCGTCGTGACTATGGTAAGCCATTATTATTAGCGTTATTTGTGATACTAGTGCGGTAAATTGGTTTTTACGAACGAGTAGACGAATGTAGGCCCGAGACGTAGTCGATGGCTTACTATAGTCACGAGTTTGTAAATACCAATTTCCGAGTTTCAAAATGGTACTCCTTGGTTTGAAACAATCACCTACAAGGAAAAGAAGATACCAAAACATTAAACACAATAATCAACCTTCATCAGCACTCGTACTCTTCCTTAGCTTCTAACATAATTTCAACAACTCTAAACTAAACATTACTACTCGTACAAATAATCTAAATCTAATCATCTAGCGTCATGTCCGTCACGGCCGGTGGCTACGTTCAGTGGCATTAGATATATACTTACTAACAGTACATATTTAACACACGTAATATGGTACAGGCTGCTATTGAAAGTTAAAAGAAAAAAGATTACTTCCTGTAATGTGACGACGAAACCGCTGCAGCGGCAGCGGTCGGGTTACTCCGGAAAGTGACATAAATGGTTGCAATGGGGATTAACCTGCTAACTTGTTGTTTTTCGTGACTAAACATCGATTCTTGAGAGAGGTACCTACTAATGACCGTCAACACGTAATGGATGAGATTAAAATAAGGGGGAATGTTTACTTTAGAAAGAGCAATGTTGGGGTTTCCTTATTTAGGCAGCAGCACGAGTATTGGTACTTATTACTTGTGCCCGAATTTTAATACCGAGGACCGGTAGTGTAGGCTTTTTGGCTTAGGTAGTCCATTGCTTCTTCAGCTACTCAGAACTTCATTGCCTTCATTTGGGAAGACGGCTGTCAGAAGACCACACGTAAGTCGTTGAAAAGTCAAGGGTAAAAAGTATCAACTTCCTGAATGATGCCACAAGTAATGAACCTTACCGTGACAATATTGATCAAGTTACAGTTTTTTGTCACAGAGTGTCGCGAGTGTCAGACGAGTGTCGCGAGTGTCAGACGAGTGTCACCTGTGCCATACGTTGGTGTCATGAGACTCACGAGTGGCGATGAGAGTGTCGTCACTTCTACAGTAAAATAACAATAATGATAATATATATATATATATAATAATAATAATAATATATATATAAATATGATAATATATATATATATATATTTAAAGAGATGATAATATTTCAGTTATCGACGGCGACGGATATAATTTATGAGTGATAATGTGTGTCTAATCTGTTATTTTATCACAGGTACACGACATTACGATTATATTACATTCTTTTAATAGGTAATTAATAATTATGCATGGAATTCATCACGAATTGCCCATGACTCGTATTCGGAATGTGTCATTTTATTTATTCATAATAATTATACTTTTAAATGTTATCAAATAACCCTTGACCGTGTAGGTAACCAACCATATGTTATCTTCTGAAGGAAAACTCTATGTGGGTAATAACACTTCAGTACTTTAATACTTAAGTGGTGCATAATAATATTATTATTAAATATCTGCTCAAGTCAGTTTCAAACCCATAATGAAGCAACAATATTGTGAACTGAGAACGACTACATGTGGACTACTACTAACTGAAGACTACTAAGCTTTCAGTATGACTTCATACAGGCTGGAATATTGAAACGGGGCAGTAACTACCTTAATCGTTGCAACTACAGTAAAACGTCGTTAGAAGACTGTCCTAAACTTTCTGAGTTATTGCTCACTGTATTCACATATTATTTTGGAAAAATACGGTCGGCTACAGAAACGTAAACCCTTTTTATTTGTATGATGCCAATCAGTGCTGTTTTGAATAAGGATTAAAATACTCTTCTAGACAAGGTAAGAGTACATACTAGAAAAGCCATATATCACAAATGCCCTTACTGCCCTGTCTCAAAATCCACCCTGTACCTATACGTTGCCAAGACACAGTGACTTTCTTTATAACTAGGTGAGGAGGAGAACAGTCGCGTCAGTGGCCGGTCGCCGGTCGCCGGTCGCCTCGATGTCGAGAACTAATTGGCTTTGCTCGACTGAACTAAAGGTTATGTACTTACAACAACTAGGGAAGCCTCTCAGCGTTGCTCACTTACTTGCCTCTAATTAACTACAAGAATTATGGAGCCCCGTTGGTCTAGTGGTCGTAAGCGCGTGGTTCGATTCCCGAATTGTTCTATCTGGAATTTCTTAGTAGCAGCCCAGAGTCTGGATTTGTGCCCGGTTGATGGCAATAGGCTCGCTCACTATTTCATGGGACTTAAACATATCTGGCGAAATGTGGGAATAGGTACACCTCTGCCTAATCCTCCTTGGAATACAGGCGTGATGTTATGTTTATAATTATATCGTGTGAATATCTATGTAATGGCTTTTGTCAAGTGAAGAGTAACACAGCTAAATCCATGCTATACACGGAAAAAAAGGTTATCTCAATTTAAGATATATTCCTTTCGTCAAGCTAATAATTGATTCATAATAATATATTCTTGGTTTGAGAATATAAATCAAGAATATTATTTTCTTGGTATCAATAATACGTGTTTCTCAAGTCAACAATATATTCTAATATTAAGATAATATTTACTTATATATAAACAATATATTTAAGAATATTCGTATTCTTGTGTGAAAATATCCTTTTTTTAGTGTAGGTAGATGATTTCAATTTAAATATTCAATAGGGCAGACCTATTTTTGACAGCCAGTAGCAAGTTTGAAACTGATAAGTTTATGATAGTACTATGTAGGTTCCTTGTAATATGAAACATTGTCTAAAATAAAGATTGATTCTATAGTTAGCCGACTACCTTTGCTTTTGTTGTTTGAATGTGATTAATGTGTTGAAGCGGTCGTGATTACACATTACACGCGATGATTATAGATGATATAATATGACTTTTTGAGCGACCAACCAAGTGAACTAACCAGTGGGTTAGTTGACATTTGTAGTTAACCACAGGCATTGAAAATAGATAGTACCAATGTTGCTTGAAATATCTCGAAAGCCAAAAAGTGCAATAAAACCGTAAAAAAAAATTCAAGAGTTATCTACAATTGAAACTAAAATAATCATGCAAAAGTCACAAGTCAAACAAAAACGCACCTCTACCCGCTGGCTGTATGATACATTGCCATTGCCCGTCGTTATACTTAAACAGACGTCATCGACTTTATTGACATTTAATTGATGATGTTTATATTTCGCTTTCACCTAAGTATGCGGTCGAGCAAGGCTGTACTGATAGCGATGATCTAGCGCTCGTGTTATAGCTTACATTTACATGCCTTCCTTATTTTCTGAGAGCTTGCACTGTACATCTGTTGTCAAACTCATGTCTACCCACATAAGTGCGACAGTATTTGCTGCAGTGTCAGAGGCGAAATAACCCTATAACACGATTCCTACCGGCTTTCCTTCGGAAATTCGAAACACAATCACTCTATCGTCATTGAAAAATGGCACAGTCAGTAGTGCAATTCCAAATAATATAATCACACTGTAGGTATTTAATACATCATGCATTAAATTAAAACATTGCAAAACACCTACATTATATTTTTTGTCTTTATATCGTCTATGTCATGACGAGTTTATTTTGTATAGAAACGATTTTTTTGCTCCTGCTTACCTCTCTCATTATCACTCTTCGCCACTGTAGTGTAAACAATCTATTTTATTTGCCAACAGGTAAAATTTAATAGGCCATAAATAGGCTTCAAATCTGCCATGCTTCCCAACTTCTGTCGTTTGACTTCTTCGACCTATTGCAGATATCACGATTTAGTATGACCATTGCTACATGATTTTGAAGAAGTTAGTAAAATAACAAAAACGCTATCGCTCCCGCTCCGCTCGCTGTGTCACCTCGCCTCAGACCTAGTTTATGACAGGTTTGATTTGCGTGAGTGAAATACGATATAAATAGATTATGAACCAATTCGTCTGTCTGTTAACATTCTACGTTTGGCATATTAATATCATATTTAAAGATGATTTTGAGTTTTCTATATTTGTATCACATTTCGTACAGTTGCAGTATTTTAATTAATTAAAAACAATTGCAACGATCGTAAATTGTTTTGTTACATACAGTTGTAGCTAATTGGATTTTAAAAAAGCCGGCTAATGAATACCCAATGGCAATGTCATGAAAAGCATCTAAGAAGGTATCTGGACAGATATGAGATACTTAAGCCCGATGCTTAGGTAGTGTCTATCTATCCATCAAGTTGTTACGCTTTTTCATGTTCAAAAAGCAAACAACATTGACGCCAGCCAGGTCAAGGACATAACCCAACCACGGAAAGTCGATTGACATAATTTTGAAACTTTTACTAACTCATAACTCATATCATATCATCTTCTCGTCAGACGTCAAGGAGTTGCAACACCAGCCGTCGTGCGAACATTCCCACGTATATAGAATTAAGGCTCTTACAAACACACGCGATATCGCGGGCGCGACATGCACCGACAAAGGAATTGTCTTTGTCGGTGTCTGTCGCGCCCGCGATATCACGTGAGTGTGTAAGAGCCTTTATACTTTACTAGCTAGCCGCCCGCGCGCCCCTGCTGCACGGGTGCAATGGCGAATTGTCGAAATATCGAGATTTAGTGCTCCAACTAAAATATTGAATGTAATATAGTCATAAACCTAACTGAAATAAAATCTCTAACTAAATGATGGTGAAGACCGCATCAAAATCTATGAAGATCTAAGCGGTCACACAGACACATTGTTTTATACTATGTATAGATACACTAGTATAATATGTACACTTGCTGTGAGGTCGCCAGCTGCCTCGGACATAGAGAGTGTATTTACGGCTATAGGCAGTCTGTGGCTATGGCACAAGTTATAGGCAAAGGTGTCGGACAAAGGGTTAAAGGGCAGGGTTCATTGTTTTGTTTGCTCAGGAGACATATTATCGCAGGTAACACTTTTCTATCCGAGGATGAGCTATATATTTATCTTAGATTTCTATAAAGTTTTCCCACAATAATATCAGTTTTATATTTGGTATTTTGTTTAATTATCACTGGTCTGTTTAATGAAATCTCAAAACGGCTAGATGACACTTCCCGTGACCCAAGGGCTGGCTTTTACCTTGGCCAGAGGCTAAGCATTGCCATACAACGTGGCAATGCTGCCAGTCTCTTGGGTACATTACCAATCGACAGTGATGTGGACGAATTTTTCGACGCCATATTTTAATTTGTGAATAGTTTTAGATAGGATATCATTTTATTATCACTTGGTTAAAAAACGGTGAAGGAAAACATCGCGAGGAAGTCGGCATGCCTGATACCTATATTTCTCGACGGCATGTGAAGCCAAGTCAGAGGCCCACGGCATAACAACTCTGACATTAGGTTAATCACTAACCACACGAAAAAGAAAAAAAGAAGAGTCTGGTATCTTTTAGTGTTATGGTTCAAAATGTATATCTCATGTAAGTGACATCGCAGCATTCGGTTTTCAACCTGAATTACCAGAATGTCAATTAGCTCATTTCTGTTCTGTTCTAAAAGTATTTATAACGACAACTGCACGTGTCGTCAGGTGGGCAAGTAAGTAGGTACTACACAAATGGTAAAATCGGAATCCACGACCACCAACAGGTAGACCAAACGACAAAACAAAGTGAACCACAAAACACAGTCTTCCTGGCCGGCAATGTGGCATTACGCGTAATCGCCGGCAATTACACGCAGCACCCGTTCTTTTCAATTACCTACTTTGACTGGCTGATCATGCGATTAATCGGACCAGGCTATAGCACCCAGACCGAAATCCAACTCTATTTAAATGAACGTAAAGTTGGATTTTAATTAGATGGCTTCGTCCGGTTGTACGTTAATGATGGATGGCATCCTTAATTGGAAAGCAACAATTATACTGGTGCGACAGTGACCAAACTAGAGGTATCGATTTGTATCTGAGCAACAATGACTGTGTGGGAGACGATGGTAGAGGGAAGATCGTACCTGCCAGTTATTATAGTTTTTATTACTTACTCTTCAAATTATTCTCGTTAACAATCGATTTGTTATCTTATTTACAATAATTACTGAAATTTCTAAGCTACCTTTTTATGGTTTTTAAGCAGAATAAGTACCTAATGCGGAATGTTATTGTCATACACCTAGATAAAAAAAAATACGAATTATCTAGGAGTAGGTATGTGTTAAAGTTTCCAGCCGAGCAGTAGCTAGGTCCCACTTTTATTTTCACTAGACTGTTAAGTACCTACTTAAAATATTATGTATTGCGAGGTAAGGAGCGCTGAAAGATGCGCAAACAATTATCTTCTGGGAAAACAAGCAAACAACAACCGAGCCACTATTGTTTAAAATAACATCTCATTGATTATTCCCTGTCTTTCATTCCCGTCGACCCTGTTATGATTCCATGTCATCCAGTAATTCTGCCTGGTCCCAGCAATTAAGCGTCAACATTGTACAGTAAGATGCATGCGCGCATACTAACGCAACGATTTGCAAGCGCGTGCGCCGCCTGCTGATGAGATATGAACTTGTGTTGATTTGATTGTCCGGTGCGCTTATAAGGATCGAAGTGTAATCAAGCTTATTTGTGTTATGTATAGAAGGACAAAGGCATTTTAGGAATTCTGATAGGTTGAAGTATTGAACATTGCAATTAAATGAAGGACAATTTAAAACACATATTAAAAGTACACTTTGTAAACAAGCATATTACAAGTTAGAGGATTATATCCAAGATAGGAATGCTTGTAAACATGCTGGTTCAGCTCCATAGGACAATCTAGAGTCTAGACAAAATCAAATAGGTTGCTATTATAATTGTATTATTTGTTATTTTTATGATTTTACATTCTGTGATTACCTAAACTCACACACTGACTTATTATTTTAATTTTTTTAGGAAAACATATACTTTTACGATGTTTGTAAATAAGTGAGCACCATATGTCTATCTCATATTTAAGTTATTTTTCATTGCTTCATGTTTATTATTCTTTTTTCCTATTATGGTATAGTAATTTTATTCTAGGTGCATCGTCATCTTCACATATAATCATATAATTAATGTACCCAAACAAAATATTGTAAAACATTTTGAAAAGAGTAACGGTAGAGTTTCTTGCCCATTATTCTCCATACGAAACTACCTTTTGGAAGGGGCTACTAGAATCAATTCTATTTTTTTTGTAAATTTTGACGTTTAAAAGAGCCTCGTGAGTGCCTATTTGAAATAAATAATTTGACTTTGACTTTGAAAAACAAAAATGATGTGTAAGTCGAAATAAACTAAATCTTCGCCATCAGATCCTTCTTCAGTCAGTCATCTCCACCGACACAGTGTATACAGCTGGCAGACCCAGCTGTGTACACTGTGTCGCTGTCTTACCAAACATTATATAAAATTATTTTTTTACCCAATTTGTGGTAAAATCAACCTGTAAAATTGTTAAAAAGAAAAGAGGTTGCGTTTCTAAAGTTACCATGATTCACTTTTTAAACAAGAGTTAACGCCGTTGACGTTTGACTAATTTAAATCTCTAAATCAAATTAACGGAGAGATTAGTCGCAGGCGCAACAGAATGCAGAAAGAAAGTCTCAACGCACTTAATTACCGTAGTTGATCGTTTTGAGGAGTTCCGCACTCGGTACGTGAATGCGGTGTTGTGCTATATGGCTTCATTCATAAATACACCGGACAATATTGATTTCTTTCACGGAATATCGGAGTTATCTATCATCAGTAATTTGTCAACCTGTAAGCAGCACTGCCGATTTCATGGCCGAGGATATTAATACTGGAAACACAACGCTTGATTTATCATTGGCATTCACAGTATGCTTATACTCGTAAGATTGGCACACAGAAAAGAACCATCTTTACTTCCTATGTACAGTCACAAGCACTAATATGTATATCATAATTTTGAACGGGATTTCCTCCAACCATATTGATTGTCATTTTATTTTACTACGAACATAGTATTTTGTAACCCAAACTATTATGAAATACATCTTTTCTCAAAGTTGCAATCGTGTTATTCCACGATAAAATCAATTTAAAATTTTGCTAATTGTTTGCACATTAGTGCTCATGCCTGTACCTACATATTAATGCTCATGCCTGTACCTACATATTAGTGCTCATGCCTGTACCTACATACGAGAATAACTAATTCCCACATGGAACACAGCACATGCAAGAAGTAGATAATATGAAAGATACCCGGGGTATTGTCAACATTTACACATTAAAATAATAATAATAATTGGTAATTGTCGTCCGATCTGTGGTCATCATCGACAATATTTTTGAACCTGGTCTGTTGCGCTACCTACCTATCTAGAATGCCAATACAACGTTATAAATAATTTCGTTCAGAAGTGTATTATCAGTTATCACATAGGTACTATACACAGCGTGTTACGCTATTATCAATTACAAAAACAAACAATTACAACTAATGATTGCAGGCTGCTCACAATATGAGATGTAACATAATATAAAAAAATTGCCGTAACTTTTGTTGTGACTGCCTCACGATTCGACGTGGCTATAATGTCTTACACTAAAGCCACGTCGAGTCACATGTCACAGTGGAAGTGGATCTGTCAAGTGAAACAGTGCCATGAGATGTAACGTGAAGATAGGCGATTGGTTCTTATGGTCCGTCTGATGAATATCTCCTGAATATTTGAAAAAAAACCGGCCACAATGAAGGGAGTTGGGATTAATTTATCTGAAGAACAAAATTAACATTGTAAGTAGTTGAAAAACATTTTCTCCCATACATTCCAACTGCAAATGTAACTTTGTTTGTACCTACAATATTGGGAGATTTGCCATGTTATTTGAATACCATAGACTTCTTATAGGTTTGAGATCCTCACAATAAGCCCTTTCGTTTCATATGTCATACGATACAGTTTGCAAAACTTTATTTTTAATTTTCCAATTTGCCCCCAAAACTGACCCCCATATTCGAAATTCATCTATTTACGTTACACATCCGTGTTTAGGTCACCAAGTTTCAACTTAATCGGCCCAGATAACCCGGCCGGGTAGATTCGGAGCAAATCGGCTGTGACAGACACACGAGTGATCGTATAAGGGTTCCGTTTTTCCTTTTGAGGTACGGAACCCTAAAAAGTAAAACAAACATTTCAGGTTCAGTGCTATTTATTTAAACCATCTGTTTATTGTTATCTTCTTATCAACTAATATGATTCCCTCACATGGTCTGCTTTACTACAAGGGACGCGATGGTCGATAGACCACCGGTATAGATAAATAGCAAGCCGAAATTCCCTGTTGTTCCTGAGATAGGTATGTCTTTGCCTGTGTCAGTTGACCGAGAAGATCAGAAATCTAAAAGTCACGAAATATTTTGCCAAAGACGACAAAGAAAGAACTCAAAAGAATTGGCAACGCAATTGTCATGTGAGCTGATGACTGCATAATTACATTTGTTGCCTACAGTTTAGGTCCTAAGTTACACAGCCGGCCTTGCAAACACTAGCCCCCGGTCACCTTAGAGCAAGTCTATTAATAACCATGTGAGCTGAGTGAAGCAAGCAGATGCACATGATGCAGTGGTGTCATGGTGTCATGGCGCCTGATGTAATCACTTCGATGTGTATGCCGAGCATGGACGACATGCCGACACTCACAGTGTGACGACCACAATGATACATGTGTATGCCGAGCATGGACGACATGCCGACACTCACAGTGTGACGACCACAATGATACATGTGTATGCCGAGCATGGACGACATGCCGACACTCACAGTGTGACGACCACAATGATACAAGTGCAGAATGTTGTAGACTGCGGGAGTTACCGTGGAGATCCTCTGTTCCTTAGTAAGTGATGAAAAAGTAGGCAATATTATGGTCAATATTTAGCATATCTGAGGGATATCTAGGTTAGTATGTACTTAATCTGTAATGCTGATAATGTAACATAATTCGTGTTTCTGTTATTCCTTTCACATCAAAACGATAAATGTGATCTTTAAAAACCAGCCCTTGTTTGAATCTTGGAACACATTCCATTATTTAGTTCCCTTTCGAATTAGCAAAAATAACAAAAACAGTAAGTGAATAGGTATTAATTAAAAGTGTCCGACTAAAACTAAAACCTGCCCTTGAAATAAGTGTCCTAAGAAATCTTTGTCTCCATATATCCCTAGTTAGGTACAAAAAGTCGTGTCTTTACAATAACTAGGTATGACTGTAAATCATTACTATTATCTACAGGACGCTAACTTATCGCCCACGACTACATCCGCTGCTTTATTTGCTCACAAAAACTTTTCTCTCAATTCTTAAAACCTGCCAAAAATCTCTCGTCTCTGTCCTTCACCTCACAAAGGAAGGAGACGAAAAAGTTTACCGTAACGTAAAAGTAAGTCAAATTCTCACGTTCGATGACACGGCGTCCTTGCGATGGCCTAGATACGACGACGAGACGACGCCGATACGATGCAAAGATGACGCCCTAAGAGAAGGTTCAGGAGTACATTCACCTAGTTCTGTTAATGCTGCATGTAGGAATAGACACTTAGTCCGGTTCAGTATTTGCTGAAGATAGGCTCTGGAGAAATAAAAGGTTGGAAGTCAACACTATCACTGCATAGTATAAAACAAAGTCCGCGATGGTATATTATGCCTAACTCTTAGGGATAACCCCACGATAACCATTTTTTATCCTTTACCTTTTACGAGAAATAATGGCTTATTTACGAAGCGATTTTAAGCAATATAGGATTAATCCTTATCCAATCGCTCTTTCGAGAGTAACCTCTACAGAAAACATGTTTGTATTGTCTAATGACAAAAAGCTGTGAACGTTGTATATAAAGACATTCTGTAGTATATTTAGTATCAGCATTGCACCCGTGCGAAGCCGGGGCGGGTCGCTAGTAACTCATACAACGATGAAGCAGCTATCACTAATGTAAAACTGAATGGCTCTTTATTATTCATAATTTTCTGGGCGGATCCGTGTAGATGAGATGGATGAAATCTGGTGCAGTTATGGAATGGTCTTTTTTTGCGGCAAGTTTCTGTGGAAGACTGTTTGTTTGTAGTATGTGAGCAGTTTACGCGTTTTGAGCGTTCACCTAAGAATGCTCTGGAATGGCTTGTGATAGTGGGGTGGGTGGTGGGAAAACGTGCTCAAGGCAGAGCACCGGCTAGATGGTCAGACGCGAACAAGAAGGCTGTTGGAGGCATTTACCGAGCAATCCATACTACAGAAGACCGCATAACATAGAGGCCCGTCGTATGTGGTCGCGATCCTCAGCATTGAGGGAATGACAAAGAAGAAGTGCAGTTTATTGCACATTGTACGAACTGGACCTACTGTTTCTTCTACTATGTTTATACCGTATAGACAGAAGACTGTCATTAGTTTGTGCATATTTCATGAATGGACGTGTAAACTAGAGCGATGGTTGACAAACTGTTCGCTTATGTTTCCATATTGATTCGAAAATTATAGTTTCAAGCAACAGATTTATGTTCCGAGTATCGGTTATATATTCATAGCCCTGTAATTACCTATTATGTTAGAGAGACTATTTTAAACTTTACAGTATATCTCGCTGCCTTTATTTCATTGGAGTATGCTCTGAGGCTCAAAGTATCACAATGTGTTGCTCTGAGGCTCAAAGTACCACATTTGTGTTGTATGTTGATTGAAGCTTGTCACAGTCGCGTGTGTTAGCCTGTTGACCAGTGACCATACACATCGTAGAAATGTGCCGTAACATAAGGAGTGCGGAAGAGTCCAAACATTGTTTATTTGTACTAGCAGAGCAGGCAACGGGCAGGATATCACGTAGTACATAGTCGTTAGCTACACAATGACCTCTGATCTGGTTGTTATTGTTTTGGAATGAAATAAATTAAGCCTCGAATTAAACGAAGATTAGAAAACATTGTTAGGAACGTTTCTCATCTATATATATTAAACAGCGTTTCTTAATAACAGAAAAAGCGATGGGAGTGAACTGAAAGTGACTGCATTTAGTGACTATCAAAATGTAACGAACCAATGAAATAACACACCATGAAATTTCAGCTAAACATTGAAGTATGGGATACCACGCCATGCCCACTATTATCTGAAGCGAGCCTCCTAAGCGCGAATCAATCGTGTGACCCTGACCGTTCAAAGCGGACACTACGGACTACCTTACTATTAGGGTTATCACGCCATCAATATCTGGCACAATGTCGTATAGCAATAGCCCATATGTCTGAACATATGGGCTACGGGGCAATAACGCGTACAGTCAGGATAAGCAGCCTTGCCCAACATAGACAATGGGCAATTATGACGTATCGGCCCATCGGCGGCCCTGCAATGTCGAGCGCAGCTAGGGCTATCTCTTGACCGGAAAGTTAATGCTGTGGATATTATAACTTTGAGTACCAGGCCACCCACACTGGCCCCCACCACTTTAAGCTGCTTTACCAGTCAAATGTGGCAAAGTTGACTCTTTTACTTTCACGCACAATGAAACCTACAGCTGTTCTTTCATTGGTTGTTGGGGTCGAAAAATCCTAATGAAACAATGTCAAAGAATCGTCATAGTTAATCGTGGGATAATTGACTTTTCTGCGATTAGTTTCCTTAAATATTGGTAATTAGGAAACTTCATGGCGATTAGCTACGGAAAAATTGTCCTAGAGGTTATAATTTTCCTGAATTATTTATCAAGTGGAGAAGATTTTTTTTTATTTGTCAGCCCTGGAGGTGCAGAGTGCACTTGATGTTGCAGATCTAATACAATGATGGGCGTCATTAAGCTGCTTAGTACTTTCTACACAATTGTGTCGGAGGCCGGAGGTCGGCGCTCGGCTAACTGGGGCAAATCATAATTGTTTCTATAAATATCTAGACCTGGTACTGGGAAATACACTCTGTAGCATGTTTTAAATAATCTGTCTGTAGTGCCCTAAATCCCTTCACGGTAAATCATGCCCTTGTCCCATTTGTTTGGGTCAGTGTATCCCGCGCTATTTATGTCTGTCCTATAGTAAATACCTAGTGGTCGGTAGGTAATTGGTACTTTAAGGTATAGTCACGCAAAAATGATGTCCAAAATCCATCAAACAGGTATAGGTATCTTAACTAATCTGCTACTGAATTGACACCACCTCCGTCCAAAACGCGAGCTAGTAATGCAATTCCGATACCGATCGGTTATTCTGACGTACGCTCCAGTGCCTTCACCCGGCGGACGTACCGTACCTCCCGCGGAATGCTAATAGGCCCTTCTGTTACGAAACCAGTGAAAATGATTAAGTTGGCAGCACATTGACTTTGAATGGCTTATTAAAGATGAATTGATGGGCCTTGCTGTTGCTTGGCCTATTTTGATACGGTCTGAGTTACATTTGCTCTGTTGAGTATTCGGCTAAGGTCTGTGGTAATTATTAGTGAAGATAAATATACCTAAACATTGTGGATGGTTAAAGAACAGAGGAAGACCAAAACCTACTCACGGATTCAGTGAAAAATAATATGGATTAGATGACGGTTGCTAAATATCTATTTATGAAAGAAAATACCTTAATTGGGATTATAATGAGGCATAAGGATAGTGCTGGTGGTATACTAAATACTTAACGGCGTAGGATAGCCTTTACTAGAAGTAGTCCTCGTATTAGTGGTTCAATATCATCAGGATTATGCCGGAATATATCAGTTCGTCGTGGATGTGGTACGACAGCGGCTCCCCTAACATCCTCTCTGTCATCAGAAGCTCCATTAGGAGTAGGTAATAGTGTTCCGTGATCAAAGGAGAGCCGCTACGCAACCACCGATACGATGCTCTGCTAGAGTGACTGTCCAGTGTCACTCTTATCCGACCTTTTCGGTGACTCCAGTAACTGCGTAACAAAACGAGGCGGCGGCGCCGGCGCCAGTTGCTGCGCGTCATACTTATTCCTGTTCGGTTGGCTGTTCATTTTAAGATTGAAAATTCAGTATTGAGTTATATGGCATACATCTTGCATGGTCTATTTTTAACCCGACTTCCAAAAAGGAGGAGGTTCTCAATTCGGCGGTATGTTTTTTTTTTTTTTTTTTGTATGTTTGTTACGCGATTACTCCGTTAATTATGGACCGATTTTGAAAATTCTTTTTTTGTTTGAAAGGGTATACTCCCGAGGTGGTTCCATTGCCACCAAATCAGAATCAGATGACGGGATCCCATGGAAATTGAGGAAACACACTTTTGTAATTGCAACGTTTTTATTAAAACGTACGTAATAGTACGTAATATAATGACGCACACAGGCAATCGTTTCGAAAAATGTCACAAACAAGTACCTATTGATAGGCGGTTTGCTCGACAAGGATGACACGGAAGAAAGGCGCGAAGACACAAAAGGAAATTCTTCTGGGTCAATTTTTGAATATAATTTTCTATCGTTTAAATGCAGATTCCTTTTGTTTTAGGTGCCATCTAGAGCTAAAGGTCGATATGCTAGACAGTACAATACTGGACATAATCGTAAAACTTTACGAGCTGGTATCAGTTTCACAAACCTGTTTAAGAGTTGGGTGTATATTCGTACAGAGCAGTATCCTTATGTGACTTAATAATGGCACTTAGGGCGGTAGATATGTCTGTTTGTTTACTGACAGGCCTGCTTGTGTATTACAGATTTTGAACCGAGTGTTGTGGAATCACAATAAGTGTGTTATGACTATGAATGGGCAAGCGAAACATTATTTATGTCTGATATCAGGCCCTAAAAATCGCCAGATAGTATCGGAATTGAACCAGCAAGCTGTCTATCACAGGTTCGCCATCAGTGGACTTGCAAAATCGTGATGAAAGCGGACTCGAGACAGCAGACACACAGCTTGAAGAGGATAGACACCCTTCAAGGCTGTAGATGACGTTATCATCAAGTCACAAATGTAAGAAGAAGCACCGTGGGGCAGAATCGTAGTTGGCAGAATTCCGGTATAACTTTCCGTTTTCTCCAGGGCAGGAAAACTAAGGTTGGTACAGTATGAAGATCATATTCATCATTCACAAGTCAAGGAAGATGTATTTCAGGTAGATATCTCTCTAGGCATATTTATTTGTATATTTGGCTGTTATCAATGTTGTGATATGTATGTAAACTAGCGTATCTTGAGTAAGATGAATGAACACTATCTAAACAGCTGTAATGTATCTCATGCCGCGCCTGGCGCTTATATGCTGTTCCGGTGGCGAGATGCATATCCGAGTACTACTTGTATATTATATACATATACGTGGATAAACTGGTATGCGGCTATGGACATCATATATAACTATATTGTGATCTAAGTGATATGAAATGACCTTATAAAAATCAATTCCTGTTTTGTTCTTTCAATCAGTACGCTAGAGGTGAAAGTTTCTGTTCCTAGATAAGTGGATAGGTTCGCTTTTATAGTATCGAGTATATTATGGCTTTTAATATACTTACTACACGCTAATAGAACCATAAATCGTTGAGTGAAGTCAGTACATTACCCGCGTCGTCTGCTGGCAGGTCACCGTGTAAGGAAAGTGGTCGCAGCTCGCATCGGGACCGCTTTGCTCTCGACGGAATGTTGCAACTCGCCCTCGCGAACAACGCTTATCTATTAATAATACTCCAGCGCATACAGACAGTGCCAAACTCATCCTAGCCTAGCCTTTTCCCACCTACGTTGGGGTCGACTTTGAGTCTAACCGGATGCAGGTGAATACCAGTATTTTACATGGAGCGACTGACTTCCACAACCCAGTTAATGCCATGGGTAATACGATACCCCTTGGTAGACATAGCGCCAAACTATGCTGGAACCATGATTGAACTACGTTAATGCTAGGATAAATCAACAGCTTGATCCTCAATTTTCGAAACCTGCCATCGTTCCACCGGTGTTTGTCTCTGCTTGATACAAACTTACTTAACTTAAATAAATAAATAAATAAACTCGCTAATGAGTTCGTGATTGCTACGAATAATATATTGGTACCACTAGCCGTAGCTGTGCTCTGAAGCGAAGGTTACCATCTGCCAGATGGCTTCACATTACATAGACGTTTTAACCATTTTGCTGGACACCAGGTGCAGTACATAGGCAGGTACATCCTAGGTATCTGCGTCACATCAGTTGGGCCATCAGTCAGTTCCGTAGCTGTACCTTCCTAAATCATAGACAAGTTACCTATGACTAATCAACCCTTCGCACGGTTAGCGCGACAAGTTAGCGCGAGACTAGTCCCGGTAGGACCAATAGCCGCTTACATTAAGATTAGCACATAATGAAGTGATATCAAGGGTCGTATCGAACGCGCCGCTTTCGAAAGCGAGCGCAGGAATGTCCAACTGTTGGCCTGAATCGCGCACACCTGCGCAAACCAGCCTCCACACAGGAATTCAGGAGAGACAGACTGTTTGATGTTGTGGTATTGTTAAGATTTGGAGTGCTTTGTTGATATACAAATAAAAGAAGGCTGTATTATACTGATATGAATATGACCCGATCCCAGTGAAGGCATAGTATCACTCAACAACCTGCCGTTAATCAAAAGTGGGATAAGTAAAATTAAAATGGCTGACTTTTTATAACACTCATACCTGGCTGTACCTGGTGAAATCAGAGTGAGGACACTTTGGCGTTGAAGTCTTTTATTCCAGTATTTTGAACGGAACGATTGCTTTCTTGATTTTATTTGATGTGGATGTACACAATAGGCAGCAATGCAGGACACTGTCTACACTATACCTTTTAATTAATCAGTGAATAATTTACACAACACGCATTATTGAGTGATGCCGAATGGTTCGATCACCGTCCACGAGGCTGTAAAAATAGAAATCAACTCATAACATCAACATGATAAGTGGTACACTATTGTTCTGCCGATTACGGACTTAGATTATTATATAACTAGCGACCCACCCCGGCTTCGCATGGGTGCAATGACGGCACGGTTGGCGCGGTGACTGCTGCGCTGCGTGTCGTGGGTTCGATTCCCGCACGGAACAAATATTTGTATGACCTACAAGTAGTTGTTCTGGCTGTCTGTGTATGTGAGTTTAAAACTTTGTAAACGCACCCACGATATAGGAAAAATTCCTAATGTGGGGCAACGTTGTTTTTTTAAAAAGCTGATACTAAATATACTACAGTACCCCAAGTGTAAATTTACAAGATTTTTATTCTCACCCTTATAGTCTTAGCATTATGATCTATCGGTCAAATTTTAACGCAAACGAAATAGTTAAGTTTACTCTCTTGCAAAGTTACACTTGGGGTACAGAATGTCTGTATAGACAACGTTCACAGCTTAATAAGCTATTATTTCTCGTAAAAAGTAAAGGATAAAAAATGGTTATTGTGGGTTATCCCTAAGAGATAGACATAATATACCATCGCGGACTTTTTTGTAGACCTTTTTAAGATGTACAATACTATAGTATTCAGCCAGCATTTACAATGTAAGCGCAAAAAAATATTTATTTACGACATCACATTAAAAACCTCTAAAATTATCTGTTTCTGTACCTACTATATTATGCATTTATTATACATATAAACCTTCCTCTTGAATCACTCTATCTATTAAAAACCGCAATCAAAATCCGTTGCGTAGTTTTAAAGATCTGAGCATACATAGGGACAGACAGACAGCGGGAAGCGACTTTGTTTTATACTATGTAGTGATGGTACTGTTTTCAGGTAACGAATAGTTCACCATAAATTGGCTTCCCTATGAAAATAGACTTCCTGAAATTATTTTTTAGCTCTTTCCTAATGGGTGTTACAAAAAGATGCCAGAGGGATGGGATGCATCTTGTGTGAACATATGAAAACCGGCCAAGTGCGTGTCGGACAACGCACAACGACGGGTGCCGTAGTTGGGATGAATTTATCCCAAAAAAAAACATAACATTGTTGCTGGAAAACATGTTTCCTCATACATTCTAACTGCAAATGTAAGTTTGTACGCCCAATATTGAGAGATTTACCATGTTATTTTAAGACCATAGACTTCTTATAAGTTTTTCTGTAATCTATAAGCAAAGAACAATTTTCTGTATTTTTAACCGACTTCCAAAAAGGAGGAGGTTATATGTTCGGCTGTATGTTTTTTTTTAATTTTTTTTTTATGTATGTTCACCGATTACTCTGTCAATTGTGGACGGATTTTGAAAATTCTTTTTTTGTATGGAAGGGTATGCTACCGAGGTGGTCCCATTGCCACCAAATCAGAATCTGATGAGGAGATCCCATGGAAATCGAGGGAAGTCCTCAAATTTTATAGGCATACCTATAGCGATTTTAGTATTTTTTATAGAAACTTGTGCATTTGCACTCGAATAGCACCATTTGGTGAAGTGGAACTGATGATGAGACCACAGATGGCCACCGGAACTACTTAATAATAAGTATTTTACCATTGCGATTCGATTAGGCACTTTAATATGGTTGCTAAGCAATTTATGCTCGTCAAAATGCATATGGTGAAGTCACCATCAGTTCTCCTGGTTCTTACCAGGAGAACTCCTTAACAATTAACGCCCCTGCATCGGGAAAAGCAATATTTTGTAAAAGGTGATGAGCATTTGACATTAGGCTATTGTAAATTAGATAAATTACAAACTGACCCACTAAAAAGTGAAAAATAAAAATCTTTTTACAAAAAAAAAAATAAACCGACTTCCAAAAAAAACACTACAAAGTGAAAAATAACTTTAACTTTGAAAGTCGCTGGCAAAAAACTAAAATACAGATCCAAAGACACCGACTTCCGAAGTTAAAGTTATTTTTCACTTTGTAGTGTTTTTTTTTGGAAGTCGGTTGTTTTTTTTTTGTAAAAAGATTTTTATGTTTTTTTTAATTTTTAGGCTCATAGTTTTGGAGATAAACTGGGGGGCAGGAATTTTAAATTTCCTTCTATTTACTTGAATAATAAAAAAAAAATATATCTGATATCCTTACAACAATCCCTTTCATTTGGTATATCACACGATACAGTTTGCAAAACTTTCTTTGTTGGTTTTCTAACTTGCCCCCAAAAGTGGACCCTATATTCAAAATTAATTTATTTACCTTACACGTCTGTGTTTGGGTCACAGAAATCCATATGGTTATGTACTAGCAAATTGGCTGTGACAGTCGGACAGACATACAGACTCACGAGTGATCCTATAAGGGTTCAGTTTTTTCCTTTTGAGGTACGGAACCCTAAAAATGGTATTCACAGACCAGTCATATTTTTAAATACCCTATCCAACGATACCTCCCCCCTCCACCATGGGATAGACGAGAAAAAAGATATCATCTCCACTTTACGTGCAAGGGAGGTGAAAAAAGTATTTTGTCGGCGTGATTAATAATTATGTATACCCATGCCAAATTACAGCTTTCTAGTAGGTACTAAGTCTCTGAGCTAAGCCGGGGACAGACTGACAGACATGGACATGGCGAAACTATAAGGGTTCCTTGTTGACTACGGAACCCTCAAAACCGACATACCTAATTGTAATCATCATCAATATCAGCACGTCAGCCCATAGTCATCCGCAGAAGAACCGCTCAATGATAGGTCGGAAGTAAATGAAAAGACTTTATTTTCCTGTGAAGACATCTTTTCTGGTGAGCTAACCGCGAGTCTACCACATTGACGCAGGCCGGTGCCTTACCTAGTAAACTACCTTAGAAGTTACAAAATCTTAGTAAGACCCGAAGTTCCTAAGAATATTCAAGGAAAATAATGGCAACAAATATGTAGGTATTCAAAAGTAAATAAATACCATTCATAAAAAGTTTCCGTCAATAGGATTTTCCTCTCAGTGACGCATGGTCCATGACCTCTCGAAGTGAAATCATGTAATCTGCGTCATTGTAAGCACTACCTATGTGTTGTATATGCATAGCGTGAAGATATAGGTAAGTAGATCAGGAACACCTACGTAAAATAGAAGCATATCAAAAAAAAAAAGTCTGAAATAAACACTGCTCGTTCAAGTTGAATTAAGATTTCGTCCGGTCCTATTGCGTTTGATAAATAAATGTAATATGACCGGAAACTTCGATTATTTTATTTCCAGTTTGTTGGTTGTAGTTGTATTTTATGTAGGTCAATGTTACGCTTTTACTCTTCAATAGATTACCTACGTCTAGACAGTTATTGATGTAAAACATCTATAGGCGCACGTAAAACCGATTGCTGGCGGGGCGACGCATGCCGCGTGGCGATCGGCCACTATACAAATATACAGTCTGTATGTAGTAGTGTGTGTAGTGCGATGTTTCACATCTACCAGTCGTCCCGTGTTTTAGGGAAAAAACACCGAAACTAATTCAAAATCTTTAGCTTCGTAGCAAAATGTAATCACTTCAGTGTGTCGCGGTCGGTCAGTTTGACTCAGTCGACATAGCATAGCTTTGGAACTGTACTTTGACGGTCGTGTATGGAATTTTTGCAAAACTAATATCGAACAAAATGGCGGGATACGACGTGAATTCGAATAACCTATTAGTTATTTTTTTTAATTACGGCGCTGTGGAACTAAAACGCGCGTGCATGACAATGTTCTTTTTTGAAATTCATAAAGATACCACGAATTGAGTGGGCAGTGAGATTGTGGCTGTTTGATGAGTAAGGAAGGGATCGAAAAAGCAAAGGAGTTGCATAATGAAATTTAGAACAATATTTAATTTGCTATAAATCCTCTATTTTTTTTTTTAACAGTTTGCTTAATGTCAACATTAAAACAACCAGTGTAAGCATAATATCATTCAAACAATGACGTATTTCAAATTCAATTGGATGATAACTGTTTCAGAAATTTTTGTGGAGGAGTGGGTGTAGATAAATTAAATTGTTTTTGATTTAAAGGGTTTCTGATGTAATAAGCGTCCATTGCCTCTTGATAAAGTAATCAAGTACATAATTATATACTTGTACAAATATGCAGGTACATAAATGTTCTACGTTTTGTCCTGCAGGTTTCAGAGTTCGATAGTTACAAGAACGTACTAAACACAGGTACTTGTAACAAGTATTGATCGACCATATCAGATACTTAACATTGTTAATGTCATTATCATAATACTTACGCAGTCCAAAGTAAATCAGGCTATCTTCTATAGTTGTTTTATGCTTCAAAAATGCCAAGGCGTCCTTTATCTTCCAAGGTCGTAATGCAGTCAAGTCATGACGACAAGCGTTGTCGCCAAGGCTTGCCTGGGAAAGGCGGGCTCGATGACTTAGATGAAAGTGTTCATGGCATATCCAGGCCAGAAAAAGCAACACATGAATTTTGAAACAAAAGATTGCATCAATCGTATTCTGTGTTGTGATCGTATTCAATAGATATCAAGTCGCAAACGACTACAATGCCTCGGGAAAAAGCAATACATAATATTATGTTAGTTTATAAATCTTAAAGGATAACATAATGCAAAGTTTAAATATTTGCCTTGGACTCAGCGAGATATGTATGTTTTCATACATCGCAATCAAACAGGTACCTACCTAATCCTCGCTGCTGATAACATGATACAACTATACATGCGTATGTATCGGTGGATATGTTCGTAATCAGCTGATCGATAGTCGATAGTGCGTGGTGGTGTGGGTGACACAGACACACCCACACGAACACACACAAGCGCACGGGGCCACGTGTGGTATCAATGTCAAGTGGGGAACAGTTAAAATGTCTGTGTATAGTGTCAGCTGTCTCAGTTAAAGGTTAACGTTAACCCACTAGAAGAATTCTCGTTCAAATTTTTCATGTGATGGTGGAAAATTATAACACATTTTTTTTTAAGGAAAATGCTTGCTTGAAAGTCTGTCTCATAATAGCTCCTTCATACGGGTCCAACCAAAACTGAAAGGGAAGTGGAACGAAAATAGCCAAGTTACACTGTTCAAAAATGATACTAAAATCGAACATAGAACCAAGTTTATCTCTTGTCCTGTCAGGGTTACGAGTTTGTCCAAAAGTTGGTTTGGTTTTAGTCAGTAAAAGTCTTACACGCCCTCCCGCTCCGCCCAGAGCGGGAGAAGTTACTTGATAATCTCCCACCCAAAAAAAAAAGAAAATTTATCTCTTGTACATTATCCCTTTTGGTTTCGAGGAGATTAGACTGCAGACGTCAACGTGAAAGACTGACAATTCAGCACCACCCAGGGGTCACGTGGAGTGTAGTCTTCTACTCACACTTTTAAAATAGATAAAAAGATACGGATGTCTTACATGCCAACGATAGTCTGTGTATGTTTTAGGTAGGTACTTACTTTATTTATGCATAAAGATGCCAGCGGATTAATTTTTATGTTATTTAATAATATTTATTCTTATAATTGGTTGTATAGGCAGTATATTCTAAGTACTGTTTATTTTATTTTGTTTATGTACAACTCACTAAACCTAACTTTTTTTTTTTTTTTTTTTTTGGTGGGAAATTATCAAATAACTTCTCCCGCTCTGGGTGGAGCGGGAGGGAGTGTCAGACTTTTACTGACTAAAACCCACCGTGTTCCTTCAGATGCCTGTGTGCCAGGGCCACGATATCCCTTTCGGACAGGCTCGTAAGGGTTTTGAAGGCTTTTTTGGGTGACCATTGCAGCGCTGTGCTGTGGGTCCCCCATAGCGCAGCACCATGCTGAGTGGAAGCCTTCTTGTCACAGTCATGACGTGCAGCTGCCGACTATTTGTTGTATTTTTTTGTGCTCGTGATTATATTGTAGATCATGTGTTCTGTGTAATGTTTACCTATTCGAGTTTTATGTTTTCGTATGCACGTGTTTCTATGCCAAATAAAATTAATTTTCTTTCTTTTTCTAAATGTACCTCAAGTGGGTCTAAATTGACTTGACGGCAAGAAACTAGATGCTATTACGGAAACTGGGAAATAAGGAATTACTCTAGATTCGAAATTACAATGAGGTTAGGTTTCTAATTACATTAGAGCTCTTTCAGGTAGATTAAGTTCAGCTGCATATGCAGTAAGAAGAATAAGGCAGTTAACTGCCACAGCTAGGTAAGTGTACTTTGCTTATTTCCACAGTATTATGTCTTATGGCATTCTGCTGTGGGGAGTACACATAACATCACGCCTGTAATCCCCGAAGGGTTAGGCAGAGGTGTACCTACCTAAAGTACACCCACATCTCGCCAGTTGTGTTTAAGTCCCATGTAATAGGGGGCGAGCCTATTGCCAGCAACCGGGCACAAATCCTAACTCCAGGCTGCTACTGAGGAATTCCTAATGGAAAATCCCAATAACACTTTGCCCGACCTGGGAATCGAACCCAGGACCTCATGCTCAGCAGTCACGCTTGTGACCACTAGACCAACTAGGCAGTACATCCCATACTGCTAGCTGCTGGCTGCTGACGAACATTCCATTTTTATTTCACAAAAGAGGTCAATCCGCGCGTTTTACGGAATGGGTCCTCGTGAGTCCCTTAGAAACAAATTCAAAGAAATTGATGTTCTGCTTTCTCTTTATATCTTAGAACGTATTTTATATGTTCGCAAAAACATAGGACTTTTCAAAATAAGAAGCGATTTCCGCGATTTTTTAGATTAACTAAGATAAGCAAGTCATTTCGTATAAGCTATATCCGCTTTTATAACAAGTTGCCAAAGTCAGTTATAGAACTTAGCGATGGAAAGTCTAAAACCCACATCAAACGTGTCCTAATCAAAAAAGTAATATATTATAAGATACTAAGGACTACGTTGAAGACAAGGAAGTTTGGCAATAATTCCTTCTGCACATGTGGCTTCCCTGGTAGGTCATTAACGGCATAACCAAGTTAATTGTCTATATTAACTGCTCCCAAATTACGATGTTTATTTTTACATACTTCCTTGACAAACATACTCCTTGAATCTCTTCATCATTTTTTCAATTTTGATTTGAAATATTTATTAGTGACTTTTGTAGAGAATACGAGTATTAATTCAGATTTGTTACAGTTACTTTGTTTTGTACTGGCAATCTTGTCATTTGGTTTAAATAGGTTTTTATTTTTATTATTTTAGTAATATTTTATATAGATTCTTTTTTTAATTTGTGAATGTGAGAACGTCGTAGGCTGACTGTGGTAGACTGTAGCTTTGTAAACCATTTTCTATTTTGTTAAGTACTTGGTACCTACTTCTTGACGGGCCTACACTGTCCTCCCAATCTATTAACAATGTAACTTGAAAACATTGTAAAAGCCCATTCTTTTTAAAAGAGTAACCTTGGAATTTCTTGCCGGCTCTTCTCCATAGGAAACGACCAATTGGAACCGTGCACCTAGCTTCTGACGTTTCATAAGTGCCCATGTAGGTTTATGTGAAATAAAATATTTTGATTTTTATTGACTCACGTAAATAGCTAGCTACACACAACATAGGGGTTGGAACACTTTTACACTGTACGGTTTTTACACTTTACGATACCTAAGGATTGACCTTGAAGGTCAGTGTGTCAGGCGCTTCCGTTCCATGATTTCATAATAAAATAATATATTATAAACAACTTCAAATTGCACATGAAACAATAGCACTTTAAAATAATTATAATTTTAGTGAGAATGTGCTGTAGAAACTGTTTTTAGAAACGTTTGCACAATATTGCATTTTAGTGCAATAGGTTAATAAGAAACGAAGTAATATTAATTTACGGAATTAATAACTTGCTGCTGTATAATTAACTGTTATTAATTGTGTTGGGTATCAAAATGATTGTGCAAGTCTTTGTTATTACAATAACTACAACACTTCCTTTTTCTATGTAGGTACCTGTATATAGGAACAGTTTGTCTGAAACATGATTTACGACTCACTGATTATTTATATTGATTTACTACCGAATTGGTCAAGTGATCGCAAATTGGTCAAGTGATCGCAAATTGGTCAAGTGATCGCAAATTGGTCAAGTGATCGCAAATTGGTCAAGTGATCGCAAATTGGTCAAGTGATCGCAAATTGGTCAAGTGATCGCAAATTGGTCAAGTGATCGCAAATTGGTCAAGTGATCGCAAATTGATCAAGTGATCGCAAATTCCAGGTTCTGAATTTAACTGCTCATGGCTGCATCACACTCATCACAATATGATAAATCATAAGCATCTTCTACTGGACTGAGGTACGTGTTTTTCTTAAAGAAAGATGATTCTCCTAACATAACTCGAAGATCAGAAATGGTTTTTCCTCTTATTCCACCTAGTCTTGGTATATTTTCCAGTAGGTAAAAAATAAATAAAATAAAAATGCTTTAATTCGGACCTTGATCCATAATGTTAGTAATACACAATACTTATGCTATGTTAGTAACAAATACAACTCAAATTTTAATTCAAATACCTGTTGACGCACCGGGTACATGCACATGTACATGCACCCAATGTGCCATAATGGTGCAACACGGCTTATCACTTGACCTTCAGAATGTCGATGACGCTGCCACGCACTCTGCGCATCATGGACGCAATCCTTTTTCGCAGGATGGTACTCAAACCATCAGTATGTGCTTCGGCAAACATTCCTGATGCACTGCAGTAACGCGGGAGCCCCAACAACATTCTGAAGGCGTTATTATATTGAACTCTGAGGGTTTTTTTATGCCCTTTGCGTATATCGAACCCACAGAGTGCACGTGTACAAGGATTGGCAAAACGCCTTAAAAATAGTTATTTTTACTTCTGGTGTACATCGAGCAAACCTGCGGGCCAACATATTGCATCGGACAGCCAACGCCCTCCGTTCTCTTTCCATGTCGGCGTCATCTTGCAAGTCAGAGTAGTAAAAGCAGAAAATTCCCAACATCTAGCACACCGTCAGCAAGACCTCCGTGCCAATTACCTACCAAAACTGATGTAATTAAAAAAAAATAATCGCGCTATGACGTTATTAAGAATTAATTAGTCGTCCAGTTGGCGCGATCACACCGATAAGTTATCACTTATCACTAGAGTCGATAGCGAGCACCTTGCACAGCGGTGACGGTGGTCGGTAGGTACTCGGTGACTCAGGACAAAACAAACTGTATCGAACACAATGATATCACACCAATGCATTATGTTTAAATGTTGATTGTTACATTTGTTAAGTGCTCATTGATTTACCGAGCATTTGTCTATTGGGGATGTAATTAGTTGTTGTTTGTTACATCAGGTTTCGCCTTACGCATACCTATGTCTGTTCACAGCCGGCATCCGCACGTAGTTCCGGAGAGGTAGATAACTATACACAGGTACCTACTTCCGCTGTTTTTAGGGTTCCGTACCCAAAGGGTAAAACGGGAACCCTATTACTAAGGCTACGCCGTCTGTCTGTCTGTCTATCTGCCAGTCTGTCACCAGGCTGTATCTCATGAACCGTGATAGTGAACAGTTGATATTTTCACAGATGATGTATTTCTGTTGCCGCTATAACAACAAATACAAAAAAACAGAATAAGATAAATATTTAAACAGTAATTTTGTTCGATATTGATAACGGCAACAGGTAGAAGCTTGAAATATTCACAGAAAATTTAGTTATTTATATTCACTTTAAAAATAAATAATTAAATTAAAATAAAACTAATATTTAAGGGGGGCTCTCATACAACAAACGTGATGTTTTTTCCGTTTTTATAGATAATGGTACGGAACCCTTCGTGCGCGAGTCCGACTCGCAGTTGGCCGGTTTTTAATATCATAATTTCAGCAGAAAGACGTCCTCTGTTGGACATAGGCCTTCCCCAAGCTTTATTCTAGCTCATATTTATTAGGTAATGCTACTGCTTCCCCTTTACCCAACTCTGTTTAGGTTGACTTAGGACAGTTTGGATGGATACTATAAACACGGAGGGACAGCAATTCAACATCCGCATACTGGCGAAAACTGATCTATTGCTAGATCTGTCAGATATTTGAGCTTTTGATTACTCGTATCGGATTCAATAGGTAGGTGTTTACAGGGGCTCTCCCCGGAGCTGTTATAAGCTGCGGGGAATAGCGTTATTGTAACTAAAACATCTAAATTCCCACATACTCCGTCTGAGACGCGTTGTACCGTAACGCGATACAGATCATACGCCCACACACACAAACATGCATACATGTAAGTATACGCACGTTGCGCGTGCGCTACGAGCAGGGAATCGTACGCAACATTCTCTATGCGTAGCTGAAGCTGATTGACTGATCGTGGACGAGTGATGAGCAGATAGCGGGTGCCGACATGTGCTCTTGAAACATTTACCTCAACGTAACATAAAATAACATCACGTCTGTATTCCTCGAAGAGTTAATGCAGAAGCGTACCTGTAGCTCACCCCCTAGTGTACTCACATCTCCTCTATCAGAAATTATTGACTTTGTAAATACAAAGACTGATGACTGTCTTTTTAAGTACAACTAAATCAACGCCGCTTGTGTTCAAAATTAAATGGTCAAGTCGCCGTCCGCTCGTGGCTTGCACAGTACTCAACTGTAGCGGAACATAGCAATCAATTAGCAGGCGACGTTATCAAACTGTAGACAGCACTACTGACTGCTTCACTGTCAACACTTGAGAGGACTCAATTTATACACTGCAGTGAGAAATATCAACTGCAGACAGCACTATTTAATTGACTGCAAGCCGCTAACTGTTCGCACTGTATCTTAGTTTATTGACAGCAGTGAGAACTCTCAGCTGTAGACAACAAGACTTACTACTTGTACAAGCTACTAACTGTTCAAGTGTTTACATTACTTATCTTAGGTTATTAATTTATAGACTAGACACCAGTGTGGGAATAAAATGATCAATGAAATACACCTCTGTTGGCACGTCACTGCTGTTCACACTACATGACTTAGTTTATTTTTAATACAGTTGCTCAAAAAGTGTTGTATTGCAGGTACGTATAGCGTTCGGGATGTGGGTTATTACATACTAGTGCTTTTTTTTTACCTTTCCCGAACTCGTGCGTCTCTTTCCCAACTGTCAAAATAATGTCTATTAAAAAGAAAAACCAACCATGAAGTTTTTACTAAAGAGTTTTTGTGATTCATACAAATACGTATATTTCTAAAAAGAAGCTACTAATTTATTTCAATATCAGATTTAATGATTTAATTGAATGAGTTAGGTTAGGTTTCATTTCATCTCATTAAATTTCATTTTCATTTCATATCAGTAAAAAAAATATACTGAAGACTAAGCTGTATGGGTGAAGAAAAAGGGTGAAGTTTGTATGTATGGGTGAAGTTCCCTTTGCCTACTAAAATGGGTGAAGAAAAAAAAAACTCTGCTTATATTCTACGGTTGGCGCCACTTTCCAGAAATTTTCTTTGCGAGTTTAGTTGTTTGTTGCACAAAATGAGTAATTTCGACCCTATTTTTTTTGAATTAACACCACCGGAACTCAGTGTACTCGTAATTGTACAAAATGCTTCGGAGAACATTTTACCGGAAAAGTCAAAAAGTCGTTACATATCTACATACGACGAAATTATTGCGTGGAGAGAAGAGAAAAAAGCAAATAGTTTTTCAGAAAATGTTATGTTTGCATACTTCTCCGAACTCTCAGCAAAATTAAAACCGTCTACGTTATGGTCGAGGTTTTCGATGATACAAAGTATGCTGTAAATAAGGAACAACTTGGATATAAGTGAATACCCAAAATTAAATGCTTTCTTAAAACGACAATCAGACAGTTTTACAAGTAAAAAGTGGAAAATATTAACATCCAATGAAGTGGAAAGGTTTTTGAACGAAGCTCCCGATGATCGTTATTTAGCCACAAAGGTAATTTATTAATAAGTACTTATATTTTTCTTTAGATTTCAGTTTACGAAAACGCAAAATACAGTCAATACATTATTTAAAAAAATATTTATCAAATCCCTTTTTTTGTAGGTTGCTCTGATTTTTGGCGTTGTTGGAGCTTGCGACAGAGAGGAGTTAACCAATATTACTTTAAAAGATATTGAAGCCCATGGAAAATTGCTACTAATCAAGATTCCGAACACAAAAAATAAGATACCGAGAAGCTTTGTTGTTGAAGGAGGTTTTCTTAGAATAGTGCAAAAATATATGAATCAGCGGTCCCAAAAAGGAAAAACCGACCGTTTTTTTCAAAATTACCAGAAAGGGAAGTGTATAAGCTCAAGCAATCGGGATAAACAAATTTGGTAATATGCCAAAAGAAATAGCTACGTTTCTTGGTCTGCCGGATGCTGAGTATTATACTGGGCACAGCTTCAGGAGGACCTCTGCTACATTATTGGCAGATTCAGGAGCCAATTTGACGTCCTTAAATCGACTAGGAGGTTGGAAATCAGACAAAGTTGCAGAAAGCTATATTGGTGATTCATTAAACAACAAACTAGAAACTGGGAAAAAAATCACACAATGCATTAATTTAAGGTCCAGTCTGTCTCCTTCACATGTTGAAGAGAACGTTCGTCCATCTACCTTCGTTGATAATGATAATTCATCAGATCCAATTCCATCAACTAGCAAACGCCATTGTATGACAAATATACATGAACAAACATACGAAATTAATAATAGTTTGTCTCAAACAGTAAATATGCAACCTAAAACTTCCCCAGTTAGTTTAAAATATGCAACCTAAAACTTCCCCAGTTAGTTTAAAAAACTGTACCAATTTCCATGTACATGTGTACTTTTATAAGAAATAAATGATTAGTTGGTTGAGGATATTGTGTTACTGCGCAACTGTATTAAAAATAGTCGTTCAGTACACCTGCGGAACCGTCATTGCAAAGAGTTCCGACAAATGTCTACCCGAGCCGAGGCGCAGCCGAAGGCGAGGGTTGACAGTCGGAACAAGTTGCAGCCTTTCCGCACTTGTAATGAAATATAGTATTACGTACTACTAGCTTTTGCCCACGGCTTCAAACAAGTGGATGTCGGAAAATATCCCACGGGAACGTACTACTGGGATTAAAAGTACCATATGTGTTAATCCAGGATATAAACTATCTGTGTGCCAAATTTCATCCAAATCTGTCCAGCCGTTTTTGCGCCAACCCGGAACATACATCCAGACAAACAAATTGACAAAAATTCTTCGTTGGAATTTTATTATATTATTATGTATACTAGCTTCTACCCACGACTTCGTAGAAGACTTCGTAGAAGTCGTAAGATATCACATTATACTAAAATAACAGCCACATTTTTATAGAAAACGGCCTCGTTGGTCTGGGTTCGATTCCCGGGTCAGGCAAAGTGTTATTGGGTTTTCCATCTGAAATTTCTCAGTAACAGTCCGAAGTCCCCGGTGTGCCCGGTTAGTGGCAATAGGGTCGCCCCCTGGCGAAATGTGGATGTACTATAGGTACACCTCTTCCTAACCCTTCGGGGAATACAGGCGTGATGCCTGTATACGTTTGTAGTTTTGGTCTCAGCAGCCAAAATATAGAGAGACTCAGGGCTTGTGACGCGGAAGCAAGCGATGTACAGTTTTCTGTGTTAGAAGCAGTTACTTAGTGCAGGCCCTGCAGTCTCGATATAGATAGCGATCGCTTTACGACCGAACTCAGTCACAAAGTCCTAAATCCCGCTAAGTATGCGGAGACTGCAGGCCCTGAGGTCGAGTCCGCAGTCTTCAGTAGCCACTCCCCAGCTTGCAAAGTATTTCATTTTTAGTGAGCTAATTAATGCCTGCGTTCCTGCTTAAATCTACTACCTATCAACACTGATACATTGATTATAATAATAATATATAATATATTTATTCAAAAATTACAAGGTATAAAAATGTGTACAGTTTTGCTTAAATGTAAATTATATTCTTATAAATTACGTGCCTGAACTAGGTAGTCCTGTGTTTCAGGCGATTCATACATTCTTACAGATTTTTCCTAAGGAACGGCTATTACGAAAATAACAGTCACCCAACAAAGAGGAAGAACATCCAAATAAGAGAAGAAGAGTCACCTAACAGTTATATAGACTGACCGCTACGGCGGAAAATAACCAACATTTTTAAATTTTGAACGAACAGACGTTATAATTGTGTTTGCTTTGAAAACAGAATTTAGATAGTATGTTGCTTGTGATTTCTGACATTATAAGAAGAAAATTAGGAACTCAAATAATTTAGAACGGTTAGACTTGTATGGGTATATTGTAATGATTTGTATCAATATGCCTGCCTTTTCCCAACTATGTTGGGGTCGGCTTCCAGTCTAACCGGATGCATCTGAATACCAGTATTTTACATGGAGCGACTGTCTATCTGACCTCCACAACCCAGTAACTGGGTATTGTAATGACTTGGATTGACTTGAATAATTATTCACTCTACAGAAAAAAAATATTAGAATTTTATTAAATATCGAAGATACAGACTCCTCCCACTTTACAGATCTAAACATATGAACCCTGCCCTGCCTCTACATACTTGAAATTTGTAAAGTACGTAAATATCCGCAATAGGGAATATGCATGTATATTTTTTTTTCACTAAATCAATAATACACAGTAATATAAACCTAAGAAAAGTATTGAAAGTTAAATTGAATTACTGATTGATGCTCAAAAAAATTATGAAACTTCAACAATGTTCTACTACAGTTCAAACGTCTATTTCTGTCGCGGTCATGATGTGACGTCATTGTTCACGAAACTGCTTTGTTTACATCTGTTTTTAGCCCCAAATCTAATATATTAAATTTTTGTTTATGCTTTACTCAAGTAGAAATCGCACTTACATATTTACCTTAGTGAGATTTCAAGTATTTAGCAAAGAATAGATTTTATTCACATGTTTTGTTTCGTCACTTCCGGCATTTTCGAAGAGGACGCGTTTTGAGATTGCGTTCCGTTTCACAAAAAAAACGCAACTTAAATTAATTAATTGTAAAATAAGTACCTAATGCATTAAAAAATGTAAAAAATATTGGAATTTGTTTCTTGACACAATTTATATTAAAATAATGGATACGTTTTGAATTACGTGCATATTCCCTATTCTATAGCAAAAGAGGAAATATCCAAACAAAAATTGCACTTAGACATGAAAGCAGATTAAACATACCCACTTCACGATTAATAATGCACTCTTCTAGTACATTTGTTACGTCCATTAAAATATACAATAAGTTACCGGAATATATCAAAAGTATAAATAATAATAATATCTTTATCAATAAATTAAAACAATTTCTGATAATCAAAAGCTAAACTATTGATAAATTTCAACAACAATAAAAACATTTTTTTTTTACATAGTACCTATATTTCATTTTAAATTTAACTTTGAATATAAATTTATTTTAAAACACTAACTACTGTTAATTTAAAAATGAATATGCTAAACATTGCACAATTAACAGTAATAACATTCTACAAGACTAAATACAATTCTAAATATTTATTTTATTGTAATTTATAATATTAATAATGTAAATCATGCGATATATAATTTAAAAATATATTCATATAACTATAAACCAAATATTAATCAGTCCCACCGAGTGTGACAGGCGGCACTTAGCATTTAGTGCCTGCCTTGAACAACAGGCACTTGCTCTGTTTTAATTATATCTGAGGTCGTGGGCCTCCGCATATAGCTCACAGATAGATATGAGTTTCCTGAGGGCGCTGATCTATGGGGCCAGCAGCACCATGTCATCGGCGTAACTTATGTTATTGACGATCGTTCCGTCAATTGAACAGCCTACCATACTGCCGCTGAGCTCACGAATCTACGTACAAACAGAAGAGTTTCGGCGCAGTCAGACCGCCCTGCCTGACCCCGCACTCCAGCCCGTACGGATCGGATAGCGAGCCTGCCCACTGCACCATATTAGACTGATGGCCATACCAATATTTAAACAACTCAATCATCTCACCCGGAAGTGCTGTATCATCATACAGCTACTTCCATAAAACACCTTATGACACCAGATCGAAGGCTTTTGAAAGATCAAGAAAAGACGCGTACACGGGGGTTTTCCTGTCCGTGCAGTATCTGACAGTGTTCTTGAGACAAAGCACAGCTTGCTCTGTGGAAAGACCAGCTCTGAAGCCAAATTGGGCATCGTGAAGCGACAGATGTTTATTGAACTGTTTGTCAAGCACACTGTCCAATACTTTGGCAATAATCGTAGCCAACGATATGGGCCTATAGTTAGTTATGTCAGACGCATCTCCAGTTCGATTTTTTTATAATCGGCACAACTAAAGTTTTCATTAGGTTATCAGCAAGTGCTTTGCATTACTTAATTTATGTAGAATAACTCAAAGCATCAGTCATGCATTCCGTTGTAGCAAATAGGAGAACTTATTTCAATGTTAATAATAAAATATAATATAAATGAAGTTACAAAATCAATAAAGATGATGAAACAACACTGACAATAATATAAGGTGTAGCTATTCATAAACGATACTCATCATTATGAACAAAATCAGCTGTTCCCTACATTTTAACAAGTTATGCGAACATAAATGTAGGGAACAGCTGATTTTTTTTTCACACATATTATTGTCAGTGTTGTTTTGACCCCGGAGTTTGTTTCTCCATTTCTTCTCAGGCGGCAGATAGGAAATATGGAGTCCATCTACCTTGTATGTATATACAGAGTGGAGTTTTGTAATGCCACCTGGAGGGAAAGAACTCTTAATACTGCAGATAGAAAATTTTACTCAAAGGAAACATTCCTTTATTTTTGAATAGAAAGCAAACTGCATTCAAAGATTTTCGAAAATTCTCTTCACCCACACCCGGGAATCGAACCGGCTAAAATCTGAAAAAAATATACCCTGTACTTTTATTGCATCGATCGTTAGGGTCAATTATAAGGATGAAATCTCTCTAACAAACATGATAAATTAAATGAAAGGAAAACCAGGAAATCTTAAGTTACAAATTCAATGAGTCAAGTTAAAGCTCTTTAACTAAACATCCATCTTTTGTAATGCAGACTCCTTTGCGACATACTCGTAGCTGCGTGTATGAGGTAATTTAAATATGGAATGTTAGATTAAAATTTGAAAATTAGATTGTCGTAGTTGTTATTCACATTTGATTGTTTTTACAACTCATTTCACATTTTGTCTCACGGTGAAAATGGCTTATCAAGAACAGTTTGATTTAATGGAAGCTTATTTTTTAAATAACAAAAACGTGAATCTAGCTCTGCGGTGGTATAGAGAGAGATATCAAGACCGACAGGCACCAACTCGGTTCGTATTGAAAAGAATGGTAGAAAATTTAAAGAATACGGGTGGTTTCAAGAAGAGACGGCTAACTATTCAGCAAAACTATTTCGATTTTGAACTAGATGTTTTAACATACTTTGAATCATTTCCAAAGGCTTGAAGTAGAGATGCTGCCGATGAATTAGGAACAACCCATACTCGCGTACCTAAAGTGCTGAAAAAGTATAAGTATAAATGCTATCGTGAAGGTCGGTTGGTGCAAAAATTGCATATTGGGGATCGTGACAGACGATTACAATTTTGTGAAAACATGCTTGGAGAAATTGACCGAAACCCTAATTTTTTGAGTAACATTGTATGGTCTGACGAAACCAACTTCAGCAATAATGGCATGTACAATCGCCGCAATAACCATTATTGGTCTCGAGTGAATCCTGTTCGTGTTCATGAAACTAACAATCAAGTAAGATTTTCTTTCAACGTTTGGTGCGGAATTATGAGAAATAATGTAGTGTTAGTCCACGTGTACGAAGGTCATTTAAACACTGTCAAGTATATTGAAATACTGGATCTCTTAAGAAACGAGTTAAATGGTTTCCCCGAGGAAGAGCGAAACCAAATAATTCTACAGCAAGATGGTGCTCCAGCACATAACAGCAGAATCACTACTGCCTACATTAATAACCATTTTAATAGCTGGATTGGTACAAACGGCACAATCAGATGGCCTGCGAGATCGCCAGATCTCACCCCATTAGATTTTTTTTTGTGGGGATATGTAAAAAATCAAAACATGAAATCTTATGCGAATGACAACGAGTTGAGAGTTGAAGTTCAGAATACGATTTATAATATTCACCACAAAACTTTATTAAAGGTTACTAGAAATAAATTCGTTAAAAGAATAAATTTGTGTATCCAAGAGAATGGAGCCCATTTCGAGCAACTAATTAGTTAGTTTACCATTTTTTGTAAATAATTAAATTAATTTAAGATTTCCTGGTTTTCCTTTCATTTAATTTATCATGTTTGTTAGAGAGATTTCATCCTTATAATTGACCCTAACGATCGATGCAATAAAAGTACAGGGTATAATTTTTTCAGATTTTAGCCGGTTCGATTCCCGGGTGTGGGAGAAGAGAATTTTCGAAAATCTTTGAATGCAGTTTGCTTTCTATTCAAAAATAAAGGAATGTTTCCTTTGAGTAAAATTTTCTATCTGCAATATTAAGAGTACTTTCCCTCCAGGTGGCATTACAAAATTCCACCCTGTATATATATATTTTTAATATGGCGTGTAAAAGTGATTCCGGTATCCTATTTATAGGTTATAAAATTTCATTTCATTTCTAGCTTAAAACACTATAAATAAAGTGATAAAGGTAATGGGCATGTAACCAAACAGTTATAATTCGAGCAACGACTAGGTATACATTTGTTCAAGTGAGTTCCGATTGCATTAAAATAATTATTCTAATCACCACAATCCACACCCATCTGATAACAATATGGAAAGCTTTCCTATCTCTAATCGATAGCATTCCATAAAGCGCAGGCGACGCGTGACGTCACAGCTAATAGTTTACATTGAAACGTGTTCCATCTCCTGATACTAAAAGTAAATAATCACGTATTTACATAACACATTATTTGTTCACACCTCGAAAGACAGACAGCAAAAAAAGTATGGGCTCAGCGACAAGATGACAATTTGGTAGCTGTAACAAACACAAGTTGAAAATGGAAAAGGATCCTTCACTTCTTTAATCTACTGCAACACCTTACGTAGACTGTGTTAAACTACAAGGCGTAAACCTACTCTATAAAACTGTAATTAAATTAAGATTCGATCATCTGATGGTAATGCTATGCCCGCGCTGTCCTTTCGTTGTGGCGATGCTTAAGAGAGTATGTCCCGCAGTGGAAATCTTTCTGCTGCGATGATCAGCATACCCTGTCCTTTGTTTAAGTTAGGATTCTCCAAGTTCTTTGTCAAAATACAAACCTTTCTCAGTTGTTGGCTGTACTATGGCTCACTACTACTTTAGCTTTTAAAAAAATAAGATATATTTTCGTCTTCTTTTCCTGTCTGTACCACAACATACACATTTGGCTGCACGTGCGCTTCGGATTTACATAGACGTTTATCTGCTGGCTCGAGATTATTGAATTAGTTCATCGCCCCCGCGACCGCCATGTTTGCTTGTGTGCAGCTTCGTTCCTAGGAATGTCGTGTTTTCACTGATGCTTCTTAATCTTATCCTCAACAGATATATGGTACAAACTAAGCCTCTGGTAAATCTGTCTGTCTTTTTATTTCCGCCTTATACAAGGGTAACCTACATACATTATCACAAAACTTTTTCTTGTAGGCCTTACTAACCGTAAAAGCTTAATAGTAGTCTATGTATAGAACTTTTTGCTGCAGTGATTTTATCATCGTAGGTGTCGAGTTTACTGCCTAGAAAATTACTCTAAATTTAGCTACGTGAAACTAAGATGGTGTTAGATTGCTTGACAACGCGTAGTTATTTTTATTTTTTCGACTGCTAAAATGTTAAGGAAAGATCAAGCCAACAGTTAATTTTCTTATCACATTCTTACGAGTTTGTCTCATTACCTTACAGCTTATACCTGAACACTAAAGTAATTCAATTATAAATAACAAATTATACCATTTATGATTATTAGCACTGATAAGGAATTCAATAGAACACACTATATGTCTATTACGATCTACATTGATGTATAAATGAATTGGGTCCCAATGTAAATAAGGAATTCAATAGAACACACTATATGTCTATTACTATCTACATTGATGTATAAATGAATTGGGTCCCAATGTAAATAAGGAATTCAATAGAACACACTATATGTCTATTACTATCTACATTGATGTATAAATGAATTGGGTCCCAATGTAAATAAGGAATTCAATAGAACACACTATATGTCTATTACTATCTACATTGATGTATAAATGAATTGGGTCCCAATGTAAATAAGGAATTCAATAGAACACACTATATGTCTATTACTATCTACATTGATGTATAAATGAATTGGGTCCCAATGTAAATAAAGAATTCAATAGAACACACTATATGTCTATTACTATCTACATTGATGTATAAATGAATTGGGTCCCAATGTAAATAAGGAATTCAATAGAACACACTATATGTCTATTACTATCTACATTGATGTATAAATGAATTGGGTCCCAATGTAAATAAGGAATTCAATAGAACACACTATATGTCTATTACTATCTACATTGATGTATAAATGAATTGGGTCCCAATGTAAATAAGGAATTCAATAGAACACACTATATGTCTATTACTATCTACATTGATGTATAAATGAATTGGGTCCCAATGTAAATAAGGAATTCAATAGAACACACTATATGTCTATTACTATCTACATTGATGTATAAATGAATTGGGTCCCAATGTAAATAAGGAATTCAATAGAACATACTATATGTCTATTACTATCTACATTGATGTATAAATGAATTGGGTCCCAATGTAAATAAGGAATTCAATAGAACACACTATATGTCTATTACTATCTACATTGATGTATAAATGAATTAGGTCCCAATGTAAATAAGGAATTCAATAGAACACACTATATGTCTATTACTATCTACATTGATGTATAAATGAATTGGGTCCCAATGTAAATCCCCGACCACATCGTCCACATCCAGACGATATCGTAAAATATTTAAAACCTCTTAGTGCACTCTTAACGAGGTACAATATTGTTTTAATCACCTTTGCGGTTATATTTATTTCGTGGTCATAATTGTGTTCTCCTCAAAAAGCAATTTCAAGATGATACGACAATTGTAAATCGATGAAATATAAAGGATACGAGTACCAGCTTCATTTGTCGGAGGCTACTAGGATACTGATGAAATAACGTCAAAAAAGGCGCTGACGTCAGTTAGAAATATGAAGCTAGTTGCCCATTCCTAAGCGTAGTAGTTACATTATGGAGAACAAACGGGCAAGAAACTCCATGGACACTCCTAAAAAGTTACAGAAATACTTATTATTCATAAATGTTTATAAAAAACACTTTCATATTACAACAAATAGAAACAAAAAAAAATAAAAAACAACCCAAAAAAAAAACCGCGCCAGCTAAGAGATGACCAGTCCCAACTGACAGCGTCGAATATAACGCATGGATCAGCACCATTCAGCTCAACCATTTTGAAGGGAGCTAAATGATCCAACACACGCGCCACCATCAGCGAGACATCTGAGTGAGCATGACATACCTACTCTCAGCCGCCAGGGCACATTCAAGTCAATGAAAGACATATTACCCGGTAAATGGTAGCTCTTATACATAGTACTCACACCTGTGCTATGCAATTATATAATACAAAGGAGATTGAGTTTATACAATGCAAAGATAGTCTTACAATCTTCAGCAGCTCCAACAGTATTTTCAAATGTTAATCAATTAGTTGTGGTTGTGGAGCAGGACCAGCATTGCGCCAACTCAGCCCACCACTCACTTTTATCAGCGATGTAATCCCCCAACTTATAATACGCTTGGCTGCATAGCATCGCTGAATCAATTTCGATAAAAAGTATATGGGACCACCTCTCAAGTGTCCTACCAAACAAAAAAGAATCATCAAAATCAATTCATAATTGGCGGAGTAATCGCTTAACAAACATACAGAAAAAAAAACATACAGTCAAATTAAGAACCTCTTCCTTTTTATGAAGTCGGTTAAAGATAGACTCGATGTCTGCAGCCCGTCCCCAAAGTAAAATACCGTAAGATATGAATACATATTACTATGAAAGTAACCAAAATAGAATAATTATGTCATGGTAAGTAGGTAATTAGAAAAGATTAGGTCACCATGTTTTCAACGATGTTTAGTTTTCCAAAAAAACTGCCCGAAAAGAAATGAAATAGCGTTCGAAATAGAAAATTATTCCAGCCAGAACTATCACTTTCCAAACAGTTAAAAGAAACTAAAAAGAAAATTTGTTTCTGCACAAACAAGACACACTTTAAAAATATAAAATTTTACAAAATACACACTCTAATACAAAGTAGCCAATAGTACATATTTTAAGACTATTATATTTTAAATGATGTACCTATATCTAGATGATGGTCGATGATGTAGTTCTATCTCAAGTCCGTAGAACCACAGATTACTGGAGAACATAGATGTTGTCATAATGCCGACGACTGAGGACAGACGTGGGGGACTTCGACCCCCACGTCTTCTATAGCCATCAGTATAAGCGAAGGCTTAATGCTGTTGACATATTTTATAGAGGGTTGACGACAAGACATTAGGGCTGTTATGGCGTTTATATTGAACTAACAACTTGGGTGGTTAATGAAAATGACAGCCATTACCTGTTAACTTTATGACTTTTAAAGGATCAACTAACTACCCTATCTTTTCCTCAATGTGCCAGTAAGCAACCCACGAAAAATACAGGTACAGCCAGTGATACCAAGATTTAATTGATGAAAACTCCGAGTAAAGTAGTGATGGTCAGCCAAATAAAACCAAAGACTACTCAAACGAGTCCATTTACAGATTTTCGCAACAAACCGCAAGACGTTTGAAATTCACACAGTTAGAAAACTGTTGATAATTCATAGCGGGAGGAACAGCGGGAAAACAAACAGTAGCGAATCGACGGCGAACCGATCTGACACGGCGGCGGCGGCGGCGGCGGGCGCAATGACACGCCCTTATTCGAATCTGCATTGTGCTAATTTCAGCGCTGATTCGACACGAATCTCCGGTTTTACGCCAAAAGGGTGTAATGATTACCTGACCATCGCAGGTCATCTATTGACCACAACAGCTATGGTATGAATTAAATAAGAAGACGTTCTCAACAAAATACACAAACATCTATTTTTAAAACCCTTTATTTTGTGTCAGGTGTACCGATAATATCAATTACCTGATCATCTTTACCTATCGGGGATAGGCAGTTAACATGCATAGATCAGGTGCTCCGATTTACTTGCTTATTTTTATGACCTGAAGAAACTAAAGATGCTATTCTCATGTTGAAGGACTTTGAAAATGTAAAACACCTTTTCTACGAGTAACATCAACTAGGAAGAATGGGTAGGAGTCTTTGGTCAACTGGACCCATTGGAACTGGTCCCGCGGGATCAGTCAACCTAATCATCACATTTTGAATAGGTCAACTGGACCCACCGCCCAATTTCATTATAACTACAGTCACGGAGTAAAGCCTAATCTTTTAGTTTTATTTTTATAACTTCAAATATACGAAATTATTCAATTAGGTATTTACACATACCACACTTATTCACTAACATTATAACTAAATATTTTTTACTGTAATAATACCTAAATTAAGTGCAATGTTCTTACGGTATCAAAATATCAAAGCGGCTAGGGCTGCCTGAAGCAAGGAAAGAAAGAATAAGATCGACTACGCTGTAGGTGAACTACTCAGCGGCCAGATTAGTTTAGGCCATTGTTTAGAAGAAAATAATAATAATCAAGTGAGACTGATTTTCAACTGACTTACTGACTATTTTTAAATACTATTTTATGGATACATAAACGTGGAAAAAAGAAATTAATCATTGTTGATTTGTTTAGATATTTAGAATGTTAATTTGTATATATTTTTTTATTTTAAATTTTATTGTAACTTTTAATGTCTGTGATTTTTAAATTGATAGTAACTATTTTTAAATAGTACTAAATAAGATGTAAAGGTGACCAAAAAAGACGTACTGAGGTGCTGAATATCTGACTGATTTTAACTTTTTCAATGTGATGTATGTACATTTTTCTAAAGATAAAAAAAAAAACAGTACTTATAGTTATTGTTGATTTACTACGTAGATTTGTATAATTTTATTCATGACAGTTCTTTTATCTGTCTGTGATTTTTAAATATATTATTATTTTTGTCTGTGTTATATTTGAGTATTACATTTAGTTAATATTCTCGATATAAAGAGGTTTGTCTTGATTTTAGGTACTTACATGAACCTAATTAAAGATTCTAGATTTTGATTGAGAATAAACGTTTAAACCTAAATAAATTGTGTTTTATTATATTTTGACTTAACAATTTTGTTCTCGACTGTATTCACTAGTAGCTTTAAACAGTAGATGTTGTTGTGTGGGTTCAGTTAACCAATAAAAATATAGAAAATAAATTATGTGGTCAAGTGGACCCGCGGGTCCAGTAGCGAGCGGGTCCAGCTGACCGAAGACTCGTAGGACTTTCTGCATCAAAAACACATTAAACAGTTTCATTTTTTTAAAGAGGATATTGTTTATGTTTTTAAATAAAATTAAGGCTAAATTTTACGTCATGTTACGTTATACCTATAACCCATGGAGAAATTACGTCGTTACCTAAATAAACGTCTATAGAATGTGAAGTACCGCAGTAAATAACAAGTGTACCTGGAACTAAACGATTGGATTAGCTTGGTAGGTATTATTGAGTTATTTTAAAGTGCATTATGTAGAAATTTGCTGCTAGTTTTCCTTTCAAAATTATCATACGGCATTTTGGCAAATCATTTAAAACATTGCAAATGCCGTATGATAATTTTGAAAGGAAAACTAGCATCAAATTTCTACCTGTCATTTGGTCAGACCTTTTCAGGCTGTTTTGCAATGTCCCTCACTTAAATATACCTACACCTACCATCAAGCGTAGATTTTAAGGAATGACGTACATTCCTTAAAATCTACGCTTGACATATGTGTGTATGTACTTCATGCATGTACTTCAAATCTTTTCCTTCTGCATCATGAACTTTCTTATTTAATATTTCTTCTAAAATAATCTTTAGAAACAAACAAAAAAAACAGAACAAGGTCCTCCCCACATTCCTAACACAGGGTACTAATCTGAATAATTCATGTGATTCACCCCCATTGTCCCACAAGCGTCGCTAACACAGAACTTCTCTCGACACGGTCGGGAGTAACCGTCAACACTTGTGTCTACAATGTATAGCTCCTAGCAAGTCTTTGGTAATTAGGTAAGTATAAGGATGACAGTGGCCAAGAGAGAAAAATTGTGTGGATTGTCCGGATCTTGAAAATCAGGAGTAGATAGTGCGCAGGTACTATGACGTCACCATTCCAAACATTACTCTGCACCTTCAATGAACTTTAACTATAGTGTTTAGTGGTTTCATATTTTCAATATTATCTCATTTTATTTTAATTACTAGCTTCTGTTCGCGACAATTCACACACAATACCTATACTTAAATAACAGCAACATTTTTACGTTACAGTTTACGCTACGTTTGTAGCAATTTGCCTTCAGTCGAAATTACCTAATAGCTTGCTAGCTTTTCGTTTTTAGCGAATTAATGAACACCTGCGTTCCTGAGAGAGAAAACCGTTATCAGTTATAGACTTATTATTTTGTAGTGGCGATCTGTCATATATCATACAAACAATAAGATTTAGTCTGTCCTATTGAACTTCATATTAAATTGATGACGTTAATGTAGCTGAATAATTGTATTAAATTAATTATTATTTACATTTAAACTTGACATAAATATAATTTCTCAATTTAATTGTACTAATATGAAAGAAAATAATTAAGTAGTAATAATGTTTAATACACGCTAATAAAAGTATGATAAGGGCAGGCGAATGATAATTGCAATGCTTGTAAAAGGCTGCTAAGTCATAAAATACTAACATAACGCCTACATTGTTCGCAATAAACGTTTTAAACTTGAATTTGAATAACCAGTAGATTGTAAACACATGGGATTCCTCATTAGCAGTCACCTAACCATCGATATTTATTTTTATTATAACCATATAGAAGAGGCCTTAACATAATGTTCCTGTGTACGTTGTACGAACTATCACATAATGTTCCTGTGTACGTTGTACGAACTATCACATAATGTTCCTGTGTACGTTGTACGAACTATAACATAATGTTCCTGTGTAAGTTCTACGAACTATCACATAATGTTCCTGTGTAAGTTCTACGAACTATCACATAATGTTCCTGTGTAAGTTCTACGAACTATCACATAATGTTCCTGTGTAAGTTCTACGAACTATCACATAATGTTCCTGTGTAAGTTCTACGAACTATCACATAATGTTCCTGTGTACGTTGTACGAACTATCACATAATGTTCCTGTGTAAGTTCTACGAACTATCACATAATGTTCCTGTGTAAGTTCTACGAACTATCACATAATGTTCCTGTGTAAGTTCTACGAACTATCACATAATGTTTCTGTGTAAGTTCTACGAACTATCACATAATGTTCCTGTGTAAGTTCTACGAACTATCACATAATGTTCCTGTGTAAGTTCTACGAACTATCACATAATGTTCCTGTGTAAGTTCTACGAACTATCACATAATGTTTCTGTGTAAGTTCTACGAACTATCACATAATGTTCCTGTGTAAGTTCTACGAACTATCACATAATGTTCCTGTGTAAGTTCTACGAACTATCACATAATGTTCCTGTGTAAGTTCTACGAACTATCACATAATGTTCCTGTGTAAGTTCTACGAACTATCACATAATGTTCCTGTGTAAGTTCTACGAACTATCACATAATGTTCCTGTGTAAGTTCTACGAACTATCACATAATGTTTCTGTGTAAGTTCTACGAACTATCACATAATGTTCCTGTGTAAGTTCTACGAACTATCACATAATGTTTCTGTGTAAGTTCTACGAACTATCACATAATGTTCCTGTGTAGGTTCTACGAACTATCACATAATGTTCCTGTATACGTTCTACGAACTATCACATAATGTTCCTGTGTACGTTCTACGAACTATCACATTATAGTCATCATCATCTGCCTAGCCCTTTCCCAACTATGTTGGGGTCGGCTTCCAGTCTAACCGGATGCAGCTGAATACCAGTATTTTACATGGAGCGACTACCTATCTGACCTCCACAACCCAGTTACTGTAACACGTTAAAGATTATTATCACATAATAGTATTAGCACAAAATATATCAACTGTTGGGAATCGAACGTAGGTTTGCAAAGCAGTCGCCGAACCGCTAAGTTTTGTTGAAAGTTGACTAAAATAGCTGTTCTTACATATTTCACGATTGATTAGATACTTAGCTCCATAAAGGTACGAAAATCAGTTAAAAAGTTAAATCTGGAACTTTCTGCTATATTATATTCATTCTCTATTCAGCCCTGTCTAGCGAATTTAATCTGTTTTACAATTTGCGGTAAACTATAGAAGAATACGAACATAAAGCAATTGGTCATCCCCCATAGCAAATAGCGTGATCATTTTATAGCATATAGGTACACTGACCAGAGTTATGGGAATATCTATGCTAAATTTGAACAGAATCTGTCCCGCAGTAGGTATTTGCGTGATGCTGGCACATACATTTAGACAAACAGACAAAGAGATAAACAGGCAAATAAACAAAAATTATATTAAATCCTTAACTCACATTTATCCCAAAATTAGAGCTATTCCAATGATTAGTTCAAATCGGACACGCAGGGCGTGATGAGTCAGTCGTGGCGTGACAACTCATTGTGATGTTAATGCGTGTCACAGCCATGTCGCTGTCACACATCGTTATGTATCCAAATGATCCGTAAACGAGCATCTAGCGTAGACACAGCATGGTCGCGAGCGAAGATCGCATCTAGCATCAAAAATATCAATAAAACGAATAGGCTATGCATCTTAGGGAGTCGGAATCGCTCGTGTTCGATATACATTTACTCTTATGAGTACACTAAACTGACAAACAAAAGGCCGCATTCATCATCAACATTTCAGCCCGGCGTCACCCACTGCTGCGTTAGGCCTCCCCGTTCTTCTGCCATACTTTCCGCTATTATTAAGGTTTTTAACTAGGTACCAGTTATTCAGAACCATCTTACTAAGATTAACTAAACTTGTGAATCAGCATTTTTATACTTAATAGACAACAAAAGTAACTCCATCATCGAAAGATTTGTTATTTGAAACTCACGAATTCAGTCGAAAATAACATGCATTCTTAAGGAATTAGTCAATGATGTTATTAAATACGCATAGAAAACTGATGACATGTTACTGAGATAGCAACTTGTGTTAATGTTTAGCTAGGTAGGTCCTTCGAAAGTGCGTGGCGCACATAACATTAAGTAGGATCGCTTATCTTGAAGCTACCTAAAGATTATTTAGGTAGCTTCAAGATTCAAATTAGAAAACTATAAACTACACACTCTATGCACCGGTAACAAAGCTGATCGATTACAGTACACAACCTAAGTACCTCGGCATTTGATAAGGAAATCCAATTTCACTAAACATAATCTGAATCGTTTTGCAAATGCTTAGTTTCGTACAATCGGAAACACACGATTAACGCCCCAAACATTGGCAACAATAACCCAATAAGTAAAGAACGATATTCATTGCCCATCCATTTGATATACTCCCAGAAAAATGGTAACTGAAGAAGCAACGAATGCAATTCTTTTTTTTTGAGTCGCTTCGGTCAATAACAATTTTGAATGTATACTTTCCCAGTTAGCTATTGTCGTAACTTTCACGACAATTCGATATCTCTTGCTTTATGACAAATGGATGCGCGCGCGCCGCTGCTATCGATTATGTCCGGTCTAGGAGTCAGACGAACAAACAAATAAACATATTAATTTGTTACACTTTCTCTTTATTACTCGTATTATTAAATTCTTTATTCAAGTAACAAGGCCTCAATGTGTTAGTAAACTTACGAACTATGTTTGTTTATTTTATTTCAATTTACATTTATTTCATCCCATGGGAGACGGCACTGCAGTGATTACTACACTAAACCAATACCCTGAAAGCGTTGTTATTTTGGACTCGAAGGGCGTTGTACGACCGTTGAGTATATCTAGCCCACAGGCTGCACGTGTAAAACGTTGTGCAATAAGCTCGAAATAGAGTAATTTTTACTTTAAGGGGGATGCGCTAAGGTAGCTCGCGAAATTCAAATTTTATTAGGTTTTTTGCAAGTCATTATGAGGTTGTATGTTGATCTAAATATGATTCGCGGCCGTAACAAATATGGCTTTACAGAATTATAATCATTAGAATCGGCAATACAACTAACTCTCTTCGAAAAATCCAATTGAATGACTATTTCTGAAATAATCATTCAGTAGGATTTTATGACCTTAGAGAGTTGTAATGCTGATTTTAATGATTATAATTCTGTAAAGCCATATTTGTTATGGCCGCGAATCATATTTAGATCAATATACAACCTGTTACTGACCTGTAGACTGCACAAAAAGGTAAGAAAATTTGAATTTCGCGGGCTACCTTAGCGCATCCCGCTTAAGTGAGCAGCGTGCAAACCTGCGAGCCAGCATGTTCGCCCGTACCGACAACGCCCTCCGCTCCCGCTCAATATCGAGTCCGTCATTGAGGTCCGGGGTCAATATATGACCAAGATATTTAAATTTAAATACTCTTTGTGGTGGAGTACCATTGAGTAATCAGGTGGTACATAACCCGGAATACCTCCAGCCTCAAAGACCATAATCTCCGATTTATTGGAGTTATACATTAAACCATGTGTTTTGGCATAATCCTCACATTTGGCGACCAACTTTCTCAGGCCACAGCACAGATTGACGTGCTCAGAAGCACCATATCGTCTGCATAGCTAATATTATTTACACAGATACCATTTATATAGCAACCTAATCTGGTGCTGCTGAGCTCGCCAGTTAGCTCGTTTACATACAGGTTGAAAAGCGTGGGTGAGCTCAACCCTCCCTGCCTCACCCCGCATTCCAACCTGTATGGTCTGGAAAAAGTTGAAGCCCATCGTACATTATTGATCTGGTTGCCACCAATATTTAAAGATGTTTATCAGCTCCGTTGGCAACTTATCCTTCTCCACCTTTCTCCACAGTACGTCATAAGCAACCAGATCAAAAGCCTTGGGTAGCCTTTATACCTCCTGCTGGTCAATGTTTGAAGATTATATTTTTAAGGAAGTTTTTTAACTGAAATTGCATAATTGATCAGCTACACAAGAAGCTGGTTTCAGACAAACGTGTAATAATGATCGTACCTAAATATGAGCTGGCTCATAAACCGTCCAAACATAACTACACCTGTAGACACCCATACCTATACATATATATTATAATATCTGTTGTGATCAACACTTTCAGTTTACAACATAAGGATGTGCAACAGCATCTTCCTTGGAAGCCTGTGTTCAGGACTGGACGCTGAGGTGCTGAAGCTTATTGCTTATCTAATTTCGGGTTAAGTTAAATGTCTTCAAGCAAGCATGGTGTATTGCCTGATATCTATGTGGGCTGATGTGTCTCTGGATATTAAAGTTTCAACAACCTCATACATATGCAAAAGCGTCAGTTTCAATAATATTTTTATGATTTTAACATCTGCATTGATTAATCTATTAACCTTTACAGGTGATTGAGTTCGAATTCATTTGAATTGACCTTTCAACAGATGTGTAATGTCAATGCAACTTTTTCGACACCCGACTTTGGTCCATTCCTTTCAAGTTTGATAGGGCAAGTGAAACTTCGAATTAACACGTTCAGACACTAACCGTCCACAGGCGACGTAACAATATAACTTCTATTGTGTTTCGTTCAGTGTCCTTGAAAGTGATAAATAATAAATCAAGAGGTCAATGACGTAATCATGAAAAAGAGTGAAAGACTCGTGAGGAGGGCTTTGCTGGTCGGTGCACCGTGCACGGTGGTTCGATGGGAGTACAATCCAAGTTAAGACTTGCTGAGTTGCCGCAGATGGATCTTTCTCGCTACAAAGTTTAATCTTTCGCTGGATAAGGCGAAGATTTCTTGAAAATGGTCAAAAAGGTGGTTTTTTAAAGCAGTGTAGGTATCTCTTAAACCGTAAATATGTTTTCCAAAACAAAATTTGCACACGGTGATGGAACTCAAAACATAATTTAATACATCAAAAAATTCTTCAAAGACAACTCTTAATTTTTTTTAAAAGCATTTTATCCCTTCGTTAACAGTTATAATTATAGTTAAAAGTATACCATAAAATTACAAATGCCAAACTACATCCGGTGGTGGATTAATTTTTATTAATTAGTTAATATCTAATTTTATACGATTTTATTTGCATTTTTACGCCATACGTTGTGTCATCGCGCATCTCTTTCTTTTGTATGCAATCTGACAGTGACAGCGGTTTACCTGTTGTCAGCCTCTTAATACACAGGTGAGAATAATGAACAACTGCGTCTAATTGTCTGTTCTGACCGTATCCACTAGCAAGACCTGACCGTACCCACTAGCATGACCTGACCGTATCCACTAGCAAGACCTGACCGTACCCACTAGCGTGATCTGACCGTACCCACTAGCATGACCTGACTGTACCCACTAGCATGACCTGACCGTACCCACTAGCATGACCTGACCGTACCCACTAGCATGACCTGACCGTACCCACTAGCATGACATGACCGTACCAACTAGCGTGACCTGACCGTACCCACTAGCATTACATGACCGTACCCACTAGCATGACATGACCGTACCAACTAGCGTGACCTGACCGTACCCACTAGCATTACATGACCGTACCCACTAGCATGACATGACCGTACCAACTAGCGTGACCTGACCGTACCCACTAGCATAACATGACCGTACCCACTAGCATTACATGACCGTACCCACTAGCATGACATGACCGTACCCACTAGCATGACATGACCGTACCCACTAGCATGACATGACCGTACCCACTAGCATGACACGACCGTATCCACTAGCATGATCTGACCGTACTCACGCCTCTCGTGCGCTACAACAACATTACTGTGCAACGTTACTGTGCAGTGTTTGCATCGATTTGCCTGAAACTTGGCTTGCGATCGAAACCATTCTCAACGGCTGCGGTAGTGTTATAAGTGTCATTGTCCAAACTGAACTTTCTGTTTCTTTACATTTCGTTGTGTTCGTGTTGTGTACTCGCTGTGGGAAGAGATACGGCTGTTACGTAGAAGGTAGTTTTCGGTAAAATAATGAACCGGAAAGGTCACCTAGATCATTTGTCCATCCGTAGTTATAAATAATTGATTTGGAACGCTGGCGTCGGAAGAAAACTACTTACAGGTTCCGACGGCTGTAATAAATGTTGCATAAACTTATCGTCACATCATAAAATACATGCAATAAAATTAATTTACACAAGAAATAATTATTAATTAATTTAATATTATGGAAGTGTTTGATAATTAAAATAAATGCTAATTAATGTATACTACATTAGTACGCATTACTAAAAGCGTGTTAAGTAACAAGTATTCCAAGTCTAACCAAAAGAAGCAAGACATGCAGAGCGTCCGCATAGCACAGCACTCCTACATCGATGGTGACACAGGCTGCGACGCAGGGTGTAGTACATTCTACAGATTATGGTAATACATAGGTCTTTGACCTTTGAGTTTAACATATTAGTCCTTTTTCGGAAGCAAACATGGTTTCTTTGCCGAATTACACAATTAATTTTAAAATGACACCAGTAGTCAACTGAACATGATCTGCTGAAGAATGTTGAAAGAGTACTTGCCGAGAAAAATGGGGCGAAAACCAGATTTTAAACAATACTCCCGGTATCTACGAATTATAACTATTATTTTCGTGCTTGCTCTTTGCCATGAGCAACATCTTCAAGTCGCGTTTCAACATAAACAACTTATAACATAAACACATAATTTAACACACAATAGAATCTAGTACCTAAGTCTAACGATGTGACCACGGAATGTAACATGTTGTCATTACGTACATAGTTTCACTTGTCACGCATTCATTTTCTATGATTTCAAAATCAAAATAAACAATTTAATAGAATTTATTATAATGAACGAACATCTAGAAGAAGTAGAAGACAAGTGGAGAAGTTCCACTGCATACAATTCCCGGTACTTACCAACTGGGTGGTAAGTTTCTTCAAAATAAGTTAGTTTTGTCCGTAAGTAGGTAGAACTGGAAGCTGTATGACAAAACCTTTATACATTTATTTTAATACCAAAATAAATTTGGGGCTTTTTCGTAACCATTTATTTCACTATTACAGCATAGGGAATTAATTTTTGGATATACATATGTTTATTGACTATGAAGGAAAACGCAATTGGGTTAAATTCGAGAGAATTTATTCCAAAAAGATCTCTACTTTTTTATATTTTTTTCTCTTTTTTATCATTCTAAGTAATTTCAATGCAAAATTGCATTCAAAATGTGCGTATTAGGTAATTGAAAACTCTGGCTGAAAATATTTTTGATACATAGCTTAATTTATCTTTAAACAATTTTCATTTGGTTTGGCGCGGGTCTTACGTTGTTTTATTTTGGTTCCAGCGCATTGTTGCGCTATCTTTTTTAACCGACTTCAAAAAGGAGGAGGTTCTCAATTCGGCAGTTTTTTTTTTGTATGTTTGTTACGCGATTACTCCGTCAATTGTGGCCCGATTTTGAAAATTCTTTTTTTAGAAAGGGTATGCTCCCGAGGTGGTCCCATTGTCACCAAGTCAGAATCTGATGAAGGTGTCACACATATAGGTGGCACACCTATATCGATTTCAGTATTTTTTATAGTAACTCATGCATTTGCACTCGGAAAGCACCATTTGGTGAAGTGGCACTGATGATGAGACCACAGAATCATGGCCACCGGAACTACTTAATAATAAGTATTTCACTGTTGCGATTCGATTAGACACTTTATTATAGTTGCTAAGCAATTTATGCTCGTCACAATGCATATGGTGAAGTCACCATCAGTTCCAGTTCTCCTGGTTCTTACCAGGAGAACTCCTAAACTATTAACGGCCCTGCATCGGGAAAAACAATATTTTGTAAAAGGTGATGAGCAGTTGACATTAGGATATTGTAACTTAGATACATTACAGACGGACACTACAAAGTTGATCGCGTGTGTAATTGAATCTGTCACTTTCTTATTCCCAGTTCACTGTGATTTATATTTTTCACCTTAAGTAAAAGTTTTGTTGTTTTCAGTAGTAACAATATCGCGTACCGTGTGGCAGCAGCAGTGGCGACCCGGTGGTAGTGGCTCCGACGTACGACTTGTAGGTTGTGGGTTCGAACCCAAGCAGGCGCTTAACTTGGTGTACATAATTTCATCACCACTGCTCAAAAAACGGTGAAGCAAAACATCGTGAGGAAACCAGCATGTCCCAGAACCAAAAAAAAAATCGAATATATGTGACATCTACCAACGCGTACTGGGCCCGCGTGGTAGATTACAGCCCACTCCCTCTCACAGAAAGGAGGCCTGTGTCCCAGCAGTGGGAACATTGTAGGCTGATTATGCCGCTTATGCTGTTCCGTGTGGTGCCGGTCGTACTATCCTATTCCTTTTTCTATCCGTGGGTGTCGTAAGCGTTCTCTATGCATTTTAACACCATACTGCGATCGCCAATCCGCCTGCCAAGCGTTGCGATTGTGCTAAACCCACCCATTGGGGGAGGCTTATGTCCAGCAGTCTTTCAGCTGAAATGATGATGATGATGAACATCGCGTTTATTCTCATAGTAAGTAAGTCTTGCATCTCGTTACTCCATTTTACAAGTTCGTACGGGGGCCGACTTTCGTCCAGTACGTAGTAAGGAGCTGAGCTTACCTACAGCAGTCGTGGTACTTAACTAATACACACAGATGCGTGCGCGCAGCTGATTGCTCGTCAAGATGGATTGCTAATTGTTTAATGGGGATTCTCTCATAATTACACCGTACGACTCTTGGCGACTTAGGAATGCAAGAAGTTTTGTTCCGGGTTCGGTTCCTTTGTCGAGACAAATGCTGCGAAATAGTAAAGTTATATATGATGCTTTTGTTCAGTACGTTTGTCTCACTTTAAAATTCAAGAGAAAATGGGACGAAAGATGTAGTTCTAATTTCCACCACGCGACGTCATTACAAATTCGCGCCATTCATATTAGAAACGTCAAAGTTTGTTGCGACTTTCCGACTTTTATACAAAATAATAATATGAGTTCAAACAAGGAATCCGATATTAATATGGAATCTACTCCATCTGATACGGGTGTCCGATAGTGCCTCAGTCTTGCAATCCTTGGGGAAAAATTATATTACCTCCAGACTAACACTAGAATGTCACAACGCACTGGAACGGGTGACAGTGTGCAACCGTAACACAGTGACACTGCAATGAATAAAAGGACACAGCGGATCACTAGGTAACGACGCAGCTGACCAACTTGCTAGGAGAGCATCCAGCACGTCAGTCTGTGGACCCGAACCTATCGTACCCATCCCCTTCAACCAACTACGCAGGTGGCTACAAGAGTTCACCCACACACAAGCACAGAACTGGTGGACCTCGACACCGGGCTGCAGGCAATCCAGGGAAGCTATGCCGTCCTTAGATGGCAGGCTAACCAGGCGGTTGCTACGCCTGGACAGGAACGGCCTGCGCCTAGTGACGGGGACCATCACGGGACACTGCTCACTGAATAAGCACTTCCACACAATAGGCATAACGGACAGCCCTCTGTGCAGGGCTTGCATGGAGGCTGAAGAAACCGTTGCGCACGTGCTCTTTGAATGCACAGGCGTCACCCAGATCAGAACAGAAACCCTCGGGTCACCCAGATCTTTCACGGATATCTTAAGCAGACCAGGAGACCTAATCAGCTTCTGGAGGGAGGTGGGCTGGTTGGAATAACCAACGACGGCCGCCATGGCCCACGCACAATGGTCCACATGAAGGACTAGGTGCGGAAACCGAACCCGCTAACATAGAACATAGAACTCCATCTGATATCTTGAATGAGGAGCAAATTGCAGAAACTGCTGGCCTCTTGCCGCCAAAATCGCGATAGCGCTATTTAATGATTTACAATAATTTTATATCATGGAAGACTCGAAGAAATACTCAGTCATTCTCTTAAAATGTTATGATGGCTTGTTTGTTGTGTATGACACACGTGCAATTGCGTGAAATTGGTATTTACAAACTCGTGACTGTGCTAAGCCCTCGACTTCATTTCGGGCTTACATTCGTCTACTCTTTTTTTTAAACCAAATTAGCGCACTAGTATCATAAATAACTATATTTAAAGCTTAAAGAGGTTGAGACTATTCAAAGATATACAAAACCGAGTATTCGTTGTGTCACGTAAATAATTTACTTCCTATTTCCTTACAAGGAGACGGTATTCTACTTTCTCGACATCGCATATTATACAATAATGCATCTGTTATCGAATATTGCAGAATCTCAAGTGAACGCGTGTAAGTAAATGTTTGGAGCTTTCATTACACTTTCACTTCACAATCCTTTTCGGAAAGATTTTGTAATAAAATACTGAACATCAGATAAACGTATACGTAAGTAATCTTTGAGTGAGTGGTAAACATGCGTAAAATTGAGTACCGTATTGAACAGATAATGTTTCAGAGCTTTCCGTCTCATCAAAGTGAACTGTGGCTCACTTGGGTCATAATAAAATAAATAAATATCATCAATCCGCTGCATCACTGTCATTGCTGAACATAACCCTCCTAATAACTGTAATGATTTGTTGGAAGGAGAAATTCTCGTAATCACAAGGAATTCTAATCTTTTAATATTGCTTCAAAAGTTGAAGAGATCTTTCTTTTGAGCTTTAAACAATGAGAATAGGCGATATTATACGGAAGTGATCTCGTCATTTAGTTCAGTAAACTTTCAAACATCCAACAAGCGTGAAGATATGTACATCATCGGTTATAGACATATCAGTAAATTACTATTCCATCTATCTCATATGTACCACGAATCCTATAAATACGAAGAACGAACAATACACAGAAGTAGTGAGAAGTGTAAGTAGCTGTGTGTTTTTGGGATCCTGCCGTTTTGCCGAAAAGGTCCTGACAAAATTTCACTACACAAACAAATTTTAGCAACCTTTTTCTATACCAATGGAATATTCGGAATGATTTTAGTAAGCACATTTTCATTTGGTTCAATTTTTACTCGGCAGAATATTACCAAAGATAATGTCATTAAGGCATTTGGTCTTTAATGGAATGATTTATTACAGCAAACAATCTTTAACAATAAATAATAAGATTAGTTTGAGTAGATTAGTTTTTTTATTAAAAAAAAAATAGGTTAAATAATTGTATTAATTACTTTTAGTAATTAATACAATTATTTGACTGTAGCCGTTGTGCTGAAGCCCACGAACACAGACTTCACCGACATGTGAATGTCGAGGCAATTCAGCTGCTAGACAACACGGACATAGTGCGTAGGCTAAAGAGAATTAAACCATTTGAGTTAGTGTAGTGTATAAGTAGTGAATAAATAATAGTAACAATGCTGTGCTATACATGTAACACGTGAACATAGTGCTTTTATTAATTATCAGACTCTTAAGAAAGTGCTACGGACTTGTGTAACAGTGCAAATTGACACTATTGTTGGTTATAAAATATTCTATCACGTAAAATAATAAGTTAAGAGTTAAATTGCTTATTAGTCTAATTAGGCTAGATTGTAATAAATTATTAGGAACTTTAGTTCATATTAAAACAAAAAAAAAAAAAAATTGTACCCGGAACCAAACTAGATAGATTCGGTTAATTATAAATAAAAATGGTTAGGTTAGGTTAAAACTGAGACCCCCTACGTACGAGCCGAGCGAGCGCAGCGAGCGGGGCCGCGGCAGCGGCCGACGAGTGCCAGAAACGACTAAGATATATAGAAAAAAATACTTTAGTAGGTTGCAATTGACTGAATAGAAATGGTACATTGAAAACTGACGATATTAAATATTCGGCTCCATTAAAATTGGTAAAAGTACTAGTTGGTAAACAAGTTATTGTTTAAATGTTCACTTGCCAAACATTAGGTTTGCGTTACAATTATTTGTGAACAGATTTTTTGCTAAGTAATAATTTGGCAAATTAAATTATGCGGAAAATTGTTTAGGAAGTGATCATTTGTCAATTACTTTTCGATGAAACAAGGGTAACCCGTGCTTTTCATTTTGTGTTAGAGGAATAACATGAGAGCTATCACATAAAAATGACAAAAATGTGTCTATGTCAGCCAAGAGCTGACAGCAGACCATGATTATAGCTTCTGAAACGAATGAAACTGAAGAAGGTGTTAATATGACAATATTTTGATTTCTATTGTGTGGTTATACGTCCGTGTATAACGAGGTTTTATAATTATAGCAAGTTGAGTGAGTATTGTCATCTGATCATGTTTATTGATGAAAGCAGCGGCTGATGGTTCATATTATCGTACTTGAGCTGTGTATGACGCTATTGGACAGGGCCTCAAGTCTGCTATTACAATAGTGTCAAAATGGTCGATCATTGATTTCATAATTGTTGATTTTGACAAGTTTGGTAATCTACTATTATAATGGCGTCATTATGACTTTCCAATGGTCGGCCACTGACACTACATTGAAACAAATTGCAAAGAAAATGATCGACCATTATGAATTTACCAGATTACGAACTTTTAGCAAAATGACAATGGGATCGTGTTGGAATGACTGAATTTATAAAAATAGCAGACTTGGGCCCCAGGTCAGTTTGATGGATCTACGTCATCTGCCGTAGACCTTGACAATTAAAAAGAGCCTGTAATTGCTATAATTGAAATAAATGCTTTGAGTTTGACCCTTGTAGGTCGACTGCAGAATTCTTCATTCGAGATAGATATAAGATGAGTGCATATCGCAGGACAGTAATGCTTGGAAACATGCTGGTCCAGCTCCATAGGACAATCTATAGTCTAGACAAAATCAAACTGGTTGCTATTTTATTCGTATAATTTGCTATTTTTATGATATTGATTTTACATCCTGTGATTCTGACCTATACTCACAGACTGACTTATTTTTTTAGGAAAACATATACTTTTACGATGTTTGTAAGTAAATATGTGAGCACCATGTATCTATCTCATAATTAAGTTATTTTTTATTGTTTAGTTTTTAATTCTTTTTACCTATTATGGTATAGTAATTTCTGATTCTAGATGCATCGTCATCATCATATATAATTAATGTACTAAAAAAAAATTGTAAAACATTTTTAAAAGTAACGGTGGGGTTTCTTGCCCATTCATCTCCATACCAAACTACCTTTTGGAAGGGGCAACTAGAATCAATTGTATTTTTTTGTAAATTTTGACGTTAGAAAGGGCCGCATAAGTGCCTATTTGAAATAAATAATTTGACTTTGACTTTGAACACAGTGTGAATATACGAATCTGTCTCATCCGCATAGGAAAAAAACATATTTGGCACACAAATATGGTACTCTATTACTCCCTCTTCCTACCTTTTGAACATCTTTTGGGTTATTCCCTGAGTACCCCGCTCCCCGAGGCCCCCGTCCCGGAGGACCCCGATTTATTTTTATCTTGATAAACTCAATTAAAAGTCACAGAATACAATATAGAGTATCCTAGAGCAATCTGAGGTATTATTATCACAATAGTTCCTTTTTCAATACAGAAAATCGAAATACCTACTCTACGTGGAACATTAAAATAATTTAAATAATACCTACGCAAAAACAGTCTCACTTTCAGGAATTAATTTTTATAATGTAGCATAGTAAATAGTTAACTCTAGAATAATCTTTTAACATGCAAAATCAGTTTCAATTTCATATTTTTTTTACAATACAGAAAATCAAAAATGCTTTTGAAAATTGATTATTAGGTAACTTTATACTCTCAAAACATGCAAACATCAGTTATCAAAATAATCAACATTAGTAACAAAACATTTAAGAACGAAATATTTACATTTACATAAACAACAATATTTTAAAAATCCCTATAAAAAATATAAAATAGTTAACTTTAAAAATATTCTCAAAATATGAAAATATCAGTCTTTTCAATTATAAATAATCAACTTTATGTTCAATCAGTCTTTTCAAAGCATACAAAATCAGTGTAATCATTCTTCTCACAGTAATTTGATAATTGTAAATAAAACTTAAGTAAAAAAAATATTTAATACTCAATATTAATAATTTTAATCAGTTTTTTTAGGCGTTATGAGCACAATTTTACTAAGGTCTTATAAAAACATAGTTAAGGCAATATGTCTTTCTTCATAGTCCTTTGTCAGTTTTGCGTTGCGAATCTGCGTTGCGTCTGCGCTGCTTTTTGGTGATGGGTTTCGCTTTGAACCGCAATCTGTTTTGTGCCGTATCGTAGCTTGCTATATCCATCATTAACATTTGTAAAAATAATAACAAAGTGGGGTTTGAACCTAAATGGCCTTGCAATCTATTATTCTATGCGTCTACTAAATTAGTCCTCCTGTAATTTAAGCACTTTTTATGTCCACCGTACAAGTTGAAAACAATAGAAAGATAAAAAACAGAAATGTAATCATATCTATCGTATTCGGGGTCCTCCGGGACGGGTGCCTCGGGGATCGGGGTACTCAGGGAATAACCCCATCTTTTATGGTCAAGAATCTACGAGTCATAACAATTTCATTAGTAGACGGTAATCATACTCGTATAACTAGGTGTGCCAACAGCGACATTTGCTGCATATCTTTTCGGTTTCAAATACTTTTATGGAATATACGCACAGTATCACAAGCAAGACGTGATGTGACCACTCACATGATAATCACAATCATTCATCATCATCATTTTACCTTTAACGGAACCTCAATATGTAATCATTATGAAAACAGCCTAATCTGCGGAGCCAGCTTTCAGCCCATTACTCAGATTACATACACGCATTAAGGAAAGTAAAGCAAAAAACTGCAAAGGTCATGCACGCGATTCTGTAACCTAAACGTAAACATTTTGTTACACCACCTGTTTCAGAAGACCTTGTTGTTTATCATTCTGAATGTTATCAGTAAGCTATTCAAGTTGGTCGGGTTGTTGTGAGTTACGTATTCAGTGCGTTGATCGTCGAGTGCAAGTGATTTAGTTTCACTTTTCAACTAATGGTCGCGACTCTGTTCCCTGTTCTTGTGACCTGTGACCGGCGTAGTTGTGTTACGTCTTGTTATGTAAAGGATCGGAATTTAGATTGTTTCCTAGTATTTTAGAAACTTTGTGAATACCTTATCTATGTCATAATGAGATGAGAGTTAAATATGCATGATCAAAAATCGGCCATGCCAACTGATATAAAGAACAACCCAGGCTGGCTATAACTAAGAATTTCATGAGTCAGTAGGTAAAGGGTCATTAACATATACTTACTTAACGATACCTATTAAAAGCACGTTTAAGCTACACGTCTATCTGACTCCTCCAGTAAGAATGCAGCCAATTTGTGGTCTTCAAATCGAATGAATAGAATAACGGACAAATTAATCATAGTTTACTTATCAGTCACTAGAATACAGGGCGTGAAGTGACGTCATAACAACAACTCACCTAGTTCTCACGAGGTATCTGTCACTCACTAATGAGCGAGCGGCCGCCTCGCTGCTTACAATCCGATGCGGTCGTCCAACGAGTGCATCATTAAAATGGATGGGAAAAAATGAAGACAAGAAGATTTTTAAAGAAGAAGCGTTCAGGTATAGCCAGGTAACCAGCATGCATTCCAGCAGTAAATAACCCCATCCCTCTAATTACCACCTACCTACTCTATTTGCAGTGATTTCTCTATAAGCGGAAAGTGCCGAGGAAGACAATGAAGAGAATGTTGCCTAGAATATAAAGACTGATTGACTGGCTCATAAACAACGACAATGATCACAGTATTCGTCGTATTACCATAACAGTATCACGTAAATATAAACATCAAATAGAAAATGTCTTCATAATGGCAGCACTGCACCAGGTACCTAAGAGGGGTTGTTCCACTATCGCAAATTCGCAATCGTCCTGACAGAATCCCACTTCATTAGAACCGAAGATAAGAGAAGATAGAAATGACTTAAGAAGATTATATCACTACTATTTAAATAAAATATTTAAAGAGGTGGATAACAGAAGAATTCAGCATTGTTTCCACCTTATGTGGCACCTAACTTTACCCAATTCAGCATTGTTTCCACCTTATGTGGCACCTAACTTTACCCAATTCAGCATTGTTTCCACCTTATGTGGCACGTAACTTTACCCAATTCAGCATTGTTTCCACCTTATGTGGCACCTAACTTTACCCAATTCAGCATTGTTTCCACCTTATGTGGCACCTAACTTTACCCAATTCAGCATTGTTTCCACCTTATGTGGCACCTAACTTTACCCAATTCAGCATTGTTTCCACCTTATGTGGCACCTAACTTTACCCAATTCAGCATTGTTTCCACCTTATGTGGCACCTAACTTTACCCAATTCAGCATTGTTTCCACCTTATGTGGCACCTTACCTTTACCCAATTTGCAACTTGATAGTTTTGAAGTTTTCAGGCATTTTATTAACCCTAATGAATATATCTTTGAAATGAAATGAAATGAAATCGTTTATTCTGTAAATAGGATATCGGAATCACTTTTACACGTCATATTAAAAAGTAAAAAATAAGCTAGATGTAGTCGACATTTCCTATCTGACTACCCGTGAGAAGAAATGGCGAGTTTGTTTCGCCGGCCAGAAAACAACCCAAAAAACCAGCCTTATCATAATCATCATCTTCTTCTTTCTAGCCTTTTCCCAGCAATGTTAAGGTCACCTTCCAGCTGAATACTAGTAAAAATGAAGCCTCATACATAAATCTGCTGTAGTGGAGTAGAAATATTTTCGGTCTATCGGTCTTGGGGCGGTTCTGTTGCTCTGTACCTTTAGTTTATCTTGCAGTTGCGAAACAGCCTCTTTACCATTAACATACAATTTAGCTAAGTGCAGGATAGCCGAGTAATCTGTTACAATCGGTACTATCTGATCTAGCTCGAGATAGCGCGGGATCAGACTGCTGTACCAAACGATCACTTTACAATTTAAAACTTTGCAAGAAAATAGGGCTGGTACGAAGCTGGCAGGCTGGTGCATTCTAAATTTAGACAAAGCACTTCAGGGGATTCATATAAACTGCTTTATTTGCGAAATGGTGCAGTGTAAATTCTACATTAGATAGCTGACAATAGACAATAATGTAAGCTGATAGAATAAGAAATGAGTACATAGGAGGAAGTCTGAAAGTGACACCGGTGACTGAAAAGTTGTGCGGAAGTAGGTTGTCATGGTATGTGCGTGAGATGCGGAGAAATGAGGGAAATGTCGCCAGGAATGTTTTGAGTATGAATGTGGGTGACGATACGAGTAGGGGAGACCAAAGAAACGATGGATGGACTGTGTGAAAGATGATATGGCTAGACAGAGAGTGACTACCGACATGACGACTAATAGAGAAGTATGGAAGAAAAAGGCATGTTGTGCCAACCGCACATAAATTGTGATAAGGGCAGGAGAATGGAGAATGAATGACGAGTAGTATTATAATTTTTTCATACAGCATAATTCTTTCTCGGAATACATACGCTGGTAATGATAACAGTCTATTTAGATAATATGCCTATCCGATACATTTGAAACTTGCACTAATCCCATATTTTCGGAAGTGCTCTTGTTTTGGTCTATCCCTTTCATAATTAAACCTGCTGTGGAATATGGAAACTACAGAAACGTGTAAGTAACTTATATCGAGAGTATTTGAGAAGCCAATCATTCGCCGCAAGAATGTTAATTTGTCGATATCATAGTTAACATTTCACGGAATCATTTTTTAGTTTGCGGTTACAGTTAGTTCCGTCTGTAGTTCTCGCTTCAATAGATTCAGTAATTAAATTCTTACCATTTAAATTGTCTTCTGTGATGTGTGGTTAGGTTTTTATAATAGACACGAATATGTACACGTTTCTATAGTTTAGTTTAGTTTTTCTGTACAGGTACCTACTTAATTTGCTCAAGATATTCGAATAAAAAACTGGCTTATTAAATGATCCACTGAAGTTGATCCCAGCGAGTCACGATTCAATACCAGATACCGTTGTGGTACAGTTGGAACTGCTCTTGAAATGTATCATGTAGCTGACAAAAATATGTCTAGGAACTATTATTATAATTATTATTAATATATAAAATAATATAGAACAATTATTGTAATGTTACTAAAATCCTGGCTAATTGGAATGGTAGCAAAACAATCTTGAATCACCAGCGGGCTAATTGCGTAACACACTATCAGTAGGAATCGGTTTAAATTTGACAGTTCAACAACATTCATTGCTTTATTTACGTTGTTGAGCATACACATTTTTTTTCTAACATACGAAGCAATGGATTAGCAATATACTTCAAAATCATTCCGATTGTGATTCAAACTGTGTTACGCAATTAGGGTGCAGCCTACGAACGTTTATTCACTTCATTGCACTCAAGAATAGATGGGGTACCTCGACCCCCGAAGTCTCAATTCATAAAAAGCAATCAAGTTCTAGCGACAGTGATTTGCAGCATGTTCTGAACTCAAGCACGCTGATAGTGCACGCGAGCATGAAATTGACCGCGTGCGCATCACGTTAGTTCCGTAACCAAGGAACCACGGGCTGTGATATCTTTACAATAATTTAAAATCATAAGATATTGAAATCTCTAGAAAAATAGGAAAATAAAATGACAAATCAGAAAATAATTTTTATATCAATGTCTCGTAGGAAGACTCTTAAACATATTTCATTGATGAGACAATCATCCCTGTAACACGAAAAAAAAAAAAGAGTAAATATATCAGATCCAGTAAGACACAAATCTGAATGCTGAAAAAAAGCAATCGATAAAACAGCCACATAAGAAATAAACAAGTAATTAAAACCTTCAACCATATCTGACAACCCTAACCACTAGATACTATCAAGTCAAAAAAAAAAAAAAAAAGTACCGCAATGTAGTCGCCATGCAAAAACGCTCCGCGCACGCGCTGTCGACGCATCATGTACGTACACCATCGACCGACTGTCGGTGCTTATGTACCGGCCGCTTATCTGGAGGATGTTTAGTTATGTGTAGAGGAAGTAGGAAGTGATGGTCAACAGATTTTTAATTAACAAAAGACTGAAGCTGATCATGGATACTTTGTTCCTATATCTAAGTTTCTATCGTATTGATCTCACCTCAAATGCGTAAGAACATCTCATAATACAGATTTTTATGCAAGAGATTTGTAGTCGCTAGGTAATTGTTGGTGGTGAGAATGAAAGAAAACTTCTTGGAAAATTAGACCAACTAAATCGGAATGCGCAGGCGCGCTTTTTAACGCATGGAGTGTTCGCGAGGTTTTTTGGCACTGAATCGTCTGTCCTAGTGCCCTTTTGCAAAATGCAATGGCGGCCGCAGCGGTAGGCGGGATGAGGGCGCCGCGCGTCAATCAATGAGAGCGCCTGTGCGCAGCCCGTTCTTGATGGCCTTCTATTTAATTTTTGAAATGAAAATACAACCGTATATAAAAACATACTTTTAAACACACATTACTTAAAATAAAACAAATATTTAAAAAAACGGACGGACCGCGACACCCGTCGTCAACAAGATTACTTAGATAAAGCTCTTGCTGGCCAGTCAATGGACTCGCCCACACACACGATAGCCATACGATGAATAAGAATGATTACTGGGTACTGTATCTTTAGCAGCCATCTCTACACAACGTTCACATCCAATATGTTGTAGAGTTATGCTGCGTACGATGTAGATTGTCCTGATAGGCTAAGAATTGGCACCTACCAAAATAGTTGCTACAGTAGTTGTAGATCATTATTTTGAATTGACTAATCATGCCAGCCAACACAGCCTTCCGTCTCGTCGGTAAATTACAACCATGTCATACAGGTCAACCAGAAAATACATCAGTACATTGTAATTTAGTTATTTTAATATGGAGATTAGATAATCTTCTTGCATAAAAATATAATAGAAAGTGATGTGCGGTTAAAATAAGCGAATTACGTATTGACTCGATCACAAGCATTCAACAAATAGGTAGATGATGTGGAAACGGTTACAATTATGACGAAACAAACAGGCATAATGATGATCCATTCTAACGGAATTATCACAATAATAGTTACAACGTGCACTTGACTAGACGGTAGTAATACATCACGTATCTACATTTAACTGGCAGTTTAGGAACGAGACGATCGTTTCTTATGTCTACTGGAGAGGCAAGTTAGTGCCACAATTAGGTTAGGCAATAGTGTCTTTCAAACTGTTTTTTCTTTAAAGACGTAGGGAGGTATGCTGTGCATTGTATATGCAGATGTACACACGGATAAATATCAAGCTATACAATTCCAGTATAAGCTGATCTCAATACAATGAGAAATATTAGATAAAGATTAAAGAAAATAAGAGAAAGTCCATAGTATCGGATGTTCCCGCTAACGACGTGTAAAGGCGTCGCGTGGCGGCTGCGCCCGCGCACCGACTCATCTCTTTGAACACTTCACAGCTGTCGCTCATTATGTTAAAGATGTCAACGCTATTGTTTATGTATTTAATTCTGGGAAGGAATGAATCTTACTTGTGCATATTCATAAACACGATTCCCGATTCCGCCTCTGATCAAAGTGGTTAAACAAGATTAAAAGAATACTGACGCAGGTAGTAATTAGAGACATGTTCAATATTGATAAGATATCAGCCCATTAGTTTTATAAGTTGTGTGAAGGCAATAAGCTGATTAAAGGATACACCTCTAACCCTCACAATTTCAGCTAAACGACGAAACTTCAAAGACCTAAGATTATAGCAATGGGGATTGTTCAGTCAACAGTCAAACTGAGTGGAGAAGTGAATATGAATAGCTGACGTAAGCAGGCTTTAGTTGTACGTATGTATAGAAACACTTGGGTAAACAGAAATCTTATTCACAGCCTTCTAACTAAATAACACATTTTTGTTAGTCACATGTTTACCGACTCGGTTAAGTACGAACAGTTTTATAAAGGAGTTGTGACCAAAATAATAAATACAATTTTGGAACTAAACATCTTTGGGAGAAATCAAAATAAATCGAAATCAGTCCGTCTGTCTACCTCTTCAAACGTCATAGTTTTTTGTTACACATTTCGTAACGTAGGTGGTCCACATAAAACGTCTACTTTCTCCAGACGCAAGTGCTAAATAATCGAAAGTGCACATTTGTCTCTTACCAATATCAATATAATACCTAGCTACTACGAATCGTTGCTAAACACTAGCGAGTTGTTTTGAAGGCTCGTCTCTGATCGAGTCACGTGACACGTCCAATATTAGTTATGTAGTTTTATGATAGTCATTATCGTTACACATGGTTATATTATTGTGTGTGAACACAACAAAGGGAAAGCGCAGAAGTCCGACGGTGGAGAGTGACTTCGCGTAGTGTCTTTTAGATCAGTAGGTACCTATAGAAATTACTAAGCTGACTGTTCCAACAGTTAATCTGTGAGTTCTATGGATAAATGCTTTGATTATATAAATAAACAAAGGGACAAATCCATGATTTTTTCGGCGTGCTAACCCTCAGTTACTCGCTCGCTACAGGCAGATCATCTTTACTCAAACTGAAAACGGACTACTACGTGAGCTAAGTCATTCGTCCATTTGTTTAAGAGCTGGTTATAACATAGCAGGTTGGTACGGAGTCGTTCATTATCACAATACTAACTGTCAACTTACATAACATACACATAATCAGCATATAATGTTCCCAATGCTGGGAAACAGGCCCTACTCTTTCTGTGAGAGGGAGTGGGCCGTAATTCAATACGCGGACCCAGTGCGTGTTGGTACTATCAACTTGATCATAAGTATTCATATTATTGTATGAAGTGGAGCTTCTGAATGTATCCTGCTAAGTGAACCAGGTGTATATTTCTTGTCTGGCTGTTCAGTGAGTCAGCCAGAAACCAAACAGACATTACACATTGTTTACCTGAGCGAGGTATTCTTAATATTAATATTGTACTTTATAATGTTCTGTATATAAATTATTTAATCACAGAGCTTTCTGCAGAGGAACCTTGACGTGCACTTACTTGTTTAATCGCAACAGTAAGGAAGTGACCGATATTGAGTGAATTCTTGTTGGTTCTTCTCAATATATGGTATGTAGTACAATAATGTAGCATCAAACCACAATAGAACTCCGACCTACTCTAATCGACTATCCGACCGACACGTCCACAAAATAAATAATTAATAAGTAACCGACTAATTTGTTTCCTTTCAAACCAAATTGATAATTATATACGACGGCGGCGGCGCGGCGTTCCGAGCTATGTTGAAACTTTTACCTAGATGGGAGCATTGCGATTAATCTTCGAGTCACACATTCGGTTGGAAAAAAATTACCCAATATTATAGTTTGAGTTCCCTGAAAGTTTCCTGGCTTCAGCAGTTACCTACTTAAAGAGATTCATCTTGTATCGTAAAAGTTAACATTAATGTAATTACGTACGTTTGTGAAAGAGTCGTGCCTATTGGAAAATGTCGTGCAAAAAGTGACTGATCGGATTACCTCCACGGGCTGCGCGTGCCGCAGCTCCACCCACAGCTATCACTGTAATTGACCACGAGTTATCTTACCTATGTGCTTATAGAACGGTTTTTCCTTCTCCTAATGAATAACGTCAAGAAGTTTTTACGGTTCTTGATATGAAGGATGGATTTTTCCAGATTGAACTTGATGATCCTAAGAAATTATGCACGTTTGGTACTCCATTTGGATGATAGGTATGCATTTAAAAGAATGCCTTTTGGCATATCATCAGCACCTGAAGTGATGCAGCGCATAAATTGTACAATTTTTTGGGATATTAAAGGAGTTTATGTGTATTTTGATGACATAATTATTGCAGGTAAAGACCAGTTAGAACATGATATAATACTTAATAAAGTTATTCAGATATCAAGAGAGTATAGTGTAAAGTTTAACAGTAAAAAGATACAGTATAGACTTGATCATGTAAAATATATAGGGCTCATAATATAAAAAAAATGGAATACAAATAGACTCTGAACATGCATCAGCCATTCTTCAATTAGATTCACCAAAAAATATCAAACAGCTTCAGAAATTCCTTGGTATGTGTAATTACTTAAGTAAATTTATACCTCACTATACAAAAACTACAATGCCCTTGAGACAGTTACTTAAAAAAGATACTTTGGTGGAATGGGATTCTTCTCAGCAAGAACATCGATCACTAATAAAGAACTAGTGATCGATGAGCAAGAAGCATTTTTAGAACTGAAAAGAAAATTGAGTTGCACACCTACGTTGGCAATTCTGAGTGACAAGGGTACAGTTATGCTACAGACTGACAGCTCTAAATCTGGTATGGGTGCATGCCTGTTGCAAGATGGAAAACCAGTGTCATTTTACTCCAGTTTACACAGAGTGCCAAAATAGGTGGGCGCCTATAGAAAAAGAATTATTTGCTATTTGTGCTGCTATGGAAAAATATCATCAATTTGTATATGGTAGAAGAATTGTTGTTGAAACAGACCACAAGCCGTTAGTGGCAATAATGTCAAAGGACATTAACAAAATATCAGCCAGACTTCAAAGAATGCTCTTAAAATTGCTAAAATATGATTTTGAAATTTGCTATGTACCACGTCCTAAAATGTTTACTGCTGATTATTTGTCAAGAAACTACTTGATAAATAATGGGAAAAATGACTCAGATTTACAAGAGTTAGTTCATTCTTTTGATACTGAAGTTGTGTATGGATGTGAATCTGATTTAGCAATTACTGTAGAAAATCTTAAAAAATTACAATTTGAAACTGGGTGTGACAACAATTTAATGCAAATTAAGACATGGTATTATAATGAGTGGCCAGTCAATGATAAAAATATTTTACAAACTGAAAGATTTTTTAAACTTTATAGATGATGTTTTATATTATAATAACCGGGTAGTGGTACCTTATTGTATGAGAAAAGAAATACTTACTACTTTACATACTGCTCATGCAGGTGTGGCCAAGTCCAAGAAAAGGGGCCGTAGGTCTTTATTTTGGCCAGGAATGTCCAAGGACATTGAAAACTTTGTTTTGTCATGTAAGGAATGTGAGAAATATAGGTCAAGTAACTGCAAAGAATCCCTCATGAGTCATGATGTGCCAGATATTCCTTTTTATAAAGTAGGTATGGATATTTGTTCCTTTGCTGGCAAAGATTATCTAGTGGTTGTTGATTATTATTCAAAGTGGATTGAGTTGAAACAAATTCAACAAAAAACAGCAAAAAGTGTTATATTGAAATTAAAAATAATCTTTGCTACACATGGAATACCTAAGCACGCGATAATGTGATAATAATCCATTTAATAGTTTTGAACTTAAACAGTTTTCCAGAGATGTTAATATGCAGTTGTTGTTTTCAAGCCCTCATCATCATCAGTCAAATGGCCTGGCAGAAAAAGCTGTAGGTATTGTAAAGAATTTAATGAAGAAATGCAGGGCAACTGATGAGAACTTGAATATGGCTTTGCTACACTATAGAACTACACCGCTTGCTGGCTTAGAGTATAGCCCATCTGAACTTCTGATGTGCAGGCTATTAAGAACTAACTTACCTTGTACTTACACAGATCTTCAACTCAGACTGCCAATCAATATCAATGAAAAAAGGCAAATAATGAAAGAAAAATCTAAAAGTATTTATAATAAAACATCCAAAAAAATAGAGCTTCTTACAGTAATGGTCAGAGTGTGTTAATACAGAATGGGGATGATAAGGATTGGCAGCCAGGAAGGGTAGTAAGGAAGGATAGTCCTAGATCCTATATTGTTTAAAATGAAAAAGGTAATAAGCACTTCCACACAATAGGCATAACGGACAGCCCTCTGTGCAGGGCTTGCATGGAGGCTGAAGAAACCGTTGCGCACGTGCTCTTTGAATGTACAGGCGTCACCCAGATCAGAACAGAAACCCTCGGGTCACCCAGATCTTTCACGGATATCTTAAGCAGACCAGGATACCTAATCAGCTTCTGGAGGGAGGTGGGCCAGTTGGAATAACCAACGACGGCCGGCATGGCCCACGCACAATGGTCCACATGAAGGACTAAGTGAGGAAACCAAACCCGCTAACATAGAACATAGATGAAAAAGGTAACTGTGTTAGGAGAAATGAAAAACATATGTTACTAAGTAGAAATAAGTTTAATGAGAGACCAGAGGTTGAGTTTGATGCCCCAATTAATGTCAGACCGGTGAATGAGTCAAATAATGGGGAGACTGTGATTACAGATGGCTCTATGCCTAGTCAGCACAGAGTGTTTAGAGATGCTTGTGAAGCAAGCAATTTATATGTTACTCATAGTGGAAGGTCTGCCAAACCTCCTTCCCATCTAGTTGATTATGAATGTTAAAGGGGGGGATGTGTCATATGAGACTAGGCAGTATAGCCTTCAGCCTGTGTCATACATACAGCAAGTTATAAAAGTAAATAAACAGTGTGTCATGGCCTCTTGTGGAAAACGCATTTTTATTTAATATTATTTTTATAAACCTGGTTAACACAATCCACATACGCAGTAGGACCTTAATGGTTTATACCGCGGTAAAATTGCCTTAGTGTGGTAGGTAAGTAGTTCATGCAACGCTCCGGTGCACGGTGGTGAATACTAATAGATAGGTCACTAATTATGAAGAATGTTAGAGTACAGAAGATTGTCCACAGACTACCGTCAGCGGTATTTTATTTGGATTCGGGCTAGTTTGATTTTCAATGATTACTCCTTCCCAGTCATGAGCGAAGCCGCGTGCACAAACGGTACACAATAAAATTGAACTTCGTATTGTTGATAAATAATGTTTCTCTTACTTCTACCGGCAACATAGAAGACGAAACCATGTCTTATTTGACCATTCTCAAACATAATGCATCTGAGCACAAAATAAACAGCAAAATTGATATGACAGCGACAATAACGATACTTGTATGTATAACATTGACAGTTTACCAACAACTTATTAAACATTTAACATATTAAACGTTTAACATTTTCTATACGAAAACAGCAATGAACACCAAAGCCACTGTGGCATGTGCCATTGTATTGTGAAACCATATTTTTTTCCTGTAAGTGTAAATTGATTGAGTGAGCTTTACAAACGCTTTATCGCTCGTGACTGACGGCAATGGATGCCGTGACGAGAGCTCAACGTCCGGCGCAAGCGCACGCTGGCCTTATTCGATTGTAATGTGTGTTACCGTTACACCACGTAGCTTTAGAAGTATTTTCTTAAACGAGGAGTCTGGAGTATACGTCCGACGCGACGTAGGTAAGTTTGTGATTTTTTTAACAAACATAACAAGTTTCTGGTTTTTTTCGGGAATGCTGTCCTTAACAAATGAATTTTTCTAATCCTGCGAAAATTCAATTTGAAACATTAAAAACCGGTAAAGTGCGTGCAGCACCACACACAATGAAGGATTCCGTAGTTGGGATGAAGTTATCCTAAGAACAAACTTAACATTGTAGTTGAAAAACGTGGTCCCTCATACTTTCCAACTACAAATGTAAGTTGGTCGACTATTACTAGTTATCTTGTAAAGCCTACCTAGCTGTGATAGTTTTCCATTTAACTCCGTTATTAGGCGAAACTTTAAGGACGTTTTTTTACCGCATATCTGTGAAGTATGGAATGTCATAGAAGTGCGCGCTTCGCGGTGAAATAAACGCATGCTGAACGGTAGCAAAAATCCACCACGTGCGGTAGAATAGACGCACCGCAAGGCAGTGCGCGTTAGGCCTAAGGGTTCCTTGTTGACTACGGAACCATAAAAACGATTTACATTCAGCAAACGGGTGAATCAGTAAACAAAATCCTCCAATCATTGTGATTGACTATGACATTTTTCCACCAGCTCGCGAGGTGTCAAGAGCAGACGCGTCATGGCTGTTCGGCTGCACTCGATGCTACTAATCGATTGTCCAACCGATTCGTTAATCAATTTTATTACTTTTAATTACCTAACTTGTTGTTTTTTTAGCTTTTGTCATGAATTTAAAAGTAAACAGTATATATTTGGGAAGAATAAAATTTATTCGTTTTGGATTAAACCTCTTGAATAGGTACTGCTAGGACTGCCACCCCTACACCTCAACGTGCGAGAGGAGGCAGCCATGACTGCCTTCAGTCTCTATACGTCAGGAACCCTGAGCAAAGACTCTAGGGTCAAGCACCCAACCAATCAAACGACAACTGATGATAGCATTACCCTGCGACAAAGCCTTTTTTCAGAAGCACTACAACATTATACTCACAGAGGAACGGTGTGACTACTCAGGCCCGAAAGAGATGAGAGTATACACCGACGGACTAGGTAACGACGCAGCTGACGAACTTGCTAGGAGAGCATCCAGCGCGTCAGTCTGTGGACCCGAACCTATCGTACCCATCCCCATCAACCAACAACGCAGGTGGCTACAGGAGTTCACTTACACATAAACGGAGAACTGGTGGACCTCGACACCAGGCTGCAGGCAATCCAGGGAAGCTATGCCATCCTTAGATGGCAGGCTAACCAGGCGGTTGCTACGCCTGGACAGGAAAGCTGAAACCCTCGGGTCACCCAGATCATTCACAGATATCTTAAGCAGACCAGGAGACCTAATCAGCTTCTGGAGGGTGGGCTGGTTGGAATTACCAACGACGGCCGGCATGGCCCACGCACAATGGTCCACATGAAGGACTAAGTGAGGAAACCAAACCCGCTAACATAGAACAATATGTACTGCAATTTAAAGACACTATGAAAATTAAAATGGTAAAACAGTTAGTTATCCGCATTTGCATTGAACAGTATTTGTAATGGTCTTCTTATTAGGTAACAGTTATGTACCTATTGGTACAAGATTTTAAGATTTGAAACCTATACTGTACCTACTTACTAAGAACGAGACCATTCACTACTACCCAACATTGTACTCGCCTTAACACAGCACACTTCTTAAATAAACGTAAATTGTTATCACGACTATATTCAATCATTCTGTGGATTTCCGCGAATCGATGAGATTTCGACATCGGATCGATTCCCCGAACTTGATGTAAATTGATTGAGTTGGTCGTGAAAGTGACCTGAAGACGTGCGGCGCTAATACCGCCGCTGGCTCCAGTGAACACTTTCTATGATCATGATCCAGGAAATGTGGCTATTATACAACTACCTCAACTGGTCGCAAGCGCTACTGCTCAGCATGAGGTCCTGGGTTCGATTCCCAGGTCGGGCAAAGTGTTACTGGGTTTTTCTATCTGGAATTTCTCAGTAACAGCCCGGAGTCTGGATTTGTGCCCGGTTGATGTCAATAGGCTCGCCCGCTATTATAAGGGACTTAAACATAACTGGCGAAATGTGGGCGTACTACCTATAGGTACACCTCTGCCCAACCCTTCGAGGAAACAAGGCGCGATGTTATTTTATGTAAGTGTATTAATAGACAACAACAAGAACACAAGGAAGATAATGTATAAATTACTGTAACCGCACAGACAGCTACTCTCAATACTGGACTTTACAATGTTCAATTAGCAAGTCGAAAAGATGATGAAATGAGATTGACATAGCTAGTTACTATGTTCTGATATTTAGGATGGGAATGTCATAAATGAATTCCCAGCAATGATATTCCCATCCCATTGATAGGTATTGGAATTTGATTAAAATCAGACCACTGTCATTATCTAATGACAGAGGTCTACTTCCAATATCACGTGTGTGTGTGTGTGTTTGTTACTTCTTCACGTTCAAACCGCTGGAGCAATTTCGATAAAATTTTGTATGAAGGTAGCTGACACCCTGAATTAACATATAGGCTACTTTTTATCCCGATATTCCCACGGGATCGAGACTTACGCGGGTAAAGCCGCGGGGCGCAGCTAGTCATTAATAAAGGCAATAAAGTAGATAATACTAGTAGCTATTTTCTCTATATTAGGAAAAAAGAAACTAAAAAGGTACCTGTAAGACAAAGCCTCTCGAAATTCCAGCACAATCGCGGTATAAGTAGGTACTCAAGATTGAGGAACTAAGGATTTTACTCTACAAGCCTTTGTGGGCATGGACATTGGTCGAGTGGTTCAACACCTACGTAGGACCGTCAACATTTACACATCCTCTATTCATCGAATGTTCCAATAAAAATAAAGTTTTCAGATGAGTGCTGCAATACGAACGATCAATTAAAGCATGAACAAACAGGACACATCACTAACAATAAAAGTATAAAGCGCTTGAAATTAACCCAAAGATTGCCAACAGAACATTTTGCAAAGCATTTTGAAACACAATGGACCGATTTGCAAACTTGTTAACAGTAAGACATGCAATGGAGACGCATATAAAATAAAATAATAGAGAGATGTTGACCGACAGTGTAGGAACGTCAGCAACTTGCGAAATTATACTAAAGTAATGCTGATCACGGCATCTTGTCGATACAGTTATGTAAAACGGAGGCAGAGGAATTTGCAGCCAGAGAATTCGGCCAGCATACTCTACTAAATGAAAATGCCCCTTGTTTTTGCTGAGTATTGAGATAATTCTGGTCTTTCGCACTTGTTCGGTTAGTCCGATGCAACGGTAAGATAAGACAGTTTGGTGTTTTTTAAATCAAACACTTTCTCGCCGATTGTGCGTTAAAAATAAAAACTTTAATGTTATGCAGTCGCTACAGATATTATAAACTGTATATGGTCCGTGGCGCCGCAGTGTCGTGATCTTTCACTTCATATGATGCTCAATATATTTTATTGCAATGATGCAAACGAAGGGACATTTACATATTGCGTAAGTATGTAGAATTAAAATATGTGCTTTACAAACTTGTGGTAGCAAAAGAGTTACTACTAGTACTAACTCTCAATGGAATCTCTTTATTGATATATCGACCAAAAGTGACCAAGAGTAGATACCAAGGATTTAATCTTTTTTCTAACGCCAATGATGTCATTTGAAAACTTGACCAATTAGAAATTGCCTGTGAACGGGTTAGACTATTTAATTTCAGAAGCGGAAGACTTTCCATCTCCTGCTGAGAGCTTGCCATGATGTCCGAACAAGACGACTCTTCCTAACATTACAACATTCAACACTCCCACACAAATGGACATTGATCGAGTTAGCTCAACATTCATCAATTACATACTTCCGTCCATCTCACGCGCGTCAGGAAGCAATCATCCACGATCATCCGTCGTTCACCTAAACGACGCTGATCATCCACCGCTCATTGTAATCACTAACGACTAATGATCATCCATCTTACTTTCTCTGGCGTAGTTAACTTAATGACCATCCCACTGAGAAGGAAATCAATCAGTGCGATTGTTGATGGGATTATCCGTTAACCTATGACTGCTATTTTTTTAATTTTACCCGTGGCATCTCATTGTTAGCTACTTTCCGTAGATATAACTGTATTGTATTTTTTTTTGTTTTCCTGTTGCATGTAGGACTAATTTCATATCCGAATTCGTCAAAACTGTCTTATTAATGTGAATCTGTCCCCGTTGGTTGGTGCCAATCTGTGTGATAATGACATCTTCCCGATTCATCTTCACATTTGACGTAGAAAGCCTTTAAAGCATAAGTCTACTCTTCTTTAATGAAAGAGCAGTGCAATAGCTTCTGTTTAATTATAACCTGGTACCTACACAATTTCACAAAGCCACCGACAAAGGAACTCTAATTTAAAGTTAGGGTCGTCGTCTATATTGATGGTTATTGTCTAACCGTCCGGGTAATAAGTTAGTTCAACGATTAATTTGATCGTGTTCAATGTGTACGGTTACTGTAGATAATACAAGCGGGTTGGCTAATGAAGGAACTGGCAACCTATTCATTAACTTTTTATTGTTAGCCCGTTGTCTAAATATTGTTGTAATTATATTCTAGAACAAAAGTCCTAGTATTAATTATCTTTACATAATGAGAATACTTGCTTAGATATTAGTAGGCTTTATAGTTTTAACATAAGTATTGGTGCAACGTGTAAATTATCGCGTACATGTTTACGCTACAAATTCCCCGGGTAAGCCTTTGGCTCTATCAGGTGAGTTATCTGACGGATAAAAGTCATGAATTGTTTATCATCTAATGAATTGCCGCAATATTGAGCTGTGTAGGCCACACAGCTCAATAGGAACGGCAAGACCTATCAAAAATCTACAATCCTTAGTTTACATTCCTGCATCTACAAGTCTACTACAACACATCGTGGAACAAGTGTATGATTCTGCAGCAAACATGTTGGTTTAACAATCACGCAATATTTAGCCACAAACAAAGACAGTAACAATCCTCGTCAAGTTACATAAACATAATAAATTAATTAGGTAAGTATAATTAACGCGCGGAAGTGTGCCCAGTTCACACGGAAGACGTCCACAATATAACATACAACGTGCGAAGACAGTCATCACTGTTGAGGGATTGCGACACTAACTTGCTATTTTGCTTCAGAATTTTGCAGTGATGTGCTAAAAAGTATTTCCCAGCTTATTTTGTGGTTGGCTTTCAGTCTTGCAACTTGGGTGGAGCGACTGTCTTTGTAGGATAGCTGCTGTGGCAGGTAGCAGCTGGATGAGGGTAGCCGAGGATCGAGTTCAATGGCGTGCATTTGGAGAGGGTGTCCAGCAGTGGACTGATTATGTAGGCTGATGATGAGTGTAGGACTAACTGAATATCAATACTTAACATGCAGCTAAGCACTACGTTCTGACCTCTACAGGCTAAGTCAGTTGTTGCTGTTCTACGAGTACGGGCAGGCAGATACCTGTAGCCTGTGTAAAATATTGAATAAGATTTCACAAACAAAATTTTTCAAAATCTTCGTACCTGTCTAAAAGATTTTAAGTCAAGTTTATTTATTATAGCACTCCAACTACTAATTCACAAAAAACATAAACAGAAAACTTAGTCTTATTATATAACTAGCTGTGTCCGCGACTTCGTTCGCGTGCATGTCAGAAAACAATAATGTGGCGCTTAGAGGTGTAGGTACCACACTCCTCTATTGAAAAGGAAGAATCTTGCGATCTTGCCTGCTGAGAAGCGCTACCCAGCGGGTTCTCTACTACAGCCCTTTCCAATGCACTTTCCATGTCACTCCGTCTTCAGGGTCCATAATGGCAATGCGACGAAGTGTCACTTTGATTTTTGAGAAAAAATAAAAATCAAGGTGCCTGGTCGGGGCTCATTACCTGTGCACCTGCCGTACTCAATAAATCAACTGCTCCTCTGGGAAAGTCTGCTGAAATTTTATAATGGTGAAGAAGGATCACGCTTTGAGCGCTGATAAAAAAATTCCAAGAAAACAGGAAACAATAAATAAATTATCAATAAAATATTATTGTGATTTCTATTATTTATTTGGGATCTTCATCAAAGGATACACAGCCTTTGATGAAGATCCCAAATAAATAAATAAATAACTATCTTATAAACTTGTTTTATTTAAGAAAATGCTTCTTTATAAACGATGTTCGAGTGACCTAAAGGGCTAAAAAGGGCTCCTACATGCAGCTGCCCGTGTGAACCCATTTCTTTTACTAAATCTACCTTTGGTTATGGCTGCCATTTTGGATTTTGATTTCCTGTTTTTCGGTACCAGTGCCGTCGAAAACTATGAAGACGACACCCATAACGAAAATTTTGCATATAATTTTGATTTAGATCTCTTTTTACTCCCGAAAACCATAAAAAATACACCCCGCTTTAGAATTAATACAGTATACAGGATCGAATTAAATAAGCTAGCGAAACTGTGGAAGTGATGATTATCGATATCGAAACATGAGAAAAAAATAAAAATAATGTTGATAATGTTTTCACCACATTTAGTGCAGTCACTTAAAATATTAGCTAAAAGACGGTTTTTTTTTTTTTGTGTAAACGTCACAGACGTTATGGGTATCGATATCTAAACACGATATATTATTGTATTATGAAATGTGTAATTCTTTATAACAGTTTTTTTGTCGAGGCTTATTTAATAGATACAATTAATGACAGTTGGCTCGCTTGATTAGGTACTTAAAATTACATTAACTACGCCCTCTGGCATAACATAGCGCACTCTTTATTATCTTTAGATACCATTATTATTGTACCTACCTATCTTAAACAAATGAGAACTAGAAATTCGAAGACGAATTGGCATGGCTAAAACAGCGCTGACTTAACGTAACAAAATATGGAGTGACAAAAATATCACCAATCGGACTAAGAAACACCTAGTCCGCAAAATTGTCTTCTCCATCTGTCTCAATGGGGTAGAGACTTGGATGATCAAAGCTACGGACAGGCAAAGAATTGACGTCTTCGAAATGTGGTGTTGGCGTCGCCTGTTAAGAATACCATGGACAGTCCAACCCCCAAATATCTCGATCTTATAACATCTCAAACCAGAGAAAGCACAAAAACTGTCGTCTACCTGCCTGCATCGTGTCGTGACTCGTGAGATACATCGGCCACATTGCACGCAGAGGTAGTAACAATATGGAACGTCTAATGGTAACAGCAAAGATAGAAGGCAAAAGACCTAGAAGCCCAAAAAGGTGGTCGCATCAAATATCTGAGCAAGTGGAGGTGCATTAGCGTCTCTACCAGGCCACCGGTCGTTACAGATAGAGAAAGACTGTTGATAATATAAAACGGAGTCACGATTCTCAGCAGTGAGAGAGTGATTGAGAAGTGAGGCAGCTGTTCACATTTTACCGCAGGTACTTAGATCAATATGGACCTGATAGGTAGGATTCCACACTTGCGATGTATACACACTTCTGATGAGGGTTATTTTTTGTTTGGGTGGGAGGAAATTATCAAATATCTTCTCCCATTCTGGGCAGACCGGGAGGGCGTGTCAGACTTTTATTGACTAAAAACCACCCATGTTGCTTCAGTTGCCTGTGTGCCAGGGTCACGATATCCCTTTCAGACAAACTCGCAACCCTGGCAGGCATTGGCCCTAACGGACACCGTCAATTTGTGCTGACATCTCTATGAGGCGCGCGTGGAACACAACGCGCCGTCGACCCGGGCCCTAGTCCTTATCGGACGGCGAGCTACCCATTGCTCACCATCCGCAAGCCAGCGCCTACGGTGGCCGGGAATCGGGTTGCGACTCTCGACGCCTATATAGGGCGTCTCCTGCGGCGACTAGGGGCGTGAGGGCGCAAATTTTGCCTCTCCCTGACGCGTTCCGCCTCCTCCTTCGCGAGCATTACTACTCTCGTTCCGAACCAGTCTACTCCAAAGCTCTAATCCGAAGTATCGGCCGAATGTTCGGCAGTTTTATAACTTCCAGTTTCCTTTTTTTATTTTGAGTCCTTATCCGACTTCAAGTCACATTTTTGACTTTTGCTTATCTCTTCGATTGTCTTTTTATTTATTTTTTTCGCTGTAGTCAGCCATAGTTAAGAAACTGCCGAACATTCGGCCGATACTTCGGATTTATGTTCGAAGTAGACCCCCCAGCGCAGGACGCGACAGATCGCCGCCACCGATGCCTCCGCGAGAACACGGCAGTGCTCCGCCCAAGCCGGTCAGACCTCCACCGTGTCCTCCGGGCGACCCACACAGTCATGACACCTGGGCGTTTCCTCGGATCCCACCTTATCCTGAACAGGAACCTCCCGAAACAACCGTGTCCGGTGAGGACCTGCATCAGGCGGAAGGTGAGGACGCCGTGGCGCATCTTTAGCCACTCCTCAAAGAGGGGACTTATTGCCATAATTGTTGTGTGTCCAGTGTATACTTCTGACGAAGGTGAAGTGTAGAAGTTTGAGGGTACGAATAGACTTAAAGTCGTGACAGATAAACTTCAGAAATCCTAGCATTTTAGTTGCCTTTTCGACAATATTGTCTACTACTGTTGCCCGCGACTTTGTCTGCGATCTAGGATGAAAAGTAGCCTATGTCCTTCTCCAGGTCATGGTCTACCTATGTGCCAAATTTTATCCAAATCCGTTCGGTCGTTATAGCGTGAAAGCGTAACAAACAAACAAATAAATAAATAAACAAACACAGGTATCAATTAACAAGAAATTTGTTTTAAATGATAGAATGCAAGCCAGGGGGCACCATAGTCCACCTGCAACGGACAGATAGACAGCGACGACGGACAAACAGGCGCGGACGAATGTGACGCCTCCAGCTATAGATATGTGCATAGGATACAACTATGTACAGTCAACCGCACGTCATCGTGACACCACTACGAAATAAAAGTGTTGTCAAAGTCAAACGTGAACGTGCGCATGGCTGTGCGAGTGCGTACTAATGAAACAACTGTCGTAGTGTAATCACTATGATTGCACCGCACAGCGCTTTCATAGCTGTTTGTAGAAAGATTGCCAAAGTTGCCAAAGTCGGTTATAGAACTTAGCGATGGAAAGTTCAAAACCCACATCAAACGTGTCCTAATCAAAAAAGCATATTATAAGATTACAAGGACTACGTTGAAGACAAGGAAGTTTGGCAATAATTCCTTCTGCACATGTGGCTTCCCTGGTACCTCATTAGCGGCATAACAATCTAAATGTCTATTAACTGCTCCTAAATTACGATGTTTATTTCTTTTTTTTACATACCTTGACTTATCAACTTGACATAACGTACAATTTTTATTTAAAATATTTATTAATGACTAGTGGACAAAATATTAATTCAGATTTGTTACAGTTGTAATGGAAATCTTGTCATTTGGTTTAAATAGGTAGGTTTGTATTTTTATTATTTTAGTAATATTTCATAAAGATTCTTTTTTTAATTTGTGAATGTGTGAACGGCTTAATAGACTGTAGCTTTGTAAACCATCTTCTATTTTGTTTAGTACTTGATACTTGTTGATGGGCCTACACTGTCCTCCCATACCTATTAACACTGTAACTTGGAAACATTGTAAAAGCCCATTATTTTTAAAAGAGTAACTTCTCCATAGGAAACGACCAATTGGAACCGTGCACCTAGCTTCTGACGTTTCATAAGTGCCCATGTAGGTTTATGTGAAATAAAATATTTTAATTTCGATTTTAGATAGAACTGACTTATTCAAATCACAATTGAATATCTTTAGTTAGTGCTTGGTTTATTCGTGGAGTGAACGTTTCTCCATGACTTCCAATAAGACGCTTCCTAGTTGCTGCCAGCTAACCATGCTAGGCCAAAAACCAAATGAATAGCAGACTGAACTGCTCTCAAACTCAAGCCTAGTGTGTCTGTATGAATGGATGTGTTCGATGATTTTTTATCGTGATCATAAAGTTTCTAACTCGACATTTCTTTAAATTATTCGATGACCAGCAATATTTATTTATTGATATGTTCTCATTTCGATCACACCAAGTGTGGATTTCGATCGCAACAGTTGCTCGTTAATCTGCCAACGGTACCGACAGTTTACTGCTGAGTTGCTGGCGGTACATGCCAAAATCCAATTACAGGCGCGTGACGATCACACGACACATTCAATTACTGTGAGCTACGCATCACGGTAACTGCTGTTAACCTATATGACACGAGACAACTGGAGAGACTGTAGATATGGAAATATTTAGGCAGCAAAATATACTTTACTTGTGGCCTTTTTCAGGCGTATTGCAGCAAGGTTGATGTCGAAGACAACGCTGGGGTGGATGCCACTCCAGATAGGTAAGCTAGGCTAACTATATGCACTTCAGATACCTACCATTAGACACTTAATTGTGCTTTTAAAATCAAATAGACCACAAACAAGAAAGGCCATGGATATTGCATTGATACGTTAATGTGCCAGTTATTATTGAATTAAAGTACTTTCAATCAGTACCTATAAGTATTTTGTTTCTTTAACTATAATACCTTAATCTCTATAAAGCTGTCAATAGCATATCTACAGGTTTAGCACTAACCCAATTAAAGACAATCATCGAGGGGTGAATGATCCAATTCTTGTCCGCGCCGCCTTTAATAGGATTGCTGTTGATACCATATTTTTCGTCTGACATTGAGTGTCACGAGGCAAACTTTTTGTAATAAAATACAAACGAAACTTTAAAGATTTGAAGAAAACTAAATAACGCCTACAAGTAAACTTAAAGCAATAGAGTATGTTTGATTTTTGCATTGCAATATTTGTACTAACGCCTGACGCGTTTCTAATAGTACATTGTTTCTACTCTAAACCCTACAAAACATAGAACAGGCGCTTACACGACACAGGGGCTCTACCCCGAAGCGTTAAACCGAAGTATCGGCCGAATGTTCGGCCTTTTTATAACTTCCATAGTTTCTATTTTTGACTTTAAATCTATACCCGACTTAAAGTCATATTTTTGACTTTGGCTTATCTCTTTGACTGTCGTTTTTTTTTTCTTTCGCCGTAGTCAGCCATAGTTAGCCGTAGTTAAGCAAAACCGAACATTCGGCCGATACTTCGTTTTAACGCTTCGGAGTAGACCCTGGACCCTGGTTTCATCCAATTAATTTAGAATAAAATTGAAAATGTTTATTTGCATAGAATGTAGGTATACAGGTAAGTTGTTACAAAACAATGTTTCTACCTGTTCTGGAATGCACAAAACAATGTTTCTACCTGTTCTGGAATGCACAAAACAATGTTTCTACCTGTTCTGGAATGCTCAAAACAATGTTTCTACCTGTTCTGGAATGCTCAAAACAATGTTTCTACCTGTTCTGGAATGCTCAAAACTAATACATAGGTACAATATTTAATTGGTGACTCTATAGGCATGTAGATGTCTGAAGAGACAGTTTGATTTTTAATGTATCTGTCCGGATTTTTTATTTTTTACCTACAAATAAAATTTATGTATTTAATTAAAAACAGGCAGTTCATCATCAGGCCAGTTGACTACTGGACATCCACTGATGTAGGTTGGTACCTACATGAGTTTTAAGACGCCGAGTAGAAAATTACTATCACAACAAAATATCTGTTTATTGTTCTTACCAAAATTAAACGGTTAAACATTATTTTAGTAACCGATTTACTTGGTGGCGAATTTGCGACCTTGTACTTTGACCCTGTACCAAAAAGCGGCGTCTCGCATCGAACACATAGTAGAACCTAACTATAGCACCTAGCTATAATAAAGAAGGTTGTCGTTGTCTCAAAGAGTTATCAGTTTTCAGCTGCATTTTTCCGGTTCCCAAAAAAAGAAGTAGGTAGGTACCTACTTAACTAAAATAACGATCGATCTGTTGGTCATTTAAACACAGTTTCACAGGCAAATTCTCTTTCCAATACAAGACGAATAACTCATTGTCTCAAAATATTTCATAGTAGGTATCTATTTAACTAAGCGGCAAGGTTTAAGTCATTATTTAATCAACCTGAAAGCCTGCTCATTCGGTGCAGTCGAGATACATCGAATGCTGTAAATCACGGAGACAATGACAACACCCGATTTTACAGATTCTGTGAAGCGAGCTTCCTTGGTTCTTTCATAACATTGTAACATTCAGTTAATATGGTAATCTTCCTATTTATCTGTTTTCTGCTGGTGTTAGGACTTGGTCACAGTAAACTGGATCACATTATTTTTCCTTGACCTAGTAGTCTATTTTGACGTAGAATTAAGTAGGTACAAAAATTTCGAGGTACCTAGTATAGAAAAGATCACCCTCTTTTATGATCCGATCCGACGGACTCAAACTTGAGAAACGTAAGTATGATGTAGATAACCTCAAGGTGATATCTACGCGGCAGTTTTTCTTGAGCTTTAGGAAATTAAAAAATACTGTTAACTCGTTATAAACCACCACGTTAACCGATACCACTTAAAAGTGTTTTTAAGAATAACATCTGGAGCAGTCACGATAAGCAAAGGCCTTTAGGTTCAGACAAAAATATTAGCATAGTGGCTAGTGATCAATATCTTACCGTATCACACCGTCTCATTGACCCAATAGTAGGTAGGTAGCAGCAATTAACGGAGCTGACCGCAATCGCCATTATATTGACATTCACTTTTTCATGTGGTTTTTGTTATATTAATTGAGTTTCTGTTTACCATGGCTTTCGTAATAGAACAATATTATGTTGTAAGATACTTTTACTGGTGCAGTGGTAGCAAGTAAGTGCGTTGTGGCGAACATGTATTAGATTCTGTAATTATGCGAGAGATCACGCATTCCCCGAAGGGACAGGAGACCTTTCGCCGGTTATGTTTAAGTCCCATGTAGGTAATAGTAGTCGAACCTATTACCATAAGCCGGGCACAAATCACTCCTTCACTTCTTTTAAGAGCGTTTACGACGTACGGCATTTCATACAAACTTTCAAGCCCTTGTTTTTCGAAATGTCTGAGCCGATTTTAAGGAAACTTCATACGCATAAGCAGGATACAAAGGTCTAAAAGAACATTTTAACACACAACACACACAACAACAACATTTTTTTTAACATTTTATTTTTTATTAGTCGTTTGAAATATCAGTTTAAAAGTCAGTCTTTTTGTGTAAACTTCACAGACGTGATGGGTATCAATATCTAAACACGGTAAAAAAAAAAAGATTGTCCTAACTCATACTTCGAGCAAAAATTACCAGCGCTCAATGACCCCAAAAAAAATCATTAAATCTTTTTTATTTTGCCGTGTTTTGATCAGGGACCATTTTGGTTAGGCATTGAAAGGGTTTCGATAGGATTTTTTTCTAAGCAGTTAATCAATAACTCATACGATATGGGTAACCTTTTTGACCGGCTTAATTTATAAGCCATTCAAATTTGGTTACCCGGGTTTTAGATTGGGTTTTTCTAAGTATTTAATCAAAACCCCATACGGTGTGGCTACTTACCGAGCGGCTAGTAAAGCCCTGTTTACAAGCCACTCGGTAAGTAGCCAAACTAAAATTAACTCTAAGTATATTACATGCAATAATGATCATAGATGTTTTTTTTTAAAACGAATTAAAAAAATAATCAAATATCTCGAAAATGATGCGTCCTAGGCAAAAAAATACAGAAATTTAACCCCCTGTGTCAGCCCCGTGCAAGCACAATGCCAAAATGAACTCAAGTAAAAAAAAAAAAAACAACATTTATTTAAGGAAAACAAAAAAAAAAAATTTAATTTTTTCCATGAACCCATAGAAAGGGTTTTTGATATGGTTTTTCTAAGCGGTTAATCAAAAACCTATACGATATGGGTTTTACTGGGTTTCAGACAAAAACCAATTCAAGGAGTTACATGCTTATGTTTCATGCTGGATTATATTCGAACGCAATGTGAATTGTTACTGAATTAAATTGAATTGAATCATGATAAAGGTAACCTCATAAACGGCTTAACTCTTAACCGGGTTTGCATGTTACCTGGTTTTTGATCGATACTCATCACGTCTGCGGAGTTTCGCTACCTAGTTTAATTTGACTCTGTAGATTGTGTTCAAGACTGCTACGGATACCATGTTTTTAAAACTGCCACAGATACCATGTTTTCAAGACCGCCATGGATACCATGTTTCACATTGAAATAAAAGTTGACTTTGACACCTACCTAGGTCAATTCCGCAAATAATTTTCGCGACGAATTTGCTTCACTATCTCAAGGCTGGTTTTAGAGACATATCGAGAATTTGACAAGAATTCAAGAGAGCTAACAAAATATTTAGATGAAATAAAACTTTTACCTACTTACTGCCTTATTCTAAAGATGCGCGCGCATTCGGAGCCCTCCGTTTAGATCTTCGAACATACCGAGCACTTAACTATTTACAACATTACTCATCGAACTTTATATTTTAAGAGAAAATGCATCATAGTTTTCAGGCTTTTTTTTAGAAACAATACGAGTATCTGTGAAAGTTCAATTTTGTTTCGACGACAAAACCTAGAAAATACAATATTCAATCTGAGAATTGATGAATTGCGTTACTTAAACTAATTGATTTAGAAACTATTAAAAAAACACAATAACTAATTTCAAAATTAGATAAGTTAAAAAGAACTATTTACAAAAAAAGACTTTCAAAAAAACATTACAAAGTGAAAAATAACCTTGATTTTGGAATTCGGTGTATTTTAGATATATCTCGATCTATTTCAGTTTTTTGTAAAAAGTTTATTTTTTACTTTTTAGTGGGTCAGCTTGCAGTTTATCTAAGTTACAAGAGCCTAATGTCAACTGCTCATCACCTTTTACAAAATATTGCTTTTCCCGATGCAGGGCCGTTAATAGTTGAGGAGTTCTCCTGGTGAGAACCAGGAGAACTGGAAAAAATTGTGACTTCACCATATGCATTGTGACAAGCATAAATTGATAAACAACCATAATAAAGTGTCTAATCGAATCGCAACAGTGAAATACTTAGTATTAAGTAGTTCCGGTGGCCATCTGTGGTCTTCATCATCAGTTCCACTTCACTAAATGGTGCTTTACGAGTGCAAATGCATGAGTTACTATAAAAAATACTGAAATCGATATAGGTGTGCCTATAAAATTTGAGGATTGCCCTCGATTTCCATGGGATCCGCTCATCTGATTCTAACTTGGTGACAATGGGACCACCTCGGGAGCATACCCTTTCAAACAAAAAAAGATTTTTCAAAATCTATCGGTCTACAATTGACGGAGCAATCGGTGAACAAACAAAAAAAAACAAACATACAGCCGAACATATAACCTCCTTCTTTTTGGAAGTCGGTTAAAAAGGACAAAGAGATACAATAAGTTTAGGTTAATTATGCGAGTGTGAACCAAGACCCGCTTTTGTGTACCCAGCGATTCATAAATGTATCAATCAGATGTCTGACACAAAGTATACGTGTGCGGTGGACCGTGGCGACGCTTGAGCAACTCCCAGCGCGACAAAACCACGCGCTCCGCCCTCCCGCGCGACACTCGCACACCCGCGCGACACTCGCACACCCGCCATGCGCTGCGCGCCTTTGCTGCTGTTGCTGCTGTTGGCAACAGTCGCAGCCAACGAGTCAGCGCAAGTCATCGCAGACGAGTCCATCGACACACTCATCAGCAATGACACCATTGTCGTTGACAACGAGAATGGCACGCTCGTGCTGCGCGATGTTAACGGCACTGTCATCGAACTGGACGGTAATCCCGAGGAAGTTGTGCGGAAGAAACGGACGTTCGGAGACATAGTGTTCAGAGGACTGGCCGACGTGCTCGGGTACAATGTGGCGAGGAAGCCCCCGCAAGCTGCATTCCCGCCACCGCTAGCGCCGGTGCCCGGAATAGACGCGCCGCTGGCCGCAGCCGCGCCAGCCCCGCCGCCAGCCCCAGCACCTGCACCGCCGCCGTGCGGGCAGCCCCGTGCAGCCGGCCCCCCACCCTGCAGAGCTGTGAAACCACCCCCGCCACCTCCACCACCACCACCGCAGCCGAAAGCAGTGCCACCTTGCCCGAGACCGAGAGCTGTGCCGCGACCCAAACCCAAGCCTGCACCACCACCACCACCACCTCCATGTGCTCAACCACGGGCGAATCCGACCACCCCTGCCCCCTGTGCTCCTCCTCCACCACCACCTCCACCACCCAAAGCCGACAACTTCGAGAGGATCACCTCCAACCTCAGACTGAACTTTGACTTTAACCGTGCCCCGGTAACCCCAGCGACGCCTGCACCAGCCGCCGAGGCAGTCGCCGAGTACGAACAAGCCGAATTCGATAATCAGGAGCAGTTTGTGCCAATCTCTATCGAACCTCGTGCAGCGAAACTTCCGCAAACCGAGCCGCGCCAACCGCGAGTGTACGTCGACGCATTCGTTGTCAGAAACGGAGTGGCGCGCCGAGTGGACACCGTTGACGCCAAACAGTTCGACGCACAACGAGCTAATAACGCCGATGAAGATTACCTGGCTTATGACGACGACACTGCGCAACAACAGCTGGACGACGATGACTACGAGGATGTGCAGGAGTCTCGCGACCGCAAGGCAGCCGTGCGACAGTTTGGTGACGCTGTCGACCAGTTCTGGCAGAATAAGAAACAGCAGAGAACGCCGGTTCAGCAGAAGGTGCAGAGACTTCCCGCAAATCATTATCAAAACGTACATTTCGGAGATCGGGATTTAGCTGATGGTGTCCGTCGCCGCGACGAGTCCCACCAGAGTCTTCAACGCGACCGCCCGCGGCCTAACAGAATCCCGCTGCCTCTGCCTGAAACTGACGATGATAGCGAGGTTACGACCACAACAGAAGACCCGAGGAGACCTCTGAAGCCACGAGTGTTGCCTCCGACCGAGCACAACCCGAACCAAATCGACACAGTAACAGTGCGAGTGCCGCCAATATACCGCGAGAAACGACCGAGAAAGTTGCACCGCGAGCGTCCAGAACACCCAGACAGAGATGAGGAGGAGCATGAAGAATCCCGAGAAAGAGAGTTCAGCAGCCCCGAGCGAGAGCGAGAGCGGGAGTACGAGCAGGACGCGGACGGCGATGACAGCTCGCTGGCGCCGCAGACCGAGCGCCCCGCCAAGCGCAAGCGACGTCGCAAGCAGAGCCGCAAGACGCGAGCCGTCGAGAAAGAGTACTACACCGCTGGCGATTATGACTACTATGGCAAGAAGGTCCCCGTCTCTAAAGAGGAACAGTATTACATGGAATTAACAGTACCGCCGCCAACCCTGGACGCTGATGTCGCGAGACACGAGAAGCCAGTCGATAGCGGATACTTTTTGGAAGATCATGAACGGCTACGGGAAGATCCGAGTCACCGCATCCGCGACGACGACAGGAGCGATGATTCTGAACGCGAGGATGACACGGAGCGAGCGGACGATAAGGAGCGGTCTGTCGAAGATAAGGAGCACTCAGCAGAGGACAAGGAGAGGTCTTTGGAGGATAAAGAGAAGGCTGGCGAGGAGGACCGCGCGGATGAACGAGAGAGGACAGACAAGTTGAGCCCCAACGCGCGCGTGCGGGAGACTGGCTACCAAAACAACTACGTGCGCGCCACCAACGTGCAGGTGGACGACCCGCGCCCACCCGTCGCCAGCGTGAAGAGCAAACAGTCCAGGCCCGGCCGGGCGTGACCCGCCACACTACACACGCCATAATTGTAATTATTATTTATTGGGAAGAGTTGGTGACTCATAACAATTGTAAACAAAATATTATGGTACAATCGAAGCGGATCACATACTTGATAACGCACGCACACTTATAAAGCTCTCGATGTGATAGAATTTAGCGGAGAAGATAGGTGGTTCTTCCTCGCGAAGTGCATGCGAAATGTATTCGCGTAGTTTTCGAGGTGCGATGATTTTAAGTATGTGTATCCGCGAACGATCGGTTCCTATGTGTGATAGAGAAGCGCTTGCTTACGTGATGTTCTAGTTGTAATGTACCTACATTTTGATGTCGATAGTCTTGTTATTTTTATACTTAGCTTTAGCGAATTGTAATAAGTTTCTAAATAAACTGTTTCTAAATAATCGATTTCATTACTGAGAGACCGAGTCGAATCATTGTTGGGTCGTGAAATCGCCGGGGTCGGGGACCGTCGGCAAGTGGGTGAAGGTCCCGGTGCCTCGTCGAGTAGAAAACGAGTCGAAAAGGCCGTTTCAAGAGAAGTACAATGACCTAATTGATTTTCGCAAAGCTGCAAGCCTTTGTTGAGCGTTACCAACATTGCACCGACGGCCCGGGCGACCGTGCGGCGGCTTCCAGACCATTAACATCGTAACATTTACATCATTAATCACTGATTTTAATAAACTCATAATAAAATGGACAGGTGAAATAGAAACGCAATGCACCTGTTCTCGTAAGATCTATTTCTCATTTCCAATAAATATTACCTAATGACTGACAACATTACAATTGCTAAATGCTTTCATCAGAGCTCTAATAAATATAATGAAAAAGGAAATAAGTGTATGATCAGTGACAAATAGTTTTACTACCTGCAGTCGCTCGAGTCGGTTGGCCAGTGCCGGCCTCGACCGCCAGTACATTGCAGGGTTTACTAAACCACATCTACCACAAAAAACACTCGCTGAATTAGATTTATTTATAAAACACACAAATTATCAGCTGATTTCTTACTTACAAATATAAAAAGGTCTCGATATTAATAAGTATTTGGTAACAAATTAAATAATACTTACTTAATCTAATCTTTGACTTATTTTGTTGTTAACAATACGTTATATACCCATTCTGTGGGACTCTTTTGATTCGATATCTTAACAATACGTACGCAGGTAGGTACCCATTCTGTGGGACTCTTTTGATTCGATATCTTAACAATACGTACGTAGGTAGGTACCCATTCTGTGGGACCTTTTGATTCGATATCTGATAAGGTTTCTTTACTTGAATGTAAAATTAGGCTATAGTAGCCTGAATCGAAGTCGACAATAATCGATTCTTCACGAATAGGTATGTTTCTAATGTTTAATCTTAAGTATTGATGAAGTTAAATTGAGTTTAGAGTTTGATGAAGTTAAATAAAGTCTACTTTCGTTTTCAAACTATTCTAGATCACATTCAATATCATTGGCGACGTCGTTGGTTTCCACTTCTGCTGCTGGTACAGGGTGCTGTAACAAGACATACTGGTAATGAGGTGCAAGTTTTCTTAAGTGAAGTATTTAGATTTTAAAACACCCTGGTTTCTAGCCTTGTTAATTGACGAAAACATCATCAACCAGTTAAGAAACTGCAATGTCTCACTGCTCGTTGGCAATAACCCAAGGCGTGTGACTGGCGACTAGAAGGTTCAACGCCCGGCTATTCATAATTGAGAATTTGAAGCTGAGAACTTGTCAAACCATACCCTAGCATTCTATTAATAAAATAACGCTGTTAACAAATTGGTGCGCGATGAATATCAAGTAGCTGATGTCATTAGTGAGAGTCTACTGGACCCCATCATATTCGTATGTGGACCGCGTGTGATGTACACACTAACATATGCATCAGTCCTTTGATGGCGGCATGGTGAGGCGGAAAGAAGGCTTAGCTAGAAGTGGTCTAGTATTTTTTTAATCCTTACACGAAACTGTATGAACGTAGGCGAAGCAAAAAGAATAGGTATTAAGGAGCGTAGCAGGTGGCGTTCTATGGTTTCTGCCCACCCCCATGGGAAAAGGCGAGAGTTTATGTATGTATGTAAGTATGTACTCGAAACTGCATCGATTGTCATCATAAAATAAAACGTGCGAAATTACGTTTTTCTATCTGCCTGTACCATTTTTCCAAAACCTATGATTACATTAAAAGTTAGGGATGAACTTCTAAGAACGTTTTACAGTAGCTGCAACGGTTAAGGTAGCGCGAAATTCAAATGTTCTTAGGTTTTTTCCAATTCGCAAGTCAGGGTCAGGTTGTATGTTGATCCAAATATGATTCGCGACCATAACGTATATGTATTTCAATCAATCTGCCTAGCCTTCTCCCAACTATGTTAGGTCGGCTTCCAGTCTAACCGGATGCAGCTGAATACCAGTATTTTACATGGAACGACTGCCTATCTGACCTCCACAATCCAGTAACTGGGTAATACCATACCCCTTGATAAGACTGGTTGTCAGACTTTTGGGCTTCTGACGACTCCTATCAACTGTCAAAGATACACCAATGACAACTGGGACCAACGGCTTAACGTGCTTTCCGAGGCATGGAGGAGTCTCGTTATGTAAAGACCAACCCATCCACGGATCAACCCCGGTAAGCGTAGCTTAACTTGATGGATCGACCCTTGCGGCTGATATTACTTTTCCACGAGTTCCTCCACAAATTATTTATAGAATTATAATTAATCATTAGAATCATCAATACAACTTTCTAAGTTAGAGATGGCCTAAAATGTAAAGATTTCATGAAATAGTAATTCAGTTGGGTAATTTGAATTTCGCGGGCTACCCTGGCGCTTTCACCTTAAGATAGTTGCCGTAATCGCCACATATTAAATGACGAATATTCCGAAGCGATAATCCGATGTGCGGCCGAATGTGCGGCCGTTTCTTGAGGTCCAAAGTTACCTTATTTGGCTTTGAATCCTTACCCGACTTCAAGTCACGCTTTTGACCTTGACTTATCTCTCTGACCGTCGTTTTTTTTTCTTTTGCCATAGTCAGACATGGTCAGCCATAAAAAGGAAACGGCCGAAACTGCGGATTTATCTTCGGAGTAGACCCCCTGGCCTACATAACAGTTTCGGTACCAACCTGTGCATGTTGCTTCCTCACGTGCTTGTTCAGGGACTGCTTGTGATGGTACCTCGCGGAGCACAGTGCGCAGGCGTGCGCGGCGGGGCGGGCGGGCGCGGGGGGCGCGGGGGGCGCGGGGGGCGCGTGCGCGCGCGCGTGGCGCTGCAGCGCTGCACGCGACGCGAAGCGCTTGCTGCAGCCCTGCTTCAAGCAGCTGTAGCGCGCGTCGGTGTGCGTGGCCATGTGAGCCGACAGCTTGTTTGTACGGAACTGTTTGCCGCATACAGGACAGATGTAGGGTAACGCACCTGGGAATGGGAATTTAAGGTATCTTTACTATTTTTTAGCTGAAAAATTCTGACAGTCTGACACTAGGATAATAAAGTCAGGATAAATTTCAATGAATGTCATGGTTGCTAGAATACAGCGATATATTTAAAACACTTGTAGGTTTTAGGGTTTTTGCTAGAAGCGATAAGCATTTAAGTAGGTCAGTCTGTTCAAAAATAACACAAACAGTAGCTAACTTCTTTGCCTGCCAATTACCTGTGTGTATCCTGATGTGGTTCTGCAGAGTGTTCTTGCTAGAAAACTTCTTTCCACAATCATTGCACTCAAATGGTCTCTCACCTGAAACAATATTAGCAGTCATAATATAGACATACACTTTTACTTGAAGAGAAAATCTGTCACCTTCGGAGTGCTACACACTTGTTCGGGTAGCCACATTCGATTCAGTAGTGATTTTAGGGTTCCGTACCAAAATGGTAAAAAGGAACCCCTATCATATGGTGAGACTAAGTCTGTCTGTCTGTCTGTCACAGCTAGATATCTCAAGAACTACTAATGCTATCAACTTGAAATTTGGAATAGTTTTAGATGACGTTTACCCAACTATTTTGCAAACATGAAAGAAATTAAAAAAAAAATCTTTTTTTGCAACAGGGCCTGAAAGGGGGTCTTAAAAATTAGAATGGAGTCTACTAGGGCATGTGGGGTATCATATGAAAGAGCGCTGTATGCACATTCTCAAACATTTTTTTTAAGGCAGGTTTCCAAGTTTTGATGAAAAATGTAAACCCCCCCCCCCCTTATCTTCAAAGTTTGCATAGAGAAAAATCTGAAATTATTCTATGTGATAAAAGTTTATGTAAAGATTACAGGAAAAATAAAAGGATATCTCTAAATAGCACAGTTTTTCAGAAATCATCAACATCATATATACGTACGGAACCCTTGGTGCGCGAGTCCGCCTCGCTCTTGACCGATTTTTGAACAACAAAGCCGACCCGTATCGATTTAACGACAAATCTACCCTCACGGAATCATGTTCCGCATACTTAGCTAGTCACAACCATTCGATACGCTTCCGTGCCGAATCAAACATCGATCAAAGTTATCAAAGGAGTCCTCTAAACGCTGTTCACAAATCCTAAACCCGAAAATTTTGACAGTTTTAATCAAATAGACGACCCGTGCCCTTCCGACGGTTTTATTGGTGTCGGGGACCCCCGGGTCAACAGCTATGCTGGTGTGCTCAGAGTCGGCACAATTCGAGCTAAGGCGAGTGGATTTTTCCCGAACATAATATCAACATACATAGGTATATAATAGAGCATAGGTAGATATAGGTACATAGGTAAATCATTGCGCGGCCGTCACTACCGGGCCACCTCTGCTCTTATTCATTCATATGATTTCAATAAGTCAATGCGGCCGCGACTTACGAGTTGTAGGTCGTAGGTTCGAACCCAGACAGGCGCTTTACTTTGTGTAAATTAGCTCATCACCACTGCTATCAAAACGGTGAAGGAAAACATCGTGAGGAAACCTACTTAGAACCTGATGTCCTAGAACCAAAAATTCGAAGAGATATGACATCTTCCAACCCGTACTGGGCCCGCGTGGTGGATTACAGCCCACTCCCTCTCACCGAGAGGGGGGCAGTGTGCCGGCAGTGGGAACATTATAGGTTGATTATGTAAACTTATAACATATCATGACAGTATATAATTAAATTCCATTTTGTCCTCGGCTGTATAGAGGATGCAAATAAATTGTATGAGGATTTCTTTTCAGTAGTGCACACTGAATTCAATAAAACTTGAAAAGAAAACAAAAAATATTTGCCCTAATTTTATATTTAGTGACTGGGTGACTAGAGGTATTAGGATAAGTAGGGAAAGACTGTTCAAGCTGTATGGCCTCAAGCCTTACATTAACACTGAAACATTCAGTAAGTATGTTGCTACTTATTCCAAAAAATTTAGGATTACCTGCAAGATATCTAAAGCCATGTACTTTAGCAACAAGATCAAATCAGCAGAAAATAAAATAAAAACAGTTTGGAAAGTTATAAATAACGAAACAAATAGGAAAAAAATACGAAACACTGATTACACATTGGAGACTTCACGTGGTGCCATAAGCTCTAACTTAGAAGTAGCTCAAGAATTTGTACATTTCTTCACTAATATAGGTACCATCTAAAACGACGGAAGCCTTAAATTCCTCACCCGATGTCTCAATTGATTTATTAAGAGCAAACGTTCTAAGCTCCCCGGTTGAATTTGAATTTAAACATATAAACCCTGTGATAGTTATTAAAGCTTTTCGGCAAATAAAAATCAAATTGACCGAAGATCTATGGGGATTGTCAATCAAAGTTTGCACATCCATAATCGAGAATGTAGCACCATACTTTGCTTTAATATTTAATTTGTGTGTGGATCAAGGAGGCTTCCCAGATTTAATGAAATACAGTAAAGTTATACCACTTTTTAAATCTGGGGGCAGTAAAGACACCAACAATTATAGACCAGTATCTGTGTTGCCGGTATTCAGCAAGGTGTTCGAAAAGGTAACGCTGAATCAGATGCTTAATCATTTTAACACCAACCAAATGTTACACGATCAGCAATATGGCTTCACCAAAGGACGTTGTGCGACTGACGCCGGTGTCACATTATTAAAACACATATTTACGGCGTATGAGGAGGCCCAAGATGCCATAGGAATCTTTTGTGACCTCTCTAAGGCATTTGACTGCGTAAATCACGAAACCTTACTCTTGAAACTTGAGCATTACGGACTAGGTAAGCTTGCACTAAGTTTAGTAAAATCTTATTTAAATGATAGACAACAGCAAGTTCAAATAAATGGTGTCAATTCACTCGGTTTAAAAGTAAAAATGGGTGTTCCACAAGGATCAATATTAGGCCCTTTCCTCTTTTTAGTACATATTAATGATCTACCCCATTTATTAAAAAACCAACCACAAATGGTGTTATTTGGAAATCAAAATCAAAATCATTTTTTTTTTATTTCACATAAACCTACATGGGCACTTATGAAACGTCAGAAGCTAGGTGCACGGTTCCAATTGGTCGTTTCCTATGAAGAAGAGCCGGCAAGAAACTCCACTGTTACTCTTTTAAAAAAATAAATGATAAATGATTTATTTCTGTAAGTAGGTTTGTACAAACACTTTTACACGTCAATCATATTAAAAAAAACTAGATGAGGTCGGCGTTTCGTATCCGACTACTCTGAGAAGAAAGGCCGAAACAAACTCAGAGGTCACAGTCTCTTTTTAAAGTCCAGACATAATCTTGGTCAGATCATGTGAAGACCATGTAGATTGGTGCTTGAAATGATCTTTTGACGAAAGAACCACACAGGTTGAGGGGACCTGTCCAGTCAGTGCACGCATTTGTCAGTAGTCGTGCAGCTCAACTAAGAACTTAAGGAGCTCAACGATTCAACGAACAATACCAAAGAAAGGAGATTTGGGTAGGCCGCATAAAATCACTCAAACTGCCAGACTATGATAAAAACTAACTTAAAAAAAAAAGAAAAATGAACAATAACCCACATAGTCTTCACATTTACAATACTTAAAACAATATAATACTTAACAAAGTAAATATTCATTTCATTGTATATATAAAATTAATCAATGTCAATGTGTATATAAAATACGGATATAATCTTGGTCAGATCATTTGAGAACCATGTAGATTGGTGTCTGACATGGTCTTTTGACGAAAGAACCACACAGATTTGAGTGGACCTGTCCAGTCAGTGCACGAATTTGTCAGTTATCGTGCAGCTCAACTCAAAACTTAAGGAGCTCAGCGATTCGACGAACAATACCAAAGAAAGGACAATTGGTTAGGCCGCATAAAGTACTCAAACCGCCAGACCTGCATTAAAAATTTTTTTGATTGAGAATAAAAATAAAAAAAACAATTCACATAGTCCTCACATTCATAATAATTAAAATAATATAATACTTTACAAAGTAAATATTCATGTCATAGTTTAGGTATTTAAAAATTTCAATCAAAAAATAATATAAATAGTTGTGAAAATTAATAAAAAAAAAAAAATATAAAAATGGGCTGACGACACTTCTTTAATCTTTAAGATAAATAGTCTGGCATCAAATCTTGACGACGTAAATAACGCCCTACTGCAGGTCCAAAATTGGTTCACTGCTAATAATTTAGTATTAAATGGGAAAAAAACTAAATGCATAAGATTTGCTTTACCGAATGTAAAAAGTAGTGATTGTGACATAGTATTGAATAGGGAGAAACTTGAATTCGTCGATAAAACTGTTTTCCTTGGGATAACGCTAGACTCAAGGCTGCAATGGGGTCCTCATTTAACATCTCTTGCAGGACGGCTAAGTTCAGCAGCATTTGCTGTGAGAAAAATCCGTCAATTCACTAATGTATTTACCGCGAGGCTAATATATTTCAGCTACTTTCGTAGTATCATGTCTTACGGTATTTTACTATGGGGACGAGCTGCAGATATCGAGTATATTTTTATTCTGCAGAAAAGAGCCATCAGAGCAATATATAGTCTCCGCAGGCGCGATTCTCTAAAGGAACTGTTTAAAGATATTAACATCATGACGGTACCTTGTCAATATATCTATGAAAACATCATGTACGTAAGGAAAAATCTAAATCTTTTCAGTAAAAGAGGTGAAAGACACAATTATGGGACTAGAAATAGGGACCAATTAGTTCAACCAGGTTTCAGACTCGCTAAAGTAGACTCATCCTACATGGGGTACTGTTTAAAATGTTACAATAAAATACCTCCCCACATAGTCCAACTAAATGAAACGAAATTTAAATCTTGTATAAAACGCACACTATGTAGCCAAGCATATTATAAGTTGGGGGATTACATCGCTGACAAAAATGCTTGGCTTAACGCTGGTCCTGCTCCACAAGGGCGCATACACTAATTGATTAGCATTCAAAAATATTGTTGGAGCTGCTGAAGATTGTAAATACTATCTTTATATTGTATAAATTCAATCTCTTAGTATTGTATAATTTCATAGCACATGTGTGAGCACTATGTACCTACCATTTACTAAGTACGTCTTTCATTGACTTGAATGTGCCCCGGCGGCTGAGTGTGTCATGCTCACTCAAATGTCTCGCTGATGGTGGCGTGTGTGTTGAATCATTAAGTTCCCTTCAAAATGGTTGAGCTAAATGGTGCTGATCCATGCGTCATGTTCGTGAACGGGCGCCGTCAGTGGGGACTGGTCATTTCTTGGCTGCCACGGCTTATTTTAACTTATTTTAATTGTTTTTCACGTGACAACGTCTTATAATTCGATGGAGCCGGCTGCACGCACGAAAAAACATGACGCATGCGGCGTTACCGCACGCGCTCTGAGGCGTTCCATTTAAAGCTTATGACGTTGTCACGTTCAACTATCGTCAGTAAACCGACTTTACAGACAATCGATTTTTTTTAATGGTCTTATCTTTTTATTGCGGACGCTTTTAACGTGAACGTCTTTCTACATTGACCTCACATGTATAATTTCAACATGAATGATGTAATAATACTTACCAATACTTTGTCACAATATTTTGATTACAAAAAGAGTGTCCGTGGAGATTCTTGCCCGTTCTTCTCCATAGGAACCTACTACGCTTTGGAATGGGCAACTAGCTTCATCTCTCTGACTGACCGACCCCTTGACAATTCAAGTGCCTGTAATTGGTTTATTTTAAATAAATGCTTTGAGTTTGAGTTTGAGCTGTGTCAAATCGTGCCAACGACTTGAACAAGTGTGTAGCGCCCCTTAGAGTGGATTGTTTAAATCATATTACTATTAAAATAGATATGAGTAAATATCAACCGTTATGTCCCCTCAGATGCACACTAAGGTTAGTATTAGTAGTGTAGGTCTTCCCACATCCAGGCACGGGACAGGGGCGGCGCAGGCGCGGGGCGCAGTGCCGCGCCGCCAGCCAGCGCGACACCGCGCTCGCGCCACATCTAGCGCACGACCATGAGCGCTCGCAGCTGTGGCGTTTCCTGCAGATCACAGATATTCATATAAGTATACCGGTAGTTGCACTGGCTTATCTACTGTTAGCTGAATTCCTGTATTTTTTTTAGCAACCTTTTTTGCCTTACGAAGGGGAATCGAGTTACCCGTTAATTGGGTAGGGGAGATCAGATAGGCAGTCGCTCCATGTTAAATACTCGTATTCTGATAATGCCAGAACTGACTAAAAAATCTATTCTTTGCAAAGTGATTGAAATCTCACTAAGTAAGGTAAGTAAGTAAGTGCGATGATTTGGGGCTAAAAACGAATGTAAACAAAGCAGTATAGCAGTAAATAACGTCACATCATGACCGCGATAGAAACGGACGTTTGAACTGTAGTAGAGCATTGTTGGGAGATTCATAATTTTTTTGAGCAACAAGCAGTAGGTACAGTCGGTGACCAGCAATACTGACCCCTCTTACAAAGAAGAATAATGGAAGAGGGGTCAGGTAATTCTGGTCACCGACTGTACTTAGTTGAATTTAATACTATTCTTGGGTTTATATTACTGTCCTTTAATGATTTAGCGAAAAAAATATTATTACATGCATATTCGCTTTTACTGGGTGGGCCTTCTAATGATTGGGAACCCCACACCTAACACAGACAGACCCAGTGATGCTGCCATACATTCACAGTGCATACTTAATTTCACTTTCACATTGACGGGTGACTGTTGAATCATACATTTCTTTGATACTGCATGCATTGTTGGCAAACATGATATATTAGGTGCAGTACTAATGGCTTAGGGCCATAAACATTATGCTTATGAAATAAGTGTGCTCAAATAGATGTAAAGTTGATCAGATATCAATAATATTTTTTTAGTTCTAAATCTCACATGAAATATTTAACAATTTAGACTGTAGTCCTGCAATTCAAATATTTATCAATGCCAATTTTTTTTTATTATTATTACTGATCAACTTTCTAGTTGGCCTAATCTAATCTAAACAAATTAGTTTATACAAACCTACATAAGTAACACAAAGTTTACGATAAAAGAAAAGGAAATTCCTTCAATATGTTAAACACATTGCTCTTGCTCCTCAAGGTTGTCAAACACCTGACGAACAGTTACAATGTCAAGACCAGACGGATTGTTAAATAATTCTATATGAGTAGCACATTTCTAGAACTTGTACAGAATAATAAGCAGACTGATAATATGAAATTATGAATATTTGTAAACTTAACACAGGAGCAGGAAGCATAACAGTCATACAATACAAGCATTTGGTTGACACACATGTGTGCATGCAGCCCGAGGCATTTAGTCGGTCAGTTATGCTTTGAAAATGAATTGAATATTGTTACATTTTATTTTAGTAGATATTTCATATTATTTAATTAAATGCTAGAGAGAAATCTTTGCACGCAAAATATGCACTTAGTGTGAATTTGCAGGAAACAGCTAATTATTTCAATATCAACAGAGAGATAACCAGTAATCTTTGTACACACAGATGTAATTTAAAGTTGAACTTCCTGTTGAACACTTTGTGGCATTTGGGGCAGGTGTGCGTGGCGGGCGGCGTCCAGTGTCGGCAGCGTTTGCGAGACCCACACTCCTCACAGCAAGCCTCCTCCACCCCCAACTCCTCACCACTCCTTAACACTTGCCGAACGTTACCCTCACACTCATCCTGTATACCATCTACTTGTCTGTTTTCAAAGTGAAGAGCATTAATATCCTTCAAAATATCACCCAAGTGTTCAGCAAGTATTTGGGTCGACTTCTCACATTTTTCTAAAAAGTGCACCGTAGTCTCCAACTCCGTGAGACAGTCGCAACAGATGCAAGAAGGTCCTGTATCGTTCAAATCAGCCTTTACCCCAATTTTATTCAACTTCTCGCAAGGAGAAATGCCTTTTCGTTTACGAAACAATGAAAACACTGTATCTTGTTTCTTAAAACATATTCTACACATTGTCTCGTCACTGAACTTATCCATTATACAGTGCTTTTTTTTTTTGGAAAATAACGGAGAAATCGTACCCCGAGAATAGGCAAATGAAATATCTTTTTTTTCATAATTTTTATTTGAATTTTGTGTTTGTACGCAATGACTGATCAACAACAACTGTCTACTGTCAGTGTCATTAACATGTGTCACTTTTTAGAAAGTTCGTTCAGAAAGTATATTTTCATAATTTTTAAGTGTGGAAATTAACCAAGAATAGATTTTTTTTTACAAAAGCGTCCTAAGTACAGTAAATAATGAAAACCTATAATTATTACAATAAAAACAGAACTGAATTCACAACCAATTTTAATCAAAACACTAGGAATGTTGATAGTTGGCAATCTGCCATACGTTTGAAACTTACCCAAATAACGTAGGTCCAGAAATGAAAAGCAGGTACCTATTACCTAACGCAGGCTTAAAACTCAAAACTGTCACATCTTTATTCCGACCATAGATAATACACTTTAAATTCCGACTGAGTAAGTAAAACCGCCATAGCTACATGTTTAACATATTTTATAAAGGCCAGAAGTCGGAATTATGTCTCGGATAGAATTAGCACAAAGAAGATAACAGTAGGTACACAGATCCCCTCCGCCGTTGCAACTTATGAAAACGATGATGCCTAATTAAAATCATCTGGTACTGAGCTGTGCTGTGAGTAACTAAATGCTTCATCGTATTCCTGAAGAGAAAACATGAAATCAATGTATTCTATTCAGAAGTAGTGGTCTCTATTTCTGATTGGGACCTATTTGGACTTCTGTAACTATCTGCTTCATGATGTATAGAATCAAGTTACGCAAGAGTGTGTCGCTAGAAGGCGGCTTCGACGAGTGATATGTGCGCGCGCCGTTGCCGCCGCCGCCGCACCAGTGAGAGCCAAGGAAAGTGATCACGATACATTTGGTAACCGCTGGGCGTGTGCCCGCATATCGATGTCCTGGCGAAGCAGGGACGGATTAAGATCAACACTGTCGACCGCCTGGCAAATTTTATACATCGATATGTATACTATGCCACAGAAAGCAAAAAACAACGTGTAAAGAAAAGCAAGACAGGTTATGAGTCTGTCCGAAAGGGATATCGTGGCTCTGGCACACAGGCATCTGAAGGAATACGGGTGGGTTTTAGTCAGTAAAAGTCTGACACGCCCACGCTCCGCCCAGAGCGGGAGAAGTTATTTGATAATTTCCCACCCAAAAAAAAAAAGCTATACTATAAACAACCACATCCTACAAAAACCAAAACTTCTTTACAACACTGAAAGTAGAAAGAATAAGAATAATTTAATTGTACAAAAACATACAGACATTAAAATATTAAGGAGATACACTATATTACACTAGGTAGGTACTTCGTACGAACAAGTACTAACGGTAGAGCACTATGAAACAGAATAGAAACCACAGAAGGTTCGGGAGATCTCCTAATCCAGCCGGTCCCCGTGGGAGAAAAAGACCGAAACCCTTCCGATACAAATACCTCAAACAAAGGTGGTTATATACTCTTTGACCTTAAATAAGTTAGAGCCTGCGAGTCCTGCGACCGATAACCTAGGTACTCTATATTGCGACATACAACGTTAGGACTTTATCAACACACGCCCGCCTGTTAGAAATAATGGAAGCCCTGAAAAATATTACATTAGATAAAAGTAATTGGCTTGTCTAAAACTAGAAGATTAGGAAATTCAATTCAATAATATGAAAATGTTTTCTTTCACTACATAGGAGAGGCCCCAGACCCTTATGGTGTAGTGTTTCTCATGAAGAAACACCTAAAAACTCACATCTAGAGCTTAATGGTCTATCAGAACGAGTGACTTTATTGACGTTAAATATCAGAATAAGTATAATACAAGTGCAGTATGCCCCAATAGACGCTGCAAATGGTGCTGAAATAGAGCTATTGTATGACACCATCGACAAAGCCCTGAAAATATCAGAACAGTCATGGGGGATTTTAACGCTAAAATGGGTTAACCAAAACCAAAAGAATATTTAATTATGAAAAACCACGGATAAGGCACAAGAAACAACAGAGCTAGGCGGACGACTAATAAAATTTGCATACGAAAACAAACTTTCTATACCTACTCGTAATAAACACTTTTTATAAAAAGAAGAATAAATCTAAGATGGACCTTGCGATCTCCAGACTGTACCATTAAAAACGAACTAGACTAAATAATATCAACATCATCATCATAATCAGCCTTTAATGTCTGGGGACTGCTGGGGCGCAGGCCTCCTGTCTTCGAGAGGGAGCGGGCTGTAATCTAACACGGGGGCTCAGTGTGGGTTGATAGATGTCCTTTTCGAATTTTTTGGTTCTAGGAAATGCCGGTTACCTCACGGTTTAATAAATGTGTTGATTTAGGAACTTTTCCTGACCTTATGACGAGTAGTAAAGTCATACCTTTATTTAAATCAGGTAATACAAATGACGTTGGAAATTTCAGGCCTATTTCTATAGCAAGCAGTTGCTAAGACATTTTAATTTAAACAGCCTCCTTCACAATGAACAATATGGCTTTACAAAAGGTTGTTCGACTACAGATGCGGGTGTTGCACTGCTGAAACACATATTTAATGCATGGGAGAACTCGCAAAATGCAATTGGAGTTTTCTGTGATCTCTCCAAAGCCATTGATTGATTGCGTGCACCATGACACGCTTTTGCGTAAGCTACATCATTACGGCGTCCAAAACGAAGCTCTTAAAGTAATACATTCTTATTTATATAATAGATTCCAATGTGTAGATGTTGATGGTGTGAAGTCTTCCGAGCTACCAGTTCAGTTGGGTGTACCTCAAGGGTCAATACTGGGCCCATTCTTATTCTTAGTATATATCAACGACTTACCATTCTATATAAAGGGTATCTGTGACGTTGTACTGTTTGCAGATGATACCTCTCTTATTTTTAAAGTAGACAGGAATAGACAAGATTTTAATGACGCAAACATTGCACTCTCAATGGTTACGGATTGGTTTACGACAAATAACTTAGTTCTCAATGCCAAGAAAACGAAATGTATAAAGTTTGCCTTACCGAATGTTAGAAATTTAGGTCCCAACATCGTTTTCGATAAAGAGTTGTTTGAAACTGTAGGCTCGGCAGTGTTTCTGGGTATAACAGTAGATGCCAAACTTCAGTGGGGACCTCATATATCAAGCCTAGCGGGAAGGCTCAGTTCGGTCGCATACGCCGTCAGGAAAGTAAGACAGTACACTGACGTTGATACAGCCCGATTAGTCTATTTTAGTTATTTTCATAGCGTTATGTCCTACTGTATTCTGCTGTGGGGTAAAGCAGCTGACATTCAAAATATATTTGTACTTCAAAAACGAGCTGTTCGAGCAATATACCAGCTGGGTGTCAGAGTTTCTCTAAGAGATTTTTTTAAAGATATTGGTATTCTCACGGTGACATCACAATTCATCTTCGCCAACATCTTATATGTTAGGCAAAATATACACTTATACACTAAAAACAGTGTTATTCACAATATTAACATCAGAAATAAGGATAAATTACGTGATCCATTTCACCGGCTTCATAAGGTTCATAACTCATTTGTTGGACTTGGTATAACTTTTTATAACAAGCTACCCTCTTCTTTGCTAGATTTGCCTTTTAATGCATTTAAAGTTAAAGTTAAATCCAATCTTTGTTCAAAGGCATACTATTTTATCAATGACTACTTAAACGATAATAATAGTTAGTCGCAAGACAATGTTCATGTTCTTTCTCCAGAATTAGCGTACCTACTGACAGGTTATATGAGTTCATATAATTGTTTATTTTATTGACTGTCAGTCAATTTTTTTATTTATTAGTGACATAATATACTCATGAAAATGTTTTTTATGAGTTGTATTGCAATAAGTGGTTAGCTAGCGACCTCGACAATTGATTATATTATTCTTGCCTGAGCAACCGGCAGCTAGTTCGTCGTGCTCCCTTAGATGTCACTGCTTGCGGTAGCGTCGGAGGTCGGGTTGCCTCCATCCCTCAAATATGGCAAGGGGGGTGATGGCTGATATTTGCGTTATGCTCGTGAACGGGTGCTGCTTGTGGTGACGTGTCGTATTGCTGACCATGGTTTTGTTATTGTTATTAATGATTAACTGTTTTTTATTTTACTTCGATGGTGCTAGTTTATCATTTGTGACTTCGGGTTACAGCTATAACTTTATGTAGGCGGACACGCTCATTATGCCCGGGGGCTTTATATTTAAGTACGTTCTGTTTACGTTATTTCTGCTTGAGTATAGTTTTTTGACGATTTTTATGTTTTTTTTTGGAAAAGTGGCGCGAAAAGTAGCTAACATAAGGCAAATAATTTAATTTAATGTTGTGTTGCGTAATGCAAATTCTTTTACATTGTATTGTATAGATTCATGTTTTATATCTGAACAGACAGCTGTGCTGCTGGGGAGTTTGTTGCGCCACTTCTTCTTCCCAGCTAAAGCACTAGGAAATGGTGAAGGGTGGGCGTTTTTGGGGGACTGTCTTATCTAATTTTGACGTTCGAAAAGTGCTGATTCTCAGCTTAGTTTGAATAAATGACTTTTGATTGATTTTGATTTTGATTTCACGTTTTTTTCCTTCACCGTTTCGAAGCAGTGGTGATGAAAAAAATGACACAAAGTAAAGTGCTTGCATGGGTTCGAACCCACGACCTACAACTCGTAAGTCGGGGCCGTTACACTGCTCCCAATAATTAACTAACATTTATGAAAGCTTTTACAGTACCCCAGTACGTCAAGACATAGACCAAAGCTTGTACAGTACCCCAGTACGTCAAGACATAGACCAAAGCTTGTACAGTACCCCAGTACGTCAAGACATAGACCAAAGCTTGTTCAGTACCCCAGTACGTCAAGACATAGACCAAAGTAAATCAGACAATGATGTAGAAATAAAACCAGTAGATGAACTAGAAATTATAATGGGAATTAAAAGGTTAAAAGCAGAGAAGAGTCCAGGACCTGACAGAATAACAAACTTGGCCATAAAAATAGCTGGTGCTTTCCTAGTAAATACTCTGACACAAGTCTTGTGACACATCTATTTCATTTGGTATTAAGATCCTCTACAACACCTACACAGTGGCCTAAGTCTAATATTATCTTGTTGTTTAAAAAAGGTGACTCGAAAAACAGGCAATATCAGACAATTAGCCATCTTCCAACACTTCTTCCACACTTTCCGTTCGGCATTTTTTGAGTTTATCGCGTTCAGACAGACAGACAGATGCAGCGGGGGACTTTGTTTTATAATATGTAAAGATCTAAGTAAGGATTCATTAATTTAACAATCTTATGTTAAAATCATTAAAAAATGTATAAATTTTAACTATTATTATTATACTTAATTAAAGACTATTAATATTATATTTTAATTTTAACTAATATCGGGAATTAAAAATAAATGGAAAGGTGTTATGGAAATTATTAGTTAATAATTATAAAGTGATAACAATGAGTAATGTAACAATTCTTTTAACCGACTTCCAAAAAGGAGGAGGTTATAATTATTATGTTCGTTTGTTTTGTTTATGTTCCAATTGTGATGAATTTGAAAGTTCTCTTTTTGTTTGAAAGGGTAAAATTTTATAGGCATACCTATAGCCATTTGGGTATTTTTTATAGTACCTAAGTCGTGCATTTGCTTTCGGAAAGCAACATTTGGTGAAGTGGAACTAGGACGGTGAAGACCACAGATGGCCACCGGAACTACTAAGTACTTATTAAGTATTTCATATGATATGTATATGGTTGCTAAGCAAATTAAGCTCGTGTTCGCATTAAAGTGAAGTGGAGCTGATGGGTCTTACCAGGAGAACTCCTCAACAATTAACGCCCCTGCATCGGGAATAGCAATATTTTGTAAAAGGTGATGAGCAGTTGATATTAGGTTATTGTAACATAGATAAATTACAAACTGATCCACTAAAATATAAAAATGCTTTTTACAAAAAAAATACCGACTTCCATAAAAAAAAATACTACAAAGTGAAAAATAACTTTAATTTCGGAAGTCGGTGGCAAAAAACTAAAATACAGATCCAAAGACACCGACTTCCGAAATTAGAGTTATTTTCCACTTTGTAGTGTTTTTTTTGGAAGTCGGTATTTTTTTTTAGTAATATGTTTTTCTAAATCATTACATTGTATTATCATTAAAAAAGCACATGTAAATTTTTTAAAAGCGTGGGTCGGACTTGGGGATCAAACCTAGAACGGATTTAATTTCCAAGTCAGTCTGTGCTATTTTGCAATTACATCAAAGAACACCCTCGATTAACAACTGTGCAGTGTGCTCATTGTTTGCATGTTTATGTTTACAATAAATTATTTTGGCATTGTAGGTTGAATATCCTATTGTTTCAACTGCTGTAAATATAAATATTTTGATCAAGCCAGTACGTACTGCTAATTCACAACCAAAATTTTGATGTCGACTGAAATAGTTCGTCCCTGTACCGGCTGGTACAATTTTCTCTCGATTACGTTTTTGGATCAATTTGTATGCGCGTACGCACACTTGTTACACAGGAATGACGGCAGCCACCTACGTGCTGCCTAAAACATACGCAAACATTTCCAAATTCAATTCTACCTGCAACTCATAGAATTCAATATTGTGTAACGCTAAATCGGAAGAAGAATTTAGCTGCGTTCGTTTTGGAATGGTCGAAAGCATAATCGCGTAAGGGCAAAGTTAGCAGCTGGCACGTCCGGCTGCCCAGTGAAACCTGCACGCTGGCTACATACTAATTTGATATGTTTTAAGTTATAAGTATGGGTGGAACAGTCCGATGAGAATCGGTTTCAGAGTGTTTGTCGCGCCGGCCGGCCGACCGTATCGACATGAGACTTACAATCGTAAGTACCGAAGCTTTGGAATAAAAGTGAAATGTTGTGCCAGTGACAGTGATCGTGAATAAATCGTGATTAATCTAAGTGTAGATCTTAATTAAAATGGTGCGTGGTGTATTTCAGATCGCGTTGGTGTTGTGCGCGTGCGCGTGCTTGTCGGTGGCAGATGTAGCTCATTTGAAAGCTGCCAAGGCGAAGCTGATTGGACGGCTTGTGAAGGGAAAGCACCACAAACGAGGAGTGCTATCGGCAGTGCCGCCCTACAAGCTGGGTTACGACATCCCAGTCGTAACGCACTCCGTCGTGAAACCTGTCGTAGTTTCATACCCTCCTGCAGCAGCGGTTACCAACGTGAAGGTCCCTCTCGCTCATCCTCTGAGTACTCGTTACCCTGTTCCAGTTGGACATAAAGTCCCTGTACCTCATCCTCATTACGGTCTGAAGTTTCCTCATCACACAAAAACAGTGTTATTGCCCAAACCCGACCATCATTTCCATCACCATCATCATCATGTCCCTCCTAAGCCAGTGATACCTGTAGTGCCAGCGGCTCTGCCCGCTACTGCCGTGATACCTCTAAGAGAGCCTACGGTGACTGTGGCCCAACCCGTACCAGCACCTTCTCCACCGGTGCTCCTCCAACCAGCCCCCATACCCGCACCTGCATCTATCTTCCCCACCGCTGGCCTTGCACATACTCACCTCTTTCCTCAAGAAAATACCCACCTACGGCCAGTAGTACATGCTGCTCCAGCACCCACTCATCATCCTTATTCTCCACTTCTGCAATATGCCAACCAATTTCAGTATGTTTTGCGGCCCGGTAATGCAGTCCAGAGTTCTTTCTTCGCTAATTACCCAAGATATCCATTGCTGAATTACCAAAGTCCAATTTTCCCGTTGCCTCAAGCTCCCCCAGCTATCAGTCAAGTGTTATTCGAGCGCCCTCAAGCGCCTCACTTCCACCCGGGTCCACAGGCAGGTCAAGAGGGCGTGGTGTATGAGCAGCCAGGTGCTCACGTAGAGCCAACGTTCCTGCACGCTCATGGAGCAATTCCGCAACATACCGTACACCTCCAGCCTACACAGCCAAGTCTTCATTTGCAGCCAGTGCAACCAGGCGTCCATTTGTCACCTGAGCTACACCTACATCCAGGTCAGCGTGAGGTCCACCTGCACTCCGCTCAGCCGGAGGTTCATTTGCAACCAGGTCAACCAGAGTATCATCTGCATCCAGGTCAACCAGAGTATCATCTACAACCAGAGTTTCATCTGCAACCAGATCAACCAGAATACCATTTGCAACCGGGTCAGCAAGAGGTACATCTTCACCAAGGTCAACAAGAAGTCCATCTTAACCCGGAACAGCAGGAGGTTCACCTCCACCAGGGTCAGCCTGAAGTACACCTGCATAGTGCTCAGCCAGGTGTCCTGCCTACTCAAGCAACTGTACACCTGCAGCCTACTCAGCCGACGCTTGACCAAGACGGTTGGCATCCTGTACAAATGCAACCCCATGACCTAGGGGCAGCTCAACCGGGGGTTTACTTTGGCCAAGATGGTCAAATTGCACAGGGTGGCCATTTCGGTCAAGACGGTCGATTTTCTCAGGGCGCCCACTTCGGTCAAGATGGTCTATTTGCTCAGGGCGCCCATTTCAGTCAAGACGGTCAATTGGCTCATGGTGCTCACTTTGGACAAGATGGGCAATTTGGACAGAACGGCCACTACCAGTTCACCCAAGAGCAAGGCACGCAAGTTTATGAGCATCACACCGGGGAGCAGCAGTACCACGACTTACAAAACCAGCTGCAGCATCACATACAACAGCAACTCGAGCAGGCGCAGTACGATCAACAAGTAAACCATCATCAACAACATCAGCAACCGGACCAGGAGTATGGAGTCCCGCAATTTGCGCAAGAAGGTTTTAGTCACAATGGTGGCCAAGATTTCAGTCAACCTGGGCAAAATTTTGGTCAGCAAGGTCATGATATAAGTCAACAAGGACAGAATGTTGGCCAGCAAGCTCATGATTTTAGTCAAGAAGAACAGAATTTTGGCCAGGATTTTGGCCAGACTGGTCAGAATTTTGGCTCAGACTTTACCCAGCAGCAACCAGCTGCTGAATACGGTGTTCCCCAAGGCGCTGAGGGTCGAAGCAGTGCGGAGGGCGAGGAGGAGCCTCAGTACCACAACCACATCCCACTGATGCTGCAGCCGCCTCTGGAGAGGCCGCTCGAACATTTCCGGTAGTTCGGTCTACCGCGTGAAGACAATGTTCTGCATTTATCAGTTACCTCGACGAGTGAATGGACGGTGTGAGTGCTCTACTGACTGTAAGGTTTCACTGTAACACGAAATAAGATTATCTTGTAAAATTAAAAGTAGATACCTATACCTTTAACCTAATAGGTTCACGTGTTAAGTCTATCGCTTTTCACTAAAAACAAATAAAAAACTTAGTGAATATCTAACTGAAATCTAGAAAAAGATATGTTACAAGTGTTACACTTACAAGTCAGTAGTTAAGATGGGATCTGTCGTGAGACCGAGCTGCGATTTGTCGTTAGATTGCACTGCTGGAGTCTCTGCCGCTGTGTATATTATGTACTTGGATAAAGTTAATGTTCATGTATTGCCTAATTACGTTAAATAGCTAGTTTAAGTTATTAACATAGTTGTAAGAAAGATTTATTTATTTTTTTATAAATAAAATATTTTGGAACGTTGAATTGAATTCTTGTTTGATTTGAAAAGGGCGTCGCGTCGATATGACAGGGTAACTGACCACGAGCTGACCACTGACCTTATCAAGCAGACACTTCATCACTGCTACAGTCCAAATAGCGCAACTGTCATCAATCAACATATGGCAGCCGCTTCACATATTTTATTCATTTTCAAACAAATCCTGGGCTTACTATTAATATCAACGATCATATAAGTAAAAGTAATTCGCTATGGATTCGTAAAATCCAACGCGGTACATAAATCGTGGCTGCTACGTACAACTGCGGGAGAATGAGCTAACTATTTGGCAATAGACAGCGGACATGTGGTTGTTAGCTATCAATGTGGGCCACACGTGTGTCAGGTACTGTAATGTAGGCTATAAGCACTAGAATACCAGGTCGTCTACATACGCCCGCCACGCGTCCTGCGCCCGCGCCGACGCCGCTCACACGCTTGCCGATTGTAACACCTGCGTAACTACGTCGTATAGCCTACACTTAAACGCACAAAATACTTTAAATGTGTTCCAATTACAAACATTAATTTGAATAGGTCCTGTATGCTATTTAAATAATGAATTGATTATTTGTCACAAGTAGCTTAAGATAATGTATAATATATTACCGAGAGGTAGGTAGGTAGTTAGATTAGCCTTGTCGGTATAGTCAGCTATTAGGTTAGGCACTTATTGAAGACAGGTTAATAATGGATTTGTACTTTAATATGGCACCAATTATTTATAGTATTTATATTATCATTTGTCTCAAGACCGTACAACCGCACAACAGACTGAAAATATGGATATTCAAAAAAAGAATAGGTACAGTTGGTGACCAGCATTACCTAACTCCTCTTACAAAAAAGAATAATAGAATAGGGGTCAGGTAATTCTGGTCACTGATTGTACTATAAGAAACCTGCTCACAGTAAGCACAATCCCTAATTAAAATAATTTATTAAAGTCGTGAGCACACCATTAACACGACCGAAACAACTGAAACATGGACCCCCCCCCCCCCCGCGCTACTCCCTAAGGAGTAACGCGGTAATGGCGTCAGGTGAACGGAGCTGACCGGCGCGTAATATCCTGCCAGGCTACATTAGAAAGGATCGACACACGGCGAGATATCAACCATGTGTATTAAACACAAGGCTGAAACAACGCAATTAAGTCATTTGGGCGTATTACTCGTACAACTATTACTAGTGTCAAGAGGAAAGAGTTGACAGTTTATTTGATTGATACTAGGGTTTCCAAACAGCTTGCATAAATTATGCAATTAAATAGTCTGGGATTCCTCGATGCCTTAATATGACTGCCAAGAGCATTATGCTATGCTGCATTGCCGGTTCCAGGCACAGTTCTAAACAGCTACTGCATATGTTCGAACAAAAAAAATGTCTAGATGGAAATGAACTGGATTATTGAGTACCAGACATAATTATTATCTATTGTTTATTGTGCGTGCAGTTCAAATTAAATAAGGCCCTACTCCACGTGTCAATCTATGCTAGTCCCGTTACAAAAAAGTAACTTGTTGCCAAATACAACAAGACATATCCTAACCCTAGTAAGGCATCGCAATATGCACTAACAAATAACTCTGGCTCCATGTCGGCCTGGCTCCGTGACGCCCTATACAGACATTTACGAGGACTAAGTTTGGTAACCGTATCGCAAACACACCATATACGACTGTTTACAACCGAACATTCTATAAAGACTCGTTTTGACTATTACGAAGGAACATAATATGCGATATTTTAATTATAGTACAATACATTTCAGACTTACATGGTAGCGCAGTAAAAGTAAAGTAAGGAGACGAATTGATACACCAGTTGTGTAGTTGAAACTGATTGCTAAAGTGAACAGTAAGGCGCTTCAATCTATAATAGGTACCGGGGCCTTAGGCTTAGGCCCCAGGCTAATAGGTACTCTAGGTAGGCAATAAGTGACACTTCAACCGACAACTTATAAGTTATACCATCCTATTATAGGTATCTAAAATTAGGTAACTCGTATAGAGAAACTTGCAAAAACCGAAGCAATTCTTCCGATTTACAATACACCTAATAAAAAGCCAGATTACGTGTTATTAATGGACAATAGAATAGCAGTTCAGATTCATTCTCTGGTATCAGTATTGAGGTTGGCTAATCAATATTACGCTGCGTGGAACAATGGGCCGGTCGCACGAGTGACTCATTGTGCCCTATTGTGGGACCCGCTGAACCTATGCCTAGGAGTTAGGACCCGGACATAATAAGGAACGTACCACTAGGTATAACATTAACAAAAAAACACATTTAAATCCTACATACATGGGCACTTATGAAACGTCAGAAGCTAGGCGCACGGTCCCAATAGGTTGTTCCCTATGGAGAATGCCGGAAAGAAATTCCACTGTTACTCATTTAAAAATACATAATTGACTTATGCAATGTTAAATCTTTAAAAAAATACTGCTATTTTTATATCATATTTAGTTATGTATGTACAGGCCGTCAGAAGCCCAACAGTCTGACCAAGGGGTATCGTGTTACCCAGTAACTGGGTTATGGAGGTCAGATAGGCAGGCGCTCCATGTAAAATACTGGTATTCAGCTGCATCCGGTTAGACTGGAAGCCGACCCCAACATAGTTGGGAAAAGGCTGGGCAGATGATGATGATGATGAGTTATTTATGTACATTAAGTATTTGCCACATGAAGTAGTAACAACAATAAGATGACATGAAGGTCCTGTAGCAGTTATGTTACTGGACTGTAATAAATGTACATACTCACACTTCCATTATAACCCAGAATAAAATAAAATGGTTGAAAATAGAAGAATCAAAGCGGTTATGAACTTTTAACGTTTTACTATAATTTTAACAAAACTTGACACACGAGAGTGAGGTTTTAATTTCACTAAAGTAATAAGTAAACACGGGTTGTATGTCTAAGCCCTAATTTAGCATTATGTTGAATTGTTGACGGTTGAAAGGCCAGACGAAGTAAACTTTTTGCTAATATGATTTAATCCTTTAATGGGAGAATGCATTCAAAGCTTGTAAACCTATCAGTTACTCAACCGCGTCGCAGCGGAAGTGTATGTATGGTGAGTGTAAAAACTTTTTATGCAGATCTATTGGCCATTCCAGTTCACTATGGACAAAACTAGAACTAACTCGTGGAAAAACACACGTAAAAGTCCTAAAAAGTTAGAAAAGCGGTAGATACGTTTTAATTAAATGTTTTCGTTTAACATGCATGTTGATACATAAGTGCATATGAGCTAAAGGTACAGCAGGTTTGCTTTGAGGCAAATCATAACATTTCTTTAAAAGAAGCTTTAAGAATAATATTAAATTAATAATAATAATTTAATAATATTAATTTAAAAAAATCCGTGTAAAGTAACACATTGATTAGGCGGGGGACCTAGTCCTTTCATAGTTCTAGGTAATGCTGCACTGCCGACCATTGAACGAACTAAGGTCGACAGCGAAAGGTCACTTCCCACTTCCAAAACGAAGGCCACGGTGCGGCTCGTCCCATGCGACACATTTGGCTAGCATATGCCGCATCGTGTCCTCCAGACAATGGACGCAGTGATGGCACCGAGCATCCAGCTCACTGTTTATGCGAAACAAGTACTTGCCGAAGCAACCGTGCCCCGAGAGCACTTGTGTCACCCGAAACGTCAGGCAGCCGTGGTTCCTTTTGAGCTAATCGTCGAGCACTGGCCGGATCGCCTGGATTGTATCCAAAACGGTAGCGTGTTATTGGGTACGGTGTAAAAGCCTCTCCCGCCGTTCCGTTACCATGACCCGACGGAGCTCCGACCGACCCAGCGTGATCTATCACTGCACCGGTCTCTCGCCCTGTGCCTTGGCCTCCTCGCGCCACGTGTTGCGAGTGTCTTTGCCCCCAGGTATAAGGTGGGGGTCCGGCCAATACACAAGCCGCCTCGTAAGAGATCGTGCAATACTCTCTAATGACTCGGATGGCCATCGCTCTCTGCGGTTTGCGGTTTATTGCGATATGGCGGGACTTCAGGTCAGCTGTCCACACTGGGGCTCTATCGATCGCCGATCCCCACGTATAGCCATCTACCTACAGGTGGTGCGGACCCCCAAATTGAGAAGCAGCGTTGACAGTGCACCTGCCGCGCCCATCGGCTTGGGTACCAACCGCTGAAAATAGGGGCCGAAATCCCATCGACTGTCGAGCATCAATCCTATGTAGTTCATGGTTGACTCTACAGTGATTCGAGCCATTCCAACTTCAATATGAGAACCATGCAGCGGCGCCCGTCGGAGGCCATGGAAAGCGATGGCCTCCCACTCATGAGGGCCACTTCTAGGCTTAGGCGTCGTATGTGACCCACGACCTGTAAGAGCACACAGCTGTAGCCAGCAACGCTGCCTGCCTCCCTGTGCGCCAAGCCGTGACCAGCGTGTCGCCCGCATAGCACGTCAGGTTCACCCCCGGTAGGAGCTCGCCTCTCAGCACCCAGTCGTATCCAACGTTCTACAGGAGCGGGCCCAATCCTGCAATAGTCCTACATCAACCGGGGTTCATCATAGTGCGTACGGGGATAATCGTTGGTGCCTCATTTCATTAAAAGCGTATAACGGGTCTCTGTGAGTTAGTTTCAGCCCCTCGTACGCTTTCCAAAGGGTTCCGAGATAATTATGTCAGACACTTTAAATAAATAAAATAAATAAATAATCTTTATTACACACAAGATTCATGATACACAAAAACAGATGTACAAAATAGCAAGGTATATCTACATAAATCTACACAGGTTATGTAACCCCGTCTCCTAAACTAGGTAGTCCTGTATCTTAGGAGACGGTGTTAGGCCATACAGGGCGATCAGTCATGCAGGTATAGCAGCAGTCAGGGTGTTTTGCGTAATACATTTAATACATCTAGTAATACATTTGAGTGCCGGTGTGTAAATGTGTTTGAGCGTAGTGTGTGTGTGAGTGAGTGATCATAAGTATGTGTAAGTGTGTGAGTGGTGAGTACGGGAGTGACCTCCCCCGTGGGGTACCTCTACGGGTGCGTGTGAGAGACAGTGTGCAGATGCAAGGATAAAGATTGGTAGATGAGTGGGTGATCGTGTGTGGAGTGTGAGTCGGGTAGAGTAATGATTGTTGGGATTATTCTATGAAAGTAAGTAAAGACTCCGTGAATGCATAGTCTTTTTGCAGTAGCCATTCAGTCAGTTTGTTTTTCAGGTTATGGGAGTGGATCTAAACTCCCATAACCTGAAAAACAAACTGGACAGGGAATCCATATTTTTAGTAACATTTAAATATTAAAATAACTCAAAATTATTATCTAGTGTTACTAGTAGTGCCAATCCTGCGCACAAACTGCTTTACTATTCGAGAGCTGAAGCTCTCCGGTACAGTTCTCAGGATGCTGTTGTGACTGTCTCTCTCTCTCTCCTCGGTACCTAGTGAAGCTGTTTTCTTGCGCACAATCGCGTGAAACCCGTCGGTACGAGCTTGCGTAAACACTTCCGACGCACTGCAGTAGCGAAGAAGTTCCAAGAACATCCTGAAACCATTGCTGTACTGGACGCTCAGGACATTCAGCGATTTTTTGGTGTAATTGACCCATAGCTTACTCTATTTAATGACTGAAAGCTAAACTATAATATGAGTGTGTTAAGTCTCCATCTGCTGTCATACGTTGAAAATCAAATGCGAGATACAGTACATCCAAAATTATCGAGAAATATTTAGTCTGCTTGCTTATTATCACACCAACATTCAAATTCAAATTCTTTATTGCATACATGTGTACATTTAGTTGTTACAATATAAGAAAATTAAGTTCCAACATGAAACCAGAGGGCTAATTGCGTAACACATTATCAGTAGGAATAGGTTTTAAGCTTTCTGTAAAATAAAATAAATAAATAAATAAGATAAGATCATTTATTTGTCCAAAACATGAGTATACACACACATGGCATGCAAGATGTTACAATAAAATTATATTACAGTCATGTTTTGCCTTAACAGCGTACAAATATAGATTGGTTAGGTTAGAGAGTGCATCGTTAATATGTTCAAAATTTACTAGCGGACGTTTGATTTTAATAATGAGGGAAGTGGCATCTGCGAATAATACAATCTTGTGAAACAAGAATGGACCTAGAGTTAAACCCTGCGGAACGCCCATAGTGACTGCAGATCCTGCCGATCCCTTGCCATTGACATCAACCCTCTAAATTTAGTTGTTTAGATAAGACGTCAGAAGGTCGAGAGCACTGTCCCGCATACCATAGTGGTGCAGTTTTCTGATGAGTGTATCATAATGAACGCAATCGAAGGCCTTAGACAAGTCGCAGAAAATGCCAAGAGCATCCTGTGATTCTTCCCAAGCCTAGAATATACTCTTCAGTAATCCCACGCCCGCGTCTGTAGTTGAACGACCCTTTGTAAAACCAAACTGTTTTAAATGAAGTAAATTATGTGGGTACAATACATAAATACGAAAAACTTTATTCCGACAGTCACAAAAGTACGAATTACAAAATACCGATTTTCATAATTCCGAATGGTTCAAAATTCCTAATTTAGCAACTCCGATTTATCATTCATCCTATTTTTATAATTCCAACATTTAGATTTAGATCAATAGATCGAATGACAAAATGTCCGACATAATGATAATTCAAAACATCAAAAAATACGAACTTCACGCTTTAATGGTCACAGTTTTAACCTAACCTAACCCAAATGATTCACCAACAATAGAGGGGATCTAGCGGTCGGCGGCCGCTACCGTGGCACGCTCGCTTCGCTCGCTCGCCTTCACGATTTTATGCTCACTGTTCTAACCTAACCTAACCCAAATGATTCACCAACAATAGGGGTGATCTGATGCTCAGCAGCCGCTGCGCCTGCACGCTCGCTCCGCTCGCTCACCTTCGCGCTTTAATGGTCACAGTTCTAACCTAACCTAACCCGAAGGATTCAATAACAGTAGATGGTACCCAACGCAGGTACATGCGTCGGGTACCATCCGTTTTCTTCTCATTATATTATAATGAGAACAAAACAAAAATAAAATATTAGTAACAAAATAGACGTTTTTAAATTACGTTAAACGTAGATTTTGAATTTATATGCGTAACTGAATATTATACTAATTGAACCAGAATAAGAATCCTAATTTTAGCAGTTTATTCGAAGTATTGAAAATCGGATTGTCGTTTTTCGGACCGATAACCCATCGAGCATTTGATTCTTCGAACGTATGAAAATCGGAAAACAAACAAATCGCACTTACGACTTTCGGTAAAATAAATTTCGTGATTTTGAATAATAGACATATAATTTTCTAGGTATTATGAAATTCGGACTTTTGAAAATCGGAACATCAAAATTCGGAATAAAATATTTCGGAATATTTGGGTTGGCCTCGGCATGAATTTGGACAAGACGAAAGTCATGTACAATTCACACGTCTTGCCGAGTCCAAACTTCGTCACGTCTTCTCGTCGTGAATCCCGCAGTGTTTGAAGACTAGGGTCTTCAACCAATGCGTCCTGTCCGTTATGCCATACGGTGCCATAACGTGGACACTGAGAGTCGGGCTGTTCCACAAATTCAAGCAAATTCAACTCAGCGTGCTATGGAACAGGCTATGCTCGGAGTTTCTTTGAAGGATAAGATCAGGAATGAAGTTATCCGGAAGAGAACCGGAGTTACCGACATAGCCTGCAGAGTAAGCAAGCTGTTGTGGCAGTGGGCTGGCCATGTTTGTCGAAGGACCGATAGCCGGTGGAATAGACGAGTCCTGAGTGGAGACCGCGTATCGGCAAGCGTAGTGTGGGGCGCCCCCCAGCTAGATGGACCGACGACCTTATAAAGGTGACTGAGACAGACTGGATGCGGAAGGCGGAGGACAGCGTGTTGTGGCGCAGCCTGGGAGAGGCCTATGTCCAGCAGTACACTGCTATAGGCTGAGTTGATTGAAGCAGAAGTGGAGTACGACGCGATGACAGAGTTTTGGTTGTTAAAATGGGAATATTACTCGTAGTGTATAAATTTTCAAACTCAGTTGCCACCTCCACGTCTGCCTTAATATATACATCATTGATTTTTAGATAGCAGTCATGATTCCGTACTGTCGTACTTTCCCGTTTCTGAATTAATAATATTCCAAGTTGTACGTGTTTTTAAAATAAAAATAAATAAATAATTTTATTTCCAGAAGATTTTATTTCTAATGTGTATGGCTTTTGCTTTGAGGAACAGGCTCTTTTAAAACCTTTAGAATAATTTTTAACAATTTCTTTATAAGTTTCATCATGGTTATATGTTTTTTCATGATACAATTCATATAACCTCCGCCTACTTTTGAAAATACCTGGTGTTGCCCAATCACTAAATATAAAGCGGTCACAAACAGGCAATGTTTTTGAGGTGAATACGTTCTTAAATTCACAATTAAAAAGGTTAAATTATATATTGACGTATAAGCTTGATCTAGGTCGGTGTGATAAGGCAAACGCAGTGGCTTTTCCATTAAATTATTTTTAAATTTAATAAAGAAAAATTAATAACCTCCTACCAGACAAGAGATACCTATTTATAGTATGATGAATGACATTGTAGGCACAATACACACGGGCCTGCGGACGGTGAGCGATGGGTAGCTCGCCGTCCGATAAGGACCAGGGGGTCTACAGACTCCCTAAGCACGAAGTCCGTTATGTCGGCCTTCGTTACGGGCGTTTCCTACTCCTTATCACCTTCGGACGGATGATTCGTTCTAGACCCGAACGAAGAATGAATGACAACACGATTTGACAGTTGTCCCTACTCCCGATGCGTTTTTGCCCGTCCGAAAAGTTCAACTTGTCACTTGTTTTGACGGCTCGTTATGTCAGTTGATACGACATCAAAAAAACAAAATAGGCAAAGGTATCAACAGGATAATGCCGGTTTCGGAACAAAAATGGCAAAAATAATTCAATTCTATATTTAGACATAATAACAAGTATATTGTTAAAAAAATGCGGTCGTTTCTAACGAGAAAAATATTAATTTTTGATTATTTAAACCTGAAAACCACAAAATAAGTAGACCGGTAATCGACCGGTAAAATTGCGCAACTCTATAGTCATGCGTCATTCGTTCACTAAGATTGTCTATGATTCCGTTGGAAACTGATGAATCCGAAATCATTAGGGAGTAGGGTTCACTGCGACGTATCGGACTACTGTCGGACGGGCCCGTTGCTTCGTTAACGGACTTAGGGAGTAGACCCCCAGGCCCGGGTCGACGGCGCGTTGTGTTCCACGCGCGCCTCAAAGAGATGTCAGCACTAACTGACGGGATCCGTTAGGGCCAATGCCTGCCAGGGTTGCGAGTTTGTCTGAAAGGGATATCGTGGCCCTGGCACACAGGCAAACGAAGGAACACGGGTGGGTTTTAGTCAGTAAAAGTCTGACACGCCCTCCCGCTCTGCCCAGAGCGGGAGAAGTTATTTCTTTGCGTCTTTTTCACTATCTCTTTTTAACTTTTAAGTCAAGTGCCTAGCAAAACTCAAACGAATACAAAACAACTGACCAAGTGCCGATCAACTCAGCCGACCACGCACATTGAAGGGTTACTTAGTTGAAAAACATACATTCCAACTGCAAATGTCAATTTTTACGCGCAATGAAAAAAAAAAAATAACATGGTAAATCTCCCAAAGATTGTAAACTATAGGCATTTATTTAAACTTTTCACACTCAAAAAAGGAACAAAGGAGAAAAAAGATAAAGAAAATAGTTTTATACTTAATGCCTTAAGTATAGAACTATTTTCAAAACTTTTTTATATTTTCTTATTATTTGTCTCCCAAAAGTGACCCTCATATTCAAAATGTATTTATTTATGTAAAACGTCCATGTTTGGGTCACAGAAATTGACATGTGTACCAAATTGTAACTTAATCGGTATATTATATTCGGAGCAAATTGACTGTGACAGACGGACAGACAGACACGAGTGATCCTATAAGGGTGCCGTTTTTTTTCATTCGGACATAGGGAACCCTAAAATATGGAATTGAATTGAATCGAATACTCTTTATTATGTACGTGTATTTATATTACAGATATGAATGATGTGAAGTATTGTCGTTTTCATCATGTCGCACCGTTAATAGGCATAGTAACTTATTTTCCACTATCTTGGTACGGGGTCTACGAGGGGCTACACTTAGCACTCAGTACTTACTGTCGTGGTACGCGGGCGATCAGGAGTTATAAGGTGCGCAGACGCAGGCGCAGGACTAGTGCTTGTCCAACCAACACATTGATAACATGAAGGCTGCTGTAAGTTACTGTTATTTTTCTTTTATTTACTAAATTATAACTAAGTACGTATTTGCTTTGGAGACTCAAACAATCAGTAACGAAGTAAATCAAGTATTAAGGCTTACATTGATCCAGCAATCGTGACGTTTCATCGGCATTCGCTTCGGCCAATTAGCGGGAGCACTTTCAAACCCAGTGCTGGATACTGGATGCTGGATTGAACTAATAACTGTTTAAAGTACATTGATTAAATCTCAAATATCGATTCATAAATCAGCCTAAGTTAAACGGCTTTTTTGGGGCCAATTCTGTAATTGTCAAGTGTCAACTGTCATCGCACTACTGAGAAAATTACTCATTTCTGTTTTCAGAGCTAATCCTCATGTGTGTGTAATAACGCCCCTTTTTATTATCACATGCTAACTTAACTCGTGTTGTAATCTGCAACCAGAAATGACTAAAAACCTATCTGGCTCAGATTAATTTATTTCAAGCCTTGCTTAAGTTTCACACCTAACTTAATGACATACTAATAATTCACCTATAATTGATTAGTTCACTCTTTGCCTATCTTCATCGAAGTACCTAACCTCCTATAGATATTAAATTACGTCACAGCTTTTCATAATTATGGAGGATGAACTAAGCTTTTTTCCATTAGAACTAATTCATGGAAAACCATTCTAAACACCAAAATCAGTTTATCTAAAAATGTATTCATGAAGTAGGTACTTAACTCTAAAGATTATTAAAGTACTGGCTGAAACTTCAATGAAGTCAGTTATCTAACCTATAATTTGCTGGTAACTGCTCGAGTTGACCAACTAAGTGATTGACGCGTAGTTGAACCGAACCCGGGACACGAAGCGCGACACGATCACTATCAATCGTCACGGAGAGTCACGCTCACTCACGATGATGCTAATGTCTGACCGATGGCAACACGATTGGGTGCCAATACTGGCAACATTGTCGGTTCACACGATTGTCTCTATTGGGAAATGTCAACGATAAACGCTGGAATCCATATCACTAGACACCAATAAACCTATCATCTATTAGAGGTTTTAACACGAACTACACGGGAATAGCGGATATCGGGGAAAAAGTTCTGTAAGGTTGGTAGCTGGGGTGACTGCCCAGGACCCTGGGCAGTCACCCCAGCTACCAACCATCAGTCATCAGCATCAGTCATCAGCATCTTTTCAAAAAAATAAGTGATAGACATAATTTCAATACTAGAAATAAAGATAAAATAGATCAGCCATGTTTCAGATTATCTAAAGTACATACATCTTTTATGGGGTACTGTGTTAAATGTTACAACAAAATACCTTGTGATATATTGCAATTAAATGAAAGAAAATTTAAAACTCATATAAAAAGTACACTTTGTAAACAAGCTTATTACAAATTAGAGGATTATATCCAGGATAAGAACGCTTGGAAACATGCTGGTCCAGCTCCATAGGACAATCTAGAGTCTAGACAAAATCTAACTGATTGCTATTTTAGTTGTATATTTTATTATTTTTATGACATTTATTTTACACTCTGTGATTACCTTAACTCACACACTGATTATTTTAGGAAAACTTTTTTTTTTTTTTTTTACAATGTTTGTAAATATGTGAGCACCATGTATCTATCACATAATTAATTTATCTCATTGCTTCATTATTAATTCTTTTTACCTATTGTGGTATAGTAATTTTATTCTAGGTGCATCGTCTTCACATATAATTATATAATTGATGTACCAATACCAAATATTGTAAAACATTTTAAAAGAGTAACGGTGGAGTTTCTTGCCCATTTTTCTCCATACGAAGCTACCTTTTGGAAGGGGCGACTAGAATCAGTCATGGATAATACCAACGGATCTAAAAATCTATGCAATATATCTATCTATATAATCTATGCGATAATATTGCGTAGATTTTATTTATTGGATACTGAAACTTGCGTTGCGTGTAGAATAGTAGAGTCTACATACCATGTTAACGATGGTCCGACGACGATGAGAATGAGAGATGACAATATTGTCCAGCCTTTAAAATGTCTTTCATGTTTTAGCTGTGCGTCGTCCTGCTGGTAGTGGCTCTGGTATCGGGCGCAGAAGAGAAGAAGAACGAGAAGAGAGGCTTGCTAGGCCTCGGCTACGGGCTCGGCGGCGGCTTGGGCCACGGCGGCTACTACGGCGGCCACGGGCTCGGTGGCTACTACGGCGGCCACGGGCTCGGTGGCTACTACGGCGGCCACGGGCTCGGCCTGTACTCGCACAGCGCGCCTGTCATCAGCCACAGCGCGCCCATCATCAGCCACGGCTACGGGTTCGGTGGCTACGGCGGGTTAGGCCATGGTTACGGACTTGGGCTCGGCCATGGGGTGGTGGCCTCCGCCCCCATTGTGTCACATGGGTACTCCGCGCCCGTGCTCGGCGGACACTACAGCGCCCCGCTTTTGGGGCTCGGCCATGGCTGGCATTGAGCCTACATAATATAAGTTCGGTCTGTGAATGTGTTTAGTGTAATGCCAAATTACTAAATTTTCGTTAGTGATTGATTTGATGCAAATATTTTATCATTAAATATTTTTTTGTGTGATTTGGTCGTTTCTTTCAGTAGGGGTGTGAACCTTCGATGGGTTACATGTAACATGCATAACAGGTCGGATTAATCGGTTCACACGATTTATCTAAAAATCTTAAAAGCAGATCATGCGTACATGAAAATGTCGATATTAAATTAAGTAGGAAAACTTAGTGACCGAAACGCGATCTCTACAGTACCTATGTTTTGCATACCGCTTAACAGAAACAATATGTCTATAAACTAACGATGAAAATAATATACCTTTAATCCCAATAAGCCCAATAACCATCCATATCAAGTGACATTACGAAACGCACACACTAGAAAGCTACAACACTACTGAGAAACGTTTTTTACTAGAAACCTTTACTACGAATCTATGAAGTGACGCTAACATTTCGATATACGCCTAGCCTGACGACTCATTCGTTAATTAACCGCGATGTCCCCAATCCCATATTTCCATGAAATTACACACTTCCCTCATTAGACAAGTTATTAATGTATTGCCGCTAGATAGGGTGTCGCAAGCGGAAGCTGCGCCGGCGCCGCCCGGAAGTTGCGAAATGTGTGGTTGTGTCAACATTGGCTGAATCTAGTAGGAATAATGATTTTGTGAATTGATTGCAAACTGTGAATGGATTAAGTGCACCAGGGTAATTTACTGTACACGTGCGGATGTTACTCAGTGGTGTTATTAATGGTATCAAGTCCATGCACGCACAGGTTCTTTCTGTTCATTTACATGTAGATCCTCAAATATCTATAGGTATTAAAAAATCTTTTTAGAAAAAAACAACCGACTACTAAAAAAAAACACTACAAAGTAAAAACTAACTTTAATTTCGGAAGCCGGTGTCTTTGGATCTGTATTTTAGTTTTTTGCCACTGAATTTCGAAATTAAAGTTATTTTTCACTTTGTAGTGTTTTTTTTTGGAAGTCGGTTGTTTTTTTGTCTAAAATGTGGTTTTTATTTTTCACTTCTTATTGGGTCAGTTTATAATTTATCCAAGTTATAACAACCTAATGTCAACTGCACATCATCTTTTTACAAACTATTGCTTTCCGGTTGCAGGCACGTTAATTGTTGAGGAGTTCTCCTGGTAAGAACTAGGAGAACTGCCATTCACCATATGCATGCATTGTGATGAGCATAAATTGCTTAGCAACAATATTAAAGTCCCTATTCGAATCGCAACCCGTTAAATACTTATTATTAAGTAGTTCCGGTGGCCATCATTCTGTGGTGCTTTCTAAGAGCAACTGCACGATTATTATAAAAAATACCCAAACCGCTATAGGTGTGCCTATAAAATTTTAGGATTTCCCTCGATTTCCTCATCAGATTCTGACTTGGTGACAATGGGACCACCTCGATACCAACATTAAAAAAAAATCATAGTTGGTCCACAATATTGACGGAGAAATCGGTGAACATACATTAAAAATAATGTAGTGCAAAGGCGGACCTACTTTCTAATTTTATACATTCTTAAAAAAAAACGCCTTGCCTACCACAATTTTTACCGACTTCCAAAAAGGAGGAGGTTATTAGGAATCAATATACCTAATACTGTTCCTTTCTATCACCCCGTTTCCATTAGAAATTCAAAAGTCTCGAATTAGTCTGATAATGCCTACATTTCCTGATTCCCACAGTGCACATAGATCTGGGTTCTCGTGTGACATACATACTTTTCCTGCCAGGGCGCGGTATCCATACCGCACTAACAGGTTATGTCAAACCATTTCATAATTTTTGTCAATAACCTAGTGAACACTAAGCCTTTTAGGTAAAAACGACAAACCGTGATTAATGTACCCTTAAAAATAGCTGTGGAGGGGTCTTTGTGTCCTTAAAGGGTGTTATTATGCCATCCATCAATAAATTATAAAGGCGTAAATAAATAATATATTTAGGTTGAATAATTATTGGTGTACCTACCCAAGTGCTAAGTATTCAATTTCGAACCGCTTTTATTCAAGTAAATAATAATTATTAACACGTTCAATGCTGCACCAAATATTATACCAAGCTTGCCATGGGTGCTGCACGATCTCCATGTTTCTCATGCGCAACTTTACCAAGGTGCGTCCTGAGCATTATTTGCCTACATCACCATGAATATTTCAACGAAATAGGATATGTTCACAGTTATTTTTTTAATCTTTTCAAATATACAGGGTGGCATGGACATCGAACGGTACTTGTACGTAGATGATATCAAAAAAAAAACCGCTAATATTTCATGTAAAAGTGCAATCAATACCTACGCGGTCAAAATGTTTTACCTCAATCAAAAGGAGAAACGGAACCCTTATAGGAACACTCGTGTGTCTGTCTGTCTCTCTGTCACAGCCGATTAGCTCCGAATCTACTAATTTGGTACACATGATGAGTATTTCTGTGACCTAAACACGGATTTTGAATATGAGGGTCACTTTTGGGGTCTAATTAAAAAATACAATTAAATAGTTTTGCGAACTGTACCGTGTTACATATCAAATGGAAGGGTTTGTTGTTAGCCACAATTTTTTTTTATAATTTTAAAATAAATAGTTTTAAAGTTATTTAAGAAAATAGATGAAAATTTACCACCCTTTATCTCCGAAACTACAGAATCTAAAAATTTTAAAAGATCCAGGAAAACTTAAAAGAAGTCTATGGTGTTAAAATAACATGGTAAATATCTCAATATTGTGCATATGAACTTGGAACGTATGGGGGAACATGTTTTTCAACTACAATGTTAGTTTGTTCTTGGGATAAATGTATCCCAACCTCGGAACCCTTCGCTGCACGCGACACGCACTTGGCCGATTTTTTTTTTAAATAACCTACGAAACATTTCAACTCAGGGAAGGGAAGTTTCAGAATCATGTCTTGAATCCATGGTAACAGGTAGCTCGTCGGTGAGCGTTCTTCCTTGTATTGTCGTTTAAACAGCATTCAGTTCTCTTAAATATTTTGAGAAATAAATGGACAAACGTGACGTCCTAATTTCATGAGAAACATTTTACCATCCCGCACTACATTGATATAACATATTTATGGTAATAGTGACGGGAAATATTTTAAATCATCGATATTTAAAAAACAACTAGATAAAATAACCTTTTGGTAACAGTAGGAACCCTTTGTTTAAACGTAAAATAGTAATAATACATATTATGAAGATTTCGTGAGAAGATAGAGCGCGCGGCGCGAACTCCACACTCCACCACTCCGCCGCTGCACCATTAATGTCACTTATATTTCAGTGTACAAACAAAGCAAGACCGCATTCAAACCTTTCTCAACTATAAATAATAAACACCAAACAATTAAATACATTTACAAAAACAGTGCGACACCATGCCACAATTTTTATCGTTTCTCCTATAAAGGGTTATGTCACGTGACGTCACTTGTCAGTACCTCGCGACAGGCGGCATGCGGCACGCAGGTCGGATTGTTCGGAATGGGCACACAAAGCTCAGTGGTACAAAAACTCGGTCCTTTTCGAAGCTGGTTGCGACATACTACGTCATATACCATGTGTCACACACTGCCCTATCTGGTTTAGAATTCTGAAATACCAATTTATAGAAATGTTTGTAACATTATTTGGATCTAAGTTAAAATCCAACTAAAACAATAACAGTACTTTATAAGATATTTGTTATCTTAGTAGGCATATTTATTAAGAATTAAAATGAACCGTACAAAAATAACAACTTATAGGTACTATAAAATATATAAAACTTTCATTACACTCAATGTTATAAAAAACAGCTGATCTGTGGGGAAATTCCTTAGAGGTTGCAAAATGCATAATCAACACTGTAGAGTCTGAATTGGCAATTATTTTTAATAAATATATCGATTGTGTTGTAATTTCTGACATAATGAAGAGTAGTAAAATTATACCTTGTTTAAATCGGGCAGCCCATGAACTTTAGACCAATTTCTGTGCTTCCCACCTTTATTAAAACATTTGAAAAATTGATGCTAAATCAATTGCAAATACATTATAATAAACATAAATTATTAAACAGTAATGTAACAATTCGGTTTCATAAGGGATCGCCCGACTACCGATGCTGTTGTTGAGCTTCATGCACATATATTTGAGACCTGGGAGAAGTTACATGATGCCCTATGTATTTTTTGTGACTTATCCAAGGCTTTCGATTGTATTTCTCATGACACATTAATCAGAAAATTGCATGACTATGGTGTTAGAAACACTGCCTTGGATGTTCTTATTTCTTATTTGGATAGTAGGATCCAAAGAGTGGACGTCAACGGCCAGCGAGCGGTTATATTGTCACCATGGGAGTTCCATAGGGTTCAATACTTGGCCCTTTTTAACCGACTTTACAAAAAGGAGGAGGTTCTCAAGTCGTCTGTATTTTGTTTAATGTTTGTTACCTCAGAACTCCGTCGTTTATGAACCGATTTGGAAAATTATTTTTTTATTTGAAAGGATATACTTCCAGATTGGTCCAATTTTTATCAAAATCCAGTTCTGATGTTGGGATCCATGAGTAACTGAAGGAACTCCTAAAATATTATAGGCATACCTACATATAGCGATTTTTATATTTTCATCAACAAGTCAATCATTTGCATTCAGAAAGTATAATTTGGTGAAGTGGAACTGATGAAGAAGGCCACAGATGGCCACCGAAACTTCTCAATGATAAGTATTTCACGGGTGGCGAAAAGATATCTGCATTAAGATAGTTAAAAGCAAATTTAATTAAATAGTTCTGATCAAAATGGTACCATCAAACTGATCTGATGATGAAGCCGGAAGGTAGGCACTGGAACTCCGTAATAAAACAATGTATCCTACCCGTGTTTGGTCTTATTGGAATTGTCATGAGATGCACTCTGGCTATAAATGATTTTTAACCGACTTCAAAAAAGGAGGAGGTTCTCAATATAATATCTAGCCTTATATAAAAGGAAACCGTGACTGATTGGTCTGTCAACACATAGCTCAAACCACTGAACAGATTGGGCTGAAATTTGGCACACAGACCGTTCTATGACGTAGGCATCCGCTAAGAAGGGGTTTTTGGAAATTTGACTTTTAAGGGGGGGAAGGGGGATTTTGTAGGCATGAAAAATCTTATTCCTAGAGTTAATAAACCTGAAACTTGGCACGAATATTTACCTAAGTAAATTATAAAGTTTGTAATTTTTTGTTTATCTTAACTTCAATGGATGGGATGTCAAAGCTTGTATAGAACTTCCTGTCACTGTTGTTTTCATAGCTAATAGTGGTATACGAATTGATGTGGGGTAGGTACCACAGCTAAAAAGTGAAAAATAAAAAACTTTTTTACAAAAAAAAAACTGACTTCCAAAAAAAACACTAAAAAATTAAAAATAACTTTTTTAATATTATATTTAATTTAATTTCGGAAGTCGGTGGCCAAAATGAAAATACAGAACCAAAGACACCGACTTCCGAAATTAAATTAAATATAATATTAAAAAAGTTATTTTTCACTTTTTAGTGTTTGTTTTGGAAGTCGGTTTTTTTTTTTGTAAAAAAGGTTTTTAATTTTTCGTATATATTAATAATAATCTACTTTGCCTTATAAAGAACAGTCATGAAATAGTGTCATTTGCAGATGACAGATCACTTTTATTTAAGCTTAAACGACAGCAGACATTTACTGACGCTGTAAATAATGCTCTCTCTAAAATAGTACATTGGTTTAGTGTTAATAATTTACTTTTAAATAAGAAAAAACTAAATGTATTAGATGTCTGACACCTATAACGTTAAGTAGGTAAAAACCAATGTACTAGTAAATGGGGCGGAATTGAATCTTGTGGACACCATTGTGCTGTGTACTTAGGTATTACGCGAAGCTACAGTGGGGCTCATATATAAACAAATTGTCGAAGCGGCTAAGCTCTGCAGCCTACGCGGTCTATAAAATCCTTCATTTGACTGATGTAGAAACAGCTCGATTAGTATATTTTAGTTATTTACATAGTGTAATGTCGTACGGCATTTTGCTGTGAGGAAATCCATCCGACATTCAAGCTATATTTGTGCTGCAGAAACGAGCCATACAAGCAATTTATAACCTAAGTTTAAGGAAATAAACATAATGACAGTCGCATCTCAATATGTATAGAATAATATTAATCTATATTCTAAATACATTATATATATCTATTACATTTATAGTATAAATACTAGAAAAGAAGATTTACTTAATGTGTCCAAAAAAATGGTAATCCATTTAAGTGCCAAAGTATACGTTTTTACAACAAAATCCCAAGCCATGTTATAGAACTGAGCCTCAATAAATTTAAATCATTTATTAAACAGAAACTTTGTCAAAAAGGTTTCTATAAAAAAGATTAATTGGATGACAAAAAGGCTTCTCCAATGTCCAAGCAAAAAACTATTTTATACTATACTCCATTTGATATAAGATTAAAAAAAAAATATGATCCACATAGTCCTCACATTTATGTCACATAAAGCAATAAAAATGTCAATATTAATTCCAAGACACATAAACTCCATTTGAAATAAGATTAGAAATTTAAATAAACCTTATTTACAGTCTGTTCAACCGATTTTGACTTCTATTCCGTCGGCATAAGGATGGCATTAAAAGCAAAAACCTGGTTACAATGCCGACTTCCAACGTTGGTGGCAATGGCAGCTGTAATAAACATTACAGCTGCCATTGCCACCAACGTTGGAAAGGACATTTGGGTAGGCCGCATGTAGTACTCAAACTTTATGCGGCCTACCCAAATGTCCTTTCTTTTTGGTTTTTGGTCGTCGAGTCATTGAGCTCCTAAAGTTCTGAGTTGAGCTACACGATGACTGACAAATGCTTGCCCAGACTGGACAGGGCCACTAAAATCTGTATGGTTTTGCTCCTCAACAGACCATTTCAAACACCAATCTACATGGTCCTCAAATGATCTGACCAAGATTATGTCTGAACTTTAAAAGAGACTGTGAACGGTGTACTGTGTACCTACCTAGTAGTAGTCAGATTCTAAATGCCGACCTCATCTAGTTCTTAAAATATCATTGACGTATGAAAGTATTTTCCTTTATTTCACTAAATACATGTATTATATTTTCAAATATTAGAATATAAAAAAAAAATATAAAAACATTTAAAAATATAAAAAATAATAGCCCACCGGTATCGGGAACAAGGTCCAAGCTACCAGTGGCGAGGGCTCCAGAGAGAGGAACCTCCTAACAATGCGAGCCGTGTCCAGAAGTACCGCTCTCTGAATCAGGCCTTTAATCCAGCTGCCCAACTAGAGCCTCCTTAGGTGTTGGTCGAGGCTCTTGGCAATTAAGCCATTGGCTGATACAACTATCGGCACAATGAGTCCACATCCCACATGTCGACAACCTCGCGAGCCAAGTCAAGATACTTGATTTGTTTATCTTGACGCAAGCGTGTCTTTTAAGTACCGATCAGCTCTTTGTGCTCCGATCGGTACTTAAAAGACACGCTTGCGTCACTCCCTCTGATCGTAAAAAACGTACCAACATTCCCCCAGGCACACAGCATAAAACATCGTTCGCCCGACACCAGTACCACACACTTAGCGCATATATTTACAAAAAAGCTCACAAGGACCTCAACATCCGCGACCTCAACAGATTTCAAGTAAAGTCTAAGGTGACAGAATGGCTACTACAACACGACTATTTACAAACGGAGCTCCTACTTACATACATTGCTTAATAATAATAACTAATTCTCATTGCACCCATAATTTACACTCACTCACACTCCATATACACATGGTGTGCAGTTACATACATTCACACACACTCTTCTACAGTTTGAGTTGCATTCCTTTCTCCTCCATTTACCATAAAATGTTTAGGAAAAATACATTCTATATATAAGCAAGATACTTACAGAAACACACATAAACACAAACACACAAACATGGCAAACTGACACACTTCACAAGTTGTGTTTATTTTTTTATGATACCTTATAGCTGATCACTGTCTCTTAAGATACAGGTCACCCTAGTTTAAGAGGCAGGGCTCACCCAATTCATGTACAGACCTTGTGGTTACAGCATAATTATGTACCTAGTACCTGTCTTTATTCTTATGCCAACCAGTTGTAATCTATTTTTTACCTATTCTAACCATAACAACTACATAATGTATTTTTTTTTCTTGTCTGTAACTTAATTGAAATAAAATAAATTTTTACTTTACTTTTTTACTTTACTTTCTCGGCTTTCACGAGGTTCCCGTCATGAGGGACCGTTATGTCAATAATCATTGTGCGCCGCTCTATTCGATCCACCACCACTCTATCAGCCTTATTGGCAACAATAGTCCTGTCAGTGATGATGGATCGGTCCCAGTACAATGTGATATCTCCATTCTCGAGAACTGGGTCGGGCACATACCTGTAGTACGGCACCTCCGATTCCACAAGGCTGTATTTTAGAGAAAGTTGCTGACGGATAATCCTGGCTATAAGGTTGTGTCTATGCAAGTACTCTTAGTTAGCTAGACGAGAACACCCGGAGATAAAGTGTCGGATTGATTCTCCCGGACAGTGGCATGCCCGACACACGTCAACCGTGCCGTTCTTCACAATAAATCTCCGGTAATTCTTCGTCATGATAACTTCGTCCATAATTGCACAGACAAAACCTTCGGTTTCCCCAAAGAGGTCACCGAAACGAAGCCAGACTACGGACGCTAAAAAGTCTGCATCGGGTTCATGTAGGGCCCGGAAAAAGCGTCCGTGAAGCTCCTTAAAAGTAAAAGTATTTTAAATAATTAATAAAGTATTTTTATTATTACAGTTATTGTTTTATTATTACAGAAATAAAATCATTCATCATTTATACATAATCCTTACATATTATAAAACAGTCCCCTACATCCTACGTCTGTCTGTCTGTCTGAACCCGATAAACTGAAACACTAACGACGGGATTTTCAAACGATTTTCACCAAGCAATGGACGGAGCGATTCATGAGGAGAGTTACGGTGTATAATTTTCATTACAATAATGTTCATTAACGGTGTTCTATAAATTTTGTAAAAATATGATGATTATTGTTGAATGAGTCGGAAAAAGTCATGCCGACTGGGAGCTTTATTGGCATGGGCCGTGTAAACCGTAAGAGATACATAAAATGTATGTACTATTGGATTGTACATCATAAACAGTTCAACAAAAAAATCCGCAACAGCATATGTCTATCTTCAAAGGATGATCCACTGTAACCATTATTATCTTTCAGAATGTAATAAAAATTTCATTGTTATTCTGAAGCTATTTTGACCGGTATAATGTTATTACGTATCCAATAAAATATGTTATTTAAATTATACATTTAATTTAGATGAAAATATCCCTTTACGTCATATCATTTAAGGCGCAGATATATGATTTTAGTGAATTTTAATTTTGTTATTACGCCTTCTTAAAATGCGAGTACGAGTATGTTATGCAAAAAATGTATGTTAAACTAGAACGCATACACATCAATTCCATATTATTATGTGAATATTTAAGTATTGTAGTATAATACTATATAAAATAAATTCAGGAAGTAATGTCTACCCAAAGCATAAAAAACGATATTACTTTCAAATTACTTAAGATATTTTCATGTTTATTTTTTGTATGAATAGACTGTTTTATTATCTATAGTTTTATCTGGATTTTATTCAAATATTCATATTTTCGTTACTAAAAATAAATATTCCCTATGAAAATTAATGGTGGCGCGGCGCCAACGTGAGCGCGACACGCATTTGTATGGCCAAGGTAAACGGCGACTATCTGACCCTTAAATGAATACTTTAAAAGATATCACAGCAGCAGCAAAGATATGGCAGCAGCGGCGCGGCGGCGAACGGCGGGTGCAATGCGATCACTTCGTTTACTTTTAATCCCTGTAGTACGTTCCAGTGGAATAGCTTCTGACATCTACGCGGGCGAAGCCGCGAGTAAAAGCTAGTTAAGAGGAGGCTCCCTATTTTTATGTTTATTTGCATTATTCAAAATTATTTAAAATTATTCAAAATTATTTAAAAAAGTTTGTTGTATGGCCAAGTCGCGTTATTTGAGTTCGAAGATTAAAAACAGTAGTAATGTAATTAAAACGACTTGGAATATTATTAATAGTGAAACGGGAAGGTCTAGGAACCGAAATACTGACTATAGCCTGTCAATTAATGACAACATAATAAAATCAGACTCACAAGTCGCCGTGATATTTGAAAATTTATTTTCGGATATTCCCGTTTCAACTACTTAATTCCTAAACTCATCACCTTCTGTTGCTGAGTTTTTGCTTAAGGAAAATGTAAATGTTTGCAATTCGGAATTTCATTTTGAACATATTACCTGTAGAGATATAATTAAAACCTTTAACACTTTAAATGTAAAAAAGACTGCAGATCGGTGGGGTAATTCTGTAGAAGTTGCTAAGTCTATTATAGACATCGTAGCACCTACTTTAGCTCTTATCTTTAATAATTGTATTGACTGTGGGGAGTTTCCTGACCTCATGAAGAATAGTAAAATAATACCGTTGTTTAAATCAGCTAGTACATCAGACCCCACAAATTATAGACCTATTTCAGTACTACCTGCCTTTAGTAAAATTTTTGAGAAATTAATTTTGGACCAATTGCAAAGATTTTTTAATAAACATAAATTACTACATAGCAAACAGTTTAGTTTTACAAGGGGTCGTTCGACTACTGATAGAAACGAACGAACTGTTAGGACATATTTATAATGCATGATAAGATAAATGCGATGCCTTGGGTATTTTTTGTGATTTGTCCAAGGCTTTCGATTGCGTTTTTCATGAAACGTTAATCAGGAAACTCCGCCACTACGGGATCCGGAACGCCGCTCTGGATCTTCTTACTTTATACTTGAGTAATAGGATTCAGAGCGTTGACGTCAATGGAAAAAGATCTCCCGGATCTATAGTAACAATGGGAGTTCCACAGGGCTCAATTCTTGGTCCTTTCTTGTTTCTTATTTATATTAATGACTTGCCTTACCTCATAAAGGATAATCATGATATAGTGTTGTTTGCAGATGACACTTCACTTTTGTTTAAACTTAAACGTTAGCAGCTGGTTACTGACGATGTAAATAGCGCGATCTCAAAAGTAGTTCACGGTTCAATGTTAATAATTTACTTCTAAATGAAAAAAAAACCAAATGCATTACGTTTACGCTACCTCACGTTAGGCAGGTGAAAACTGATGTGTTGATAAAGGGCGAAGAATTGAATCCTGAAGAGAGCATAGTATTCTTGGGCTTAACTTTGGATGCTAAGCTTCAGTGGGGCCCACATATAGATAAACTGTCAAAAAAGCTAAGCTCCGCAGCATATGCTGTTAGAAAAATTCGTAATTTAACTGACATAGAGACAGCCCGTTTAGTGTAATTTGCCTATTTTCATAGTGTAATGTTGTCCGGTATTCTGTTGTGGGGAAATGCCACCGACATTCAGACTATCTTTGTTTTGCAGAAAAGAGCTGTACGATCAGTTTATAAATTAAGTCCAAGACACTCTCTCCGAGAGAAATTTAAGGAGATTAATGTAATGACTGTACCTTCTCAGTATATTTTTGAAAATCTTTTATAAAAATATAAAATTGTTTAAAAAATACAGTGTATAAATAAAAAAGTGCATAATATAAATACTAGAAACAAACATAAATTTGTTGTACCTACAACAAGGCTCAAGAAAATAGGTGGCTCGTTCCGATGTCAATGTACGGAAACGCCGACCTCATCTAGTTTTAAAAATATGACTGACATGTAAAAGTGTTTGTACAAACCTACTTACAGAAATAAAAATCATTTATCATTTATAATAATATTCTGAAACATTCACACACACAATCAAAATGGAACTTGATATTGCATCTTTACTTTTCATGTACAAGACAGTTACGTAATTGTAATATTTTCGCTCGATACATTTTTTATTCGAAAATCACACAAGCCACAAGATATTTTTTCTCTACATCAAGTATTACTTTAATACTTGATCTAGAGAAAAAACTGGCCAAGTGAGAGTCGGACTCGCGCACGAAGGGTTCCGTACCATTATCTATAAAAACGGCAAAAAAATCACGTTTGTTGTATGGGAGCCCCCCCTTAAATATTTGTTTTATTTTAATTTAATTATTTATTTTTAAAGTGAATATGTAACTAAATATTCTGTGAATATTTCAAGCGTCTACCTGTTGCCGTTATCAATATAGAGCAAAAACGAGCAAAAAATCACGTTTGTTGTATGGGTGCCCCTTAAATATTTATTTTATTCTGTTTTTTTGTATTTGTTGTAGAAAATTTCAACTGTCTAGCTATCACGGTTCATGAGATACAGCCTGGTGATACAGACGGCGGAGCCTTAGTAATAGAGTTCCCGTTTTACCCTTTGGGTACGGAACCCTAAAAAATATCTTGTGGCTGAACAATAACCTATACTTATTTTCTTGCTGTGAATATTTATTTTAGACATAAAAGCCGAAAAATCTCCTTTTTTTTTTAATTATGACTATCATAAGACATGATTTTCGAATAAAAAATGTATCATATTATTGTAGTTTTGTGCTATTTAGTTGCATGATGAAACACGATCAAAGAGCGCACGCAATATTCAACTTTATTACTGATGTATTAGCTTTTACCGCATATCGGAGGGGCGGGCAGCATGGGGCGGAGCTTACGTGGAAATTTTTAGAGTGAAAACCATTAAACCACTAGTCGTACTTAGTAGATGCTGGATCTCCCTCCAGCATTCAACAGCAGTAGTCCTACTAGACGTGGCCTATACATTGTTTGACATTATGTTTATTTTGTTATTCATTTTATTGTTTTACTTGTGTTCTGAAATTGTCTTTGGTACTTTTAAAAAGAAGTTGTTTTTTTTATTATAAAACTGTAATTATAGAAAAATATATGAAGGTCTACATTTTTTCTGTGATCCTTTTATTTTCCAAGTAAATCGTTGTACTTAGTAGAGTAACTCCCGACCCAATCTGTATTATCTGGCGACCGTGATAATGGATAAGGCAAAAGAGTCGAGGAGAATTATACGTCAACGGGTTACAAAATGCGTGAGTAAAGTTGAAGATATTCTGTCTCAGAAAGATAAAAGGGTATTATTACCCAAGTATGAGAGGCTAGGTAAACTGTTCGGAGAGCTCTCCATCGTTCAAAATAAAGTGTTAAATATGTCAGAAGGTCGTAAAGCAATTAAAGGAACGATTTGCTAAAGACGAGCTTATTATTGAACACTATGTTCGTGAGTTATTACAGCTAGTGTTAGCTCAATCCAAAGGTGCATAAATATCATTAAGAGCACTTTACGACAAACTCATGACGCAAATTCTGGCGCTAGATTCATTGGGTGTAACTCAGGAGAAGTATGCAGCATTTCTGTTTCCATTAGTAGAATCGGCCTTACCTGAGGACGTATTAAAGGCTTGGAGCAGATCTCATACTCATGTAGGCCAAGAAGGTAATACACTCACGGAGTTACTTACTTTTGTCAAGTTAGAGGTGGAGTCGGATGAGAAGATACGTATGGCACGTTCTGGATTCTCAGATAAATACTGCTGCTGCTGGAGCTGAGCCGACTGCAGCCTGTTTCACCACTACTGATAGGAAGAATGAGAGAAACACCCAACCAACCACAAAATAATGCAGAAAAAACTGATAGAAAATGCTTATGGTGCGACAAAACTTCACACGCTAGCTCAGAATGCCTTGTGGCCATAAAGAAAACGCTAGAGGAACGTAAGGACTTTGTAAGGAATAAGAGAGCTTGTTATATTGGTCTTACTATCGGTCATATGTGGAACCGGTTCAAAAGACACCCTAAATGTGTGATCTGTGGTAGAAGGCATTATCCCATCATGTGTGGTGGCCTGGCTAAAGACATGGACGCAAGCAATCAACGGACCACTGACAGCTCTAACCCACAAGAAACTGTACTTAATCAGTCGTCTTCTTCGAAGACCGTTTTGTTACAAACTTTGAAGATTAACCTTGTGCACGGCAGTAATAAATTGACAGTAAGAGCTTTACTAGACTCTGGTGCACAACGTTCGTTTGTAAGACGCGATATAGTAAAAAAACTTAAACTAGAGCCTATTGACGAAGTAGAGTTGAGTCACACGTTGTTCGGAGGAGCTGTTACCAAAAAGCAAAAACATAAACTATATGACTTCAGTGTAAATAATTTACATAACAACTTCGTATTTAAGATACAAGCTTTAGAACAAGAAATAATCTGTGGAAGTCTTCCAAAACTCAATAAGAGCGATACGATTGTATCTCTGTTGAAGAAGAAGGGTGTTGTGATCACTGATTGTATAGATGACAATGTTGTTATTGATTTATTAATTGGTTCTGATGTTTTAGGTTGCATTATCACCGGTAGATCAGTGCGAGTGGACAAAAACCTATTGGCTTTGGAAACACGACTAGGTTGGACTGTGCAGGGTCCAGTGGTTGGTACACTTTGTTCGATAAATAATGTAAGTACATTTCATACAAGTACATTTGACGTTCAGGATTTTTGGTCATTAGAGACAATGGGCATAAGAGATGATACTGAAATAAAATGCCAAAAGAAAGTACAGTCAGAGGTACAGAAATTTTTCGATAGTACTGTGAAAGTTAATGATAGTGGTAGGTATGAAGTCAGGCTTCCGTGGAAAGATGCATCAAAATGTCTTGAAAGTAACTATGGGTTAGCGTTTAAGCGGTTAATGTCCACTACATCTAAATTAGAAAGCACAGGTATAATAGAAGAGTACGATAACGTATTTAAGGAATGGTTAAATAGTGGCATCATCGAAACCGTACAAAATGATGACAACAAGGACGGTCATTATTTGGCTCACCACGCGGTAGTTAAGGCGGAGAGCCTAACCACCAAGATTAGACCAGTATTTGATGCGTCCGCGGTGGACAAACATGGACTGTCTTTAAATATGTGCTTGGAGAAGGGAACAAATTTAATAGAGCTAATACCAAAGCTGATAATTAACTTCAGGAAAAATGCTATTGGCATTACATCTGATATTAAGAAAGCATTTTTACAAATATCTTTATGTCCTGAAGATCGTGAATATTTCAAGTTTTTGTGGTGGAATAATACAAAAGACCAAATTAAAAAGGAAACATACAGACAACAGCGTGTTGTATTTGGAGTTACTACGAGCCCTTTCCTACTGGCGGCTACAATACTGAAACATTTAAAAAAGTACGACTCGAAGACTGCTGAGATGTTGAGAACGTCATACTATGTAGGTAATTGTGTAAATAGTGTAAACAGTATGGAGGATATGCATCGTTTTATACGTGAATCCAAAAGAATCATGCTTGAGGGCAACTTAGAGCTCCGATGCTGGGTGACAGGTCCAGTCATCACGGATGAAGAGGTCGTCACTACTTCAGTATTAGGACTTAAATGGAACCCACGAGATGATACACTTCATTGCAAAAGTTCTTTACTAACTAAACACAATACGGACAAAAATATTACAAAGCGATATATGTTATCTGTAGCGCAAAGCGTTTTTGACCCAATTGGTTTTCTTTCACCAGTGACTATAGTGCCTAAAGTTATCATACAAAAATGTTGGATACGTAATATTGGCTGGGATGAAACTTTACCTGAAGATTAAGTCAAGACGTCAAAAGATTGGTTACAGCAGATGCCGCATTAGTAAAGCCAATTTACACGATAGTCACAACACTATACATGTTTTTTGTGATGCTAGTTTGACTGCCTATGCATGTTGTATATTTTTACGGTCTGAGTTTAACAACGAGGTCACAGTTCAGTTGTTGACTGCTAAGTCAAGAGTGTGTCCAAGTAAAGCTGTTACGATGCCTAGGCTGGAACTATTAGCCGCTTTACTAGGTACTAGAGTAGCCGCTGATATAAGACGGGACCTAAACTTAAACTGTCCGGTATTCTACTGGATCGATTCGTCTATAGTGCTAGCATGGCTTAACAGAAAGGTGAACTTGAATGTATTTGTAAATAATAGAATTCAAGAGATATTAAATAGATCAGTTTTGCACGAATGGCGCCATGTTCCAGGAGAGTGTAACCCTGCTGATTTGCCATCACGAGGCTGCAATGCAGAAAACCTTCTTAAAAGCAAATGGTGGGAAGGTCCCGAGTGGCTAAAGAAATCTGAAACAGAATGGCCACATATAGAAGTGACTCCGGATGAAAATGAGGTTTTTAGAGAGGTAAAGAAGTCGCGTTTGTGTGTAGTGAACACAAAAGATTTTTCAAAAAGCCTCCTTTATTTCGGGAAATATTCGAAGATAGTAAAAATGGTCGGCTGGTGCTTAAGGTTCCGTAATAACTGTGGATTAAGTTTGAAGAAAGAACACAGAAGAGCAGGAAACTTATCAGCAGAAGAGTACGCAGAAGCTGAAAATCACTTACTCGCTGTAATTCAAAGAGAATGTTTAATTGACTTTACTAAAAACAATAAGAAGTTACAAACATTTTTTAACGATAAAGGACTAGTTTGTGTTAAGACTCGTTTAACAATGAGCAAAGACAGTAACGGTTTCATGTCACCTATATTGCTGTCAAGTGATAATGTTATTGTTGAGAGAATTGTACAATATTTTCCCGTAAAATACCTTCATGCGGGATCACAAATGTTAATTAGTAAACTTCGTGAAAGATATTGGATTATAAGCATACGTCGTCTTGCTAAAAAGGTAGTGCGGGAATGTGTCGTTTGCAAGCGTTTCAGCAGCAAAAGTTGTACAGGACCCTCCGCACCGCTAACTACAGACAGGATACAATGTGGCAGTCCATTTGAGGCAACCGGTATTGACTTAGCTGGACCACTGTATTTAAAGACGGGAGAAAAGTGCTGGATCGTTTTATTCACATGCGCTACATACCGTGCAGTCCATTTAGACTTGTGCTCTTCGCTGTCTACAGAAGACTTTATGTTAACGTTCCGCCGGTTTGTGGCAAGAAGAGGTTCCGTAAGGGTAATATATACAGATAATGCAACAAATTTTCGCGGAGAAGTTCGATACTTAAGAACGTCAAGTGGGATAGAATAGCACAGGAGACCTCAACACAAAGGATTGAATGGCGCTTTATACCTCCGTCAGCGCCATGGTTGGGAGGATTCTGGGAAAGTATGGTACGGACGGTTAAAGAAATGCTAAGGAGAGTGCTTGGTAGGGTAGCACTTAAATATAATGAACTGTTGACTGTGTTGTGTGAAACCGAAGCGATGATTAATTCTAGGCCGCTAACCTATATAGCCGACGCTACGGAAAATTTTGCTCCGTTGACTCCTTCAATGTTTTTAAATGTAGGAAAAGAAGGCAAAGATGTCCTAGATATGGGTCATATTGATGGTCAGCTCTTGACTGTACGTTGGCGTTATATTAAAAATGTATGTGGCGATCTGAAACAGCGCTTTCGCAGCGAATACCTGGCTCTACTTACTGAGAAATCAACGGCTAATATTAATCCAGTTGAAATCGGGGACATAGTGTTGATAGGGTCTGATGATGTAAAGAGGGTTAAATGGCCATTAGGTATTGTTGTTGAGACCTTGCAAGGGGTGGATGGTCATAGGCGTGTAGCGCGGGTTAGAACCGCAAGAGGTGAATTAATCAGACCACTACAGCGCCTCTTCCCTTTAGAGGTTCGTCATAGGGATGTGCCAACCACTGCACCTGCACAGCAGCTGCCCCCTAAAATACATGTCACTCGTTCCGGTCGGCTGGTGAAACTGCCCACTAAGTATTTATGAATTTAAATATTTTATTTTATTCGCGAACAGTGTTTTAGTTTATATAGATTTCTTCCGCTTTCTCGCTGGGCCGGAGGATGTTGTGAAATTGTCTTTGGTACTTTTAAAAAGAAGTTGTTTTTTCTTATTATAAAACTGTAATTATAGAAAAATATATGAAGGTCTACATTTTTTCTGTGATCCTTTTATTTTCCAAGTAAATCGTTGTACTTAGTAGAGTAACTCCCGACCCAATCTGTATTAACTTGTATTGACTTGTATCTTCACTTGCATATTTGACTTTAATCTTATTGTTCATTCAAAACAGTTCTCCTTCTTACTTGTGTGGTGTGTTACCCAATAGAAGTGGTTAATAAACAGGCAGACGCTGCACTGTAGCTCTACGGAAGTATTTCATCGATACCCACAAACGTGGACTACACGCAACTGCGACTGGTTCTCAATGATATCGTAATCACGCCTACTTGCGTCCACAAATGAAACGTAGTGCTCTATATCGTATTACGTGCACTTTATAATAGCGCGTGTAGTGCACTTGCTAAAGTGTCACACAGCCGCGACAGACAGCTGGGAACGTTGACAAAGTTATATCGTAATAAACAGGTGTGTGTACATAAGCAACGCCTTTTTAACCGACTTCCAAAAAGGAGGAGGTTATAATGTTCAACTGTATGTCTCACTCATTTCTTCGTCAATTGTGGACCGATTATGTTTTTTTTTTTTGAAAGGTTGATCCCCGAGGCGGTCCCATTGTCACCAAATTAGAATCTGATGGGGGATCCCATGGAAATCGAGGGAAATCCTCAAATTTCATAGTTACACCTATAACGATTTGGGTAATTTTTATAGTAACATATGCATTTGCTCTTGGAAAGTAACATTTAGTGAAGTGGAACTGATGATGAAGACCACAGATGGCCACCGGCACTACTTAATACTAAGTGTTTCACGGGTTGCGATTCGATTAGGTACTTTAAGATGATTGGTAAGCAATTTATGCTCGTCACAATGCATATGGTGAATTGGAGCTGATGATTCTTACCAGGAGAACTCCTCAACAATTAACGTCCCTGTACCGGGAATAGCAATATTTTGTAAAAGGTGAATGAGCAGTTGACATTAGACTATTGTATTGTATTGTTGTAGATAAATCACAAACTGATCCACTAAAAAGTGAAAACAAAAAACGTTTTTTACAAAAAAAAAAAAACAACGGACATCCAAAATAAACACTATAAAGTGTTGTATAACTTCAATTTCAGAAGTCGGTGGCAAAAAACTAAAATACAGATCCAAAGACACCGACTTCCGAAATTAAAGTTATTTTTCACTTTGTAGCGTTTTTAGGGTTCCGTGCCCAAAGGGTAAAACGGGAACCCTATTACTAAGGCTCCGCCGTCTGTCTGTCTGTCCGTCTGTCACCAGGCTGTATCTCATGATCCGTGATAGCTAGACAGTTGAAATTTACAGATGATGTATTTCTGTTGTCGCTGTAGCAACAAATACTAAAAACCAGAAAAACATAAGTATTTAAGGGGGCTCCCATACAACAAACGTGATTTTTTTGGTCGTTTTTGCTCGATATTAATAACGGTAACAGGTAGACACTTGAAATATTCACAGAATATTTAGTTATATATTCACTTTAAAAATCAATAATTAAATTAAAATAAAACAAATATTTAAGGGGGGCTCCCATACAACAAACGTGATTTTTTTTGCCGTTTTTATAGTTAATGGTACGGAACCCTTCGTGCGCGAGTCCGACACGCACTTGGCCGGTTTTTTAATGTAGTTATTAGTAGTTGTTTTATTTTTTATTTATAAATTATTTTAGGAATTTACTTTAAGTTTTAATGATATTTTACAGTGTTATATTATATACATAAAAAAGATATTAATACATATTTTCTTACTCATCATAAAACTTTTCTTTTCTTTTCGACTTGTTATTGTTAGTGCGATGTCACAACCCATTACCGATATTTTTTTTCAATACTTATATAGAACTCACCAATACGCCTTTTCTTCATTAACTTTCTTAATTATGTGTAATTCTCAGTAATTACAATAGCTAATTAGATTAATCAAATACTACTGCTAGTCGTTACTTAATGACTCATTAACGCTTTTGTTATATTGCAACAAAAGAGTTCATAAGTCATTGAAGCACTCACAAATGCACCTGTTATTTAAGGAACTACTTAGTGATGACTAATTCTCAGTAATAAGTCAACTTATACTCCGTTGGTTTAGGTAGTTAAAAAAGGTAAACAAAAAAATCCACTTGACGAGAGAGCTGTCAAGTAACCGACTAAACGTAACACCTGTCACTTCAGTTGTCATGATACGTCACAGTTGTACTCTTCAATTTAGCAACGTTTTATTTCGTTGACGTTCAGAGGACCTGTCTTTTTGGGCTCTTTGCAATAGACAGATTACAAAATAGTATAGTATTGTTATAAAACTAACAAAAAAAAAAAAGTGTTCAAGTAGTTACATCTGCGAAGAGTAGTTTAAGAATATAATTATGATAAAGTTTAACATGCAGTATTATATAAAAAAGAAAATAACGTAAAGATCAAAAAAAAAAATAATTAGGATACTTAGAAGTCAGACAACGTCTTTTTAAACAAGAAGTGTCATCTATAAAAACCCTTTTTATGATGTGTTTACTTTTTATTTAACTATCTAAACCGATGGAATATAGTGTACCTCCATTCCATCAGTAATACAATAACAAAGATAGTTACTACAGGCAAAATATCTCGGAAGGGGCACTCTGGGGGCACCATGTATCCTTGAAGAAAAAGTGGCATAAAATGGGTAAATAACAGTAGTGAAAACCGCAAATCGAAACAAGGAGGGAATCATGAGATACAGATATTTTTGTGTTCGTTCCCATACAAAAATAACAGTTTTCATCGAATCGCTCCTAAAGTGCTGGTCAGATAAAAAAAGTGTAATAACAGTTTTTGTTGTTCTTTAATAGAGGAATGCAACTGTACTATATTTTATTTTAAATTAAATACTTTTTCAATGTTTGGTTCTATGTCCAGCCTCTTGTATGGGGACGATCCACTGTGCGTCGTGTCGTAGCAATAGGACACGCGTAGTAAACAACTGTAGTTTTACCTGTGAAAGACAAAACAATTTAGTTTTTCATCATAAATTATGTTACTAACGTATTATCGGTATTACATCGAAATAACAAACGGCCACGATGGAACAAAACATAATGAACAGGTTAGCCAGTGAGTTTCATAAATCGCTGTACCTACCAACGCGTAGGAGCTAGGCTATGCTGGCCATCCTCTTTACTAATCAACGCGTAGGAGCTAGGCTATGCTGGCCATCCTCTTTACTAATCGAACTACGATAAAGAGATCGTCGCTGTTTATTTACCTACCTATATGGCGTAATTCCGATCAATTTCGATAATGAGTCGAGTGTAAGGTCGCGCTGGCATTTGGTGGTGAGCCACAGTTTGTGAGTTAAAGGGCGTCATCGTAGCCCGAACAACGGCGACCGGCCGCGGCGTGGCATTCGAACCATCTCGATTTAGTTCAATGCTCGCTGTTATTAATTACGCTGTGGAATTTTTTTTTGTCAACAACGTGGCAACTTTGATGCTCAGATTTTCAATGCCAATTAAATATTGTGTCATCTAATGAAAAACTCTTACTAATGCTTTTCTAAACCACCTTACCTGTAGCCCGAAATAGAAGCAGGAAAGAAAAGTTTAGGTGTACTCAATGTCCAAAGCTTTATCAAAAGTCATTTATTCAAACTAGGCTGAGAATCACCACTTTTCGAACGTCAAAAATTACATGAGACAGTCCCCCAAAAACGCCCACCCTTCACCGAAGAATTTATTCTTAATATATCAAAGAAATTATTACTTACGGAGAGAGCTGGAGTATCATACACTAGTAGTTGTAATGATACACTAGTAATTGTTACTTACCTAGCAATTTGTAGTCATAATATAGTCTGGAGTATTTGAGGCACCTCGCTTAGCTCTTGCTAATGTCAATCAAGCTTGGACATACAAAATATTTGTAACATATTATTATTATGTATAGATAAACAACATTCTTAGTACTAAACTGATACAGGGTTTTTATACTAAGCGCCTATACAATCCGTGGTTTTTTCTTTACAAACACCAGCGTGTGTATTGCAATTTGTTTTGTAGTACTGAATCAGACGCTGGCAGTGCGTGTGCATGATGAAACAAGTAGGCGCTGCAGGCAGTACAAAAGTATATATATTTTATATTTGGGATGTAAAGGAGAAAGGCTTGCTTGGAGCAATTATTTGTAACTGGGAATTGGTTTTGGTCTGCTGCAAAAAGATCTGATCTACGCACTATTTTGATTATTTCGCTCCCTGTCGATTTTTTGATCTTGTTGTGGTGGATATTTAGAATAATACGTCTAAGTTCTGCTTGTAGCTCGTAGACACTTTCATCCTGGTTCTTGTAAACTAAATTTTTTACATAACCCCATAAAAAAAAATCTAACGGGGTTAGATCTGGGGATCTCGGCGGCCATCTTATTTGTCCATTTGTCCCGATCCAGGGATGAAAGTGTTCATTGAGATAGTCCCTTGTTCTGTGACTTTTATGAGCCGGAGCCCCATCTTGCTGAAAAGTAAAGTTTTGTCGTTCATCTTCTCAAGTGGGTACATTTATTAGTAATAGGTACTTAAGATAAGTCAGCTCTATGTCCTTACGGCAATGTCAGCTTTTCATTTTTCTGAACTAAATTTCACATCAAATGTTAAAATTCATGGTCTTTCTTTTATTTGTGAATTGTGACACTATGTTATTTAGCAAAAAATAATCCTTATGATGAAGCCTTTCGATCGGTATGATAAAGCTACAGGTTGATTATTTTTCTCGTGTAACGGGTTCGTTAACTACACATCCGATATTTCAGCTCATTACGTATTCATAACTAAGTTTATTACTAATAACTAATGTTAAATGTTCGGCTAAATGATAACTGTTACGTAATGGTACCTTTGGAGACGTTTCGTCAGGCTGAGGACTCAGGGCAGTCGGTGGCAGTTTCGTAACATTCAAATTAATCGGGTATCGGTATATATTGTGTGTGACATCAGTTGGGCGTCACAACTGTGCCGGAACTGTGATCACACGCACTCACGATGAAACTGTTTGTGAGTAAAAAATCAATTTAATTATAATAGTTATTTAAGAGAGAAAAAAGTAATAATTTTATATTAGGTCACGATAACTGGTTATAATAATGTAAACAAACGGTACCTTACAATTAAAAATCTAACAGAATCATTTCAAGTCGTTAAAAGCTGAGATCACAATAATACAATAATTACAAAGATTTCTGGCTTTTAGATCACTCAAGGGGCTAAAATGACCCATTATTAGCAGATTATTAACCAAGGGGATAAAGCAGTGTCTTCTGTCGCGGATGACGATTTAAATCGCGAGCGTAACTAAGGACTCGAGGTTTAAGGCTCTTACACACTCACGCGATATCGCGGGCGCGACAGGCACCGACAAAGACAATTCCTTTGTCGGTGCATGTCGCGCCCGCGATATCGCGTGTGTTTGTAAGAGCCTTTACTCCCGAGCGTAGCGAGGGTGTTAAAAACTGAAATCACGAGCGAAGCGAGGGATTTAAGACGAGTCCTGAGTGTAGCGAGGGATTTAGTATATTGTCCTTGTACAATGAATGACCGATTTTTCTTTGTCTTAGTTTCCTTTACATTAATCAGCAGTAACTCATTGGAATGATTTTCAACGTCCTCCAACTTTGAGTTTACAAGTTCACATCCGCGGCAAGCACCATTGAGGTATCCATATCAACTATACCTGTTTCCACTGAAAGAACTTTTCAGTGGAAACAGTAAAAATAATATTATTTTTAATTATAATTGGTTTTCCGATGGCTTTTCTCGGAAACCATTGGACCGATTTTCATTCTGATTATAAATATATCTCAAGCCTATATATAGACCTACAACAATCTAATATTTTAAACTATACAAGTCTATTTTTCAGGGCGTGATGCGCCCTGAAAAGTTAACTGTTAAACTGAAAATTAAACAACTTATAAAATTACCGAATTACGGCCTTCAAGCTCAATCAAATGGGTCTATTTATCTGACTAGAGACTCAAAAGTTATGTCCAGGGGTAGGTCTTGACCTAGGCTACCTGGGCATGCTAAAAAACTATAAATATATAACTATATAGCCCACTTAATTGAGGTTGAAAGGATCGTATTTATCGTTCTGCATACAAAACATTTTACATGTTATTTCTATACGTTAACTATAAGTATTTTAACTGGAATTGAAGTTAATATTTAAAAAACAATATAATACTACATATGTGACGCATCGTCGCGAACACTTATCTCATATTATTATTGTGTTAATTTTTTCGCAAATGGTACGAAAAGTAGAGTATTTTCCTCGGTGATAAAGCTGTCTTAGTCTTGGGTGAACTTAAATCCCTCGATACACTCAGGACTCGTCTTAAATCCCTCGCTTCGCTCGGGATTTAAGTTTTTAACACCCTCGCTACGCTCGGGAGCAAACCTCGAGTCCTTCGTTACGCTCGCGATTTAAATCGTCATCCGCGACAGAAGACACTGCTTTATACCCTTGGTTAATAATCTACTATTTTAGCGCCGTGTGTTACACTATACTTTTCACTACGATTGCAAGAAAACAAAATACTTAATGCAATACACCTACACGGCAACATTTTGAAAATTGTTTATTTTACTTTCTCTTCCATCTGCAAATACGGGTCTCCGATCTCACTAGACGAGGACATTTTCACTGTTGTAAAATAAATTATGGTCACCAATTCAATTGTAATTAGAGAAAAAAATCTAAACATTTCGCGCCAATGCCTTTTTTAAAATTTCTTCTGTAGCCGCAACCAAGGAACATTTTTATACTGGCGGCCGCAAAGCAATGCACGCGAATGCGGTATGATTCGCGACTATAACAGATAATTGTATTTACATAATTAAAATCATTAATACGGCTACAGCTGCGGAATCACCTTAAGAATAATGACTTTTTACTTTTTCTAGGTTCGTTGTCGTTGGTAACAGACAAAAAAAAACTTTTTAACTGCAACGCTTCAGCAATTCCTTTGGTGTTTCAAGTCTTTAGATGGCTCTAACCACTTCCCATCAGATAAGCCTACCTTATCTTGTTTGCAAAGCAAGAATTTTAAATAGCCGACATTAGGAGTCTCGTATGTTTGAAACTGTAGATACAACTCCAAATACAACTGTAGGTGCAAGCTAACAAAATACAGAGTTTATTATTAATTCTAATTTTCCGATTAGTATAATCGAATTAAAAAACAATTGGTACACATAAAAAAAAATATATACATATCAGTTCATCATATTGGTTTATATTACATAAAAATCAAATTAAAATCAATTTACTCAATACTAAAAATTACATAGTTTTACTTATAGACAATGTGTCAGCGTCCGACAGTATGCGCATCCATTTGTTTTGGATCGGGCAATCCGCACGAGATACTATCATCTGCAGGCTGCCGGTGCTACTGCCTCGCACACGCTGTGACAAGGAACCTACCCTTTAGCGCACAATCGCACGGAAGCCGCAAACATACCAGACGCACTACAATGTGAACTTTATCGCGAACGATAAAGTTCATAGATATTTCTGAACTTGCGACCACTAGACCAACAAGGCAGTACGAATACTCGCAAGCGCTACTACCGAGCACGAGCTCCTGGGTTCGATTCCCAGGTCGGGCAAAGTGTTATTGGGCTTTTCCACCAGGAATTTCTCAGTAGCAGTCCGGAGTCTGGATTTGTGCCCGGTTGATGGCAATAGGCTCGCCCCCTATTACATGGGACTTAAATATAACTGGCGAAACATGGGCGTACTATAAGTACACCTCTGCCTAACGCTTCGGGGATTACAAGCGTGATGTTATGTTATGTTTATCGTTTTATTTTTAGATTAGGTTCTACATAAATATGGAGATTAAATTATTGAATAAAATAGTTAATCCTATTGCCCAATGCATATGAATATTATTGTGATTTATTAGTGAAGCAACATTAACTGTAGAATAAATCCGTTATTGCCAAATTACTATAATTTATGTTAAAACGATGGCATTGTAAAGTTATGACTCGCGGTTAGCCTTGCGCCTACAAACCAGATTACTTATTCTATTATTTCATCAATTTATATAAGATGCTTTATTTCAACTACGTTTCTCATTGTTAATGTATTTTCCCTACTAAGACACCGCTAACTTGGGTAGCATGAGAATTTTTTAATTAGTTTTGAGCATCGTAACAAGACGACCGACAGGGAGTCAGCGTTAAATTAACACCATAAACAAAAAAAAAAAAGGGACAATCGTATCATTGTCATGATTTTCGTTCCACAGATCTTCACAGTGCTGCTTATATCCAGCTCCACAGCTTCCCGACAGAAGCGCGGCATCTTCGGCGAGCCCGGCGGCTTGCTCAGCGGGCTCGACGGCCTGTTTTCCGGCATCTCAGACTCAGGACACTCACACTCTAGTTCAGGACACTCACATGGTTCCCACGGGTCCCCGCATCACTTACACAGTTTCCACGGACCCTCTCCGCAATCACATGGATCTCTTCACTCAGCCCAACTTCATTCACACGGTTCGCTACATTCCGCCCCGCTGAAATCATACGGCGCCCCAATATACTCGGAACCTCTCTACAGTCATTCTGAACCCCTGTATGGCTCACACTCTTTACACGAAGCTCCATTGCTGAGCTCACATTCATTACACGCCAACGTGTTAAGCGCACCTTCTCTGATCTCTGAGCCTTTATACACAATCGCCAAGCCCCTGCATTCCCACTCTAGTCTACATTCAGCTCCGGTATTGAGCTCATATGACCACTCGCCGTCGTTGCATTCCGCTCCTATTATTCATGCGGCACCTTTACACGTGGAGCACTCAGCCCCCTTGCACTCCGCTCCTCTTAGTTTGAGCCACTCACCGTTTCTTAGTTTGAGCCACTCACCTTCTTTAGGTTCAAGCTCATATGCTCCTCATTACTCTAGTTATTCGGCTCCCCTAAGCTTAAGTCAGTCTGCTTCCCATTATTCTAGTCATTCTCCTTCCTTGAGTTTGAACCACTCACCGTCTTTAAGTTTGAGTCACTCACCGTCTTTAAGTTTACGCCCATCCGCGCCCCATTACTCTAGTCATTCTCCTTCTTTGAGTTTGAGCCACTCACAGTCTTTAAGTTTGAATCACTCACCTTCTTTAGGTTCTAGCTCATATGCTCCTCATTACTCTAGTTATTCGGCTCCCCTAAGTTTAAGTCAGTCTACTTCCCATTATTCTAGTCATTCTCCTTCCTTGAGTTTGAGCCACTCACCGACTTTAAGTTTGAGTCACTCACCGTCTTTAAGTTTAAGCCACTCCGCTCCCCATTATTCAAGTCATTCTCCTTCCTTGAGTTTGAGCCACTCACCGTCTTTAAGTTTAAGCCATTCCGGTTCTCATTATTCATCTCATACTTCTCCCATAAGTTTGAGCCACTCTTCCTCCCCATGTTCGAGTCCCTCATGTTCCCTAAGTTCAAGCTACTCAGCTCCCCAGTATTCTAGTCAGTCGGCACCTTTAATTATAAGCTCACCCTCACATTCAAGCCACTCATCTCCTCATTACCCACGCCACTCCTCTTTGCTGCATTCGAGCCACTGGCCTTCCCTGCTGAGCCACGCGCCGTCATCACACAGTCACCACGCGTACACAAATCCCGGCCCTCACCACGGCCATGGCAGTTACGGCTCACAGCACGGCCACGCGCCCGTCATCATTAAAGTGGTTAGAGCACCTCCTCGGTACGCGTCCGGCTGGTGGTGAGGGTGTTGAACGACGACTTGAGAGTGATAACTTATAATAAAACATTTATAAAACGTACGTGTGTTTTATTTAATGAGACATCCAGAAATAGAAAATGATGATAAGAAGAAACCAAGCTTCGGAGAAAACAGGCTTGATGTTACATCCAGAATTCCAGATGTAATAAAAATCATTTTAACAATTTGAATATTTCTGTTGAAGTTTACAATCAAAGCTGGTAAACTAAACGTTTATCCCACTAAAGTTATGAAGGGATGAAAGACGGGTATTTTGGCAATAAGCGCGTGCCTTACAAGTCGCAACTACACAACTACTACACATACGACAAAGGGCTCCACTTTCAACATTTGGTAGATATTTGGAGTCCATATATTTCGTAACACCGGACTGTCTTTACAATGCACGCACTTTGCATACCGTTTCGTCTTCCTCCATATACGAAGACTACTATTCAAGTTTATTTTGACCACACTCCATAAAAGGTCGTTAACAGATAGAAATCTTGCAAAGGGGGCAGTTGCGAAGTCAGTTTATGCAGGTGACTTGTATAGAGTCAAATGAACGGGTGTAAAATAACACTGCGGCCTACAGACACATTCTAACTCATCCAAGTGACATCACATTCTTTTTTAGGGTTCCGTACCCGAAGGGTCCTAACGGAGCCCTATTGCTGTCACTCAAGTGTCCATCTGTCCGTCTGTTACTCAGGTTTTGCAGCCAAACGGTTGGAGCTATAGTCTTCATATAATCATATAAGCATCTTGTTGACCCCAAGCTATACAAATTAATAAAAAATATTTTTGAATGTTTATTCAATATATATATAATAAAATATATTTATTATTAATGGGGGCTCACGTACATGTACTGGTGGCGCGAAAAATAAAAATTGTCCTATCACATCAAGTAGGGTATCGTTGTTAAGAACTCGTTGAGTAGATAAATAGTATATTTTTAGTTATAAAAAATATTTTAAAACAGGAATGAGAACCCACCAAAGTCAGCTTTAACTTCCCATGAAACCTATGAACTTGAAATTTGGTGATAATGTTAATTATTACGTATATTTTACTAACAACAACCAATATAAATAAATCAGTGTTTTTCTTTGAATCTCCCTCATTTTCCTATTACAACCAAGTGGTACGGAACCCTAATTGTGCGAAGTCCGACACGCACTCGGCCAGTCTTTGATCAGTCTTGTAAACATGCGAGTGTGGAATAAAAGGTTGCACCGCTTCGGATAAGACGAAAATGCCTATAAAGACTGCTAAACAACATTCTCTGACATTGATCTTTACATGTAACTGTTCGAGAACTCTTATTAGCATACGCGTGGGAACCATGTTATCGTATCAGACCGTAAATTACAGCATCTCCACGTAGACAACGATCTACGACGAAATAAATAATAATAATAGGTGGGCTCGATGATCACAGCCGCACGGGGTGCGCGCAGGTCGAGGGTTGGTGGTCTACGCTTGCCGCGGTCGGTTCGTGGATGGGTGACCATACATTACATACCCCTCCGTGCCGCGGAAAGTACTATAAGCCGTTGGTCCCGGCTGACATTAGTAGATCTTTGATATTCGTTACGGGTCATCAGACGCCCAAAAGTAGGCCAACCAGTCTTACCAAGGGGTATCGTGTTACCCAGTAACTGGGTTGTGGAAGTCAGATAGGCAGTCACTCCATGTAAAACACTGGTATTCAGCTGCATCCGGTTAGACTGAAAGCTGACCCTGACATAGCTGGGAAATGGCTAGGCAGATTGAAGGAGTCGCCTACTAACAATTAATGTTATTTAAATATTTATTTATCTTGATTTAAAACGGTTTAAAACCAAAAACGCTAAATTTATGCACTATTAATCGCTGTTTCTGCTTATGACCATATTAATAAGCACGCTACTCACCTGCTAGGTACCCCTTTTCTTGACAAGTCAACGAGATGGTTCAACACTGCTTGTATTTGATCGCTTCGGCATCCATGATGTCATGTGTTAACTAGTTAATTACTCTCAGTTATAAACGACACCCAGCAGCCCATCCTATATACAAGTTGTGCGAACCATGATTACAGACGATCAACCTTTCGTCTTAACCGTAAGTAGTGAAACTGCATAACAATATTAGGTATAATCGAAAGTTATTTTATCCTTGATTATGAGCTTTAGAACGAACTCGTAAGATTAGGTTTTGAAATAAGTTGCATAACATATAGTACAAGTGTGTCCAACTAATAATAACCTTATAATTATAATGCTTTATGGGTACTATCACAAAAAAAAAGTAGCATTTTTGAATAAAAAATTGCTACCAATAGAGATGGGGGAGTAATCTATCTGGCAATTATTAGTTACATTTGGTTTAGTTAAATTTTGCCGCAAAATGTACCGCAAAATTTTCTCAGATTTTGTGATAGCGTCCTTATGCGCCTTTTCTAAATTGGTGTAACAAGAAACTCCCTCGCGCAAAGTTCTTCATCGAATCACACAACATTTGGTCAAAATGATCCTAGTAGTATAAAGGAGGCCGCGTGTCGCAACGTCGACGCGCGCCGCGCCCAGCGTCCACAGGACACGGCGCCCGACCAGCATCCGCACAGCCTTGATATTTATTAAGATGCGGTTATATTACCCATTTACAATATTTGGCCGTATGAGCCTCAGGCCGCTCAGATTTAGGATATTTATCGATACGAGCTCCACCAGAACAAGGTAATAAAACTTGATCAGACTAATATTGCATCCATGAATTAATAAATCAATTTGGACATTAGTTACTGACAGATTTGGCTGCGCAAGTTAATTTGTGACGTCATTACTCAGTAAAAAGACCCACTGATGAACATAGACCGCGTTCAGACCAGTGAAGCTAGCTAGTCATTATTCATTACATCGAGTGATTGCGAATTTGACACTCTAATTGACATCAATCAGTACAAACAAGACCTTCGTTAGATCCCGCAATCAAATTAATCTTTTGACATTATCTGGGAATCACAGGACCTTGGTAGAGCGAATTTAAAATCTTTAGTGGGAAAATACGTACAAAATCAATTAAGGAATCTGCAAAAGGCTACTAAATAGTCTGAAATTAAATCACACGAATCGACGATCACGGAATTAGACACAGATAGGTTAACTGTTATGAAAGCGAATTACACCAATCGACAAGTAATTAGGTCGCCACTGATCGGACATTGAACTATTTACTGACCATTTATAGATTAGTTTATGGCGAGGCTCCTCATAACTAGAGAGACTGTAAGACTGATGTGTTGTACAATTAGGTCGCCACTGATCGGACATTGAACTATTTACTGACCATTTATAGATTAGTTTATGGCGAGGCTCCTCATAACTAGAGAGACTGTAAGACTGATGTGTTGTACAATTAGGTCGCCACTGATCGGACATTGAACTATTTACTGACCATTTATAGATTAGTTTATGGCGAGGCTCCTCATAACTAGAGAGACTGTAAGACTGATGTGTTGTACAATTAGGTCGCCACTGATCGGACATTGAACTATTTACTGACCATTTATAGATTAGTTTATGGCGAGGCTCCTCATAACTAGAGAGACTGTAAGACTGATGTGTTGTACAATTAAATAGTCAATTATCTAGAATCAAAACAGCTTGTTGCTATAATTGTAGGTAGGGATATATTTCAGATAATGTATAAATTTTCGTTAAATTCACGCATTGAAATTCTTTCTCCGCAGTTTTCTGGGATTTTTTTATATTCTTAAAAAGAACACCATGTGACAGACCATTAGACATGAAAGGAAATTACAACATATTAACTAAAATAATATTATAAATACCTACAGATATCGAAAAATATCGATAAAAATAAAACTAGTTATAAGATTAAATCGTTATGATTACAACCGAAACCTTCCTACACACTTCATAGTAAATTGCCATAGTAAATAATTACCGCGTACCGGTACATAATTACTATGCAAGTGCAGATTCGTATGTAATCATATTTACCGGCTATAACTCATCGCAAATGTGCAAGAGGTGGCGTGAAGTAAATTGGTACAGAATTCCAACTTACCTCTAGAGATACCTACAGTAGCGGGTTCGTTTACCAACATCACATCCATAAGTACCTAAATACATAATAATCGACTCTCTTAAGGTTATCATCATCATCCACTACTCCAAACATCGTCACAACGACCGGTCCTGTGACTCCTGCATCCAGAGAATACGCGTGACCTTTTGTTGTCCAACTTGTTGCTAGGGAGCTTCCCTCGCTGCGACCTGCGGTACCTACACGGTTGGCACTCCCGTACTTTTCGGCTCCATCGGGAATCTGTAGATCATACAAATATTAATGAATCCGTGTGGGGTGATGACTTCGCGATCTGTAGCGCAACAGTCCTTTGCTCAGCCACTTCAAGTCATCATCCTCCTACCCTCACCCCAGGAGGAAGACTAATAGGCGTAGTAGCTGAGCCCATTGGCTACATTTTAAGTGAGCCATCTTATGTTAGGAGTGGATCTTTGGCCCCTCGTTAAAATATTACTGCCACCTACAAAGCTCTTAAGATGCGTCGGGTTTAACCACATACCAGCAGGCGACCTTACTCTTACACGTTAGGATATAATTTATGAATTAAAATCTGAAATTTCCTTACTATTGATTCCGGATTTTTGGTGAAGATCTGACCATGAACTGTGTCAATATTGATACAATTGATTAAAGATATATCTATGTAAATAAATAAATTAAAATACGGGTTTCCTAAATCGCCATTCTTAAATAAAAGTAGTATATATAACGAAATTAAAAGGAAAACTATCGCAACTAAGTAGGCTTTACAAGTTAACGAGTAATAGTCGACCAACTTACATTTGCAGTTGGAGAATTGCCCGTGACGTATATCGATGTATGAGGAAACATGTTTTTCAACTACAGTGTTCAAGTTTTTGGGATAAATTCATCCCAACTACGGCCCCTTCATAATGCGTAGTCCGACACGCACCTGGCTGGTCTTCAAGTTATTTAACTAATTTTGAAATGTGGATTACATTGTACTGGTCAGGTGTGAAATAGACGCATTATTGAACTAACCTGACATACAAAGAACAAAGCATAAAATAAAGACTCGCTGAATTGATTGTGATGTAAATCGTAAGTATGAATACATTCTTGTATTTCTTGTTAGAAGAACGTCGTAAAAGCAACCCGTAATAACTCTTTTCCCGAACAGAGAATCACCTCACCACCTCACGCTCGCCAGCCGCACCGCCGACCACTACACTGTACAACATCAACGCTAGTTTAAATTAACGATCTTAATCTCGATTTCGCATGAATTTCAAGGTTCTCTCAAAGTGAGGTGAGTACATAATTGGGCTCTAGATCAAAAGCAGCGGCCGCGGCCGTGAGAGTTCAATCGCTCAAGGTCATCATAACTGTGTCGATGTGTGGTGAGAAAGTGAATCATCACTTTACGTCTGTATATTTACCGCATAATGGATGAAAAGTTGAACAAATACGCTCTGGTTACCTCTGTCAACTTAAGACATCATCATTTAAATGAAAATTGAGATAAACGCTAAAAACTTTGGTTCTGAAAAAGACACTTAAACAAATAAAAAATGCTGAAATAAGCTTTATTTTAGATCTGCAAAAGAACAATTAATTGATAAAATATAAATGCCAATCTACCAAGGGGCAAACGTACAGCATGATGATAGCATGAGCTCATATAATTAGTATTTAGAACGCCACTCCTGCGCTGCTTTTCATAATAACCGCTAAACTTAAGATACGTTTTACGCAAGCCACAGGCAGAGAAAGGATCGCCTATTATTTGGTGGTCCAATCAGGCGATTCAATTATTCAAACAATAGTCATTGTCACTGTCTTATAATGATAAACCACTTCTCATGCAATGTTTTATGTCACCAATTAAACTTAATGATGCATTCAAAGATTACGTTGTACGACTCGACGGTAATCAAATAAAATGAATAAACAAGCGGCATCAGTGAGCGATCGAAAATAATTGCCTATTAATCTGTTAATTACTAGATTGTAGTTGCAATTTGTCGCGTATTGAAGTTGTAGTAGTATATAAGTCAATGACATTATCCGTAATAGGAAAGTCAACAGTCACCATCTAGAAAAGAAGATCATCTCAACAAAATGTCCAATGGCAAAGGTAACTATTCGTAACAGGCGAGAGGTAGTGTGATCAAACCCTGTTCACTGCACTGTGATTGGACCTGTCAGCAAAAATACTAGAAATGTTAACACAATTCATATAAAACTCTTTCGTGCAACTGATTGTTTAATCAAAATAATTCCTACAAACAATTAAAAACCAAATAAAAATGCATAAGGACATCAAGACGTGTCCTCTCGAGCTGTTCTCGTCAATAATACATACAAATGTAAATTAAATCGTTGTTTTCGTCCGCAGTCCATTATGTAGTAAGGTTAACGGCGAAATTATGTATGGATTATAATTAATTTATTGTCTACCAATATTATTGTTACGTTAAGCTGCAGACACACGAGCTTCCTGTTTGAACTTTCCATCGTTGCACACCTTTCCAAAAGGCGCGATCGTCGGAGATCCATTATAAAGTAGGTCGATAGTTTTCTTCCTGTTTATATGTTTGCAGATCATGGAAGCTGGTCTATGTATTTGTGCAACAGCTAAGTTATATTAGAAAAGATGGGGCTATGCTAAGGATTCTGTAATTCTTAATTGATTGTAATTATTTTTGAGCCTTCTGCAATATAAGTAACAAGTAGGTAAACAATCTGTGGCTTCCAGGCCATCCAGACAATTATAAATAAAATCACTCGTGTTCACGAGTTTATCTTCCTTTAAATACCAATGAATTTTATTTTATTTTTAAAATATGCAAAAAATGCATCGAATTTTGTCTGAAATATACATAGCTGTTGAATGTTTGTTATATTCTGCATTATAAACAAAAACATAATTTTATGATCGTTGTATTATTCGGAAATCCATAATCATTTAATGCAAAATTTAAGCGTAATAACCGACATTTAAAAACAAAAGCGTACAAGCGCCGAGGTCGCAGAGTACAATAAATCTCCGTTATTATGTAAGCGAATGTTTGTGTGACATCATTTACAGTTGTTTCGGAGTCAGCGGCCCATCACCCAGGATTATGAGCTGAATAGCTGCTCGCCTCCAAATATCAATGAGACGATTAAAGCACAAGATCCATTGAGATAAAAATCTAAGATGTGATTGATACGTAGTATATTTTCAATTTTCATCGCCGGCTATCAATAGCACTGCACATATGATTACTTAACAAAACCAGCAATGGATTCTAATCTCATCTCGGATTCCATATTAGTGATTTTTCGAACTTAGTAAGCCTGGCTACGCATAGGCAAAACGTCACAGAGTAAATATATTCCTCACGATTTGGTTTAACCTGGGTTATGAAGAACTGGTTACACTGGTGTTTAGAACAATGTCAGCTAGTCTGTGATGACATGGGTGTGTACATGATATAAAAGGATGAGGATGCAACACATGCTGCATACCGAGTACAGTGTCGCAACACACACTACAAACATGAAGCTTCTTGTAAGTCCCTATCAATTATCACACATCTACTTAGGACATATAAAAACCCTCTTGTTAATTTCTTAAATAATACATTTTTGTGCAAATGTGAGGTACGTGCACATATTTAAACAATTGAAACACTTTAAAGAAAACTGCATGTTTGTGCCGGTCGTCCTTGTTCCAATATCCGCAAATAACTACATACCACACTAAGTAACAATATTCTGACAAAAAATCTGACACAACAATATTCTGACAAACTATTACTATTGCTACCTGCTGCACGGCTCCAGGTAGGAACCTGCCATTTCAGCCAGAATTCGTTGGCACGATGTCCCTTAACGCGGCTTGCAGTATGAGTTGACGGGTAGAAATCGTCACGAAAGGAAAAAGCGATACGCACCTTCCATGGGACTTTCTGTCCGTCTGTCTCTTTCTATTATATTATAATTATACAAGTGTGGATGTGCGTGCGAGTATCGCGTTAGGAACTTGGTTCCTGACGGGGGTCCTCCGAACGAACACGTTTTTTTTTGGGGAGTTTTTGTAAACACCTCACCAAAGACATTAAATTTTTAATATCTGTCTTAAATTTTTTTGCCTAACTATAACTAAATACGAGGAATTCAATAGATGCTACGCCGACAAGACTAAAGACAAGTACTTCTGAAGAAGAAATGACTTTACTAGTGCACATAAATATGGATTCCTAAACAATTTCTGCAGATATAGTTACTAGTGGTCGCCCACTGGTCGAAATTCGCTCCTCTCTACTTACAATCTATATAGTACTTACTAATTCCATAAGTACACTAATCCCACGCTATTAACTTTAACGGAGCGACGTCCTCGGGGTCTCTAGTAAAGATGGGCGTCTCTCAAGGTTCAATTCTTGGCCCTTTCCTATTACTAGTTAATATTAATGATCTTCCTTACATGATGGCTAACTTCTCGGATATAATTCTATTCGCTGATGACACTTCCCTTATTTTTAAAATAGATAGAAAAGATACGGATGTCTTACATGCCAACGATAGTCTGGCTGTTCTTTCAAAATGGTTCGAAGCTAATAATCTCTTACCTTAATGGGAACAAAACAAAATGTCTTAAGTTCTCATTACCAAATGTACCCCAAGTGGGTCTAAATTTAAAACTTGACGGCAAGAAACTAGATGCTATTACGGAAACTGTATTTCTAGGAATTACTCTAGATTCGAAATTACAATGGGTACCCACATTAGAGCTCTTTCTAGTAGATTAAGTTCAGCTGCATATGCAGTAAGAAAAATAAGGCAGTTAACTGATATAGCCACAGCTAGGTTAGTGTACTTTGCTTATTTCCACAGTATTATGTCATACGGCATTCTGCTGTGGGGATCAGCTGCTGACGTAGATACAATTTCCATGGCAATCCGCGCGATCTATGGAATAGGTCCTCGTTCCCTTAGAAGCAAATTCAAAGAAATTGATGTACTAACTCTGCCTTGTCTTTATATCTTAGAAAGTATTTTATATGTTCGCAAAAACTTAGGACTTTTCAAAATAAGAAGCGATTTCCATAATATAAATAAAAATAAACATAAAATAAACATGAAATTGTGATACCCAAATTTAGGTTAACTAAAACAAGCAAGTCATTTCTTATAAACAGTATCCGCTTCTATAACAAGTTGCCAAAGTCGGTTATAGAACTTAGCGATGGAAAGTTCAAAACCCACATCAAACATGTCCTAATCAAAAAAGCATACTATAAGATTAAGGACTACGTTGAAGACAAGGAAGTTTGGCAATAATTCATTCTGCACATGATGCTTCCCTGGTACCTCATTAACGGCATAACTATGTAAATTTCTATTAACTGCTCCTAAATTACGATGTCTATTTCTTTTTTTACATACCTTGACTTATCTACTTGACATAACCTACAATTTTAATTTAAAATATTTATTAGTGACTTGTGGACAGAATATTAATTCCGATTTGTTGCAGTTGTAATGGCAATCTTGTCATTTGGTTTAAATTGGTAGGTTTTATTTTTATTATTTTAGTAATATTTTATATAGATTCTTTGTGCATGGGAGAACGTTGTAGGCTTAATAGACTGTAAGCTTTGTAAACCATCTTCAATTTTGGTTAAGTACTTGGTACTTGTTGACGGGCCTACACTGTATACCTATTAACACTGTAACTTGAAAACATTGTAAAAGCCCACTTAAAAAAAAAAAAGTAACCGTGGAGTTTCTTGCCGGCTCTTCTCCATAGGAAACAACCAATTGGAACCGTGCACCTAGCTTCTGACGTTTCATAAGTGCCCATGTAGGTTTATGTGAAATAAAATATTTCGATTTTAATAACGAGGCACTAAATATTATCTAGGCTTATGATCGGAAGCTAACGTAACGGTGTTATTAGAATTTCAACCCTTAAGGAGTGAAAAGGGGATGTTTTTAATTAAAGTTCTTTACTAATATTTCGGTGTATGGTTGGAAACTAGCACAGCGTAAATCGTTGTTTTTTTTTAACCCAAAAGGGGGTGGAATGGGGTATCAAGTTTTGTATTGAAGTTAATTCGCTTAATTTTGTATATGTATATATAAAAGGAAAGCGTGACTAACTGGTCTATCAACCCACAGCTCAAACCGCTGAACGGATTGGGCTGAAATTTGGCACACAGATAGTTTTTATGACATAGGCATCCGCTAAGAAGGGGTTTTTGGAAATTCGACATTCAAGGGGTGAAGTTGTTTGTATAAAAAATCTTATTCCTTGAGTTAATAAACTTGAAACTTGGCACGAATACTTACCTAAGTAAATTATAAAGTATTTTATTTTTAGTTTTTTTAAAGTTCCCCCCGAAGGGGGATTGGGGGACGTCAAAGTTTGTATAGAAGAATTTTAACGCGCAGTTCAATTAACTCGAAGTTAAAAAAAAAAAATATATAGAATAACGTGTATCAGGGTTTTTCAAAAATCTACCGCTAACGGGGTGAAAAGGGGTAGTCAATTTTACAATGGAGGATTTTACTGCGTGGCTTGATAGTTTTCTTGACAGTTTGTATGAAAAAAATCCTCTTTCGTTGACCTATAAACTTGATACTTGGCCCGAATACTTCATCATCATTCTCCTGTTCGTAATCCCAATTTATTTGGGGTCGGCGTAACATGTACAACAAAGGAAACCGTTAGTGACTGGCTGACTGACTGATCTATCAACACACAGCTCAAACAGCGGAAAGGATTTTGGAACACAGATAATTATTATGACATAGGCATCAGCTAAGAACGAATTTTTGAAAATTCAACCCCTAAAGGGGTGTAACGGGGGTTCAAAATTTGTATGGAGATCACATATAAGATAGATGAATCAATTCGAAAACTCGCAGGATCACTCCTGTCAACAAATAAATTAAACGTGTTTCATGCTTTTTCAAAAACAACCCCTATAGTCCCTATATAGTCTAAAAAATAACATGGGTGTCATTTCCAACGTTTTTGAGACGTTGATCACGTAAATGTCATATTTTTTTAATTTATTACACTTGAACTGAAAAAATAATCTAAAATGTCCTAATTTATTACTATTTATATTGATCTAAATAAAGATTCTATCTATATGTATATATAAATGGTGTAACCTAATCAAATCAAATCAACGCACAACTTCAAACTACTGAGACTAGGGACGTGAAATTATGCACTAAGGTTTTTTTATAATGTAGGTGAGCACTAAGAAGGGGTTTTTGTAAATTCGACCTTTAAGGGGGTGAAAACATTGTTTGTATGAAAAAAGAATCCTTGAGTTAATAAACTTGAAACTTTGCACGAATACTTATCTAAGCGAATAAATACACTTTGTATTTTCTTTTTGTTTTTTAATGTTTGACAATGACATGAATAAATGATGATGGGGGGGGGGGGGGAACCTTCAGATGTAAATCACATTTTGTAAATCTATCAATATTAACATTCCCACCACTATGCACTAGCATTAGACACTACGTATCTATACATATAATAAAATAGTAACGAAGTCAAAACTGTACATTGAATATTTTTGTTCAAAAAGTGATTGTTACGAGGTAAGGAGGTTCACGAAATAAATGAATTTGAATTTGAGGTATGGGAACGAGTCTAATGCCAAAAATATAGTTTTCAGAATTTTCGTCCGTTTGTCTGTTTGTATATTTCGGATTGGCGGAAAAACGGCTGAACGGATTTGGATTAGATTTGGCACACATAGTTAAATAACTTTCTTTTTTTTTGTGTGAGAAATTATCAAATAACTTCTCCCGCTCGTGTCAGACTTTTACTGACTAAAACCCACCCGTGTTCCTTCCGTTGCCTGTGTGCCAGGGCCACGATATCCCTTTTGGACAAACTCGCAAACCTGGCAGGCATTGGCCCCATCAGACCCCGTCAGTTGGTGCTGACATCTCTTTGAGGCGCGCGTGGTACACAACGCGCCGTCGATCCAGGCCTGGTCCGTATCGGACGGCCAGCTACCCATTGCTCACCGTCCGCAAGCCCGCGCCTATGGTAGCCGGGTATCAGCCTGCGAGTTCCGACGCCCGGGGCGTCTCCCGCGGCGACTAGGGGTGCGGGGGCGCGAACCGTGCCTCTTCCTCACGCGTTCGGCCTGCTCCTTCGCGAGCATTACTGCTTCGCAGAAGGAGGTGACGGCGTCCCATGCACTTTCGCTCCGAACCATGGCCTGAACCAGGGCCGGACGCGAGGAATTGCCGCCATCGATTGCCTCCGTTATAACCTGGATTAACTTAAAGGGTACTTTTAAGCCTTAAGCCCGGTTCCCGTGAGATTTTTTCCGAAATTCACGCGGGCGAAGCCGCGGGCAAACGCTGTATTATATAAAAATATGAGCTTCTTGCACTCCACCTCCAAATAAACTTTAACTGTGTCAAATTTCATACTCCTCTGTCCTTTCCGTAAAAAGGCGTAAGTTTTCACTGATAATGATTCCAAGCTCCAAAACAAACATTTAAAGTAATAGTTTCACAATGTAATCGCACAAAATATCTTGCGATCATAACGTGGCGGCAACCCTCACCATCTCTCAGTGATATATGCTTACATTACAGAGGCAGCCAGAGGTGTCACAACTGACCAACATTCGGTCCAGTGACAATGCTCACGTGTGGTTGGTCCTGCGGATAATGCCCGTCGCACGGCAAAAAATGTATAGATATTTTATCAAGATTTTTTTATCCATTTTTCCAGTAGACTCTACAAGAGCTCACACATGTGACGATGGCCGTGATAATTAATGTTTTACCTCTTTCACTTTAAACGTTGCTTGCAGTACGATAGTATACATTAAAGTATATACTGTTGCTTTATTTTATTTTATTCTGTAGATAGATACACACCGTCTTATTACAAAACAACATTTATATTTGGACATGGCTTAAACCATGGAGCTAGTTTTTGTAATGAGAACGTAAATCTGTGAAATACCGTTCTTTATACAAAACTGAATTCTTAGTTCAGTACTAAGTTGTCAGTTTTGTATTAGGAACTTTACCGTAGACGGAATAAAGTTCGAAATGCAATAATGGCTCCATAGTTTAAACTTGGGTCTGAAGATAAACCTTGTTATTTAATAAGGCCCAAAGTATTTATCTCGTAACAAGAAGTAAAAATATAGGAAAATGAAACCTTACATTATCTGCTACATACGCGATACGTTGGAATAGTTTTAAAAAATGTACACCTCGGGATGTCAAATATGTACTTTATTAAAGATATAATAGCTGCCGCGTGTGACAAGCATATTTTGATGATGCGTCGGCGCATACGCAGGTGTCGTAAATTAAGGTGTTATGTATGATACTTGCGCGATAAGTTCATTAGTGCTCGTTTAATGTTATTACAGCGTGAAGTCACGGCGCCAAGTGTCCACTCTAACAACGTATTGCTGACTGTCGGCTGCGTTTGGCTGCGTATTGCAACTCGCAGCTTACAATATTTCATGCACTAAAAACGTTTACTCTATATCACTCTTTGAAATGTATTTTAAGTGTAAAAACCACACAATAAATTGCGAGTTGAGCTCGCGTGTTGAGGTTCCGTATAAGGAATATGTTAGCTACTATGTTTTTTATCCCAAGAACAAACTTAACATTGTAGTTGAAAAATATGTTCTCCCATACATTCCTACTGCAAATGTAAGTTTTTACGCTTTGATATGTCACACGTTACAGTTACCAAAACTTTTTCAACAAATCTCCGAAACCACTGAACCTAAGATTTTGAAAAAAATACAGAAAATAGTTCTATAAGAAGTCTATGATGTTAAAATAACATGGCAAATCTCTCAATATTATGCGTACAAAACTTACATTTGTAGTTGGAATGTATGAGAGAACATGTTTTTCAAATACAAAGTTAAGTTTGTTCTTGGGATAAATTCATCCCAACTACGGAACCCTTCATTGTGTGTGCGAAAAGCATTTGACCGGTTTTTTTGGTTTGCCTCCAAAAGTGACCTTCATATTCAAAATTAATTTATTTACATATTATGTGTACCATATTTTAACTTTATCGGTCCACTAGATTCGGAGCAAATCGGCTGTGACAGACGGACAGAAAGACAGATAGACAGACACACGAGTGAAGGATAACTCGTCCGTCCGCACTTCAGTATAAGAGTCCCGTTTTTTACGGAACCCTAAAGAATAAAGAGAATGCATTTTGAATAAAATACGGTATACGAGCTAATGTTACACGCAAATCAAACATTGAATTGCAATATGGAAGAAATAAAAAGTATTTACTGTCCTATGTAAAAGGATTACTTACGATAAAAGGTTTCCGAATGCGCTGGACCCGCTGAGTGCACGTCTGTGGACGTAACGTTTGCGTCAGCAGTACGCAGAGCATTTCATATAATTCGCGAACTTTACGAGGGACGCGGACGTGTCGAAACGTGTTATAGCGGGCACAAGTAATTGTGTTAAACACAGGTTACTAGCGCGAGTGCTCTTGTTACTGGTGTGGCAACACTGCAGGTGGCGCTGTTCTAATATAACATGGGCTTATTGGAAATACATGCAGAACTAAATTTGTAGGTATGCGAATGGGCTATGATTAGAAGTTTATGGTTTTATGCAATATTAGAAATGTGGCAGCGGATTAATTTCATCAAGTTATAGGATACTTCTTTATTGTTTGTATATTATTACGTTGTAATAGAGAGCAGTGTTCGTCTTTTTTGTTACACTACAATACCCATAGTTTTCTGGGTACTATAAGCAATGATGTTGTACTATAAGGACATTGTTAATCAAATTTGTGCCTCTACCGGTAGTGCTCAGCGCTATAGATCATAGAGATGTTTGATCTTACAACAAGTTAGCTAACACCAAGTACTACATACTTTATTACATTCCACAATGTGATCATAGTGAGCCCTGAGGGGCTCAGCAAAATAGTTAGAGAGAGGAAGCTTTGAAAGCTTAGCTTTTCAGCCTTCTAATAATAAGGTTAAAAAAATAATAGGGTTTTCTCAACAATATTACCTATACTAATATTACATTTAGTTGTGTACAGGGGCGGCTAAGTCATAACAGACATACGGGCAGCAGTACCCTTGAACATAAACATTAATACACACATACACAAACTCACGCCTTCTTCCCATGGGGGTAGGCTGACACTATAGAACGCCACCTGGCATAAATATTAATAAACACGTACGTAGCTCGCAGGCAGTTCGACTACGTACAACAACACAAATATGGCCGACTGTGCGCGGTGATGTCTTTTGTACGGATGTACAATACTCGACATTTTACGTTCATTGCATTTTTGTTATTGCAAATATTTCATTGTATTTCCATACATTTTAATGAATAATGGCATTAAGGAATAATGCTATGCAGAGGTTTTAGTGCCACGTGTCATATTATTTAAATTTTTCTTCTGGTTCCAGGTTTCGATCGTAGTTCTGTCAGTGGCGCTGGCAATGGCTTCAGCAGGCTACAGCAAGAGAGGGTGGTCTGGTCCGGTAGTCATCTACTCAGGCGGTGGTGCTGGGGAATGGAGCGGCTCCGGATGGAGAGGCAAGGGCGGATGGTCTGGCAGCCCCGGATGGAGTGGCAGCTCCGGCTGGTCTGGTAGTTCTGGGTGGAAAAGAAGATCTTCTGGGTGGACTGGTGGTTCTGGATGGACCGGCGGTTCAGGGTGGAAAGGAAAGTCCGGTTGGACTGGTGGCTCTGGGTGGACTGGTGGCTCTGGGTGGACCGGTGGCTCCGGGTGGAAGGGAAAGTCTGGATGGACCGGTGGATCTGGATGGAAGGGCAAGTCCGGATGGACCGGCAGCTCAGGAGGATGGTGGTAGATAAATCACCAAAGAAGTGAAATAGGATTATTTGTAAATAGCTATTAGTTTCCGACATACTCATTTAATTGTAAATATAATTTTGTAAAATACTGTGATTTATTGTTGGGAGTATTAAACCGAATGTGTTCGATAAACCAAACTGTCTTCTCTTTCTGAATCTTATTATCGATATAAATATCGTATAAAACATCACAACTCTTCACACACAAGCAGCTGGCGTCACCATTGTACCTAATAATTATCAATTTAAAAGATCTTGTTATATTGTGTCTGCATGAGACACGTTTTTATTAAAGTGTTAGGATGTGATACGTACTTAGGTAATATAAAATCTATTTCTAGCGCCACGCAAGTGTCCAATCGTTGCATAAATATGTATCAACGTTTCGTAATGACTAGCACCTCGCTACTCGCTACTCGCTACTGAAATGAAATGAAATCGTTTATTCTGTAAATAGGATATCGGAATCACTTTTACACGTCATATTAAAAAGTAAAAAATAAGCTAGATGTAGTCGACATTTCCTATCTGACTACCCGTGAGAAGAAATGGCGAAACAAACTCAGGGGTCAAAGTCTCTTTTAAAGTCCAGACATAATCTTGGTCAGATCATGTGAGGACCATGTAGATCTGTGTCTGAAATGGTATTTTGAGGAAAGAACCACACAATTTTGAGTGGACCTGTCCAATCAGTGCAAGCATTTGTCAGTAATCGTGCAGCTCGACTCAAGACTTAAGGAGCTCAACGACTCGACGAACAATACCAAAGAAAGTACATTTGGGTAGGCCTCATAAAGTGCTCAAAATGCCAGACCACCATTAAAACTGAGAAAAAGCATAAAATAATAGGAAAATATTTAAAGAAAAAAAAAAAATGACCCACATAGTGCTCACATTCACAATAAATTAAAGCAGTAAATATAATACTTTTCAAAGTAAACATTAATGTAATATTGTATATAATATTCTGCAATGTCAATATTTATATAAAATCATGCATTAAATGTCAAGTTTTCCAGTTTGATCACATGGCTTGCAGAGCGAGCAGCTCAATCCCAAGCTTTTTTGTCTTCTAAATAATCAGAAATTTTATAGTACCCTTTTTTACAAAGTTTGGTTTTAATACTCGCTACTCGCTACTCGCTACTCGCTACTCGCTACTTGCTACGCGGACACAAACACACGAATAATTGTAGTTAATTACTAAAAGCAATCCATTAATTTGTGATGAAAGCGTTTCGTTTTAGCTAATAATAAGTCCGGTTTAGTATTAACAACTTTTACTAAGTGATTGGGAAAGCATGTCGGTGCACTCGTTCTAAAACGTTTTCAGACTGCCCTCTCCACGCGGCGGTAAGAGATATAATGTCAATGGGCAACGCCCTCAAGGCAGCTACAATCCACCTCAATGTTCCTGGTGAACTACAGTGTACCTTTAGTTACGTAAAAACAACATTTCTCCAATTATGTTTCTGTAACGCAGTTCATAACATTTATAGAAGACAGATTAAGTCTGTGTCTCTTAGTGACTATTAGTCACGTGACCATGCCCATGTACTGTACCCGTATTAGTCACGTGGCCATGCCCATGTACTGTACCCGTATTAGTCACGTGGCCATGCCCATGTACTGTACCCGTATTAGTCACGTGGCCATGCCCATGTACTGTACCCGTATTAGTCACGTGGCCATGCCCATGTACTGTACCCGTATTAGTCACGTGGCCATGCCCATGTACTGTACCCGTATTAGTCACGTGGCCATGCCCATGTACTGTACCCGTATTAGTCACGTGGCCATGCCCATGTACTGTACCCGTATTTGCAAAATAAACGACTTACTTACTGACCGTCGCGTCTTATCCCGACGTTGCGAAGTCTTGCTCCCACAGTTCAGTGTGCCAGTTCTTACTACTCTCAGATATAATCTAGTATTTGATTCGTCCATTTCTCAACTATAAACGTTTGCACACAACGGTTAAACCTTTTTATTTTCCTGTAAGCTAGATATGGCAGGTCTAACTTAGTCTCGTAATTCTCTCTCTTTTACACACGAGACTAAGTAGGTAGACCAGGTATACTTGGAGAATACTTTTTTCCCGACCCGAAGTAACAGGACAAGACCAGGCAGCCAAGTTTTCGTCTGGTTGTAGTCGACGTGTCGACGAGACCAGGCAGACAAGTTGTCGTTTGGTTGGTGTCGTCGTGTTGTCGAGATCAATGCTGAAGCTCCTTCTTTCTAATTGATCCCTAATTGAAACGTTGGCAAAGATTATATAATCAGCACTCTCGGAAGTCTGTGTCTGGTCACTTTTGCACGATGTTGCGTATAATAAACGTTCTCTACTATTCAGACTTACATTAAAAACAAAAATATTATGGTTACGGTGGAACCCTCGCCGCAGAAGTTAAACTTTGATCAGCACAGTTGCATTAGATTGCGGACTACTTTTACAAGGATATAATGCAATTAGCAGTAAATTAACGTGAAGGTAACGAAATTATTTGGTTTGTGTATATTTTAAATTGTTTAATATAAACCAACTAAGTATAGCTGGTGAAATGTGGGTGTACTATTAAGGTACACGTCCGCCCATTGGGGGGCACAGGCGTGATGTTATGTGTCATTCGTTTACAGTTTAGTCGTTCGTACATCAAACTGTGACTAGTTCAACTTGGACATTAGCCCTGGTTTTAAGAACTGGTCTAGTAAGGCACAGTTTTGTTCAATTTTATTAGTGCTCAATGACAGATTTACGGCAGAACCCAATAACCTATCTGTCACCAGTTTTGGCATACTAGGGATAGAAAAATCTATCTATCGATGGTTTTAACGTCCCAATAATCAATCAGACATTATGAAATCTTACCGGCCCACGCTATCCGCTGATGGGAGGGTGTATCGCTTACTACGGATAGCTATTTGTATGAAAATGCCAAAGTATGCGTCCCAATAAACTGTTGACAGCTATTTGTTTGACAGGACAGTTACTAAAGATGACAGATTGGTCTATTCCCCGAATTGCAGGGATAAACGTATTTAACTAAGCATTGTTTACTTTAAAAAATAACACTAACTTTATAAATAATCATATAAAACATGTCCGATTTAAGGAAAAGTACGTTATCTGGAGGTGATTTTAATGAGAAGAGAAGTTATCGACTCGGAAAGTGGTTTTGGGGTCCAATAACTTAATTCACAGAGAAGTTCTCTACCTATAAATGCCGCATCGACCATAATAATATGAGCAAATTAAGTTGTTATTTATTTAAATAAAACAGCAGTGAGTAATTTAAGGTGAATCCGGAGCTGTAGCCCGCGAAATTCAAATTAGCTTACGTTATTTTGCAATTTGCAGGTCAGTGTCAGGTTTTATCTTGATCAATGTATGATTCGCGGCTATAACAGATATGTAATATATTTACAGAAATATTATAATTAGAATTATACACGTTGTTTTTTAAATTTTATTGATGATGGTTGTAAGGTAACGGGAACGCACGGGAGGGCCAAGTAGAGAACCCTACTTATTGTTTTTGTTAGATAGATAGCCTTTATCTATGATTGTGAGACGTCATTCAAGGATAGATAGAATTATACTGTCTATTATCAATAGCGATCTGTCTTTCACTGAAAATAAAACATAATCAATTAATTATGTTAGAAATGACACAAAAAATAAAAGCGAAGGTTTTCAGCCATACGATAATTTTATTGTGAGTAACAAAACAAGACAACCACGAGTAGGTACCAACTTATGAGTTTCCGATGTTTCCTTTTTACTCTGCAATAATCGAAAGGACACACATAATATCACACATCGCGCTACGAAATGGTTTCAAAAGTCAATCTCCAAGCAATTCACGAGCTTTGAGGATCATAACCGCGGGCTTAACAACCCATTAACATGCGGTTACGGTTCCGAAGTTAGGTATTTACCAATACCGCTACAAAAGGACATTCAGTATTTCTCAGAATATTATTAACGTTAGCTTCATCGAAATATTCAACAACTTGGCTTATAATTCGGAATCGGACATCCTTGGAATATTAACATATATTTGCAAACCAAAGAACCTAGAATTTTACCTAAATGGACAAAATGTAATCAGAATTAATCATAACAAATTATATTCATAATCATCTAATTATACAGTGAATTTAACTTATTGTGTTAATTATTAAGCTTCTATTCATAGAGTTATAATTAAGATTAATTGATGTTCTGCCAGTGCTGCTGATGCTGCTGATGCTTATTACTGTTGAAAATTAATTTAGTGAGGAGGGGGGAGGTGTAAAAAAAAATCTTTGAAAATTTTAGGCTATGAAGCTAAACGATAACAGAAACCTCTCACGTCACATGTGATCCAGGCTATGAGAAGATAATTTCTATGTTGTGGTCGAATGTGCAGGTAGTTTCAATAACGGGCTTAATACAGACAGTCGTAGTCCATAGCTGACTACAGAACAGGGCTGTTCATTACGTCCCAATATCTACTTACAGACGGAGGAGGTAATTATTTACGTTTGTACAACAATCCCTGCCCACGTCAGTGTACTAGTTACAACATGTAATACCGTCAGTTTGTCAGTCAGCGTCAAACACCGCTCAGGCTTATTTCGATACCTGAGGAGTGATCGCTACTCTGTGGCACCTGTAATACGACACTGGCATATTTCGCAGGCTGTGGTAATTACGATTAATCATAGCCGTTCTACTCTTGGTGTTGCAACATTACAGCAAATCTAGAAGTATTGGAATAAAACCTTAGATCTTGTGGTATAGTAATTTTATTCTAGGTGCATCGTCTTCACATATAGGTAATTATATAATTAATGTACCTATACGAAATATTGTACAACATTTTAAAAGAGTAATGGTGGAGTTACTTGCCCATTCTTCTCCATAAGAAACTACCTTTTGGAAGGGGGCGACTAGAATCAATTCTATTTTTTTTTGTAATTTTGTGCCTTTTATGTACCTATTTGAAATAAATATTATGTAAATAAGTAAATATAAATAAATATTTGAATTTGACGTTGTTGGTAGTTGCTCAGATCATTGAACCGTCTCATTGGTTTGCTAACGTTTTTACCCACAGGTACAAAATTATCTCCAGAACACGATTCTGCAGTGGTTTCTAAGAGGACTTTAGCTAGATGGACCGACGACTTTAAAACGGGGCCAGACTGGATGCAGTAGGCCTATGACCAGCTGTAAACTAAGTAGGGCTCTTAGCGCTAAGCATTTTGTTAACATCTTCTGTTTACCTCGTGCAGTACCTCCTGTGGAACGCAAATAAATGAATATGAATATAGGTACGATTAGCCGAGTCGATTTATTATTTTACGTAGTACAGCAACTAGCCATTGTTTGACTAACTTTAAGAGCTAACAATATAATTATGTAAAATTCCACTCCCAATGATAAACATAAAGTGATGTGAATCGAGGCCGCTGATTTTAATATTTATTTAAATAATATAATACAACTCGTAATTAAGTAGCCGAGGTCACACCAATACGAGTACGAATATAGACACAAGTTGAGCTATGGGGTGCGAGCATCAGATACTAACTGTTTGATAGATTTATTGCTGACATTACTTAAAACTGCACACAAACATCTGCTCTGTTAGTAAAGTTCTAGAACGATTATTATTTATGTTTTCTTTCCCAATGTTTGAAGTCTTGAAATTGGTTTCCAGATTAGCTAGATACAACTGAATATCATTGAAAGCTTATTTTTCTAGATGTGATCAACAATTAAAAGTAGTGACTGGTAGTTAGGCACGTCTATGTGGATATCGTGGCTCTGGCACTCAGGTTACTGAAGGAACACTGGGAAAACGGGTGGGTTTTAGACAGTAAAAGTCCGACACGCCCTCCCGCTCCGCTCTGAGGATAGAAGTTATTTAATAATAACCCACCCAAAAAAAAAAGGTACGTCTATGTATATGTCAACCTGGACCGCTACAGTGCTCATCTAACATCTCACATATTCATGACATGAACCAGCATTGGCTGGTTCAAGAACATTAAAGTTTATTAAAACTGCGGAATGCATACATTATAAATATGTTCAATGATATGATATGTTTAATTCGTAGCAAAACTATTAAATATTAAAATAACAGAACATTAAGCTTCGACATCATTCTACGCACTTGTTATGGCTCTGTAACTGTTCATTATGCACGAGGTTTTGCAAAGAGCATTTGAAACGCAACATCATCTACGCAGTCATAAACTCATCACGACTTGTCACCACTTAATCAATTAATCACTACGTAAGTAGGCACCTATTCATAATCGCTCTCATTACCCCAGGTATTTATAAAAGTAGAGCGAGACTATACGAGTTATATGGTTTGAAAAAATACAGGTTTGATACTCCTTTTCTAGAGTATGTCAAAAATTATTCAAAATTATTTAAAAAGATTTGTGTTTTTGCTAAATCTAAATTTTTAAGCGATACAATTAAAAAATCTAATAATAAAGTAAAAACCACTTGGAAAATTATTAACAATGAAACTGGTAAGTCTGTTAAACAAGAAAAACAATTAGAAATTATGGTCGAAAACAAATTAGTTAATAATGCAGCTGACGTAGCTGAAGCATTCAATGAGTTTTTTGCCAACATACCTATAACTACGACTCGCTCCTTAAATTCATCCCTGTCTAAAGCTGAAAATCTTTTGCATAGTAGTGTGCCTAAATGTAGTCGTTTATTTAGCTTCGAACATGTAACACCTCATGATGTAGTTAATGTTTTTATCACACTTAAATCTAAAAACACTGGTGATTACTGGGGCATCTCCATTAAACTATTAAGTAATATAATAGACATCGTAGCCCCCTATCTAGCTGTTACTTTTAATAAATGTGTTGATTTAGGAACTTTTCCTGACCTTATGAAGAGTAGTAAAGTCATACCTTTATTTAAATCAGGTAATAAAAATGACGTTGGCAATTTCAGGCCTATTTCTATCTTACCTGCATTTAGCAAAATATTTGAAAAGTTAATACTCAAGCAGTTGCTAAGACATTTTAATTTAAACAGCCTCCTTCACAATGAACAATATGGCTTTACAAAAGGTCGTTCGACTACAGATGCGGGTGTTGCACTGCTGAAACACATATTTAACGCATGGGAGAACTCGCAAAATGCTATTGGAGTTTTCTGTGATCTCTCCAAAGCCTTTGATTGCGTGCACCATGACACTCTTTTGCGTAAACTACATCATTACGGCGTCCAAAATGAAGCTCTTAAAGTAATAAATTCTTATCTGTATAATAGGTTCCAATGTGTAGATGTTGATGGTGTGAAATCTTCCGAGCTACCAGTTCAGTTAGGTGTACCTCAAGGCTCAATTCTAGGCCCATTCTTATTCTTAGTGTATATTAACGATTTACCATTCTATATAAAGGGTGTCTGTGACGTTGTACTGTTTGCAGATGATACCTCTCTTATTTTTAAAGTAGACCAGAATAGACAAGATTTTGACGACGTAAACATTGCACTCTCAATGGTTACGGATTGGTTTACGACAAATAATTTAGTTCTCAATGCCAAGAAAACGAAATGTATAAAGTTTGCCTTACCGAATGTTAGAAATTTAGGTCCCAACATCGTTTTAGATAAAGAGGTGCTTGAAACTGTAGACTCGGCAGTGTTTCTGGGTATAACAGTAGATGCCAAACTTCAGTGGGGACCTCATATATCAAGCCTAGCGGGAAGGCTCAGTTCGGCCGCATACGCCGTCAGGAAAGTAAGACAATACACTGACGTTGATACAGCTCGATTAGTCTATTTTAGTTATTTTCATAGCGTTATGTCCTACTGTATTCTGCTGTGGGGTAAAGCAGCTGACATTCAAAATATTTTTGTACTCCAAAAACGAGCTGTTCGAGCAATTTACCAGCTGGGTGCCAGAGTTTCTCTAAGAGATTTTTTTAAGGATATTGGTATACTCACGGCGGCATCACAATTCATCTTCGCCAACATCTTATATGTTAGGCAAAATATACACTTATACACTAAAAACAGTGATATTCACAATATTAACACCAGAAATAAGGATAAATTACGTGCTCCTTTTCACCGGCTTCATAAGGTTCATAACTCATTTGTTGGACTTGGTATAACTTTTTATAACAAGCTACCCTCTTCTTTGGTAGATTTGCCTTTTAATGCGTTTAAAGTTAAAGTTAAATCCAATCTTTGTTCAAAGGCATACTATTCTATCAATGACTACTTAGACGATAAGAATAGTTGGTCGCTGTGATTAACTCAAGACAATGTTCATGTTCTTTCTCCAGAATTAGCGTACCTACTGACAGGTTATATGAGTTCATATAATTGTTTATTTTTATTTGACTGTCTAAGTCAATTTATTTTTATTTATTAGTGACATAATATACTCATGAAAATGTTTTTTTTTATGAGTTGTATTGCAATAAGTGGTTAGCTAGCGACCTAGACAATTGATTATATTATTCTTGCCTGAGCAACCGGCAGCAAGTTCGTCATGCTCCCTTAGATGTCACTGCTTGCGGTAGCGTCGGGGGTCGGGTTGCCTCCTTCCCTCAAATATGGCGAGGGGGGTGATGGCTGATCTTTGCGTTATGCTCGTGAACGGGTGCTGCTTGTGGTGACTGGTCGTCTTGCTGACCAGGGTTTTATTATTGTTATTAATGATTAACTGTTTTTTATTTTACTACGATGGTGCTAGTTTATCATTTTTGACTTCGAGTTGCAGCTATAGCTTTGTGTGGGCGGGCACGCCCATTATGCCTGGAGGCTTTTATTTAGGTACGTTCTGTTTACGTTATTTCTGCTTGAGTATAGTTTTCAACGATTTTTATGTTTTTTTTTGGTATAGTGGCGTGTGCTAGCTAACATAAGGCAAATAATCTAATGTTGTGTTGCGTAATGCAAATTCTTTTCATTTTATTGTATAGATTCAAGTTTTATATCTGAACAGACAGCTGTGCTGCTGGGGAGTTTGTTGCGCCACTTCTTCTTCCCAGCTAAAGCACTAGGAAGTGGTGAAGGGTGGGCGTTTTTGGGGGACTGTCTTATGTAATTTTTGACGTTCGAAAAGTGCTGATTCTCAGCCTAGTTTGAATAAATGACTTTTGATTTTGATTTTTTGATTTTGCTCACTGCTGTTTACAAAGATAAACCAAACAACATGATTTGTATGACATACATAAATGTAAACATTACATAAGTGTAGAGAGCATGGCGTTGAGAGCGAATGCGCGTGGGTGTCGTGAGCGGCGCGCGCTGTCACTGTCAAGGTCATGGCTACGATGTGCTGGTGGTGCTGGGGGAGGAGAGGGGAGTGAAAGGTGGTGGACGATACGCTGTGCTGGGATGTTTGGTTGTGTATACAAACGCTAACATGTACGAATTGTTCTAACAAAAATGACAGGTCTTCAATCAGTAAAATTATTAGATCATACTTACCTATTTTATATAAAACGATTTAGGTATAATAACATTTACTATATTTTCTAAAAAACCTAGAATATTAAGACAGTACTACGTTAAATCCGAAAATTATTGTAGTCTAAATTAGATTGACATAATTATCCGTCACGTTTCATCTATTCTAAGTTTAAAAATAATTATCACATAAAAAATTTGGTTATATTAAAATTGCTTATTATTCTTAAAGGCTAGATTGTAATTAATTATTAAGAACCTGGTTCTTTTTAATAAAGCACAAAACAAATCCGTGACGCTTAAAACATTATCATCAGGGATAATTAATACTTCCGAACCGATCAATCAATCACATCAAAATCATTTGCGTTTTACAATGTATTTAGAATGTTGATGTTCTCGATCTTAGTTCGATGTAACTAAACAGAGAGACGTTCACTCGTATAGGTTACATGACACATGAGAGGCGGCCAGCGATGGTTCGGCTGCAGCCAGTCGGAACCAAACGTTGCCCTTGATATGATTTGCCAATTAGTACATCAATTTACTAAAATATCAGTAAATACTTACTAGCTAGGTATTTGCCATTAATATAACGTCGTAAATAAAGTGAATCGTTCCATCAATTATCATTAATCATTGATTGAACGATTCGCGTTTAATGCATTTTATGTTTTAATGGCATAAAAGATAGTTAAATAATGATAAATGATAAATGATTTATTTCTGTAAGTAGGTTTGAACAAACACTTTTACACGTCAATCATATTTAAAAAAACTAGATGAGGTCGGCGTTTCGTATCCGACTACTCTGAGAAGAAAGGCCGAAACAAACTCAGAGGTCACAGTCTCTTTTTAAAGTCCAGACATAGAATAGAATAGAATACTCTTTATTATGTACACCATAAAAGTTACAGATATAAATGTTGAAATTTTACACCGGGTGACACAATGGGCGGTCTTATCGCTAAAAGCGATCTTTTACAGACAACCTTTGGATGGATTAAAAAGAGAAGGAGAGACAGTACTGCAGGTAGTCAGTGGTGAACTATTTACATGTACAATAAATACATACATACACTAAGCATAACTTATCCATAATATATATATACAATAATAAACATGAAACAAGATCAAGGAACTGTATTCTGTAATGATGCTGTTTAAGAACAGAGAAAGTGTTTTTTTACCAGAATTTTAAAAGTGGACAAAGATTGAGCACGCCTTATCGACACGGGCAAGGCATTCCATAACCGTACTGCTTGAACTGTAAAAGACTTGTCATAAAAACTGGTAGAATGCATCGGCATCTCTAGTCTCAAGTTTTCCGATGACCTCAGATATCTATTATGTGTGTCATGAAGGAACTAAACACACACAAAACACAAACACACAAAATCACATAATCTTGGTCAGATCATGTGAAGACCATGTATCTACATGGTCTTCACATGATCTGACCAGGCACCAATCTTGGTGCCTGAAATGATCTTTTGACGAAAGAACCACACAGGTTGAGGGAACCTGTCCAGTCAGTGCACGCATTTGTCAGTAGTCGTGCAGCTCAACTAAGAACTTAAGGAGCTCAACGGTTCAACGAACAATACCAAAGAAAGGACATTTGGGTAGGCCGCATAAAATCACTCAAACTGCCAGACTATGGTTTACCATAGTCTGGCAGTTTGAGTGGTTGAGTTAGTTTTTAAACTAACTGAGAAAAAAAAGAAAAATGAACAATAACCCACATAGTCTTCACATTTACAATACTTAAAACAATATAATACTTAACAAAGTAAATATTCATGTCATTGTATATAAAAAATGAATCAATGTCAATGTGTATATAAAATACGGATATAATCTTGGTCAGATCATTTGAGAACCATGTAGAATTTTTTTTTTTTTTTTTTAAACGTTGCCCCACACTAGGAATTTCTCCTGAATCGTGGGTGCGTTCACAAACATTCAAACTCACATACACAAACAGCCAGACCCGGAACAACTACTTGTAGGTCATACAAATATTTGTTCCGCGCGGGAATTGAACCCGCGACACGCAGCGCAGCAGTCAATCACTTAACCACTGCGCCAACCGTGCCGTCATAGATTGGTGTCTGACATGGTCTTTTGACGAAAGAACCACACAGATTTGAGTGGACCTGTCCAGTCAGTGCACGCATTTGTCAGTTATCGTGCAGCTCAACTCAAAACTTAAGGAGCTCAGCGATTCGACGAACAATACCAAAGAAAGGACAATTGGTTAGGCCGCATAAAGTACTCAAACTGCCAGACCTGCATTAAATTTTTTTTGATTGAGAATAAAAATAAAAAAACAATTCACTTAGACCTCACATTCATAACAATTAAAACAATATAATACTTTACAAAGTAAATATTCATGTCATAGTTTAGGTATTTAAAAATTTCAATCAAAACATAATATAAATAGTTGGCAAAAAAAATCAAATCAAGATTCACTGTAAATTGGAGCAGCTCAATCCCAAGCCTTTTTGTCCTCAATAAAGTCTTTAACAGTATAAAATGCTTTCTGGCACAGTTTCCGTTTTATAAAACATTTGAATTTATTAAGGCTTAATTCTTGAATATGGCTAGGAAGTTTATTATAAAAACGTATACACTGGCATCTAAACGAGCCACCTATTTTTTTAAGCCTGGTTTTAGGAACAACAAATTTGTGCTTGTTCCTAGTATTTACATTATGGATATCACTGTATTTTTTAAACAGATTAATATTTTTATGTGCATACAATAGATTTTCATACATATACTGAGAAGCTACAGTCAGTATATTAATCTCTTTAAATTTGTCTCTGAGGGAGTGTCTGGGACTTAATTTATAAATTGCACGAATTGCTCTTTTTTGTAAAAACAAAAATTGTCTGAATGTCGGCGGCATTTCCCCACAACAGAATACCGTACGACATTACACTATGAAAATAACTAAAGTATACTAAGCGGGCTGTCTCTAAATCAGTTAAATCACGAATTTTTCTAACGGCGTATGCTGCAGAGCTAAGCTTTTTCGACAATTTATCTATATGGGGGCCCCATTGAAGCTTGGCATCCAAAGTTATGCCTAAGAACACTGTAGAATCTTCGGGTTTCAACTCTTCACCCTTTATGAGCACACTAGTTTTTACTTGTCTAACATGAGGTATTGTAAACTTAATACATTTAGTTTTTTTCTCGTTAAGAAGTAGGTTATTAACATTAAACCAGTTAACTACTTTTTCGAGGGCACTATTTACATAATCAGTAACCAACTGCTGACGTTTGAGTTTAAATAAAAGTGAAGTGTCGTCTGCAAACAACACTATATCATGTTTTTCCTTTATGAGGTAAGGCAAGTCATTTATATAAATAAGAAACAAAAATGGGCCAAGAATTGAGCCCTGGGGTACCCCCATTCTTACTACAGATCCGGGAGATCTTTTTCCGTTAACATCAACTCTCTGAATCCTATCACTTAAATATGAAGTAAGAAGATCCAGAGAGGCATTTCGGATTCCGTAGTGGTGCAGTTTCCTGATTAATGTTTTATGAAGAACGCAATCGAATGCCTTGGACAAATCGCAAAAGATGCCCAAAGCATCGCATTTATCCTCCCATGCATTATAAACATGTCCTAAAAGTTCAACACATCAGTAGTCGAACGACCCTTTGTAAAACCGAACTGTTTGTTATGCAATAACTTATGTTTATTAAAAAATCTTTGCATTTGATCTAAAATAAGTTTTTCAAAAATTTTACTAAAGGTAGGTAGCACTGAAATAGGTCTATAATTAGTAGGGTCTGATGTACTACCCGATTTAAACAACGGTATTATTTTACTGTTTTTCATAAGATCAGGAAACTCACCAAGGTCAATACAATTATTAAAAATAACAGCTAAAGTAGGTGCTACAATGTTTATAATCGACTTAGCAACGTCCACAGAATTACCCCATAGATCTGCGGTCTTTTTAACATTTAATGTGTGAAAGATTTTAATTACATCTTTACAGGTGACATATTCGAAATGAAATTCAGAATCACAAACTGGAACGTTTTCCTTAAGTTAAGACTCTGCAGCAGTGGTTGATGAGTTTAGAGATTTAGTAGTCAATACAGGAATCTTTGCAAATAAATTTTCAAAGGCCGCGGCGACTTGAGAATCTGATTTAATTATACTGTCATCAATAGCAAGGCTGTAGTCACTACTTCGGTTGCATGACCTTCCCGTTTCACTATTAATGATATTCTATGTCATTTTAATTACATTACTACTATTTTTGATTTTTGAACTTAAGTAACGTGACTTGGCCATACAACAAACATTTTTAAATAATTTTGAATAATTCTTAACATATAAATTAAATTAACATATAAATTAATCTCAATTTATGTTGATTCCTATCGATCGAATTAGTAAACATTCTACATTAGGCTCAGAAATCTTGGTGGTGAAATAGTGTAAACAAAATGAAAACGAAAGTGATGACCGTCAATCGCCTCAAATACTCAATGAAGACAGCTTCATTCATGCTCATAAATAATTAACGATGATGATTCTTATACCCACGCTACGCCCCTCTCACTGCATCATACAGTAGGTACGTAGTGATCTTACATTACATAAACCATCGCCGCTGTACTTACCTCGCACACACAGCACATACACGGCACAGGTCAAGTATTTGAACTTTAAACAAAGTATACTACTTTAGGCTCACTTCAGCGGTGGAAATATTAAACTGTTTTATGTGTGTTTTTAATTAATTGATGGTGTCCATAAAATGTAATGAGAGGCATGCAGTTGTGACGGTGTGGCCATAATCATTGTCACCACACGATAAACATTTTACTCTCTTATGAAATTCAGGTAAATTGTAAGTTTAAGTGCCAGTAGGTAGATTATAAGTATTCGAGCGAGCTATTTAATTCAATAAACATCTCAAAATCTAAATTGTTTTATGCAAATTGTTTACAACAATTTAAATATTATTCTAGGACATAATATTGAAGAAGGTTAAACTCAGATACTTTTTTGTGTCTCCATTTTAAGCCTGTGTTATGTCATTAAATACTTATATCTGCACTTTATCAGGTAATCCTAAATATAAGTCATGTTCATGAGCAATAATATCATTGAAGTGATACTTACATGACATAAACAGATACCTACCTAATAAATGATAAGTCCATAACCTCGCACACTCAGGTCAATGATGAGGCCTTAACGCTTTTAAATCTAAATCCCTTAATTACTTTTAGTTCTGTCATTGAATGCGAAATTAGTATAAAATCAGATGAAAACAAAACACAATCATAATAGCTCTCGTACGATTTTGTTTCAAAATGTCACAAACCTTTAAAAATAAACAGTGATCATCAGAGTGTCAAAACAGTTCAAACAAACTAGAACTTCTTTCTCAAAATACCGCATGTCGCAAAGATAAATTAACCTTTTAAAAAAAAGGTCTTACCCTTTAGCACACAGTTTGGTGGCGACGCAATTGGTATTCTCTTCGATTGGGTTATAATTATGTAATTAGTGTAAATATTGGCAGTCCTAATGTGAGGCAGATGAATGTATACCTAATGTGTTGACAATAACTGGGTCTCGCTAGAACCCCGGCCTTGAATTGAGCCCTGAGACTCGCATCACTCTCACATCAAGCCGAGACTAATTAGATGCATTTTAATATATTTTGTGTCAAGTTCGAACAATACATAATAGATAAATATATTTACATAATTTTTTAATGGGTATCTATATATTTCGCGGCAAACGAAAAAAACAAGAACTAATACCACGAACTATACAGACTTTAGCGTGATGCTATAGTGTTCTCTTCTTTTTCAGAATTGGAACACACATGATTTTGTATGACTAAAGAAAGCAGGCTTCGAAGTACGCTAGTAAGACCAGTGACACAGTTAGCTCTTACGACAGTACGGACCCCTGGTAGATTTGATGCGGCGCGTTACAAATTGTTGGGCTGGGCTAGATGATTATGATATGATTATTCATAGTAAGTACACGTCTCCTTAGTTCTAGACCGTGATGTACTGGTCCTTGTTCTGACCTTCAGTAAAGGAAGTTGCTGCAACAATTTTGTAATCACTCTAAATCTTGTACGAGAACTTACTAGTATTATCTTACGAGTACATAATTATATTATGTCTAAGTGAGGTAAGCAACCGATACAACGCTGTTTCAAAAGGGTATGACGCCTAATGAATGGCAATAACCCTAAAGTTCTGATGTGTATTTAGATAATCTGCAGGTATTATGTAGGTACATTGTACGGATTATTTGGCAAGCACAGTGCATGTCACAGTGTCTTTCAGTTGTCATTCCTTCAGGAACAACTTTTTTGGTCCTGTGAGTGTTGTGTGCAAGTATTGAAATGATGGTTCAAAACCGCAAATCTGCCTCCTATATGTCACGTTTACTTTCCATTTCATTTCTCTAATCGATCGACCACATTAACGAAGTAATCAGGGTAATTGACTCACAATCAATGTGAACTACAATGTTACGACTTGAGATTCGCGTCAACGTCGACCAACATATTTTATAGGAGTAGGCATTTAAAATATCACGTGTTTTGCAACTTGTTTATACATATGTGGTTGACAAACAGGACATCCACCTGATAGGAAATGGTGACGCTGTCTGTACGCGCCGGCGCCGGCAACACAAGGGATTGGAGCTTATAGTTGGAGTTGGAGCCAACCTTTGAGGCAAAGTATAGTATCTCACGCATGTCATTGACCCTTCCTTTCAAACTGAAATACAGCAATCCTGATTACCAGTAGGCATAAACAATAAACATAGTTACAATACTTTCCTGGTCTACCGGAAAAAGCTCTTGCTCTTTCACAATGACCTTGGCTGGGACCAGCTTAGATTATTTGAGTAAGATACGATGTGCATCCTTTTAAAATACTCTCTTAGTCGCCTTTAAGTACACCCACGTTGCCAAGACGGTGACGTAATCAAATATCCTCTCCGTGACCGAGTGCTCAGAACTTGGCAATAAAGCAGGGTGTCGCCTTTAGCAAACAGAACTTTGACGAGCGGTCAATGTTGACCGACCGTCCGCGGTAATATCGCGGTATTTCCAAATACACAACGTAAATAGTACGATCCGCATTAATGAACCATACTCGTGTAAATTAGCGATCCGTTGATTAGATTTCTGAACATAATCAATGTTTACATAGTCACTATCTCAAAAATTCAAGCAGCAAGTGGACAATGAATGCTAATATACTTATTAATACAATACTTCATTTGAAGTTTTTTTTGTTCTTAACTACACACACAACAAACTTAATACCCTACCTGCTTACTAATTACTTCAGTTAAGCCTGCCGATACTCATAAAGTGTAGTTAATTCTCCAATGACCATAATTTCGTTGTACTTAAAACTTTAATATACAAGTCCTGCGCAAGACTTGAATGTCGGATTGATTTACATTTAGAAACAAATAAAATAACGGATGATTCCCTGTACTGCGTTTTAGTGCAGTTTTAAACAAACTTAATTATAGGTTATTATATTTCACAAGATTCACTTTATAATACGCCATGGTATGGCGGCCGGTCCTCTATTCCATGTAACCTTTACAAGAGAACAATTTTTCCATTTATCAGCACACAATACTGTAGGTGTCCTACGCGTCCCAGTAACCTCTACGATGGCCAGTTAAAGAGAAAACTTTACACACTTTGACTTACACATATAATATTAAATTGTGACCAAGAAAACAATAAAATAAGCGTCCGGCTAGCAACACTGCAACCGTTTTTAGTTGGCAACCGGTCCCGCAGTGTAGTCTAGAGTCAGTTGGCAACCGGTACCACAGTAGCAAACGTAGTCAACAGTCTGTCGGTAATCGATCTATAACCTGTCGTGGACTACGAGGAATGAGGAGTAGAAAAGCAGTCCTTTCAAGCTGAAACCGTTGGTTGGAAGGTCGTGTGAGAAGCACCAGCAAACCTATATAATAAAACGCAGTATTTACACAATTTGAACACAATTGGTAAACAGTGGGATGTACTAATTGCAGAATATTTTGTAACCTGCTCGCCAAGGTGAACACAATATTATAGTTTAGTCGTACCCCGAGACTCTGCCACGTAACATGTACTTCGGCTGATGGAGAAGAAAGCATCTTCACACCAAAGAGAGAGAGGTATGTACCCCACAATATACCCATATGTTACTACTAAGCATGTTATCCTTCCTAGCATTTCTTTGAAACAGCAATAACGTATGTGAGACCCTATCATCATATTAAAGTTAGATTATTGTAAGTTCATCAAAATAACATATTTTGTGACACAGCTAGACTTTACAAAAGTCAAGAGTCAAGGAGGTTTTGTGTAAAGCAGGTCACATTCGGGACGAACCTTGTTTGGTGCATCCATCACGTTCACCACAAATGTTTGTCATAATTACTATTAATACTATTGTCTGAATTACTTTCTTGTCGTTTAGTTTCCGGGGCGTAGGGCGTCGCCAGCGTCGTGACGTCACAGATCTCTGCTATATATGTCGCGGCGACCTCGACCGCGCATCACTCATCACGCGACAACATGAGAGCCTTCGTGAGTATTACTAATTATCCCTAATTTCACCTCGTCACAAAATGTCCAGTAACTTCATTCATCAGATTCATAATTTTTAAATAAAAGTTTTAACAATTTAATGTCAAGGATTTTACCGTGTCACCTACAAATAGACTGTAGGTATAATCTCGTCTAAGTTAACATGGCCTACCTACTTATTGTCTACTGGCTATTGCTCGTGACTTCGTGTGCAACTGACGATGAAAAATAGCTTATGTCCTTACCCAAGTCAGGGTCTATCTGTGTGCCAAACATCCAAATCCGTCCAGCCATTTTTGCGTGATTGAGTAACAAACAAACAAACTCAGTCCCGCATTTATAATATAAGTATTGAAATATGTTTTGTTTCATAGCGCTCAGTCATAAGGCAAACATTCCCACATTTTAAATGCAGTATTCACTTCACTGCAACCGATAATTTGTAATTAATCGAAAAAGTTAATTCAAAGCTTCGTGAAACTAAAGTTTTTGTTATTCTCCAGCTATTACTGTGTGCTCTAGCGGCTCTGACATCTGCCACAGAGAAGCGCGTAAAGCGGAGCTTCTTCAAAGGGCTGGGCTTAGACTTACTAGGCGGCGGCTACACGGGCTACGGCAGCGGCCACGGTAACAACTATGGCAGCGGCTACAGCAAAGACTACGGCTACGGTACCAGTCAAAGCGGCTATGGAACATCTCGAAGCAACGCGTACGGCAGCGGCGCCGGCTACTACAGCAACACCGCGCCGGTGGCCGTGCCGTACTACTCGTCGTCGTATGCGTCTCCCGCTGCATACCCCGCCTCGTCGTACGCTGCGTCGTCCAACTACGCCGCGCCCGCCACGCACGTGGTCCCCGTCAGCAAGGTGGTGAACGTGCAGCGCGAGATCACTGTGCCGCAGGTCGTCCACGTGCGCAAGGTCATCAGCGAGCCCAAGATCATCACCGTTAAACAAGTGGTGCCTTCCACCGGATACTCGGGCTACGGCAGCGGGGGATCCACCGGCTATGGCAACGTAGGGTCGACCGGCTACGGCACCTTTGGATCGACTCCCTACGGCAGCGCAGGATCTACTGGCTACTCGAACGGGTACGGGTATACTGGTGCCAACGCTGGAGCGTACTCCGGTGCCTACGCCGGGGCTTACTCTGGGGAATACGCCGGAGACTACAGCGGGTTGAGTTCAACACGCAGCAATGACAACAGCGGCTGGTGGTGAAGTGATCAAACACGTGATATCACTACTTTATTAAAGGACTTCTGAACCAAATGTTTATCTTCTAAACTACTTGAAGTGTGGTGTGGCCAGTGATGTAAGAAGATATTTCCTAAAACAAGTTTTGCAACCATATTAACGTGAAAATAAAATAAAGGGGAATTATAACACTTTAGAATCTTTTATTCTTATTATCGAAATCATTGTATTGTCCCCATCTAAATCTCTTAATAAACGGAATAACAAACAGTGCATTGATCTATTAATAGAATTTTGACCTTTAAAGTTTACTCGTGGTGTGATAGATATATTAATTAACGTTTCGCTGTGTATTTTTTTTTTTTTTTTGAGAAAAGTTCAAGTTTTTGCATATATATAATATGTTTATTTTTTCAATACTTAGTCAAAATTTGTAAGTGCAATTGTTTGCCTAGAATCCATAATACAGACCCGGTACGTTAAGTATACGTACCTAATAATGACTGAACTAGCATGGCACGTTATTTCATCACCACTGCTATCAAAACGGTGAAGGAAAAACATCGTAAGGAAACCGGCATGTCCTAGAACCAAAAATTCGAAGACATGTGACATCTACCAACCCGCACTGGGCCCGCGTCTTAGATTACGGCCCACGCCCTCTCACCGAGAGAAGGCCTGTGTCCCAGCAGTGGGAACATTACAGGCTGATTATGTAGCATGGCACGTGTTGTGTCTTTGTTTTGGACAAATAATGATCTTGTAACCTAAATTTTCTTCTTGACTGCTGCGCTGCGTGTCGCAGGTTCGATTCCCGCACGGAACAAATATTTGTATGACCTACAAGTAGTTGTTCCGGGTCTGGCTGTTTGTGTATGTGAGTTTAAATGTTGTGTTTTAAACGTTGCCCCACACTAGGAATTTCGCGTTTACCCACGATACAAGAGAAATTACTAGTGTGGGGCAACGTTTAAAAAAAAAAAAAAAAAGGATTCTGTTTTCGCAATCAATTCTTAATATTTAACCATTAAAGCATCTAGATCAACTCACGTTCATAACGTGCGTCTCAGAAGACCAAAAACTGTACACACAGTATATATTTTTATAGTAAGTGGGCATCGTATGTATAATTAGGAGTAGATTTGGTCGTAGAGGTTTGCTACAGCTTGAACATAGGTACATGAATGTTGCAGCAAACGGAATCAGCGGATGCATTCAGCTTATGATTGCGGCTTGACCAGCATGAGAAACTACGTCGATGTGCGAAGATTCAGACACCGAGAGAATCAAATCATCCCGTCGCATCGCGTTGGAATTGTTTCAGTGCGCCGAACGTGCGGGTGCTGGGTAACGAACATCAAAGTCAAAGTCAAAGTCAAATTATTTATTTCAAATAGGCACATAGATGGCACTTTTGAACGTCAAAATTTACAAATAAAATAGAATTGATTCTAGTCGCCCCTTCCAAAAGGTAGCTTCGTATGGAGAAGAATGGGCAAGAAACTCCACCGTTACTCTTTTAAAATGTTTTACAATATTTGGTATTGGTTTATCAATTATATAATTATATGTGAAGACGATGCACCTAGAATAAAATTACTATACCACAATAGGTAAAAAGAATTAATAATGAAGCAATGAGATAAATTAATTATGTGATAGATACATGGTGCTCACATATTTACAAACATTGTAAAAAAAAAAAAAAAAGTTTTCCTAAAATAATCAGTGTGTGAGTTAAGATAATCACAGAGTGTAAAATAAATGTCATAAAAATAATAAAATATACAATTAAAATAGCAATCAGTTAGATTTTGTCTAGACTCTAGATTGTCCTATGGAGCTGGACCAGCATGTTTCCAAGCGTTCTTATCCTGGATATAATCCTCTAATTTGTAATAAGCTTGTTTACAAAGTGTACTTTTTATATGAGTTTTAAATTTTCTTTCATTTAATTGCAATATATCACAAGGTATTTTGTTGTAACATTTAACACAGTACCCCATAAAAGATGTATGTACTTTAGATAATCTGAAACATGGCTGATCTATTTTATCTTTATTTCTAGTATTGAAATTATGTCTATCACTTATTTTTTTGAAAAGATGTAGGTTTTTTCTTACATACATAATATTTTCATAAATGAATTGGCAAGGTACCGTCATAATATTAATCCTTTTAAAGAGTTCCCTAAGAGATTCTCGGCGACGTAGATTATAAATGGCTCTGACAGCTCTCTTTTGCAAAATAAAGATGGATTCAATGTCAGCAGCCCGACCCCACAATAAAATACCGTACGACATAATGCTGTGGAAGTAGCTAAAATAGACCAAACGCGCGGTTTCTACATCTGTTAACTGTCTTATCTTCCTAACAGCATAAGCGGCCGAGCTTAACCGCCCCGCAAGAGATGTTATATGTGGTCCCCATTGTAGTTTCGCGTCTAGAGTGATTCCTAGGAAAACCGTTTGATTAATACATTCCAGTTTTTCTCCATTCAATATGATATCACATTCGCTACTTCTAACATTAGGTAGTTTAAATCTAATGCATTTGTTTTTTTTTTTCATTTAGAACCAAATTATTTACCGTAAACCAATCTTGGACCTGAAGAATAGAATTATTCACGTCGTCAAGGTGTTGAGACTGTCGGTCTATTTTAAAGATCAATGACGTGTCATCTGCAAATAAAACCATCTTTGGTTGATTTTGAAGTAATTGGGGTAAATCGTTAATGTAAACTAAAAAGAGGAATGGACCCAATATCGAACCTTGAGGAACGCCCATTGCCATTTCAGACACCAATGAGTTCACGCCGTTTACTTGAACTTTAACCTTTCTATCTTTCAGGTATGATCTAAGTAAATCAAGAGCTGTATTCCTAATCCCATAATGATCTAGTTTCAGCAGAAGTGTCTCATGGTTAACGCAATCGAAAGCCTTAGAGAGGTCACAAAAGATTCCAATGGCATCTTGTGCTTCCTCCCAGGCGTTAAAAATGTTCTTTATTAGGGTGACACCGGCGTCAGTGGTACAACGACCTTTAGTGAAACCGTACTGTTGTTCATGAAAGATGGAATTTTTATTGAAGTGACGTAACATTTGATTGAGCATCAACTTTTCAAACACCTTACTGAGAACTGGCAGAATTGACACGGGCCTATAATTGTTGGGTTCTTTACTATCTCCGGATTTGAACAAAGGAGTAGTTCCTTTGTTCAAATCCGGAGATAGTAAGTAAGTAGTTTACTGTGCTTTATGAGATCCGGAAAGACTCCTTGGTCCACACTGGTGTTAAATATGAAAGCTAAATAGGGCGCAATGGTTTCGATGATAGATCTACAAACTTTTACAGACATGCCCCAGAGATCTTCTGTTGATTTAATTTTAAGATCTTTAAAAGTTTTTATAACAGCCTGGGGGTTTGTATGCTGAAACCTAAACTCCAAAGGGCATACCTTTACATTATTTCTAAGTAAGGCAGCAGAAAGCACGGGTGAGGAACTTAAAGTTTCAGTAGTTTTAAGGGGAATATTAGCAAAAAAGTTTTCAAATTCCTGAGCTATTTCTACCTCTGAAGTGATGGGCCCATGTGCAGTCTCTAAATAAAATTCAGTATTACGCTGTTTTTTCCTACCTGTTTCATTATTTATTATTTGCCAGGTAGTTTTTATTTTATCATCAGCTGATTTTATTTTATTGCTAATATAAAGAGCTTTAGCTATTTTGCACACACTCTTAAAAGTTTTAGAATATTTTGCAACATATTGATGGAAGCTTGTATTATTCATATGTTGCTTTAGGCCATATAGTTCAAAAAGATTTTCCCTGCTTTTACGAATACCTGGAGTCGCCCAATCACTAAATACGAACTTTGAGTAAATACTTTTAGTCTTCAGTGGAAAAGTGTCATTAAATTGCGTGTTCAATAGAGAAAAGAACTCGTCGTAGAACTCATTTGGGTCACAAATATTATTAAAACTCTGAACACATAATTTACTGGCCAAAGAATTATTTAATTTCTCTAAATTTTTACTTGTAATTGGCCTAAACCTTATTTGAATTTTTTGTAAAGGCATATAGGAGCAAAATGTTATTGTTTGTCCACTGTGATCAGATCGCAACTTATTTACAATTTGTTTGTGTAAGTAATCACAGTTACAAAAAATATTATCTATACAAGTGGCAGAAGAAGCTGTCACTCGGGTTGGTTCAATAAAAACATTTGACAAATCGAATGACCTAAAAAGACTTAAAACTCTGAGAGTATTCGAGTTATTTTCTAATAAGTTAACATTAAAATCACCACATATAATTATTGACTTACTATTAGTACTAAGTTTTTTTAATACATCTTCCAGTACAGAATCAAACACAGATAAATTCTGGTAACTTGGAGGTCTGTATACGCTTACTATAACATGCTTGTCAAGCTCAACACAGGACAATTCAATGGAGTGTTCAACAGACAGTCCGATGATGTCTTTCCTTTCTTTTGATTTAATAGAATTTTTAATTAATATTAATGATCCGCCATGTATTATACGTTTTCGGCTAAAATGGCTAACTACACAATAATTTTCATAATTAATTGACATCACTTGATGATCTTTTAACCAATGTTCTGTTAAACAAATGACATCATACTTTGTTTTTTCTAAAAACAATTCTATTTCCAGTAATTTGGATATTTTGATTAAATAATTTTAAAGTATGTTGCACTCCCTTTGTTTTTTTTTTATGAGTTAAATTGCCAGAAGATACCATTTTATTATTCTCTAACAATAATAATTGGTTATTGGAAGGGGTAACTTCTGTTGTCTTACTGTCTAGTTTAAATAATTATCCGGAGTGACATCCACAACTACAGCTGAAGAGTCTAGAATGGCTGTATGAGTTCCAGCAGGAAGAGAATACCCTATCTGACTGGTAGTGGCCTCCAAGGATGTTGGTATTATAGGTGGATCCTCCTTTGTACAACATGATGAATCATAATTAATCACTATGTTGTTAGTATAACTAGACAACATAGAATCGTCACTAATACTACAATTGGTTATATTAGCTATAACCTCATTAATATTATATGCTATCAACATAGCAATCTTATGTCTACATTTCCCAGACAGAGATAAAGTTCTCTGAGTCAACTTAAAACCACTAACAAACTTATTAGTGTCAAAATACAATAATTTGTCACTATGACAACATATAAAAATAATTATTATCATCATCTGATAAAGTGTCAGAATAAGGAAAAGCACACAATATCAGCTTTCCTATATTTAACTTTAATAAGGTGTTCACACCATCCACTATGTCCTTTCTGGTAATAACAGTACTATTTCCTAATAGCAAAACCATTGTAGAATAATTATTTAGGTTTGTGTCTGCAATTCTTTTAAATATTTGTTTATAACTTATGTTATGATAACTCTGATTGGTAAAACTATGGCTTAGGTAATTGAGTAAAATTTTTCCAAAGCCTGAACCTAATTCATCACAAAAAAATATTGTTTTAATTTCCTGTGAGTTTTTTTTTTTTTTTTTTTTTTTGTGGGAAATCATCAAATAACTTCTCCCGCTCTGGGCGGAGCGGGAGGGCGTGTCAGACTTTTACTGACTAAAACCCACCCGTGTTCCTTCCGTTGCCTGTGTGCCAGGGCCACGATATCCCTTTCGGACAAACACGCAACCCCGGCAGGCATTGGTCCTAACGGACCCCGTCAGTTTGTGCTGACATCTCTTTGAGGCGCGCGTGGAACACAACTCGCCAACGACACGGGCCTGGTCCTTATCGGACGGCGAGCTACCCATCGCTCACCGGCCGCAGGCCCGCGCCTACGGTGGCCGGAAATCGGCTTGCGACTCCCGACGTCCGGGGCGTCTCCTGCGGTGACTAGGGGCGCGAGGGCGCGAACCTTGTCTCACCTTCTCCTTCGCTAGCATAACTGCTTCGCAGAAGGAGGTGACGGCCTCCCATGCACTCTCGCTCCGAACCATGGCCTGAACCAGGGCCGGACGCGAGAGATCGCCGCCGCCGATCGCCTCCGTGAGGACACGGCGGTGCTCCGCCCAAGCTGGGCAGACCTCCACCGTATGCTCCACCGTGTCCTCCGGGATTTTGCTGTGAGCTAACACTGGTTTCTGCTGGAAGAGCCAACACCAGAGGGGGCAAGTTAGGGTGAGGCTGAGAAGGTAATGGTTGGTTGGCACAGCTACATGAGCGGTTGTTAGTCAGAGACTCATACCACTCAGCATTGCCCTTCTCCAAATCCAGTAGTTCCCCAGCCTCAAACAAGCGGTTACTTAGTTGTTGTTGTGAAGTCTCATATTTTTCAAAAATATCCTTCAGTAAGTGCTCCTTGTGTAATATATCCTTATAGAGGAGCTGGATATCAGTGTCATATTTTTCCCTACATTTATCTAATTCTAAAGTACATGTATTTAAAGTTTTAGATAAGACAACACGTTCCTTTCTTAGGGAAAGATTCAATTTTAAGAGCTTTTGTTTTTTAATTGCTCTATTTGACCGTTTAATTAATTTCTTGATTCTTATGTATTTCTTTAATTTATTGTGACTCATAACAATAGGACACAATGGTATGGTGTCATCACCAGTCAAATCTATAGTTACAGCTGGCTCGTGCACTGATTTTGGCTTACTACCTACCAACTGACACTACTACCTACCAACTTACATGAAAAAAAAATGAAAAAAAAACCAAATGTATTAGATTTAAATTACCTAATGTTAGAAGTAGCGAATGTGATATCATATTGAACGGAGAAAAACTGGAATTTATTAATCAAACGGTTTTCCTAGGAATCACTATAGACGAGAAACTGCAATGGGGACCACATATAACCTCTCTGGCGGGGCGGCTAAGCTCGGCCGCTTATGCTGTTAGAAAGATAAGACAGCTAACAGATATAGAAACCGCGCGTTTGGTTTATTTTAGTTACTTCCACAGCATTATGTCGTATGGCATTTTACTGTGGGGTCGGGCTGCTGACATTGAGTCCATCTTTATTTTGCAAAAGAGAGCTGTCAGAGCAATTTATAATCTCCGTCGCCGCGAATCTCTTAGGGAACTATTTAAAAGGATTAATATTATGACGGTACCTTGCCAATTCATTTATGAAAATATTATGTATGTAAGGAAAAATCTACATATTTTTAACAAGATAAGCGATAGACATAATTTTAATACTAGAAATAAAGATAAAATAGATCAACCATTTTTCAGATTATCTAAAGTACATACATCTTTTATGGGGTACTGTGTTAAATGTTACAACAAAATGCCTTGTGATATATTGAAATTAAATGAGAGAAAATTTAAAACACATATTAAAAGTACACTTTGTAAACAAGCATATTACAAGTTAGAGGATTATATCCAGGACAGGAATGCTTGGAAACATGCTGGTCCAGCTCCATAGGACAATCTAGAGTCTAGACAAAATCAAACTGGTTGCTATTTTTATGGTAAAATCTGTTATTTTTATGATATTGATTTTACATTCTGTGATAACCTATACTCACACACTGACTTATTTTCTTATTTTTTTTAGAAAAACATACTTGTATGATGTTTGTAAATATGTGAACACCACGTATCTATCTAATAATTAAGTTATTTTTCATTGCTTAGTTTTTAATTCGTTTTACCTATTATGGTATAGTAATTTTATTCTAGGTGCATCGTCTTCACATATAATCATATAATTAATGTAATCAAACAAAATATTGTAAAACATTTTTAAAAGAGTACCGGTGGAGTTTCTTGCCCATTCTTCTCCATACGAAACTACCTTTTGGAAGGGGCAACTAGAATCAATTCTATTTTTTTTGTAAATTTTGACGTTCAAAAGTGCCTCTTATGTGCCTATTTGAAATAAATGGTTTGACTTTGACTTTGGTTTGACTTTGACCAACTTATTAAACAGGTTACTGGTACTAGCAACCGGGTCCCCTATGTTGTTTCGAACGCCGCTGTTGCGACACACGCTGTTGCGAATTATTTTTCCACTGCCTCACAGGTTCGAAAGCTCATGGACTCGAATGAAGTAGTCGCGAAAGACGCTGTTTCGAAAAACATTTTCACTGCCTCATACGCTCGAATGCTTGTGATTTCGATTTATTTAGTCATAAAGTGTACAGAAAAGTATTTAGTAACGTAAGTAGTAGTAAGTATTGTAGTAACTGACGGGTGCTGAGTATCTCACAGCCGGTGCGGCTAGCTTTCAACTGGAGCAGCATAACTGACGGCTGGCGCTGAGTAGCTGGTGGTGGGCGCCGAGTAGGACACGGCAGGCGCCGAATAGCTCACAGCCGGCGAGGTTTAGCTGACTGATGGTGCAGAGTAGCTGACTGCCGGCGTGGAGAAGAGCTGCTGCTGTTGCCCAACCCGTGCAGTCCGTGCAGGTAGCTGCGCTTGTCGCGCACGTTGCCGGCGCTAGCCGCACTCAGCAGCGCACACACCACCACCTGAAACATGTTACTGGACTGTCACGCTCGCCTGCAACACTCGCATGTTGCTACACTGTCACACTCGCCTGCAACACTCGCATGTTACTGCACTGTCACACTCGCATGTTACTGCACTGTCACACACGCCTGCAACACTCGCATGTTACTGCACTGTCTCACTCGCCTGCAACACTCGCATGTTACTGCACTGTCACACTCGCCTGCAACACTCGCATGTTACTGCACTGTCACACACGCCTGCAACACTCGCATGTTACTGCACTGTCTCACTCGCCTGCAACACTCGCATGTTACTGCACTGTCACACTCGCCTGCAACACTCGCATGTTACTGCACTGTCACACTCGCCTGCCACACTCGCATGTTACTGCACTGTCACAATCGCCTGCAACACTCGCATGTTACTGCACTGTCACACTCGCCTGCAACACTCGCATGTTACTGCACTGTCACACTCGCCTGCAACACTCGCATGTTACTGCACTGTCACACTCGCCTGCAACACTCGCATGTTACTGCACTGTCTCACTCGCCTGCAACACTCGCATGTTACTGCACTGTCACACACGCCTGCAACACTCGCATGTTACTGCACTGTCTCACTCGCCTGCAACACTCGCATGTTACTGCACTGTCACACTCGCCTGCAACACTCGCATGTTACTGCACTGTCACACTCGCCTGCCACACTCGCATGTTACTGCACTGTCACAATCGCCTGCAACACTCGCATGTTACTGCACTGTCACACTCGCCTGCAACACTCGCATGTTACTGCACTGTCACACTCGCCTGCAACACTCGCATGTTACTGCACTGTCACACTCGCCTGCAACACTCGCATGTTACTGCACTGTCTCACTCGCCTGCAACACTCGCATGTTACTGCACTGTCACACTGGCCTGCAACACTCGCATGTTACTGCACTGTCACACTCGCCTGCAACACTCGCATATTACTGCACTGTCACACTCGCCTGCAACACTCGCATGTTACTGCACTGTCACACTCGCCTGCAACACTCGCATGTTACTGCACTGTCACACTCTCCTGCAACACTCGCATGTTACTGCACTGTCTCACTCGCCTGCAACACTCGCATGTTACTGCACTGTCACACTGGCCTGCAACACTCGCATGTTACTGCACTGTCACACTCGCCTGCAACACTCGCATATTACTGCACTGTCACACTCGCCTGCAACACTCGCATATTACTGCACTGTCACACTCGCCTGCAACACACGCATGTTACTGCACTGTCACACTCGCCTGCAACACTCGCATGTTACTGCACTGTCACACTCGCCTGCAACACTCGCATGTTACTGCACTGTCACACTCGCCTGCAACACTCGCATGTTACTGCACTGTCACACTCGCCTGCAAAACTCGCATGTTACTGCACTGTCACACTCGCCTGCAACACTCGCATGTTACTGCACTGTCACACTCGCCTGCAACACTCGCATGTTACTGCACTGTCACACTCGCCTGCAACACTCGCATGTTACTGCACTGTCACACTCGCCTGCAACACTCGCATGTTACTGCACTGTCTCACTCGCCTGCAACACTCGCATGTAACTGCACTGTCACACTCGCCTGCAACACTCGCATGTAACTGCACTGTCACACTCGCCTGCAACACTCGCATGTTACTGCACTGTCACACTCGCCTGCAACACTCGCATGTAACTGCACTGTCACACTCGCCTGCAACACTCGCATGTAACTGCACTGTTACACTCGCCTGCAACACTCGCATGTAACTGCACTGTCACACTCGCCTGCAACACTTGCATGTAACTGCACTGTCCCACACACTGGCCTGCACACTCGTCACCACACATACTCGACCAGCTCCTCATATTGCTGCTTGTCATGCTGCTCGCTGATGGCTCACTGATGCTAGTTGTCATGCTGCTCGCTGATGGCTCACTGATGCTAGTTGTCATGCTGCTCGCTGATGGCTCACTGATGCTAGTTGTCTTCACTAGGCACATTATATACCACACGATGTGACATCGATGTGTCCTTCCTACTGCCCTACGCTATGCGATGGAACTGGAGCAATATTAATATTCATCGAGTTCAACTTGACTAATAAATTAGTTTCCCAAACTGCCAAATCATGGGTTACAAAATACATAATAATGTAGTGACAGGGCAATCGAGTGCAATACGTCGCCGCGCTGTCTGCGTGTCTACGGGGCGGAGCACTGATGGTGCACTATAATTCAATATACCTATGTATAAAAATAAATAAGATTATCGCCCAGCTCATTGCTGATACTCGGTAGGTACGCGTGTGTGAGCCCACTCACGACACAGACTTTTCCTATCTTCTCAAATTTAATTTAAGAAGACTAGCGAATGAACATGTTGTTGCTAATCTAGCTCGCTATCTATGGTTCATATTAGTGTCGCGTCACTCTCCTCAGTACAGGTCATCAATATGTCCGTAATCTTACGGAGGTGGCTCTGTACCGCGTGGCTCTTATACTTACAAGATTACCTAATTAGTCGTCAAATGTATGCTGATGTTATTTTCGTAACTATGAGTTTAGCGCATCGATCGGAGATAGATTATGAATATTATAATATTGGGCTAGTTCCGACACATGTGTCGTAGGGCAGGACGGAGGCAAGGATACGATGACACATCGTGCGTATATAATGTGCGTGGTGAAGACAACACGCATTAGTGATCTAGTGAGCGCCATGACAAGCAGCAACATGAAGAGCTTGGTGAGAATGTGACGCTATAACAGTAGTAACGCTAATAACAGTAGATGACTTTGCAGCGAATAAGAGATAATATTTAATCGCTGCCAATAAAAAGGGGACAATATGCGAAAGGGACATTTTGCGAAGTGGACATTCTGCGAAAGAGACATTTTGCGAAAGAGACATTCTGAGAAAAGGACATTTAGCGACCAGTGGACATTCTGCGTCGGAGCCGTTTCAGGTGGTGGTGTGTGCGCTGTTGTCTGCGGCCAGCGCCGGCAACGTGTGCGCGCGACAAGCGTGGATTCCCAAGGCTAACAGGAAAGGCGCGAGAACGCTCTCGTTAGCGATTTGTCGAAATTTGTCAAACAACCGCTATGCTTGAGTAAACTCGAAAAAGGCACTTTGACAGTTTTTTATCTGGCGACGAGACACCGATGTAGCAAATTATTAAAAACAAATCATTTTTATGATAGCAACATCGGTTCATTCATTCGATTTTGCGCATGATTTTCATCTACCTCTTTTTATTTATGTTTAATTTTTTTGTATAACAGACTTTTTTGATTAAAATTAAATGTTTTTCTTTGGCATTCCGAAATTAAAAGGCATGTATTTAATGCGGCAACTAAGTAAAATGAATATAGGTTTAAAAAAAAAAATAGAGTGGGTACCATATATAATGGGTTGGCAGCTAATCAGGAGTATCGTAATAAGTAATAGGTAGCATATTAATATATCAGTTTTTAGCTTTATTTTAATTTAAACTGGCATCGAATTTTTGTTTTGGTAACTGAATTTACCAACAATAGAGGGGATCTGGCGCTCGGCGGCCGCTGCCGCGGCACGCTCGCTTCGCTCGCTCGCCTTCGCTTGTTAATGGTCACTGTTCTAACCTAACCTAACCCAAATGATTCAATAACAGTAGATGACTTTGCAGCGATTAAGAAAGTCGCCCTTTAATATTTAATCGCTGCCATGTTATTTTTTTTTGCAGCAAATAATTAGTCGCCCTTTAAGTTGTAAGTCGCCTCGAAAATTATATTCCAAATATATAATAGACTGAAAGTTTACTGAATTCATATCATGATCCAAAATTAATACGTACTGTGATCCATACTTATGTTTCCCCTTCTTACACACATTCAAAGGTGCGAACATAACCAGACACTGATACACCCCCCCACTCCCTCCCTCTCTTTCACTCACACACGCACAGACACACACATACACATAATTCTGTTATATTTTTACCGTGTTTTTAGGGTTCCGTACCGAAATGGTAAAAAGGAACCCTTAAGGTGAGACTAAATCTGTCTGTCTGTCTGTCTGTCACAGCTGGATATCTAAAGAACTACTAATGCTATCAACTTGAAATTTGGAATAGTTTTAGATGACGTTTACCCAACTATTTTGCAAACAAGAAAGAAATTTAAAAAAATATATCTTTTTTGCAACAGGGCCTGAAAGGGGGGGAGGGTCTTAAAAATTCGAATGGAGTCTACTATGTGGGGTATCATATGAAAGAACGCTTTTTGCACATTCCCAAACTTTTTTTTTTAGGCACCATAGTTTTCGACTTTGATGAAAAATTAAAAAAAAATACCGTTCCCCCCTTATCTCCGAAGTTTGCATAGACAAAAATGTGAAATTATTCTATGTGACAGAAGTTTATGTAAAGATTACAGGTAAAATAAAACGATGTCTCTAAATAGCAGAGTTGTTCAGAAATCATCAACATCATACGATTATATACGTACGGAACCCTCGGTGCGCGAGTCCGACTCGCTCTTGATCGTTTTTTTTTATATTTTACATAACATAACATCACGCCTGTAACCCCCGAAGGGTTAGGCAGAGGTGTACCTATAGTACACCCACGTTTCACTAGTTAGTTTTATATTTTAGTTTTCCGTTAATAAGTTTTACCTATGTTTTAACCGTCTACTGATAGATACTGTTTTTAACTACATAAAGTATACTATGTTTTATCACATGACACTTAACTGTCAACTATGTAGCGACACTTCTCCACGATGTGTTGTAAGAGCAATAATAGAGCCCTTGGCTGTGAGCTATTCGGCGCCTGCCGTGTCCTACTCGGCGCCCATTACCAGCTACTCGGCGCCAGCCGTCAATTATGCTGTTCCAATTGAAAGCTATTCCTCGCCGGCTGTGAGTTACTCGGCGCACCCTATCAGCTGTTCGGCACCGGCTGCTAGCTACTCAGCTTCGGCCGTTAGCTACTCTACTCCAGCTATAAGGTACTCAGCAGCCGCTGTAAGCTACTCGGCGCCCGCCGTGTCTTACTTAGCGCCCGCGACGCACATCATTTTCGTCAAGAAGGTGGTCCAGGTGCAGCGCGAGGTCACAGTGCCGCAGGTCGTCAACGTGCGCAAGGTCATCAGCGAGCCCAAGGTCATCATCGTCAAGAAGCTAGTGCCGCTGCACACCGCACACTCCGCCTCCTCGTTTATCGGATCCCTGTACTCCGCCACCACCTTTTCCTCACACGGCGCTAGGTACGCCAGCGGATGGTGATGATGATGTCACAATCTAGTCAAAATATTTATTCTAATTTATCAACGTTTTTATGTCAATAAAACAATTTAATTTTTTCATGATTATGTGTTTATTAAGTACGAAACAATTGAATAGGCTTTTTCGTTTTTGCATGCGGTTGCATCATAATGTTTTCCTATACCTACTGTTTAGACCAGTGGTGATTTGAGTTTCGGAACACACGCCTGACGGTATTTCAAGAGCCCAAGAAGATTTAAAATTCTCTTTGAATGGCTCCAACATAATTTACTCACTGTAAAGATCTCAAAAACATGTTACAATAACATAAAGCTAAAAATATAAATTCATCCGCTGCATCACCCGTTTACAACAATTTGACAAGATTAAGACAACATTTATTTAGATTTAGAGCAAAAAACCTACGCAAAATACCTTGGCCTTAAATCAAAGTTATTTAACACGGAACGAGTAAATAGGGAATATGCAAGTATTTTTTTTCTCACTAAATCAATAATAGACTAATATAAACCTAAGAAAAGTATGGAAAGTTAAACTGAACTACTGATTGATGCTCAAAAAAATTATGAAACTCCAACAATTTTCTACTACAGTTCAAACGTCCGTTTCTGTCGCGGTCATGATGTGACGTCATTGTTCACGAAACTGCTTTTTTTACATCTGTGTTTTAGCCCAAATCTTATATATTGATTTGATTGATTTTGATTTATAAAGGTCTTTATTAACAGAAAGATTATTACAAGTTAACAAAAAGATCTTATTCTAAGTGTAAACTAACATTATCCAAGAAATGTTAAATAGGCTAAATCACCTCTTTTAATTTACTTGAATATGCCCTGGCGGCTGAGAGTATGTCATGCTCACTCAAATGTCTCGCTGATGGTGGCGCGTGTGTTGGATCATTTAGCTCCCTTCAAAATGGTTGAGCTGAATGGTGCTGATTCATGCGTCATGTTCGTAAACGGGTGCTGTCAGTTGAGACTGATCATCTCTTAGCTGCCACGGCTTATTTTAGTTTCGAATTGTTTAAATCTTTTTATCAACGGACGCTTCTGACGTTTTGGCATCGTTCTCACATGTATAATTTCAATATAAATGATGTAACCAATACTTTGTATCAATATTTTAATTTAAAAGTGTCCGTGTTTTCATTGCCCGTTCTTCTCCATAGGACCCTACTACTCTTTTGAATGGGCAACTAGCTTCATATTTCTAACTGACCGACTTCTTGACAATTCAAAAGTGCCTGTAACAGTGTAAATGGTTTAATTGAAATAAATGCTTTGAGTTTGAGTTTGCTTCGCTCACGGTCGATAACTTCTGCTACCATTTCAAAATCACCTCCAAATAACATAGGTACTTTTACTTGAATCGAACATGTTTTATATGATCATTTATAAAGTGTTATTTTTTTAAGTAAACAATGCTTAGTTAAATACGTCTATCCCTGCAATTCGCGGAATAGACCAATGTGTCATCATGTAACTGTCCTGTCAAACAAATAGCTGTCAACAGGTTATTGGGACGCATACTTTGGCATTTTCATACAAATAGCTATCCGTAGTAAGCGATACACCATCAATAGATAGCGTGGGTCGGTAAGATTCCATATTGACTGATAGATTGTTAGGACGTTAAAACCATAGATTTTTCTATCTCCAGTATGCCAAAACTGGTGATAGATAGGTTATTGGGTTCGGCCGTTAATCGACCGTCCACTGCTACGCACGTGCACGGCAAGGTTTGCACGGTTAATTTGTTTGCCAGCTGTTGTTTAGTGCGCAGCGTGGCCCGCCCAAATGTTCAGTAAGTAAGTACGTAAGTCACAGTTCTAACCTAACCTAACCTAACCATTTTTTTTTAAATAATTAACCTATTCTAACTAAGTAGTTCCTATAAATAACCTAATATCTAGTAACCATAAATTTCACTTGTTTCAGACAAATTCAAGTTTATGTTAAGACAGTTTATTGTCTAAAGATTGTTTGTGTTTTAAGGCATTTAATTTAGGTTTAAGACCAAATGCCTTAACATAGACATTATCCTTGGTAATATTCTGCCAAGTAAAATTTTAACTAAATGAAAATGTGCACACTTAAATCATTCCAAATATTGCATTGGTGTAAAAAAGGGGTTACTAAAATTTGTTTGGATAGTGAAATTTTGACAAAATCTTTTCGGCATACGGCAGGATCCCGGAAAAAATATTTATACATAAGTTATTCTTGAACATATTTCTCAAAACTTGGTTGTTACACGTTTAAGTAAAAAAATCTCGATACAAATTAATGGTAAACTAACCCTTTACTTTGAGTTTCAATCCAAAATATCTAAATTAATTATCAACGTACGGTTGGTATTTAATTGGTATTTGTATTTAAGGGTAAAACGGGAACCCTATTACTAAGGCTCCGCCGTCTGTCTGTCTGTCTCTCCGTCTGTCACCAGGCTGTATCTCATGAACCGTGATAGACAGTTGAAATTTTCACAGATGATGTAGGTATTTCTGTTGCCGCTATAACAACAAATACTAAAAACCAGGATATCATAAATATTTAAGGGGGCTCCCATACAACAAACGTGATTTTTTTGCTTGTTTTTGCTCGATATCGATAACGGCAACAGGTAGACGCTTGAAATATTCACAGAATATTTAGTTATATGTTCACTTTAAAACTAAATAATTAAATTAAAATAAAACAAATATTCAAGGGGGGCTCCCATGTAACAAACGTGATTTTTTTGCCATTTTTATAGATAATGGTACGGAACCCTTCGTGCGCGAGGCCGACTCGCACTTCGCCGGCTTTTTTTATTATATATGTTTTTGATTACTCAACTCATTTTTGAGTAAATAGATAATTGCTTCATATTTTGCAATAAATTACAAGCGTTGTGTCTCCGCGCTTCTCTTTCTTTTGTATGCAGTCTGACAGTGACCGCGGTTTAGCTGTTGTCGGCGTCTTACTTGGCTACCACTGATCAGTATGTATTGAGAAACACTTGCGCTTGACCTTGCATAGATTGCATGCATAACCAATATCTGCATAATTTGATGTCCTAATGATGCAAGTGTTCACATTAATTCCTACAAGGAAATCTAGATTATATTGATGTCAGACACTGAGTTACAAGGCTAGTTTTACAAATATAACATTATTATGTTGAATATACAATAGCATAGTAAATCAATATTCATCAAACTAAAAAAACATTTCATAACGATTTAATAATGATGTGCATAAAATAAACATAACGCCTTAACAGCTAATCGGAGGATAACATACTTATCTTACAGTAAGCTATTCATATATACATTTGCATAGATTTAAGGAAACTGTTTCAGAGATTTGCTTGTCGTGCTTATTAGAGGTAGGTACCTACCATATTATGTACAAACTAATGCAAACCAAGAAATCAGTCACTCCATGTCATGTCAGCCGGGTGTAGTCTTCTTTACTCGCAACGGTTCCAACTATTGAGTGTAAATTTCATCGAATAACTTTTACTAGAGAACTAAGTAATTGGCAGTTGCGCGGATTACCACTACAGCGAAAGACCAAGCAAAATAAATCGCTGGCCATCCACACCACACCATGTTCTCAACGGTAGTTACAGAGGTGACAATTACAAAGTTAATCAGAATTGCCATCTTTATTAAGGTCTGATGAAGACGTTAGTTAGGCTGAAAGCCACTACAATTTACGAATACGTTAAAATGGAATTGTCAAATTTTCTCTCGGCTAAGAGATTAGAATCAAAAGAATTTGCATGCAAACCTCGTGCGACAGTTGTAACAGACACAGATCGACCCAGTCGCCCAGTTCAGCTTGACCCTCTCGCAGTAGGGTGTGAAGTGTGATACAATCTTACGATACCTTCGATGTACTGGAGCGTGCGAACGTAAACATTACGGAGGAGCAACAAAACCACAATATGTATCCACGATCGTAACAACCAGGCGTTACTTTGATTCTGTAGGTCAACTGGTCAGATTCTGTAGGTCAATTGATCAGATTCTGTTGGTCGACTGGTCAGATTCTTTATGTCAATTGATCAGATTCTGTTGGTCGACTGGTCAGATTCTTTATGTCAATTGATCAGATTCTGTTGGTCGACTGGTCAGTTCCTCAGTCAATTGCGATAGCAAACAATTGAAAGTATTGTGAGAATTTGATGAACGTATCCAACTAATAAATAAAAAGTTATAATATTATCATAACAAAATAAAACAAACCGTCATTATTGAAATCAAAACGGATCAGCATTGCACATTTGAAATTCGAAAAACGGCTTTATTCCGGCCGAACTTTCAGGATTCCGCAAAAATTGCTTAGAATTTAATTATAATATATTTCACAATAAAATGTAAAAATAGTGGGCACTCAGTATATATTCCGTACGATGCAATAGAGTAGTCTAATGAGACCACACACGAAGGCATGTGCAGAAGAACCTGTAAGTGTGCACCTGTTGATGAACCCGCCGGCTGCGCCCGCGCCGCGCGCCGGCACCCGCCGCTGCTCACGCTACGTGCTCCTAATAAATAAAAACTAACACTTGCACACTAATTGAGACTAGTCTACATTAGTGAATCAGCTTAATTGTATAATTATTTATTGCTCACCAGTCGCGACACGATGGAGATAATTTATAATCTTAACCACCCAACATAGTATGTTGCAGCGCCGGAGCTTGCTTTCTTTCTTTCTTTCCATGTTAGGTATGCTAAAAACAATCGTATTTTTTTTTCTCAAAATTGAAATAATGAAGTAACTGCCTGTGCTGCAACTGTATCTAATCACATCTTTAGAAAAGTGCCAGAGCGCCATCTAAACAACGCAACTTACTACCCGAACAACTGTTACTTATACTTTAAAAACTTAAATAAAAATAAAATACATATATATATGTATATATAAATCAGGACGGTTGAACGATCTCCGTCCACGTCACTACTCCGTGATCATGACTCACATGTAGACCGGAGGGCTAGTTTGTGTTACTCATGTTGTAAGAGTCGTACCTAGGTACTCACACTTGTGTTTCATAATCGAGAGGCAAGCTTTAGTAACAGTTACATAATATTGCCTTTGACTTAAAACTAACTAACCCATTCACTCCCTTTGTAGGGATGACGATGCGCAGTAGCATTCCTCTTTCTACTAGATTTACCAACAAGCATAGCTGCTCATCTAGAGGCCCTTTCAAAATTCAACACCGTACTTTTACCAATGATATTGTGAACACCAATACTTGACAATAATGGAGTTTAATTTCAAATTCAAATTTATTTATTTGCTAGAATGTAGGTACAAATCAAGAACTTAAGAGTATCGTGGCCTAATTACATTCTACCATTACATATCGGCAGGCGCGGTTTGTTTACTACCGGTCAGGACTTTATCGAAGCAAATTGTGTTCAAACTTTTTAATTAAATAGTGTTCCAAATTCAAAAGCCATTTCGTCACTATTATTATAAGTGCGCCAGAATGACCTATTTTGCTCGCACTTATCGAGGAACTCTTCGGCTCTTTTCGAATAGATGGGATGAAAATCATATTTTACTAATCGGTATCTATCCCAGAAAATGTTTGTTTTGGACTGAATGAGCCTCAGCATCAATGAGACAGACCGGTATGTCACTGAACTGCGGCGCGTGCGAGCTGCTCTGCACCATCCCTCTTGCGTGTCGCGTCTGTCGAGGACGCGTTGCGTCAGCGCCGCGCGCCTCGTATATATACGTGGGGAGCGCGGCACACGCATCACACAACAACCACCCACCACAACAATAACATGAGAGCCTTCGTGAGTCCATCAGATATTTAAAAATAATATCCTATATTTCTAATAATGCAAAGTTCAGTGAAAAAGTTCCTCTTGCGGCACTCGCAGTGCTTCTAAAGTTTTACAGTTAGCTGAGAGTTGTGAACATACCAGACCCCTGAACTTCTTGTCACCGTTACTTGCCATGGTGTACTAATGTTTGTGTGTAATTCCAGATCGTCCTGTGCGCGCTGGTGGCGCTGGCGGCGGGCGCCGCAGTGCGCGAGAAGCGCGGCTACAGTAGCGGCTGGAGCAGTGGCAGCTCGCTTGGCTCAGGCTGGAGCGGAGGTTACTCGGGCGGCTACTCCGGCGGCTCCTCTGGCGGCTGGTCCGGTGGTTCCTCCAGCGGCTGGTCCGCGCCCGCCACGCAGGTGGTCGCCGTCAAGAAGGTGGTGAACGTGCAGCGCGAGGTCAGTGTGCCACAGGTCGTCCACGTGCGCAAGGTAGTCTCCGTGCCGCAGGTCATCACAGTCAAGCAAGTCATTCCCGTCTCCGGCGGCTTCGGTGGCGGCTACGGCGGCGGATACGGCGGCGGATACGGCGGCGGGTACTCCGGCGGATACTCCGGTGGTCACTCCGGCGGATACTCCGGCGGATACTCCGGCGGTCACTCCAGCGGTGGCTGGTGGTGATCACTCTAGTCAACAACAGTGAAAATGTGATTTATTTAAAGTTCGTTTAATAAAAATATATTTTAATACAAAACATTGGTATCATTTTGTTTCTAGACCTAAATACTACCAGTAGATGAAAATTGGTAACACTATTTTTTTTTAAGCATAATTATATCAGTAGAGACCACGCCCCGACGCCCCGACTAAGGCCTCTTCAGTGAAGGAGGGTTAGTGTTTTGTATTGATAGGTACACACAGGATCAGAACCGCTTTGCAGAGCAAGCAGTTAGTTGAACGATGACCCAGCTCGTGCTATCGTATAGCATTTATTATTCTTCTTTTCCAAAAGTACTTGAGAAGAGTAGGCGAAGTTGACAATTGCAACGATACTTGTGTTGAAATAATTATTTTAAATTATAAATTATTTTCAAATCACCAAAGTCATGACAATCATTATTACGGTGTCACATAGTGGGTATCTAAAATCACACATGTAATCTTATTGAATGCTTTGGTTGTTTCTATCTTAAAAAAATATCAATCCTTTTTTTTACACCAAAATGTGTACGGTAAGTACAGCCACAATGTGTACTCAATACTTTTATTGCATTCCACGTGTAGATATTGTTAGGTGGTAAACTTATAATATATATTACGGTAAGTACAGCCACAGTTAGTTAATTCGTTGTATTATATTCACGTACCATGCACTTAAACTAAAGGGTTAGCCTATTGCTATTAACCGGTAACAAAAGCTACGTACTGCTGGAGAGAATCTTCGTGCGGACAAAACCTGTAGCACATCTTCTGACCCAGGGAACGAATCCTGCACCACTCTCAGCAGTGGTGTTTGTGACCTCTAGGAGTACACCAACGAACTTATCCACTTGGATGTTACCCACGGTTCTCATGAACGCTTTGAAATTAATGATCTGCTTCTTCACTAACCCGTTCAGCTTGCTGGACTCTCTCTCCTCATAGCAAAACGACGTACCTGATTTTGGCTGCGCCGCCTCGTCTTCCGCCCGTCGATAGTCAGCGCTTAGCTGTTGCCTAGCCCGGATACATGGTAATGGTTGCATCTCTTCCGCTTTTGTTCTACGGAGGCTTTCTTCCTGCAGCTGCATTGTGCCTAACTGCCCCAGGGTTTTATAAATAATTTCCTTGATTTTCAAATAAATTTCCTGGACTGTATCGAAACAACCCTTTTTAAAGTAAATGTGCTCATAATTCACCAACTGACACATTTTCTTATGGTTTTCTTGGTAATCGTGCCAGTATGCTTCCAACATATTAGCCTTGCGCTTGTAATTATCGATGGTCTTCCTCTCGGATCCATCCTTCTTTACGTTGGTTAAAAACTTGTCCAGTATTTCATAAGGCCGTTTGGTTGATGAACAGAGAATCGGAATCCATATTTGAAGTTGGTTTGAAAATATTGGTAATATACATAAATGGTTTGATCTGACTTTATGTGCTCCAACCGACCGTCTCTGCAATCCAAGGGTCTTCAAATTGCAGCTATCTTCTGGTTCGCGTGGCACTGTTTCACTTGGTAGACACTGGTAATTAAATGCTCGAAGGCCCATGTAGAAATTAGTGCTCGGCGTTATGGTGACCTTTCTCGTACGAGTATTGATATGATAATTATGGTATAGTATGGTAGAAGGTAAAGTCTCGAACTATAGGGGAAATAACTTTATTAAATCACTATAATACGGGAGTTACAAGATATGGTAAAAAATGGTAAATTAGATAACTAACTTATTGGTAAAATGGTATTGGTAGTGGTTTTGAGTACGTGGTGCTTCTAATGAGACCTGGGGGCCGATCGCGCTATTTCTCAACGTAATTACCGTTCGAACGGAACGTTTTTGGTTTTGGTTTAGTTTTAGTTTAGCTGATGTAAGAAACGGTATCGCGCTATTGTTTCTGAACGACAAAATCATTGACGTTACCCAATACTAAAAGTTCGATCGATCGTTCCTCCAACGTAACTTCCAAAGTAAAGCGAAATCGTTTCCGTTGAAATGATTAGCGCGATACGAAATGCGTCTAACGTAACGTTTTTGGTTGTGGTTTAGTTTTGGTATTAACGTTCAAAATTAGCGCGATCGGCACCCTGGTCGCGAACTGGCCCACATTTTGGTGAACGAGCGAATGTGCATACTTGCGTTCGATGGAATTATGCATTTTCGCTGAGTGTTCGATTAAAACTCGAACAACTATTATATATATACATATATATAACTATATATATAATATAATAATTCAAATAACTATAATACACTATAATATATTTTTGACAACAGCTGCAATCACGTATAACTCTGTAATGATTTAAGATTTTCCAAACTCACAAGCATCCAAACTTTCAAGAACTAGAAGAGAAATGTGTTTTGTAAATTTTAGTTCATGTCAACTAATTTTATTCCACACCTTTTTAATCGCGATTAAAAATAGTCTGATTTAGTTTGACAACCTTAATTTTAGGTGAAATACGTCAAATTCAGAATAGCAAAATTGCCATTTTTACTAAATTGAATAACTAAAATGGCATTAGTGCTGTCAAACTATAATAATAGTTAAGTTGTGTTACTTTAGTCACTTTCAGAATGGAAAATGTCACTTCTTAAAATTTTGGTGATTTTTAGTCTAATTTAGAGAATTTTGTTAAAAAAAAAAAAATTATTTCAACTATTTATTAATGGTTTTTGTAGACAGGATATTAATTGAGATTTGTTACAGCTGTAATGGCAATCATGTCATTTGATATTTAAATAGATTTTTATTTTGATTGATATTTGAAATATATTGTTTTATATTCTGTGAATGTGAGAACTTTGTAGGCTAATAGACTGTGTATTTGTAGACCATTTTCATTTTTTTAGTATCTGGTAGTTGTTGACGGGCACACTGTCCTCCCATACCTATTAACACTATAATTTGAAAACATTTTAAAAGAGTAACCGTGGAGTTTCTTGCCGGCTCTTCTCCATAGGAAACGACCATTTGGAACCGTGCACCTAGCTTCTGACGTTACATAATTGCTCATGTAGGTGTACATGTAGGAATTATAAAATAAGCAAGCAGATGGTGCAATGTTTATGCGAGGAGCTCGGCCAGGACTTTTGTAAATGCGTAAATTTTGGTATTAACAATAAAATAAGAACTACAAAAGATCCTAAATTTTTTACACTATGTTGTCCCTTAACTTTGATCTATTCAATACATTGCCAGGAAATATAAAACATCTGAATAAGAGCCAAAATCTTCTCATTGAACACTGACTACATCTCACACGCTCAGTACAAATGGAGCTTATACTAATAAATAAAATATCGTTAAACAACAATAAATAACAATGTAAGTACCTAGTAAGAAAATAAAGGCTCCCGCAAGCAGGCGCGACGCGCCGGGTGTGACCCGCTAGTCTGCGGTAGCCTTAAAGGATACTTACTTCTTGCGTGACGCCATCACAATAGTATAATGATGACTCTCTATTTGAATAATGGCTGTACATTATACGCAATACACACAAATGGGTTTTAAAACTCAATTGGTGGCTTTAACTTGTACCTACGCGCCACAGCCATAAATCAAAATTTATAACATCAAGTAGACCATTTGCGTTTTGTTATTGAAGAAAGATTCGTTAAAAAATGAAACGCAAAAACACGGTAAAATTGGGGAGTACATCGCCTCTTTGCTATGGACAAGTCACTGTCTTCGAAGAAACCCGAGTCTAGATGTGACCTCGTGCTCGGGAAGAAGAGATTTCGAAAAGTGAAGACAAGCGATTTCTATTCTACAGTAGAGTAGAAATAGAAAACGCCGCTAAGCCTGCTGAGAATTGTTGCTAATAAGACTGCAGGCCACCTGCTGGGACACCTGTGCGCATGTATTGTTGCCGGGTGTCTTCCGATGGCATAACAGATTATTATGTAGTGTTTCTTAAATTATGTTGTGTTGTATTATTATTATTAATGTTTGTGTCTTAATTAATTATACATACTAATACAATTAAGGTAATATGTACTAACAAATTATGGGTAATGTGCCAGAATTAAAGATAAATAAATAAAAATAAATACTTTTTTATAATAAAATACCTTTCAATACATTTGCTCAAAAAATGCTTTTACGGAGCCTCTATACATTGTTCGAAATTTAAAAATTACGCACCACACAACGGAATGTGCGGTAAAATAGGTACTCTCACCTAAGTACCTGTTTTACCGCATACTTCGTTGTATAGCGCCATATCCTTTACGTTTTATTTATTTAAATTACATAAAAAATATATAAGAATTCCACCAAAGAGTTTCACATTACGAGAATAAATAAGCTGAATGATCAAACCTACTTAAAGCGCTTTTGCTCAATACATTTGCCTCACTGAAAATGAGACGAAAGATGTAGTTCTAATTTTCACCACGCGCACGTGGTGCTATTTCCAAATTCACGTCATTTTCATATTAGAAACGTCAAATATAGTTGCGACTTTGTTTCATTACCTTTATACTATTTTCTCGAAAATGTGTTGATAAAACGTTATATGACACACGTGCGGAAATTGGTATTCACAAACTCGTGACTAAAGTAAACCCACAACTTCGTCTCGGGCTTACTTTGTTCTACCCGTTTGTAAAAAACAACTTACCGCACTAGTATCATAAATCACTATTTTAAGAGAAAACATACAACTATTAATTTTAAGGTTTATTTAGCTTGGGTTGTGGCTAAGTAATAATAGCCACACGGGTCGATCGATCAGGTTAGGCTTCGCTTGGCTCGGTTGGTCCATGGATGGGTGACCATCTTTCCGTGCCTCGGAAAGCACGTTAAGCCGTTAGTCCCGGCTGTCAATTGTAGATCTTTGACAGATGTTATGGGTCGTCGGAAGCCCGAAATTCAGACAACTAGTTTTACCAAGGGTTACCGTGTTACCCAGTAAGTGGGTTGTGGAGATCAGATAGGCAGTCGCTCCGTGTAAAATACTTTTTTTTTTTTTTTTTTTTAAAAAAACGTTGCCCCACACTAGGAATTTCTCCTGTATCGTGGGTGCGTTTACAAACATTTAAACTCACATACACAAACAGCCAGACCCGGAGCAACTACTTATAGGTCATACAAATATTTGTTCCGTGCGGGAATCGAACCCGCGACACGCAGCGCAGCAGTCAATCGCTTAACCACTGCGCCAACCGTGCCGTCAAATACTGGTATTCAGTTGCATCCATTTAGACTAGAAGCCGACGCCGACATACTTAGGAAAAGCCTAGATGATGATGAATTAATTATGAACAATGACCAAGTGATTAATCGCGTTGATGTCAGAAAATATTATATGTTTAAGGTTGTATTTGAGACTTAAGTAAGACCCGTTCTTCAAACATTTTATCACTCATTTTTCTTCTATGTGGTCTCATTATCATCCCTCTAAAAGAGAAGAGTCGTTCCACAGGGGCGGAACTCAGCAAACAGGGATCCCTTCCCCTTTTCCTTTTGGGATTTATTTCCGTTATTGGACAATTTAAGAACACGTAATGGCGCCTTGAGATCCCAATACAAGAACTTGCTACATTCGGGTAATTGCAAAACAGCACCGTTAAGAGGAGGCTCCCTATTTTTATGTTAATTTGCATGAATATGCTGAAACAGTCACACATACAAGCAAAATGAAACTTTATTATATAATTATAATATTTTCTCTCAATAATTTTTTTATTCGAAAATCATGTCTTTTTTAAGGATAATTCTAAAAAACATACAAGATTGTTTAGCTTTTATGTCAAAAATAAATATTCACAACAAGAAAATATAGTTTATTATCCCGACACAAGATATTTTTTCTCTAGATCAATTATTACTTTAGTTATAAACGAAATAAGAATTGAGACTTACGCTATTTAGTTTCGTGCTCTAACACGATCAAAGAGCGCACGCGATATTTAACTTTATTACTGATGTATTAGCGTTTACCACATAACGGAGTGGCGGGGAGCGAGGGGCGGATCTTGCGTTCGAAATTTGATTTAGACTAGGAAAAGTATTTTTGGGACCTGTCATTTATAATAAAATACCTCATGGTTTTAAGGGTTGTTCTGTAAACATTTTTAAATCTAAGGTAAATGCACTACTTTTGGGCAAATGTTATTACTCAGTGAAAATGAAAAGTTTTAAATGATATGAATTTGTCCAGATTATGATTGTTATAATAAATTGCAAATGGACCATGTAAGACATATGTACCTGACCATATTCATATTAATTGACTTCACTTTAATTTCTGTTTTGTTTTGTTGACATTGTTTTGTTTGTATTAATATTTTAATTTATGTAATAATTTGCACGCCGTAAAGTAGGCTCTAGCCGATCTCATTAATTTATGTACAAAACTTCTGTTTCTATGAAATACTAAGATTTAAGACTGACAACAGGTAAACCGCTGTCACTGTCAGATTGCATACAAAAGAAAGAGATGCGCAATGACACAACGTATGGCGTAAAAGAGCAAATAAAATCGTATAAAATTAGATGCACCCGGTGATGGATTAATTTTTTTAAGTTACATAATCAGCCTATAATATTCCCACAGCTGGGACACAGGCCTCCTCTCTTCGAAGAGGGAATGGGCTGTAAATCTACCACGCGGGCCCAGTGCGGGTTTGGTAGACGTCACATGTCTTTGAATTTTTGGTTCTAGGACATGCCGGTTTCCTCACGATGTTTTCCTTCACCGTTTTGAGAGCAGTGGTGATGAAATTATTTACACAAAGTAAAGCGCCTGCCTTTTTTTTTGGGTGGGAAATTATCAAATAACTTCTCCCGCTTTGGGCGGAGCGGGAGGGCGTGTCAGACTTTTACTCACTAAAACCCGCCCGTGTTCCTTCCGTTGCTTGTGTGCCAGGGCCAATATTTTCGGACAAACTCGCAACCCTGGCAGGCATTGGTCCTAACGGACCCCGTCAGTTTAAAAATGCGGAAATACAACGCGCCGTCGACCCGGGCCTGGTCCTTATCGGACGGCGAGCTACCCATCGCTCACCGTCTACAGGCCCGCGCCTACGGTGGCCGGAAATCGGCTTGCGACTCCCGACGCCCGGGGCGTCTCCTGCGGCGACTAGGGGCGCGAGGGCGCGAACCTTGCCTCTCCCTCACGCGTTCCGCCTCCTCCTTATAGCACATGTGTGAGTACTATGTACTTACTATAAAGCTACCATTTACTGGGTACGTCTTTCATTGACTTGAATGTGCCCTGGCGGCTGAGAGTATGTCATGCTCACTGTAATGTCTCGCTGATGGTGGCGGGTGTGTTGGATCATTTAGCTCCCTTCAAAATGGTTGAGCTGAATGGTGCTAATCCATGCGTCATGTTCGTGAACGGGCGCCATCAGTAGGGACTGGGTATCTCTTAGCGGCCATGGCTTATTTTAATTTTAGAATTCTTTTTTTATTATTGTTTTTATTACGGACGCTTTTGAAGTTTTGCATCGTTCTCACATGTTTAATTTCAACACAATTGATGTAACCAATATTTTGTAACCATACGTCAATTTAAAAGAGTGTCCGTGGAGTTTCTTGCCCGTTCTTCTCCATAGGTACCTACCTACTAAGCTTTGGAATGGGTAACTAGCTTCATCTTTATGACTGACCGACCCCTTGACAATTCAAAAGTGCCTGTAATTGGTTTATTTGAAATAAATGCTTTGAGTTTGAGTTTGAGTTTGCCTTCGCGAGCATTACAGCTTCGTAGAAGGAGGGTGCCTGCCTTTTTTTTTTTTTGGGTGGGAAATTATCAAATAACTTCTCCCGCTCTGGGCGGAGCGGGAGGGCGTGTCAGACTTTTACTGACTAAAACCCACCCGTGTTCCTTCATTTGCCTGTGTGCCAGGGCCACGATATCCCTTTCGGACAAACTCGCAACCCTGGCAGGCATTGGCCCTAATGGACCCCGTCAATTCATGCTGACGTCTCTATGAGGCGCGCGTGGAACACAACGCGCCGTCGACCCGGGCCTGGTCCTTATCGGACGGCGAGCTACCTATCGCTTACCGTCCGCAAGCCCGCGCCTACGGGGGCCGGAAATCGGCTTGCGACTCCCGACGCCCAGTGCGTCTCCTGCGGCGACTAGGGGCGTGAGGGCGCGAACCCTGCCTCTCCCTCACGCGTTCCGCCTCCTCCTTCGCGAGCATTACTGCTTCGCAGAAGGAGGTGACGGCCTCCCATGCACTCTCGCTCCGAACCATAGCCTGAACCAGGGCCGGACGCGAGAGATCGCCGCCGCCGATCGCCTCCGTGAGGACACGGCGGTGCTCCGCCCAAGCCGGGCAGACCTCCACCGTATGCTCCACCGTGTCCTCCGGGCGATCCACACAGTGATGACACCCGGGCGTTTCCTCCCGCTTTATCCTGAACAGGAACCTCCCGAAACATCCATGTCTGGTGAGGACCTGCGTCAGGCGGAAGGTGAGGACGCCGCGGCGCCTCTCTAGCCACTCCTCAAAGAGGGGACTTATCGTCGGAATAATGGCGTGCCCAGGAGGGTGCCTGCCTGGGTCCGAACCCACGACCTACAACTCATAAGTCGGGGACGTTACCACAGGGCCACCACTGCTCTCATTAATTAGTTAGTGAAAATTAATCCATCACCGGATGCAGTTTGGCATTTGTAATTGTGATTGTAATTGTGTTAACGAAGGGATAAACTGCTTTTAAAAATAATTAAGAGTCGTTTTGAAGATTTTTTTGATGTATTAAATTATGTTTTATGTTCCATTACCTATTGCAAATATTTCTCCTACTGCAAATATTTATATCAGCTCCGCTCCTACACGTTGCGTTGAGAAATCACAACGAAAACCAATTTTTTTCTCTGCCCTTGACTCTTCAATCATCTAATTATTATGTACCTACTTGATCATTTTATCGATCGCAATTACTATAAATCTAAAAAAGAAGGTATAACACATAAGTAGGCACTTATTAACAACATCTTTATTTTTAGTTACATGTAGACATACCTACCTAGTTCTCTCGTAGTAAAACCGCACAACATACATAACTGAATATAGATACTTTAGGGATACTGTTGTTTAAACTGCGGTAAATCTTATGTTATAAATACAATGTAAGATGTGTCCATGTTCAAAAAGTGAAACTATCCATACGAATGTAAGAAGAGAAAGACAGTTGCAATTAATATGTACATTAATGAGGAAGTGTTATTGAATCGTTTGAGATCTCCCGCGAGCTGCGTCTGTCGAGGACGCGTTGCGTCAGCGCCGCGCGCCTCGTATATATACGTGGGGAGCGCGGCACACGCATCACACAACAACCACCCACCACAACAATAACATGAGAGCCTTCGTGAGTCCATCAGATATTTTTAAAACAATATCCTAAATAACTAATAATGTAAAGTTCAATGAAAAAGCTCCTCTTGCGGCACTCGCAGTGTTTTGAAAAGTTTCACAATTAGCTGAGAGTTACCATACAGAACACACCAGATCCTTAAGCGTCATGTCAGCATTACTTGATATGGTGTAGGTACTAATGTATTGCTTCAATTCCAGATCGTCCTGTGCGCGCTGGTGGCGCTGGCGGCGGGCGCCGCAGTGCGCGAGAAACGCGGCTACAGCAGCGGCTGGAGCGGTGGCTACTCCGGCGGCTCCTCCGGTGGCTGGTCCGGTGGTTCCTCCGGCGGCTGGTCTGCGCCCGCCACGCAGGTGGTCGCTGTCAAGAAGGTGGTGAATGTGCAGCGCGAGGTCAGCGTGCCACAGGTCGTCCACGTTCGAAAGGTGGTCTCCGTGCCGCAGGTCATCACAGTCAAGCAAGTCGTGCCCGTCTCCGGTGGCTTCGGCGGTGGCTACGGCGGTGGATACGGCGGCGGATACGGCGGCGGATACGGCGGCGGATACGGCGGCGGATACGGCGGCGGATACAGCGGTGGATCCTCCGGTGGTCACTCCGGCGGATACTCTGGCGGTGACTCCAGCGGTGGCTGGTGGTGAACACTCCAGTCGACGTCAACGGAAAATATAATTTATTTAATAAATATTTTTTATACAACTTACGTTATTATGATTTCTCTCCTATTTATTTGAAATACAAAACTTAAGTGAAGAACAAATTGGTCCAATAAATGTAACTGAAGGCTGAACTAAATATGACTTAACTTTTGGACACGCATTTAATGATATCTATTTACCTGTTGAACGTCAGAAGATCGTTACTTGTAGTACCGATTACAGTACTCTTTAAATGATCTTATAGCTCTCGAGGTTGTATCTGGAATAAGTCGATCATTATCCAAATACCTTCTTACGTTAAAGGCTCGTGCGGACTGGCTCGATATCACGGACTCGACACGCAATACGACCCTTGTCGCGACGACGCTATCGCGCCAGTCTGTACGAGCCTTAACACTTTAAGGCGCAGCGCAGACAACAGACTTTTTGTGCGAAGGATCGAGTGATTAATGAAAGCTTGTGAGCTAATAAAATGTAATCACATTGGTGTGTGCCGCACTCCTTCGCACAAAAAGTCTGTCGTCTGTGCTGCGCCTAAAACATACCTACACATTACACTGGTAATATTTTATCACAAGTAATATAACTCTTATTAACAATATAACTCTGCAAATCAAGCAAAGCAATAAAAGTCGTCAATACGAGTAATTACCTTGTGAATTTTTCGGCAATTTTATGTGTAATAAAATATTTCAATCATCACTCCCTCTCGCAGAAAGGAGGTCTGCGTCCCAGCAGTGAGAACACAGGTTGAATATATTATGCTGACTTACTACATTGAATTCTCTCTTAATTAAAAACCCCAGTAGTTATGGCACAGAAACACAGATTCCAGCAGATTCCGTTGAGTACACATAATGCGCATGACTGCGATGGTGGTGAAACATTTGGTCCGAGCTGAATAAGTGTCACTAAGTATGGATGGTAACTGGTAGTGGAATGGTTCTGGTAAAACTTTTCAGATAGGTTTGATCTGTTACCGAGTTCATCCTCGGTAACAGATCAAACCTATGTGAAAAGTTTACATTCTGGTACAAATATGTATTTACAAAACTTTAATCATAATGCATGATAAACGAAGAGCGGAACTGGTTTTTGTACAGTGTGAATCAATGAACTGGATTAGAGTTCATAACACCTAATTAAATGCAAATGTACGTATCCTCTGTTTAAGCAAACTAAAAGAAAATTATTATTATTATATTCTATGTTAATTCTTTTATTATTTAAAATGTCAAGGATAATTATTGATGATCGACAAATTGATGTTCGCATTAGTTCATTATCTTATTGAAAATGCACATATTAAAAGTTCAAAATCAAAATCAAAAGTCATTTATTTAAACTAGGATGAGAATCAACACTTTTCGAACGTTAAAAATTACATAAATCAGTCCCCCAAAAACGCCCACCCTTCACCACTTCCTAGTGCTTTAGCTGGGAAGAAGAAGTGGCGCAACAAACTCCCCAGCAGCACAGCCACAGGCACAGCCTGTCTGTTCAGATATAAAACTTGAATCTATACAATAAAATGTAAAAGAATGTGCATTACGCAACACAACATTAAATTAAATTATTTGCCTTATGTTAGCTAGCACACGCCACTATACTAAAAAAAAAAACATTTAAATCGTCGAAAGCTATACTCAAGCAGAAATAACGTAAACAGAACGTACCTAACTAAAAGCCTCCAGGCATAATGGGCGTGCCCGCTTACATAAAGCTATAGCTGTAACTCGAAGTAAAAATGATAAACTAGCACCATCGTAGTAAAATAAAAAACAGTTAATCATTAATAACAATAACAAAACCAAGGTCAGAAAGACGACCAGTCACCACAAGCAGCACCCGTACACGAGCATAACGCAAAGATCAGCCATCACCCCCCTCGCCATATTTGAGGGAAGGGGGCAACCCGACTCCCGACGCCGACGCTACCGCAAGCAGTGACATCTAAGGGAGCACGACGAACTTGCTGCCGGTTGCTCAGGCAAGAATAATATAATCAATTATCGAGGTCGCTAGCTAACCACTTATTGCAATACAACTCAATAAACAAAAAAAAATCATGAGTATATAATGTCACTAATAAATAAAAATAAATTGACTTAGACAGTCAAATAAAATAAACAATAATTATAACACATAACATAACATGACGCCTGTAATCCCCGAAGGGTTAGGCAGAGGTAGACCTATAGTCCCATGAAATTGGGGGCGAGCCTATTGCCATCAACCGGGCACAAATCCAGACTCCGGGCTGCTACTGAGAAATTCCTGGTGGAAAAACCCAATAACTTTTTCGCCCGACCTGGGAATCGAACCCAGGACCTCAGCTCAGCAGTAGCGCTGGCGACCACTAGACCAACGAGGCAGTCAAACAATTATATGACCTCATATAACCTGTCAGTAGGTCGCTAATTCTGGAGAAAGAACATGAACATTGTCTTGAGTTAATCACAGCGACATTCTTATCGTTTAAGTCTTTAAGTAGTCATTGATAGAATAGCATGCCTATGACCAAAAAGTTTGGATTTAACTTTAACTTTAAACGCATTAAAAGGCAAATCTAGCAAAGAAGAGGGTAGCTTGTTACAAAAAGTTATACCAAGTCCAACAAATGAGTTATGAACCTTATGAAGCCGGTGAAACGGAGCACTTAATTTATCCTTATTTCTGGTGTTAATATTGTGAATATCACTGTTTTTAGTGTATAAGAGTATATTTTGCCTAACATGTAAGATATTGGCGAAGATGAATTGTGATGCCACCGTGAGAATACCAATATCTTAAAAAAAATCTCTTAGAGAAACTCTGGCACCCAGCTGGTAAATTGCTCGAACAGCTCGTTTTTGAAGTACAAATATATTTTGAATGTCAGCTGCTTTACCCCACAGCAGAATACAGTAGGATATAACGCTATGAAAATAACTAAAATAGACTAATCGGGCTGTATCAACGTCAGTGTATGGTCTTACTTTCCTGACGGCGTATGCGGCTGAACTGAGCCTTCCCGCTAGGCTTGATATATGAGGTCCCCACTGAAGTTTGGCATCTACTTTTATACCCAGAAACACTGCCGAGTCTACAGTTTCAAGCACCTCTTTATCTAAAACGATGTTGGGTTAGGTAAATTTCTAACATTCGGTAAGGCAAACTTTATACATTTCGTTTTCTTGGCATTGAGAACTAAGTTATTTGTCGTAAACCAATCCGTAACCATTGAGAGTGCAATGTTTACGTCGTCAAAATCTTGTCTATTCCGGTCTACTTTAAAAATAAGAGAGGTATCATCTGCAAACAGTACAACGTCACAGATAACCTTTATATAAAATGGTAAGTCGTTAATATACACTAAGAATAAGAATGGGCCCAGTATTGAGCCTTGAGGTACACCTAACTGAACTGGTAGCTCGGAAGATTTCATACCATCAACATCTACAGCACCTATGGCAAGAGACCGGGTGGCCATTTGTTTGGTTGTGTAAAGTAAATATAATTTAAGAAGCAAACAAACAGTAAAACAACTTTATCTAGAAGTGCTGGGAAGGTACATACATAACATAAAGTAAACGTTAACGGGGCGACGTCCTCGGGGTCTCTAGTAAAGATGTGCGATCCTCAAGGTTCAATTCTCGGCCCTTTCCTATTTCTAGTTTATATTAATGATTTTCCTTACATGATGGCTAACTTATCGGATATAATTCTATTCGCTGATGACACTTCCCTTAAAACATGTGTCTATGGAAATAAGCGGTCATTTAAGTTACATTATTAACCTAAGTATTGGCGCAGGTTTATACCCTGATGCGTTAAAAATATCAATTGTTAAGCCACTTTTCAAAAGAGAAAATAGGGAACTAATGGAATATTACCGACCAATTTCATTAATTCCAGTTATTTCTAAAATTTTTGAAAAGTATATTTATAAGGAACTTTACAAATTCATAGATAAACATGAAATTCTGTGTGAGGAACAGAAAGGTTTTCGGATACACAGGACTATTAATATGGCTATGTATGATTTTATGTATACTGTCATTAAAAATGTTGATCAACGGAATCCTGTTTGTGGTATATTTTGTGACATGTCACAGGCATTCGACTATGTACATCATGCTACTCTTTTAAAAAAACTCGAAGCCTACGGGATTAGGGGCATTGTCCTTAATTTGCTTAATTCGTACCTACAAGACAGAAAACAAATGACTGAAGTCAATAAAATTAATATAGTAAGTAAACGTGAAGAGATATCTCGGTCTTCAGAGCGTAAAGTATTATTTGGGGTACCGCAGGGGAGTGTTGTAGGTCCCTTTGCATTTATTTTATATATAAATGACCTACCGAAATTTATTGAATGGCCTATAACACTATTTGCGGATGATAGCACGATCACAATAGCTTGTAAAAATATAGATACGTATGAGAGTGAAATTAATAATAGTTTAAAACAGATGGTAGACTGGCTAGATGCAAATAATTTAAAAATAAATTTGTGTAAAACCAAAGTTATCCATTTTAGACAACAGACCTCTAGTATTAACTTAAATATACACTATAATAATGATACCATAGATGAAGTTGAAACGACAAAATTCCTGGGTCTCGAAATAGATAAAAAACTAAACTGGAAATCACACGTTGAAAATTTATGCAAGAAAATAAGTAAGTCTGCATACGCTCTTCGTTCATTATCACCTATATTGAACACGGATGCTCTTCTAACTGCTTATTATGGGATAACAGAATCACATTTACGGTATGGGATCTTATTTTGGGGAAACTCTACTGAAAGAGAGACCGCTTTCAAGGCACAAAAAAAATGCATTCGAGCAATGTTTAAACTTAAACCCACTGATAGTTGTGAACCGTACTATAGAAATTACAAAATATTAACATTACCTTGTTTGTACATATTGGAAGTAGCTGTGTTTGTAAAGACAAATCCGAGTCGATTTAGACGTCTATCAGATGTAGTACCGCGCAATAGACGTGATAATAGTGTACTATGTCTGGAGCCAGCCAAGACAGCACTTATGTGCAAAAGTGTCTACTGCATGGCGCCAGTCATTTATAACCAATTGCCGAAGACATGGAAAGAGCTTCCGCTATCATTATTTAAAAAGAGACTCCGAAGCTTTTTAGTGGCGAAATCATATTACAGTATTAAGGAGTTCCTAACTGAGAAAGAGTTCTTAAGCTAGTGCATAATCATGATGTATAATTAATTTAATTTTAATAATGTTATTTAATTTAATTTTAATTTAACTGTATTTTTTTAATTTTAATTTATTTATTCATTGTAATGTATTTTTTATTTTATTTTAATATTATTTAAGTGTGCATTGTAATTTTGTAATTTTGCTATGGGTTAATACCTGAAAATAAACGATAATAATAATAATTATAATTCATATTTTCAAATTGTATTTTGTGTGTAATATTTTAAAATTGTATTTATTTAGTTATAACTGTTATAAAGTTGATATTAAATCTTTTGCATGCCTACGTGGTAAAATATGGCTGTACTATTAAATGTTCTTCTGTCATCGTTTTATCTTACCTATATTTGCAAAATAAAATTATCTTTATCTTTATCTTATTTTTAAAATAGATAGAAAGGATACGGATGTCTTACATGCCAACGATAGTCTGGCTGTTCTTTCAAAATGGTTCGCAGCTAATAATCTCTTACCTTAATGGGAACACAACAAAATGTCTTAAGTTCTCATTACCAAATGTACCACAAGTGGGTCTAAATTTAAAACTTGACGGCAAGAAACTAGATGCTATTACGGAAACTGTATTTCTAGGAATTACTCTAGATTCGAAATTACAATGGGGTGCCCACATTAGAGCTCTTTCTAGTAGATTAAGTACATCTGCATATGCAGTAAGAAAAATAAGGCAGTTAACTGATATAGCCACAGCTAGGTTAGTGTACTTTGTGTATTTCCACAGTATTATGTCATATGGCATTCTGCTGAGGGGATCGGCTGCTGACGTAGATACAATTTTCATTTTACAAAAGAGGGCAATCCGCGCGATCTATGGGATAGGTCCTCGTTCCTTTAGAAGCAAATTCAAAGAAATTGATGTACTAACTCTGCCTTCTTTTTATATCTTAGAAAGTACTTTATATGTTCGCAAAAACTTAGGACTTTTCAAAATAAGAAGCGATTTCCATAATATAAATACACGTAGTAAACATGAAATTGTGATACCCAAATTTAGATTAACTAAAACAAGCAAGTCATTTCTTATAAACAGTATCCGCTTCTATAACAAGTTGCTAAAGTCGGTTATAAAACTTAGCGATGGAAAGTTCAAACCCATATCAAACGTGTCCTAATCAAAAAAGCATAATATTTATTTATTTATTTATCAGAGTCAAAGTCAAAGTCAAAGTCAAAGTCAAACCATTTATTTCAAATAGGCACATAAGAGGCACTTTTGAACGTCAAAATTTACAAAAAAAATAGAATTGATTCTAGTTGCCCCTTCCAAAAGGTAGTTTCGTATGGAGAAGAATGGGCAAGAAACTCCACCGGTACTCTTTTAAAAATGTTTTACAATATTTTGTTTGATTACATTAATTATATGATTATATGTGAAGACGATGCACCTAGAATAAAATTACTATACCATAATAGGTAAAACGAATTAAAAACTAAGCAATGAAAAATAACTTAATTATTAGATAGATACGTGGTGTTCACATATTTACAAACATCATACAAGTATGTTTTTCTAAAAAAATAAGTCAGTGTGTGAGTATAGGTTATCACAGAATGTAAAATGAATATCATAAAAATAACAGATTTTACCATAAAAATAGCAACCAGTTTGATTTTGTCTAGACTCTAGATTGTCCTATGGAGCTGGACCAGCATGTTTCCAAGCATTCCTGTCTTGGATATAATCCTCTAACTTGTAATATGCTTGTTTACAAAGTGTACTTTTAATATGTGTTTTAAATTTTCTCTCATTTAATTTCAATATATCACAAGGTATTTTGTTGTAACATTTAACACAGTACCCCATAAAAGATGTATGTACTTTAGATAATCTGAAAAATGGTTGATCTATTTTATCTTTATTTCTAGTATTAAAATTATGTCTATCGCTTATCTTGTTAAAAATATGTAGATTTTTCCTTACATACATAATATTTTCATAAATGAATTGGCAAGGTACCGTCATAATATTAATCATAATCTCATAATATCAGGAAGAATTACTTTGCGTTTGATACATTACATACATCATAATGAATAATATTAATATAAATTCTAAAAGTATACACACACACAATAATAATAATAAAAATAAAAACATAAAAAAGTAAAAAAGCATGCTTACAAAAACAATAATATTATGCAGCATTTTTTTTTTAATAGAAAATTGGAATTCGTATTAAATCACAGATCGTCCATTGAGTATAAGTTTTTGTCTAACAGAAATGCTTTGAGCTTAGCCTTAAAAGGGCCAGTGTATAACAACATTTTCAAATCCGCTGGCAGTCTATTAAATATTTGTACAGCTTGGTAATGAGGGCTATGCTTGACTATGTTAAAATTAGGTACAACTTTATTTTATACAAGATTAAGGACTACGTTGAAGACAAGGAAGTTTGGCAATAATTCCTTCTGCACATTTGGCTTCCCTGGTACCTCATTAACGGTATAACTATGTAAATGTCTATTAACTGCTCCTAAATTACGATGTCTTTTTCTTTTTTTATATATACCTTGATATAACTACTTGACATAACCAACAATTTTAATTTAAACTATTTATTAATAACTTGTGGACAGAATATTAATTCTGATTTGTTACAGTTGTAAAATGGCTATCTTGTCATTTGGTTTAAATAGGTAGGTTTTTATTTTTATTTGTTTAGTAATATTTTATATAGATTTAATAATAATTTTTAATTTTTTATATATAGATTATTTGTGAATGTGATAACGTTGTAGGCTTAATAGACTGTAGCTTTGTAAACTATCTTCTATTTTGTTAAGTACTTGTTAACGGGCCTACACTGTCCTCTGACACTGTAACTTGAACAAATTGTAAAAACAACTTAAAAAAAAAAGAGTAACCGTGGAGTTTCTTGCCGGCTCTTCTCCATAGGAAACGACCAATTGGAACCGTGCACCTAGCTTCTGACGTTTCATAAGTGCCCATGTAGGTTTATGTGAGATAAAATATTTTCATTTTGATTTTGATAACGAGGCACTAAATATTTCCAAAAAATGTGTGATGTATAGAAAGCCAAATTCCACAGTTAGGTAATCTGTAATCCAAAGAAAACCCAAATCCGTAGTATAATAATAATCATAAATCTTTATTTATCTCAACATCATATTACAGGCACTGGTTAATAAAATGCACAATATTAAATAGACAGAGGTGTCTGAAGTAGGAGGGTCCTGAGATCAATCCGGTTCTCTTAGATAGGACATGTTATATACAAAACAGTCAGAGTTAAAATATTAAAGGTACAATAAAAGTCTGAAATTGCATTAAGTATAAATAAAACCTACAAAATTAAATATACTATTTAAAATTTACTTTATTATTGTTTTTGATAAGCATGAAATTGGGGCAAATTGCAAATTATGTTTACTGATATCTAATTTGACTGATACATCATTATAATCTGTTTGAAAGCAGTACTTACAGTTACAACTACTTTAAAAAATTCAGAACATCTGTCTCTGTCTGAGTCTCTCATTCTCAGACATTTACTTCAGGCCCTAATGAGGCTTAAGGCTGTTTATTAGATCTATTTCAATGCTTTTACGATCTCTGTTTTCCTTTCGAAACGATTACAAAGCCATTAACTTAAAAATCTGCTTCTGTGGCAATACAGAACCAAGCCCACTCTCAAGAACAAAAATGCGTTCAAAACATATTCACATAGACTTAAAAAATTATATCTTTAACACAAAAATCTCGTAATAACTATTTTATTATTAAATTCATCACAAAATAAATCTAAAGCGATATGGACCGTAATTAAAAGAGTGAAGCCTACTTTCCTAAACAGCTTGTAACTGAAATAAAAACTGACACAAAGAGGGTTACGAATCCTATTGAAATAGCAAACTCCGGCAACGAATATTATATTAACTAAGTATCTAATTCATTCCATAGCTTAACAAAAAAAAATCCCCATTCATTCAAACACTGAGCTCTTTATTATTATGGAACCAACTTTGCCGCATGACATTTTTTTTTTTTTTAACGTTGGGCCACACTAAGAATTTCTCCTGTATCGTGGGTGCGTTTACAAACATTTAAACTCACATACACAATCAGCCAGACCCGGAACAACTACTTGTAGGTCATACAAATATTTGTTCCGTCCGGGAATCGGACCCGCGACACGCAGCGCAGCAGTCAATCGCTTAACCACTGCGCCAACCGTGCCGTCAATTATGAATCTGAATTATGAATATGAATCTGAAAATGAATTGAGTAAGTATTGAGTATTGAGTATTGAATCATATTATATGCTATAAAAGCAGTCTCTCAATACATAGCTCCACATCTTAGTTACATAATTTAAGTATTGAGAATGGTATCATCCCGGAGAAGCTCAAAACCTCCATAGTTACTCCACTATACAAAAAGCAAGGCAAATGTCTTATGAACTATGACGTAAAATTTAATTTAATTATAATTTGTAATAACTAAAACTATGAACGTAATAATTTCAATAATTGCATTTAAACTATTTATTTTGGAATCTTAACTAAATACTTAAAATTTTAAAATTAAATTTAATGAGTAATAGTTAATAGTACTAAAATAATTGACTGCTTACGTATAACATGTAGTCACTGTGGGTGAAATGTTTATATTGTGTGTACAATGCCTGAATTAAAATGTTTTTTTTAATGAAAACTAAAACGTATGGCTTTGATACCTATATTTGCAAAAATATTTGAAAAAGTCATATAAAGTACTTTATACCTACCTAGAGCAATCAAACATTATATTTAATGACCAAACAGGATTTCGCCAGAACAGGACAAATAAATGGCTATCCATGTTCTGATACGCTCTATCTTATTAAATGTGGATGAAAGAAATGCAGTATATGCTATAAATATGGACCTTACAAAGGCAAGACTATGTAGATTAAAAGATACTAATAAATTAGAGAAATATGGTATAAGAGGCAACATTTTGAACCTTATTGAATCTTACGCAACAGAGAGAGGACATTTGAAATAACACGAATATACCCACGCACTGGAAAGAAAATAAGATACAGATCTAGTTGTAGGATAATTAAATACGGTATCCCACAAGGTAGTGTGTTAAGACCTCCACTATTCTTGACTTATATAAATGATCTGCCTAGACAAATAAAGCATCCTATAGTACTATTTGCTGACGACAGCACTGCAGTAGTAAAATGTGACGATCCTAATACATATGAAGCAGAGATATGACATTCAATAAGATAATTACTTGGCTAAATAATAATAATCTTGTCATAAATCTAGAGAAGACAAAAATAATACACTTTTATCAAAGGATTCCTAATTTAAACCTTGATATTTATATACTGGGTATTAAAATACAGTCGGCACTGCGAATAGATTCCCTGGTGTAATTGTAGATACTAGCATTTGTCCTGGAAACCGCAAACGGACAATATTTGTAAAAAAATAAAAATACATATGCTCTATAAACTGGCTAAAATAATTGTAAGCCTGGTATCTCTTTTAAAGAGTTACCATGACTATGTTGCATCCACACAAAGATATGGCATAATATATTGAGCCAATTCAGTAAATAGGATGGGGATGTTTTCAAAGCCCAAAAAAGATCCATCATCGCTATGTGTGATTTACAAAGTACTGACAGCTTTCAACATCTATTTAAGTCTCAAAATCATAACCTTGCCTTCTTTTTATATTTATGAGGTAAATATATTAGTTAAAACCAACATCACCCTAGATGAAATAGCTTTTAAAAGCCAATAAAGCAAACTACGTGATAAAAATAAGCTTTAAAGTACTATAAGCAGGTACGGCATTAACGAGGAAAAGCTTTTTTTGTATGGCTCAATACTGAGTCTTGTGCTGAAAACTAATAAGTTACCTAACTCAATCTGCCTAGCCATTGCCCGTGTTTGGGTCGGCGTCCAGTCTAACCAGACGCAGCTGAATACCAGTATTTTTACATGAAGCGACTGCCTATCTGACCTTCACAACCCAGTTACTGGGTAACACGAACCCCTTGGTAAAACTGGTTGTCAGTCTTTCTGGCTTCTGACGACCCGTAACAACTGTCAAATATCTACAAATGACAGCCGGGACCAACGGCTTAACGTGCTTTCCGAGGCACGGACGAGTTTTGCTATGTAAAGATGGTGACCAACGGATTAACCGCGACAGACGTAGCTTAACCTGACCGATCGACCCGTGCGGCTGTTAATACTTGGGCACAAGCCCCTCTATGTTCCCTTGCTCAATAAAAAGTCTAAATTTAGTCAATTTCAAGCGCAAATTGCGAACTATTTTAATACTGAATACTATTTAAGTAATAGATATAATACGCCAAACGGCAAAACAGAGAGAAACTGTAATATTACAATTGTAACATTTTGCACACTGTTGTAACCTATGTTTATGAATAAAGACTACGAGTATTGATTGATTGAACATCAAGTTTTTGATTGTACAATGAAGATGTATTGTAATATTTGTGTGCAAGTAATGTTAAAGTACTGTTTAGTGCATTTACATTACTAGCATCTTTTGCATCGCTCTTCTTTGATTGTGTTTAAAAAAAAAATATGTGTAATCAATCAATAAATAGTATTTATTCATATAATATTAAATATAAATAGTTAGTAATGATTTTCAACTGACATGCAATTAAAAACGAAACTACATACGTGACCATTATCCCGCAGGTGCTGGCAAAAGTTTAAGGCTTCACGTCTCTAACGATTCTAATAGGAACTTAAAAGTTTTGAGAGGACTAATGAGATCTTATCTATGTTTTTGATATCGATATCCTAGATACACATTCACGGGACGTTGTTCTACGGACATGGACATGTATTCGCTCACAATAAGTTCTAGGAAAATAAAAATCTTTACAAAACGGGAAAGCATTGCTTTTATAATGAACTAGCTTTTGCCCGCGGTTTCGCCCGCGTGGATGTCGGAAAAAATCACACGGGAAACGGGCTTGAAAGTACCCTATATGTTAATGCAGGTTATAACGGAGGCGATAGGCGGCGGCGATCTCTCGCCTCCGGCCCTGGTTCAGCCCATTTTTCGGAGCGAGAGTGCATGGGAGGCCGTCACCTCCTTTTGCAAAGTAGCTCGCAAAGGAGGAGGCGGAACGCGTGAGGGAGAGGCAAGATTCGCGCCCTCGCGCCCCTAGTTACCACGGGAGACGACCCGGGCGTCGGGAGTCACAGGCTGATTCCCGGCCACCGTAGGCGCGGGCTTGCAGGCCCGGGTCGACGCCGACGGCGCGTTGTGTTCCACGCGCGCCTCAAAGAGATGTCAGCACCAACTGATGGGCTCCGATAGGGCCAAAGCCTGCCAGGGTTGCGAGTTTGTCCGATAGGGATGTCGTGGCCCTGGCACACAGGCATCTGAATGAACATGGGTGGGTTTTAGTCAGTAAAAGTCTGACACGCCCTTCGGCTCCGCCCAGACTGGGAGAAGGTATTTGATAATTTCCTACCAAAAAAAAAAAAACTTTGTGCCAAATCTCATCGAAATCTGTTCATCCGTTTTTCCGCCAATCCGAAATACTTATACATCCAGACAAACAGACAACCTGCCAGGGTTGCGAGTTTGTCCGAAAGGGATATCGTGGCCCTGGCACACAGGCAACGGAAGGAACACGGGTGGGTTTTAGTCAGTAAAAGTCTGACACGCCGGGCTCCCGCTTCGCCCAGAGCGGGAGAAGTTATTTGATAATTTCCCAGCAAAAAAAAAAAAAGAAGACAAACGGACGAAAGTTCTAAAACCTATATTTTTGGCATCAGACTCGTTTCCATACCTCGTAACAATCACTTTTTTGCAAAAATATTCGTCTTCGTTACTTTTTTATTATAATTATGTATAGATACGTAGTGTCTAATGCTAGTGCACAGATACATAGTGATGGGAATGTTAATATTAACAGATTTACAAAATGTGATTTACATATATCTGAAGATTTTCCATACAAACATTGTCACCCCCAATCCCCCTTTAGGGGGTAAATTAAAAAACAAAAAAATACAAAGTGTATTTATGTGTACATAAGTATTCGTGCAAAGTTTCACCCCCTTAAAGGTCAAATTTACAAAAACCCCTTCTTGATGCACACCTACATCATAAAAAAAGCTTAGTGCATAATTTCACGTCCCTAGTCTCAGTAGTTTGGTTTGTACGTTGATTTTATTTGGTTCCTCCATTTATATATATATAGATATAATCGTTATATAGATCAATACAAATAGTAATAAATTAGGATATTTTAGATTTTTTTGTTTTTCAAGTGTAATAAATTTAAAAAAATATGACATTTACATGATCAACGTCTCGACAAATGTTGAAAATGACACTTATGTTAATTTTTAGACTATTTATCTCTTTACTCCCCCTGAAGGGGTTGTTTTTGAAAAAGCATGAAACACGTTTAATTTATTTGTTGACAGGGGAGTTATATATAGCGAATTTTCGAATTGATACATCTATCTTATAATAATATGATATCTCCATACAAATTTTGAACCCCTGTTACACCCCTTTAGGGGATGAATTTTCAAAACGAATGAATTCACAAAAGTAATATTGTATGTGTTATGTTATTTAAGTTAGTTATTTAATATAATTAAGGACCACGCTACCGCATTAGGACTTTTCCCTGTAATGATAGCAGTGTTTGTGATAAATAAAATAAATAAATAAACAAAAATTCGTTCTTAGCGGATGCTTATGTCATAATAATTATCTGTGTTCCAAAACCCTTTCCGTTGTTTGAGCTGTGTGTTGATAGATCAGTCAGTCAGCTAGTCACTCACAGTTTCCTTTTATATATAAAGATACTGACTGTGACTGTGAATATTTTTATATATATGTTTGTATATATAATATGCTTTATGTATTTGTTTAGGTATATGTAAGTTTTTTGCACGTGTGTACGTGTACGTATTCGTGTGTAAATTTTATATGTATATGGTATAGTATAGGTATATTTGTCATTTTAGTTTAAGACTTCGCATATTCATATTTTTCTCTTCTTGTTCTCACACACTATTGTCTACATTTCTTTTTCATTTCTCCTTTCGCAGGTCTGCTGGAAGAAATTTCTTAAGAAATAAGCAGTACCTTTGTACTAGTATTATAATTATGTCGTATCTCTCTGTATTTTACTGTGTGTACATAAATAATAAAATAAATAAATAAATAGATAAGTAGAGATATTACGCCGACGCCAAATAAATTAGGATTAGGGCAGGAGAATGATGATGAAGTATTCGGGCCAAGTATCAAGTTTATAGGTCAACAAAAGATGATTTTTTTCATACAAACTGTCAAGCAAACTATCAAGCCACGCAGTAAAATCCTTCCTTGTAAAATTGAATACCCCTTTTCACCCCGTTAGGAGTAGATTTTTGAAAAACCCTGATACACGTTATTCTATATCTTTGGTTTTAAATATAAATACTGAGCTTCGAGTTAATCGAAATGCGCGTTAAAATTGTTCTATACAAACTTTGACATCCCCCAATCCCCCTTCAGGGGGAACTTTAAACAAAACCAAAAATGGAAAACTTTATAATTTGCTTAGGTAAGCATTCGTGCCAAGTTACAAGTTTATTAACTCAAGGAATAAGATTTTTCATAGAAACAACTTCACCCCCTTAAAGGACGAATTTCCAAAAACCCCTTTATTAGCGGATGCCTACGTCATAATAACTAACTGTGTGCCAAATTTCAGCTCAATCCGTTCAGCGGGTTGAGCTGTGGGTTGATAGACCAGTTAGTCACGCTTTCCTTTTATACAATATATATTATATACAAAATTTAGCGAATGAACAACTTTAATACAACACTTGATCCACATTTCACCCACTTTTGGGTAAAAAAAAACAACGATTTACGCTGTGTTAGTTTCCAACCATAAGCCGAAATATTAGTAATTTTAACCTAAAAAATAAAGAATTTAAATTAAAAACAAAATTTCGTCCCCCTTTCACCCTTTCAGGCTTGAAATTCTAACAACACCCTTGCGTTAGCTTCTAACCATAAGCCTTATAATAAATTTAGTGTATTCTAATTCGAAAATTAAGGATTTTCCATACACAACTTCATCCCCCTTTTTAACCCTTTGGGGGTGGAATTATCTAAAACACCGAGACACGGATAAATTAGTTTTCAATCGTCAGCCTAAACAAAATTTAGCACAAAATTTGAACATCCTAACTTCAAAACTGACGGACTTTCATACAAACTTTCATCCCCTATTTAACTCCTTTAGGGGTTGAATTTCGAAAAATCCTTTCTTATTCTTTGTTAACATTATAAAGAGAACCTCTGTACAAAATTTCAACTTTCTGGGTCTAAGGGTTTGGGCTGGGCATTGATGAGTCAGTCAGTCAGTCAATCAAGACTTGTCTTTTTAACCGATTTCCAAAAAGGAGGAGGTTCTCAATTCGGCAGTATGTTTTTTTTTTTTTTTGTATATTTGTTACGCGATTACTCCGTTAATTATGGACCGATTTTGAAAATTCTTTTTTTGTTTGAAAGGGAATACTCCCGCAGTGGTCCCATTGCCACCAAATCAGAATCAGATGAGGGTATCCCATGGAAATCGAGGGAAACCCTCAAATTTTATAGGCAAACCTATAGCGATTTGGGTATTTTTTATAGTAACTCGTGCATTTGCTCTCGGAAAGCCCCATCTGGTGAAGTGGAACTGATGATGGAGACCACATATGGCCTTGTTCTTACCAGGAGAACTCCTCAACAATCAACGTCCCAGCATCGGGAAAAGCAATATTTTGTAAAAGGTGATGAGCAGTTAACAATAGGCTATTGTAACTTAGATACATTCAAAACTGACCCACTAAAAAGTGAAAAAATAAAAAACTTTTTACAAAAAAATAAGAACCGACTACCAAAAATAACACTACAAAGTGAAACACAACTTTAATTTCGGAAGTCGGTGGCAAAAAACCTAAATACAGATCCAAAGACACCGACTTCCGAAATTAAAGTTATTTTTCACTTTGTAGTGTTATTTTTGGTAGTCGGTTCTTATTTTTTTGTAAAAAGTTTTTTATTTATTAACGGACTTCAAAAAGCAGGAGGTTGTCAATTCGACAGTATGTTTTTTTTCTTTTTGTATGTTTGTTACGCGATTACTCCGTCAATTATGAACTGATTTTGAAAATTATTTTATTATTTGAAAGGGTATGCTCCCGAAGTGGTCCCATTGTTACCAAGTCAGAATCTGATGAGGGTATCCCATGGAAATCGAGGGCAATCTTCAATTTTTATAGGCACACCTATATCGATTTTAGTATTTTTTAGTTGTAAGTGGAACTGATAAAGAAGACCACAGATGGCCACGGGAACTACTTAATAATAAGTATTTCACTGTTGCGATTCGATTAGACACTTTAGTATGGTTGCTAAGCAATTTATAGTCGTCACAATGCATATGGTGAAATCACCATCAGTTCCAGTTCTGCTGGTTCTCACCAGGAGAACTCCTGAACTATTAACGGCCCTGCATCGGGAAAAGCAATATTTTGTAAAAGGTGATGAGCAGTTGACATTAGGCTCTTGTAACTTAGATAAATTGCAAGCTGACCCACTAATAAGTGAAAAAAATTAACTTTTTCCAAAAAAAACAACCGACTTCCAAAAAAACTCTACAAAGTGATAAATAACCTTAATTTCGAAAGTCGGTGGCAAAAAACTAAAATAGATTTAAAGACATCGACTTCCGAAGTTAAGGTTATTTTTCACTTTGTAGTGTTTTTTGTAAGTCGGTTGTTTTTTTTTTAAGTTTTTTTATATTTATAGATAGATAGATAAATAGATGGTTCATGAAGAAGAATAGTCCGAAAGGTATTGCCGAAAAACTGCTTTAAACATTCTCGTGATCATGACTAAACTTGACCTTGAAAAGGGTTTAGCATATCGTAAAATACCTTTCTTTGACGACTAGCTATCAACAAGGAAGTGTCATAATTGAACCGCGACGAGTACGAGTCGCTCTCCGCAGAGCGCTGCGTCTGTCAAGGACGCGTTGCGACAGCGCGACGCGGCCGACGTATATATACTTCAGGAGCGCGGTACACGCATCACACAGCAGCCACCCACCACAACAACAACAACATGAAAGCCTTTGTGAGTTAACCATGTATTTGAAAATAATATCTAATAACGCAAAGCTCAATGAAAAAGCTCCTCTTGCGGCACTCGCAGTGTTTTGAAAAGTTTCACAATTAGCTGAGAGTTACCATACAGAACACACCAGATCCTTAAGCGTCATGTCAGCAGTACTTGACATGGTGTAGGTACTAATGTATTGCTTTAATTCCAGATCGTCCTGTGCGCGCTGGTGGCGCTGGCGGCGGGCGCCGCAGTGCGCGAGAAACGCGGCTACAGCAGCGGCTGGAGCGGTGGCAGCTCGCTTGGCTCGGGCTGGAGTGGCGGCTACTCCGGCGGCTCCTCCGGCGGCTGGTCCGGTGGTTCCTCTGGCGGCTGGTCCGGTGGTTCCTCTGGCGGCTGGTCCGGTGGTTCCTCCGGCGGCTGGTCTGCGCCCGCCACGCAGGTGGTCGCTGTCAAGAAGGTGGTGAATGTGCAGCGCGAGGTCAGCGTGCCACAGGTTGTCCACGTCCGAAAGGTGGTCTCCGTGCCGCAGGTCATCACAGTCAAGCAAGTCGTGCCCGTCTCCGGTGGCTTCGGCGGTGGCTACGGTGGTGGATACGGCGGCGGATACGGCGGCGGATACGGCGGTGGATACAGCGGTGGATCCTCCGGCGGTCACTCCAGCGGTGGCTGGTGGTGAACACTCTAGTCGACGTCAACGGAAAATGTAATTTATTTAATAAAATATTTTTTAATACAATTTACGTTATTATGATTTCTTTCCTATTTATTTGAAATACAAAATTTATGTAAAGAAAACGTTGAACTAAATATGACTTAACTTTTGGACACGCGTTTAACGTTTTCTTTTTTTTACAGAAAGCTTACAGACTTATAACACGATTTAAAATCATTAGTAGGTAGGTAAGTAAATTGCTAATTACAAGCTTCCACATGTACACATCTAGTTACAAGTACTTGCGTTTACTAATGTACGTTAACAGCGATTTGCAATCAGAGAGAAAAAAATCAAGGACAATCTGATCATCAAAATGTGTAATATTTCAATTATCGCTCCCTCTCGCAGAAAGAAGGTCTGTGTCCCAGCAGTGAGAACATCACAGGTTGAATATATTATGCTAACTTACTACATTGAATTCTCTCTTAATTAAAAACCCCAGTAGTTATGGCACAGAAACACAGATTCCAGCAGATTCGACGCATGACTGCGATGGGAGTAAACCATTTGGTCCGAGCTGAATAAGTGTCACTAAGTATGGATGGTAACTGGTTACTGGTTAATAGGTTTGATCTGTTACCGAGGTCATCCTCGGTAACAGATCAAACCTATCTGAAAAGTTTATATTCTGGTACACATATGTATTTACAAAACTTTAATTATAATGCATGATAAACGAAGAGCGGAACTGGTTTTTGAACTTGATTAGAGTTCATAACACCTAATTAAATGAAACATGTACGTATCAAAACTTATCGAAACTTGTTCAGTGCTGGGAAGTTACCTACATACATAACGAGGAACTACATATTTCCAAAAAATGTGTAAAACATTGCAATTAAGTATAAACAAAAGCTACAAAATTAAAAGTAGGTATATTTTTTATTTTACATAATTATTGTTTTTGATAATCATGAAATTGGGGAAAATTATATTGACTGATATCTAATTTGACTAAGACATAATTATAATCTGTTTGAAAGCAGTACCACTAGTTTAAAAAATTCAGAACATCTGTCTCCATCTCAGTCTCACATTCTCAGACATTAACAATACTTCGGACCCTAATGAGGCTTATGGCTGTCTTTAAGATCTATTTCAATGTTTTACAATCTCTGTTTTCCTTGTGAAACGATTACAAAGTCATTAACTTAAAATTCTAAATAGATCTCAAAGGGTATACAAAAATGTAGTAAAATGAAACGTGTGCTTCTGTGGCAATACAGAACCAAGCCCACTCTCAAGGACAAAAATGCGTTCAAAACATATTCACATAGACTTAAAAAAATTATATCTTTAACACTCTCTCGTAATAACTATTTTATTATTAATTTCATCACAAAATAAATCTAAAGCGATATTGGCCGTTATTAAAAGAGTGAGCCTAGCCTATTAGCCTACTTTCCTAAAGAGCCTGTAACTGAAATAAAAACTGACACAAAGAGGGTTACGAATCCTATTGAAACAGCAAACTCCGGCAACGAATATTATATTTAAAAAAAATCCCTTTAATTCAAACACTTTGAGCTCTTTATTATTATGGAACCAACTTTGCCGCATGGCATTATGAATCATATTAGGTCTCTTAGGGATTCAAAGAGTATAGGTATAGTGACGGAATATGCACAAAAGCCATAAAAGCAGTCTCTCAATACATAGCTCCACATCTTAGTTACATAATTTAAGTATTGAGAATGGTATCATCCCGGAGAAGCTCAAAACCTCCATAGTTACTCCACTATACAAAAAGCAAGGCAAATGTCTTATGAACTATGACGTAAAATTTAATTTAATTATAATTTGTAATAACTAAAACTATGAACGTAATAATTTCAATAATTGCATTTAAACTATTTATTTTGGAATCTTAACTAAATACTTAAAATTTTAAAATTAAATTTAATGAGTAATAGTTAATAGTACTAAAATAATTGACTGCTTACGTATAACATGTAGTCACTGTGGGTGAAATGTTTATATTGTGTGTACAATGCCTGAATTAAAATGTTTTTTTTAATGAAAACTAAAACGTATGGCTTTGATACCTATATTTGCAAAAATATTTGAAAAAGTCATATAAAGTACTTTATACCTACCTAGAGCAATCAAACATTATATTTAATGACCAAACAGGATTTCGCCAGAACAGGACAAATAAATGGCTATCCATGTTCTGATACGCTCTATCTTATTAAATGTGGATGAAAGAAATGCAGTATATGCTATAAATATGGACCTTACAAAGGCAAGACTATGTAGATTAAAAGATACTAATAAATTAGAGAAATATGGTATAAGAGGCAACATTTTGAACCTTATTGAATCTTACGCAACAGAGAGAGGACATTTGAAATAACACGAATATACCCACGCACTGGAAAGAAAATAAGATACAGATCTAGTTGTAGGATAATTAAATACGGTATCCCACAAGGTAGTGTGTTAAGACCTCCACTATTCTTGACTTATATAAATGATCTGCCTAGACAAATAAAGCATCCTATAGTACTATTTGCTGACGACAGCACTGCAGTAGTAAAATGTGACGATCCTAATACATATGAAGCAGAGATATGACATTCAATAAGATAATTACTTGGCTAAATAATAATAATCTTGTCATAAATCTAGAGAAGACAAAAATAATACACTTTTATCAAAGGATTCCTAATTTAAACCTTGATATTTATATACTGGGTATTAAAATACAGTCGGCACTGCGAATAGATTCCCTGGTGTAATTGTAGATACTAGCATTTGTCCTGGAAACCGCAAACGGACAATATTTGTAAAAAAATAAAAATACATATGCTCTATAAACTGGCTAAAATAATTGTAAGCCTGGTATCTCTTTTAAAGAGTTACCATGACTATGTTGCATCCACACAAAGATATGGCATAATATATTGAGCCAATTCAGTAAATAGGATGGGGATGTTTTCAAAGCCCAAAAAAGATCCATCATCGCTATGTGTGATTTACAAAGTACTGACAGCTTTCAACATCTATTTAAGTCTCAAAATCATAACCTTGCCTTCTTTTTATATTTATGAGGTAAATATATTAGTTAAAACCAACATCACCCTAGATGAAATAGCTTTTAAAAGCCAATAAAGCAAACTACGTGATAAAAATAAGCTTTAAAGTACTATAAGCAGGTACGGCATTAACGAGGAAAAGCTTTTTTTGTATGGCTCAATACTGAGTCTTGTGCTGAAAACTAATAAGTTACCTAACTCAATCTGCCTAGCCATTGCCCGTGTTTGGGTCGGCGTCCAGTCTAACCAGACGCAGCTGAATACCAGTATTTTTACATGAAGCGACTGCCTATCTGACCTTCACAACCCAGTTACTGGGTAACACGAACCCCTTGGTAAAACTGGTTGTCAGTCTTTCTGGCTTCTGACGACCCGTAACAACTGTCAAATATCTACAAATGACAGCCGGGACCAACGGCTTAACGTGCTTTCCGAGGCACGGACGAGTTTTGCTATGTAAAGATGGTGACCAACGGATTAACCGCGACAGACGTAGCTTAACCTGACCGATCGACCCGTGCGGCTGTTAATACTTGGGCACAAGCCCCTCTATGTTCCCTTGCTCAATAAAAAGTCTAAATTTAGTCAATTTCAAGCGCAAATTGCGAACTATTTTAATACTGAATACTATTTAAGTAATAGATATAATACGCCAAACGGCAAAACAGAGAGAAACTGTAATATTACAATTGTAACATTTTGCACACTGTTGTAACCTATGTTTATGAATAAAGACTACGAGTATTGATTGATTGAACATCAAGTTTTTGATTGTACAATGAAGATGTATTGTAATATTTGTGTGCAAGTAATGTTAAAGTACTGTTTAGTGCATTTACATTACTAGCATCTTTTGCATCGCTCTTCTTTGATTGTGTTTAAAAAAAAAAATGTGTAATCAATCAATAAATAGTCTTTATTCATATAATATTAAATATAAATAGTTAGTAATGATTTTCAACTGACATGCATTTAAAAACGAAACTACATACGTGACCATTATCCCGCAGGTGCTGGCAAAAGTTTAAGGCTTCACTATGTTTTTGATATCGATATCCTAGATACACATTCACGGGACGTTGTTCTACGGACATGGACATGTATTCGCTCACAATAAGTTCTAGGAAAATAAAAATCTTTACAAAACGGGAAAGCATTGCTTTTATAATGAACTAGCTTTTGCCCGCGGTTTCGCCCGCGTGGATGTCGGAAAAAATCACACGGGAACCGGGCTTGAAAGTACCCTATATGTTAATGCAGGTTATAACGGAGGCGATAGGCGGCGGCGATCTCTCGCCTCCGGCCCTGGTTCAGCCCATTTTTCGGAGCGAGAGTGCATGGGAGGCCGTCACCTCCTTTTGCAAAGTAGCTCGCAAAGGAGGAGGCGGAACGCGTGAGGGAGAGGCAAGATTCGCGCCCTCGCGCCCCTAGTTACCACGGGAGACGACCCGGGCGTCGGGAGTCACAGGCTGATTCCCGGCCACCGTAGGCGCGGGCTTGCAGGCCCGGGTCGACGCCGACGGCGCGTTGTGTTCCACGCGCGCCTCAAAGAGATGTCAGCACCAACTGATGGGCTCCGATAGGGCCAAAGCCTGCCAGGGTTGCGAGTTTGTCCGATAGGGATGTCGTGGCCCTGGCACACAGGCATCTGAATGAACATGGGTGGGTTTTAGTCAGTAAAAGTCTGACACGCCCTTCGGCTCCACCCAGACTGGGAGAAGGTATTTGATAATTTCCTACCAAAAAAAAAAAAACTTTGTGCCAAATCTCATCGAAATCTGTTCATCCGTTTTTCCGCCAATCCGAAATACTTATACATCCAGACAAACAGACAACCTGCCAGGGTTGCGAGTTTGTCCGAAAGGGATATCGTGGCCCTGGCACACAGGCAACGGAAGGAACACGGGTGGGTTTTAGTCAGTAAAAGTCTGACACGCCGGGCTCCCGCTCCGCCCAGAGCGGGAGAAGTTATTTGATAATTTCCCAGCAAAAAAAAAAAAGAAGACAAACGGACGAAAGTTCTAAAACCTATATTTTTGGCATCAGACTCGTTTCCATACCTCGTAACAATCACTTTTTTGCAAAAATATTCGTCTTCGTTACTTTTTTATTATAATTATGTATAGATACGTAGTGTCTAATGCTAGTGCACAGATACATAGTGATGGGAATGTTAATATTAACAGATTTACAAAATGTGATTTACATATATCTGAAGATTTTCCATACAAACATTGTCACCCCCAATCCCCCCTTAGGGGGTAAATTAAAAAACAAAAAAATACAAAGTGTATTTATGTGTACATAAGTATTCGTGCAAAGTTTCACCCCCTTAAAGGTCAAATTTACAAAAACCCCTTCTTGATGCACACCTACATCATAAAAAAAGCTTAGTGCATAATTTCACGTCCCTAGTCTCAGTAGTTTGGGTTGTACGTTGATTTTATTTGGTTCCTCCATTTATATATATATATAGATAGAATCGTTATTTAGATCAATACAAATAGTAATAAATTAGGATATTTTAGATTTTTTTGTTTTTCAAGTGTAATAAATTTAAAAAAATATGACATTTACATGATCAACGTCTCGAAAAATGTTGAAAATGACACTTATGTTAATTTTTAGACTATTTACCTCTTTACTCCCCCTGAAGGGGTTGTTTTTGAAAAAGCATGAAACACGTTTAATTTATTTGTTGACAGGGGAGTTATATATAGCGAATTTTCGAATTGATACATCTATCTTATAATAATATGATATCTCCATACAAATTTTGAACCCAACAGGGGTTCAAAATTTTGAAAAACACCCCTTTAGGGGATGAATTTTCAAAACGAATGAATTCACAAAAATAATATTGTATGTGTTATGTTATTTAAGTTAGTTATTTAATATAATTAAGGACCACGCTACCGCATTAGGACTTTTCCCTGTAATGATAGCAGTGTTTGTGATAAATAAAATAAATAAAAATTCGTTCTTAGCGGATGCTTATGTCATAATAATTATCTGTGTTCCAAAACCCTTTCCGTTGTTTGAGCTGTGTGTTGATAGATCAGTCAGTCAGCTAGTCACTCACAGTTTCCTTTTATATATAAAGATACTGACTGTGACTGTGAATATTTTTATATATATGTTTGTATATATAATATGCTTTATGTATTTGTTTAGGTATATGTAAGTTTTTTGCACGTGTGTACGTGTACGTATTCGTGTGTAAATTTTATATGTATATGGTATAGTATAGGTATATTTGTCATTTTAGTTTAAGACTTCGCATATTCATATTTTTCTCTTCTTGTTCTCACACACTATTGTCTACATTTCTTTTTCATTTCTCCTTTCGCAGGTCTGCTGGAAGAAATTTCTTAAGAAATAAGCAGTACCTTTGTACTAGTATTATAATTATGTCGTATCTCTCTGTATTTTACTGTGTGTACATAAATAATAAAATAAATAAATAAATAGATAAGTAGAGATATTACGCCGACGCCAAATAAATTAGGATTAGGGCAGGAGAATGATGATGAAGTATTCGGGCCAAGTATCAAGTTTATAGGTCAACAAAAGATGATTTTTTTCATACAAACTGTCAAGCAAACTATCAAGCCACGCAGTAAAATCCTTCCTTGTAAAATTGAATACCCCTTTTCACCCCGTTAGGAGTAGATTTTTGAAAAACCCTGATACACGTTATTCTATATCTTTGGTTTTAAATATAAATACTGAGCTTCGAGTTAATCGAAATGCGCGTTAAAATTGTTCTATACAAACTTTGACATCCCCCAATCCCCCTTCGGGGGGAACTTTAAACAAAACCAAAAATGGAAAACTTTATAATTTGCTTAGGTAAGCATTCGTGCCAAGTTACAAGTTTATTAACTCAAGGAATAAGATTTTTCATAGAAACAACTTCACCCCCTTAAAGGTCGAATTTCCAAAAACCCCTTTATTAGCGGATGCCTACGTCATAATAACTAACTGTGTGCCAAATTTCAGCTCAATCCGTTCAGCGGGTTGAGCTGTGGGTTGATAGACCAGTTAGTCACGCTTTCCTTTTATACAATATATATTATATACAAAATTTAGCGAATGAACAACTTTAATACAACACTTGATCCACATTTCACCCACTTTTGGGTAAAAAAAAAACAACGATTTACGCTGTGTTAGTTTCCAACCATAAGCCGAAATATTAGTAATTTTAACCTAAAAAATAAAGAATTTTAATTAAAAACAAAATTTCGTCCCCCTTTCACCCTTTCAGGCTTCAAATTCTAACAACACCCTTGCGTTAGCTTCTAACCATAAGCCTTATAATAAATTTAGTGATTTCTAATTCGAAAATTAAGGATTTTTCATACACAACTTCATCCCCCTTTTTAACCCTTTCGGGGTGGAATTATCTAAAACACCGAGACACGGATAAATTAGTTTTCAATCGTCAGCCTAAACAAAATTTAGCACAAAATTTGAACATCCTAACTTCAAAACTGACGGACTTTCATACAAACTTTCATCCCCTATTTAACTCCTTTAGGGGTTGAATTTCGAAAAATCCTTTCTTATTCTTTGTTAACATTATAAAGAGAACCTCTGTACAAAATTTCAACTTTCTGGGTCTAAGGGTTTGGGCTGGGCATTGATGAGTCAGTCAGTCAGTCAGTCAATCAAGACTTGTCTTTTTAACCGATTTCCAAAAAGGAGGAGGTTCTCAATTCGGCGGTATGTTTTTTTTTTTTTGTTGTATATTTGTTACGTGATTACTCCGTTAATTATGGACCGATTTTGAAAATTCTTTTTTTTTTTGAAAGGGAATACTCCCGCAGTGGTCCCATTGCCACCAAATCAGAATCAGATGAGGGTATCCCATGGAAATCGAGGGAAACCCTCAAATTTTATAGGCAAACCTATAGCGATTTGGGTATTTTTTATAGTAACTCGTGCATTTGCTCTCGGAAAGCACCATTTGGTGAAGTGGAACTGATGATGGAGACCACATATGGCCTTGTTCTTACCAGGAGAACTCCTCAACAATCAACGTCCCAGCATCGGGAAAAGCAATATTTTGTAAAAGGTGATGAGCCGTTAACAATAGGCTATTGTAACTTAGATACATTCAAAACTGACCCACTAAAAAGTGAAAAAGTCGGTTCTTATTTTTTTGTAAAAAGTTTTTTATTTATTAACGGACTTCAAAAAGCAGGAGGTTGTCAATTCGACAGTATGTTTTTTTTCTTTTTGTATGTTTGTTACGCGATTACTCCGTCAATTATGAACTGATTTTGAAAATTATTTTATTATTTGAAAGGGTATGCTCCGGAAGTGGTCCCATTGTTACCAAGTCAGAATCTGATGAGGGTATCCCATGGAAATCGAGGGCAATCTTCAATTTTTATAGGCACACCTATATCGATTTTAGTATTTTTTAGTTGTAAGTGGAACTGATAAAGAAGACCACAGATGGCCACGGGAACTACTTAATAATAAGTATTTCACTGTTGCGATTCGATTAGACACTTTAGTATGGTTGCTAAGCAATTTATAGTCGTCACAATGCATATGGTGAAATCACCATCAGTTCCAGTTCTGCTGGTTCTCACCAGGAGAACTCCTGAACTATTAACGGCCCTGCATCGGGAAAAGCAATATTTTGTAAAAGGTGATGAGCAGTTGACATTAGGCTCTTGTAACTTAGATAAATTGCAAGCTGACCCACTAATAAGTGAAAAAAATAACTTTTTCCAAAAAAAAACAACCGACTTCCAAAAAAACTCTACAAAGTGATAAATAACCTTAATTTCGAAAGTCGGTGGCAAAAAACTAAAATAGATTTAAAGACATCGACTTCCGAAGTTAAGGTTATTTTTCACTTTGTAGTGTTTTTTGTAAGTCGGTTGTTTTTTTTTTAAGTTTTTTTATATTTATAGATAGATAGATAAATAGATGGTTCATGAAGAAGAATAGTCCGAAAGGTATTGCCGAAAAACTGCTTTAAACATTCTCGTGATCATGACTAAACTTGACCTTGAAAAGGGTTTAGCATATCGTAAAATACCTTTCTTTGACGACTAGCTATCAACAAGGAAGTGTCATAATTGAACCGCGACGAGTACGAGTCGCTCTCCGCAGAGCGCTGCGTCTGTCGAGGACGCGTTGCGACAGCGCGACGCGGCCGACGTATATATACTTCAGGAGCGCGGTACACGCATCACACAGCAGCCACCCACCACAACAACAACAACATGAAAGCCTTTGTGAGTTAACCATGTATTTGAAAATAATATCTAATAACGCAAAGCTCAATGAAAAAGCTCCTCTTGCGGCACTCGCAGTGTTTTGAAAAGTTTCACAATTAGCTGAGAGTTACCATACAGAACACACCAGATCCTTAAGCGTCATGTCAGCAGTACTTGACATGGTGTAGGTACTAATGTATTGCTTTAATTCCAGATCGTCCTGTGCGCGCTGGTGGCGCTGGCGGCGGGCGCCGCAGTGCGCGAGAAACGCGGCTACAGCAGCGGCTGGAGCGGTGGCAACTCGCTTGGCTCGGGCTGGAGTGGCGGCTACTCCGGCGGCTGGTCCGGTGGTTCCTCTGGCGGCTGGTCCGGTGGTTCCTCTGGCGGCTGGTCCGGTGGTTCCTCCGGCGGCTGGTCTGCACCCGCCACGCAGGTGGTCGCTGTCAAGAAGGTGGTGAATGTGCAGCGCGAGGTCAGCGTGCCACAGGTTGTCCACGTCCGAAAGGTGGTCTCCGTGCCGCAGGTCATCACAGTCAAGCAAGTCGTGCCCGTCTCCGGTGGCTTCGGCGGTGGCTACGGTGGTGGATACGGCGGCGGATACGGCGGTGGATACAGCGGTGGATCCTCCGGCGGTCACTCCAGCGGTGGCTGGTGGTGAACACTCTAGTCGACGTCAACGGAAAATGTAATTTATTTAATAAAATATTTTTTAATACAATTTACGTTATTATGATTTCTTTCCTATTTATTTGAAATACAAAATTTAAGTAAAGAAAACGTTGAACTAAATATGACTTTACTTTTGGACACGCGTTTAACGTTTTCTTTTTTTTACAGAAAGCTTACAGACTTATAACACGATTTAAAATCATTAGTAGGTAGGTAAGTAAATTGCTAATTACAAGCTTCCACATGTACACATCTAGTTACAAGTACTTGCGTTTACTAATGTACGTTAACAGCGATTTGCAATCAAAGAGAAAAAAATCAAGGACAATCTGATCATCAAAATGTGTAATATTTCAATTATCGCTCCCTCTCGCAGAAAGAAGGTCTGTGTCCCAGCAGTGAGAACATCACAGGTTGAATATATTATGCTAACTTACTACATTGAATTCTCTCTTAATTAAAAACCCCAGTAGTTATGGCACAGAAACACAGATTCCAGCAGATTCGACGCATGACTGCGATGGGAGTAAACCATTTGGTCCGAGCTGAATAAGTGTCACTAAGTATGGGTGGTAACTGGTTACTGGTTAATAGGTTTGATCTGTTACCGAGGTAATCCTCGGTAACAGATCAAACCTATCTGAAAAGTTTATATTCTGGTACACATATGCATTTACAAAACTTTAATTATAAAGCATGATAAACGAAGAGCGGAACTGGTTTTTGAACTTGATTAGAGTTCATAACACCTAATTAAATGAAACATGTACGTATCAAAACTTATCGAAACTTGTTCAGTGCTGGGAAGTTACCTACATACATAACGAGGAACTACATATTTCCAAAAAATGTGTAAAACATTGCAATTAAGTATAAACAAAAGCTACAAAATTAAAAGTAGGTATATTTTTTATTTTACATAATTATTGTTTTTGATAATCATGAAATTGGGGAAAATTATATTGACTGATATCTAATTTGACTAAGACATAATTATAATCTGTTTGAAAGCAGTACCACTAGTTTAAAAAATTCAGAACATCTGTCTCCATCTCAGTCTCACATTCTCAGACATTAACAATACGTCGGACCCTAATGAGGCTTATGGGTGTCTTTAAGATCTATTTCAATGTTTTACAATCTCTGTTTTCCTTGTGAAACGATTACAAAGTCATTAACTTAAAATTCTAAATAGATCTCAAAGGGTATACAAAAATGTAGTAAAATGAAACGTGTGCTTCTGTGGCAATACAGAACCAAGCCCACTCTCAAGGACAAAAATGCGTTCAAAACATATTCACATAGACTTAAAAAAATTATATCTTTAACACTCTCTCGTAATAACTATTTTATTATTAATTTCATCACAAAATAAATCTAAAGCGATATGGACCGTTATTAAAAGAGTGAGCCTAGCCTATTAGCCTACTTTCCTAAAGAGCCTGTAACTGAAATAAAAACTGACACAAAGAGGGTTACGAATCCTATTGAAACAGCAAACTCCGGCAACGAATATTATATTTAAAAAAAAACCCTTTAATTCAAACACTTTGAGCTCTTTATTATTATGGAACCAACTTTGCCGCATGGCATTATGAATCATATTAGGTCTCTTAGGGATTCAAAGAGTATAGGTATAGTGACGGAATATGCACAAAAGCCATAAAAGCAGTCTCTCAATACATAGCTCCACATCTTAGTTACATAATTTAAGTATTGAGAATGGTATCATCCCGGAGAAGCTCAAAACCTCCATAGTTACTCCACTATACAAAAAGCAAGGCAAATGTCTTATGAACTATGACGTAAAATTTAATTTAATTATAATTTGTAATAACTAAAACTATGAACGTAATAATTTCAATAATTGCATTTAAACTATTTATTTTGGAATCTTAACTAAATACTTAAAATTTTAAAATTAAATTTAATGAGTAATAGTTAATAGTACTAAAATAATTGACTGCTTACGTATAACATGTAGTCACTGTGGGTGAAATGTTTATATTGTGTGTACAATGCCTGAATTAAAATGTTTTTTTTAATGAAAACTAAAACGTATGGCTTTGATACCTATATTTGCAAAAATATTTGAAAAAGTCATATAAAGTACTTTATACCTACCTAGAGCAATCAAACATTATATTTAACGACCAAACAGGATTTCGCCAGAACAGGACAAATAAATGGCTATCCATGTTCTGATACGCTCTATCTTATTAAATGTGGATGAAAGAAATGCAGTATATGCTATAAATATGGACCTTACAAAGGCAAGACTATGTAGATTAAAAGATACTAATAAATTAGAGAAATATGGTATAAGAGGCAACATTTTGAACCTTATTGAATCTTACGCAACAGAGAGAGGACATTTGAAATAACACGAATATACCCACGCACTGGAAAGAAAATAAGATACAGATCTAGTTGTAGGATAATTAAATACGGTATCCCACAAGGTAGTGTGTTAAGACCTCCACTATTCTTGACTTATATAAATGATCTGCCTAGACAAATAAAGCATCCTATAGTACTATTTGCTGACGACAGCACTGCAGTAGTAAAATGTGACGATCCTAATACATATGAAGCAGAGATATGACATTCAATAAGATAATTACTTGGCTAAATAATAATAATCTTGTCATAAATCTAGAGAAGACTAAAATAATACACTTTTATCAAAGGATTCCTAATTTAAACCTTGATATTTATATACTGGGTATTAAAATAGAGTCGGCACTGCGAATAGATTCCCTGGTGTAATTGTAGATACTAGCATTTGTCCTGGAAACCGCAAACGGACAATATTTGTAAAAAAATAAAAATACATATGCTCTATAAACTGGCTAAAATAATTGTAAGCCTGGTATCTCTTTTAAAGAGTTACCATGACTATGTTGCATCCACACAAAGATATGGCATAATATATTGAGCCAATTCAGTAAATAGGATGGGGATGTTTTCAAAGCCCAAAAAAGATCCATCAGCGCTATGTGTGATTTACAAAGTACTGACAGCTGTCAACATCTATTTAAGTCTCAAAATCATAACCTTGCCTTCTTTTTATATTTATGAGGTAAATATATTAGTTAAAACCAACATCACCCTAGATGAAATATCTTTTAAAAGCCAATAAAGCAAACTACGTGATAAAAATAAGCCTTAAAGTACCATAAGCAGGTACGGCATTAACGAGGAAAAGCTTTTTATGTATGGCTCAATACTGAGTCTTGTGCTGAAAACTAATAAGTTACCTTACTCAATCTGCCTAGACTTTTACCGTGTTTGGGTCGGCTTCCAGCCTAACGAGACGCAGCTGCATACTAGTATTTTTACATGAAGCGACTGCCTATCTGACCTTCACAACCCAGTTACTGGGTAACACGAACCCCTTGGTAAAACTGGTTGTCAGTATTTCTGGCTTCTGACGACCCGTAACAACTGTCAAAGATCTACAAATGACAGCCGGGACCAACGGCTTAACGTGCTTTCCGAGGCACGGAGGAGTCTTGGTATGTAAAGATGGTGACCAACGGATTAACCGCGACAGACGTAGCTTAACCTGACCGATCGACCCGTGCGGCTGTTAATACTTGGGCACAAGCCCCTCTATGTTCCCTTGCTCAATAAAAAGTCTAAATTTAGTCAATTTCAAGCTCAAATTGCGAACTATTTTAATACTGAATACTATTTAAGTAATAGATATAATACGCCAAACGGCAAAACAGAGAGAAACTGTAATATTACAATTGTAACATTTTGCACACTGTTGTAACCTATGTTTATGAATAAAGACTACGAGTATTGATTGATTGAACATCAAGTTTTTGATTGTACAAGATGTATTGTAATGTTTGTGTGCAAGTAATGTTAAAGTACTGTTTAGTGCATTTACATTACTAGCATCTTTTGCATCGCTCTTCTTTGATTGTGTTTAAAAAAAAAATATGTTTATTCAATCAATAAATAGTCTTTATTCATATAATATTAAATATAAATGAATGATGATATATGAATAATATGAAAAAAATAATATGAATGAATGATTTAGTATTATATAAAGTTAGTAATGATTTTCAACTGACATGCAATTAAAAACGAAACTACATACGTGACCATTATCCCGCAGGTGCTGGCAAAAGTTTAAGGCTTCACGTCTCTAACGATTCTAATAGGAACTTAAAAGTTTTGAGAGGAATAATGAGATCTTATCTATGTTTTTGATATCGATATCCTAGATACACATTCACGGGACGTTGTTCTACGGACATGGACATGTATTCGCTCACAATAAGTTCTAGGAAAATAAAAATCTTTACAAAACGGGAAAGCATTGCTTTTATAATGAACTAGCTTTTGCCCGCGGTTTCGCCCGCGTGGATGTCGGAAAAAACCACACGGGAACCGGGCTTGAAAGTACCCTATGTGTTAATGCAGGTTATAACGGAGGCGATAGGCGGCGGCGATCTCTCGCGTCCGGCCCTGGTTCAGGCCATGGTTCGTAGCGAGAGAGCATGGGAGGCCGTCACCTCCTTTTGCAAAGTAGTAATGCTCGCAAAGGAGGAGGCGGAACGCGTGAGGGAGAGGCAAGATTTTGCGCCCTCGCGCCCCTAGTTACCACGGGAGACGCCCCGGGCGTTGGGAGTCACAGGCTGATTCCCGGCCACCGTAGGCGCGGGCTTGCAGGCCCGGGTCGACGCCGACGTACGGCGCGTTGTGTCCACGTGCGCCTCAAAGAGATGTCAGCACAAACTGATGGGGTCCGATAGGGCCAAAGCCTGCCAGGGTTGCGAGTTGGTCCGAAAGGGATATCGTGGCCCTGGCACACAGGCATCTGAAGGAACATGGGTGGGTTTTAGTCAGTAAAAGTCTGACACGCCCTCCGGCTCCGCCCAGACTGGGAAAATGTATTTGATATTTTACTACCAAAAAAAAAAAAGTGTGCCAAATCTCATCGAAATCTGTCCATCCGTTTTTCCGCCAATCCGAAATACTTATACATCCAGACAAACAGACCACCTGCCAGGGTTGCGAGTTTGTCCGAAAGGGATATCGTGGCCCTGGCACACAGGCAACGGAAGGAACACGGGTGGGTTTTAGTCAGTAAAATCTGACACGCCGGGCTCCCGCTCCGCCCAGAGCGGGAGAAGTTATTTGATAATTTCCCACCAAAAAAAAAAAAAAAGAAGACAAACGGACGAAAGTTCTAAAACCTATAACCAAAATTCTTCGGCATGTGGATAGATAAAGGCATGAACTGGAAAATGCATGTTGAGGGCGTGTGTAAAAGACTTAGCCAGTGCTCCTATGCCCTTTATAACCTAAGGAAAATATCAAGTCAGGTCACCCTTTTAGTGGCATATCATGGTTATGTGTCATCAACATTACGCTACGGACTTATGTTTTGGGGAAACTCGCCAGACAGAGAAGTGGCGTTTAGGGCACAGAAGAAATGCATAAGGGCAATATGTGGCATACAAAATACAGAGAGCTGTAAGCCATATTTTCAAAAGCTTAAGTTACTTACACTCCCGTGTCTTTATATATATGAAGTAGCTACTTTTGTCAAATCAAATCTAAATTTATATAATCGCCCGAAGAGCATACGCTATAAAAATACAATATGCATGACAAGACACAAAAAAGCTATATTCAGCAAAAACCTTTTAGGCATGGCACCCAAAATCTACAATAAATTACCCAAACATATCATAGAAGCTAGTAATACAGATCTGTTAAAAAAATGGTTAAATGATTTTTTGATTGAAAAATGTTACTACACTATTAATGACTATCTTAATGAAACTTGCTAGAACTACTATATCCGATTTATGACATTAGTAAAACCTTGACATTGCACTGAATTAAATTATTGAAATAAAATTGTTATAATTATTACCTCTATGTTTATGTGACAATTAATTTGTTTGTGTGTGTAAAATTTTTGGCTGTAATTAATAATCTAAAATATTGTTATTTTCTAATCATTCTGACATTAATGTTATTTTTGTAATTTGTAATTTGATAAAAACTGATTATAATCATCAATTTAATTTGTACGCTTAAACGCAAAACATAGACGGGACTCTTATATTTAATTGTAACACCATTTAAAAACCTATGTTTACAAATAAAGATTTAATTTTCATTTTCATATATTTTTGGCATCGGACTCGTTCCCATACCTCGTAACAATCACTTTTTTGCAAAAATATTCGTCTTCGTTACTTTTTTATTATAATTATGTATAGATACGTAGTGTCTAATGCTAGTGCACAGATACATAGTGATGGGAATGTTAATATTAACAGATTTACAAAATGTGATTTACATAATAATATATCTGAAGATTTTCCATACAAACATTGTCACCCCCAATCCCCCTTTAGGGGGTAAATTAAAAAACAAAAAAATACAAAGTGTATTTATGTGTACATAAGTATTCGTGCAAAGTTTCACCCCCTTAAAGGTCAAATTTACAAAAACCCCTTCTTAGTGCTCACCTACATCATAAAAAAAGCTTAGTGCATAATTTCACGTCCCTAGTCTCAGTAGTTTGGGTTGTACGTTGATTTTATTTGGTTCCTCCATTTATATATTATATTTTTAGCAATCAGAAGGGAAACCAATAAAAAAAGACAATTTCAAACAACATAAAACTAATTTAATTCATAATACGCTTAATTTCGACAATACTTCAATTAATCACCAAAATTCGAGCAATCACAAACAGCCGTTAATACTCAAAACAAAAATTATTCAAATAATAACGGAAACCACTAATAATAAAATATGGAACGACCTCACTGCAAAGTAGCGTAGGTACAGACACCCTTACCGTTTGCCAACTGAGCAACGAATGGCTCGCACTCGATCGAGCGCTCGCTTTTATAAGAATCGGCGAGTACCCCCACTACCAACAATAAGTTCGGCTTATACGGCCTCTCCTGATCATGCACCGTCCTCGGATGCACTAGGAACTCCTCCCTCAGAAGCCTAGCTCTCTGGTACGGCGAGAGCTTAATCGCCATCTTCATCTGAATTGGTCCCGTCTGTACTCGAAGCACCAGGAAGACCAGCAGAAGCACCTGAATGATCGACAGCATCGTCAGGGTTGTCGTCATTGCAATCTGTATGAGAAACAAATGGTAAATTATACGTGATGACATACAACTTTGCCTATTCTGTTATTCGTCACGCATACAAGGCCCTCATACAAAAATCCACTTTCACAAACCAAATTAAGTAAATCACTTCGCTTTCAAAAGTATGCATACATCTTCACACATCATATCTCACTCATACTCATACTTGAACTTGTACAAGCTCACTCATTAAAAACGAGTCAATGCACTCGTTAAAAACGAGCCAACCAGGACTGCGCCTGCCAGGACAGCGCCTGATGCGTGTCCAGCTGAACACGACTTCCGGGACAACGCCCAATGCGCATACATCGTACGCGACTTCCGGGACAACGCCCAATGCGCATACATAGTACGCGACTTCCGGGACAACGCCCAATGCGCATACATAGTACGCGACTTCCGGGACAACGCCCAATGCGCATACATAGTACGCGACTTCCGGGACAACACCCAATGCGCATACATAGTACGCGACTTCCGGGACAACACCCAATGCACCAAAACCAGGCACTCCAGGACGCTAGCCTTAGGAGCGCGCTGCTTCTGGGCCGCACCAGTCCCTCCAAGACGCTAGCCTTAGAAGCGCGCTGCATCTGAGCCGCACCAGCCACTCCAGGACGTTAGCCTTAGGAGCGCGCTGCATCTGAGCTGCACCAGCCATCCGTTCCAACCAACAAGGCAAATACATGCCTCCCATTCACGCGCACGCATACACAGTACATGTGCTACTTGAACATAAAACAAAATTAAAAGGTTCGGTTGAAACTTACTTCTAAAAAATGCAGCACAGCTCCCAGGACACCACTCACCTTTCTAGGGTACCATGTACCGAGCCGCGGCCTGAGTTATTTTGCCTCTAACTCCACTTAACAATAATTTCAGCTCGTAACGATCACTTGGTAACACTTTGGTCACGCGGTACGGACCTCTCATTCCAGGGTCAAGCTTCCCAACGGACTGAGAATATTTTATTACAAACACCTGATTGTTAACCTGAAAGACTCTTGGAGGGTCTCTGACGACTTACCCGAACATTTTGGCTTTCTTGATTTTTGTCAAGAGATTCTTTAGCGGACCTCCTGCTGAGTTCCCTCATGGCTTCTTGATTAGGACTAGAGTTCTTGACGGCAACGACACGGATCAGCGCACGAATCACATTAAGGACAGTCCCTGCATAACGCTCGACTGGCCCATGCATTTCGGGCGTCACGTAATGGATTCCACATTCCATTTCAGACATCCAGCTGGTCAAAGTTGACGCCTCTAACATGCGACAACGGTCACAAACTATACGGTGTCCCAAATAAAGATAGAGCGCTATGAGAAAGATATTTCACCCGTGACCCATCACCGCGCCCTTTCGACACTCAATCTCAAAATTGAAATCCTGCAGATAAATCCACCATCGTGCTACCGCTAGAAGGACATCCTTCTTACGCTCGGTGACCTTCAAAGCATTGCAATCGGTTACTATTTTAAAAGTTATCCCGATCAAATAATGACAAAAGTGTTGCAGTGCTTTGACGACCGCCAACGTTTCTAGTTCATACGAATAGTATTTTGCCTCCGCGCCCTGACTGACTTTACCAAAATAGGTTGTCACCCGTTTACCACCGTCCGCGTGTACTTGCATAAGTACAGCACCGTATCCTGCACTGCTGGCGTCAGTGTATATCTCTGTAGGAAATTTCAAGTCAAAAATCGCAAGAATGGGCTTACCTTAACCGGTTTAAAAGATATTGCCGGGCTTGATCTTGATCAGGTCCCCACTCTTTTACGTCTTTCTTTGTGAGACACGAGATACTTTTTGTCGAGTAACCTTCAATATAACGTCGAAATTAACCCGCAAGACCTAAGAACTGGCGTACTTACTGGGCGTTACTAAGTATAGGTGCGTTATCTAGTGCCTCGATTTTGTGGGGACTCGGCCTAACCTGACCGTGACTAATAACGTGATCTAGGTACTCTATTTTGGCGGTAAGAAAGAAACACTTGCGCACGTTAATTGAAAACCCGGCCCCAGCCCAAAGTCCTCAAGACATCGCGCAACAAGGTGATGCTATCATCGACTGTTAAACTCAGGATCGTTTTTGGTTCTCTATCCGCTGTACTAGTCAGGCACTGTCCATGTCTCGTGCGAATAAACGTGACCTAGGACGGCAGCCCCCATGACAATGGGCGCATTTATACACGACACGGGCACTACAACAAAATCTACTTCAAGCGCGACACCACTAAACTCGATAGTTAAGGTGATGTATTCGCGAGCAACAATCTCTTTATTGCTTATTCAGTTCATAGAACATTTAATTTGTTTACAAAAACGGAAAAGTGATTTACAACCGTTGACGACATCAAGGACACATTGAGCGCACCACTATCTATAAGAATGTCAACCGGCAAACCCTGTATCACGGCTATACTTACATCGCTGCTATCCTTTGCGTTGACTGCCACTGTTACTTTGAAACTCAGACCGAGCCCTAGCGAAACAGTTACTCTCCCCAGGGTTCAGCACTAATATTACTATCGGCTCCATGATTAACATTACGCCCTTTAACTTATTCTTATAATGCCCTGTCTGGCCACAACCAAAACATTCGTTTTCAGATCCACTAGGACCTCCAAAATCACGCTTTTCAGTCGTATTACTGAATGACGCAGATTGATCGGATGGTTAGCAAATTCATGAATAGGCTGTACATAAGTAGCCAAAAAGGAAACTAGGGTTTTTGTCGTTAGGTCAGCATTGATAGCCGCTCAGTGCACCTGTAAATCACTGATACCGTGGATCACTATTTGAACCATAAGTTTTACCCTTTTACTAAACGTAATCTCAGTATAGACCGTCGCGCATACTCCGCGTATGACGAAAACTTGTCGGACTCGGCGTTTATAACCTCATGAACAGCTTGGGCATAATTAATCTTTTGCGGACACAATGACTTAAATTCCCCAATGAAATTGGACCATGAGTGATTATTTGTTGTCCACTCACCTAACCAGGCTCCTGCGTCACCCTTCAAACAGCGAGCCACCCACGAGAAACACTCGAGATCGTCTCAATGGCTCACATGCCCAGCCCGGTCAACCTCGGTGCACCACACTTCAAAACTCCGCATAGCTAGATCAAAACTTGGCACGTAATAACTCGCAGACTCGTTCCCGGTTAACACCCCCAACGCATGAACAAGCGCTTGGGTCGTGGAAACATTTTCATCTAATGGAAGTGCGATGTCACGAATTGACGGCGTAATACGCGAACCCTTAGCAGTGTTTTCCTCAATAGCAGTCAGTCGCGACATGATAGTGCCTAACGCATATTTCACGGAAACATCCTGAGGGTAGGATCGAGATCTACTACGACGACGATGTGAATTGACCGTACGTGACCTAAATCTTTCACGAGAACCTTGATTATCACCACTATGCGAGAGACTTTCACAGCGAAGTGATCGTGAACGAGTTCTATCGTTACGTGAACGCGAATGAGTCCTGTCACCTCGAGAATGCGAACGAGCTCTACTAATGCCACTGCTACGTCCAGCCCCAGAGCGAGGCGGCGTCCTAACCAGCTTTTCGCGTAATCTTGGCGAACGTGGCATTTCTATTTGAAATCAACGGCTGTTTGTGTAGGTATCAAGGCTAATAATCGTGAGCAAATAAGTTCTATCCCACTTCTGATTTTAGCAATCAGAAGGGAAACCAATAAAAAAAGACAATTTCAAACAACATAAAACTAATTTAATTCATAATACGCTTAATTTCGACAATACTTCAATTAATCACCAAAATTCGAGCAATCACAAACAGCCGTTAATACTCAAAACAAAAATTATTCAAATAATAACGGAAACCACTAATAATAAAATATGGAACGACCTCACTGCAAAGTAGCGTAGGTACAGACACCCTTACCGTTTGCCAACTGAGCAACGAATGGCTCGCACTCGATCGAGCGCTCGCTTTTATAAGAATCGGCGAGTACCCCCACTACCAACAATAAGTTCGGCTTATAATATAGATAAAATCGTTATTTAGATCAATACAAAAAGTAATAAATTAGGACATTTTAGATTTTTTTTGTTGTTCAAGTGTAATAAATTTAAAAAAATTATGACATTTACGTGATCATCGTCTCGACAAACGTTGAAAATGACACCCATGTTAATTTTTAGACTATTTACCTCTTTACTCCCCTGAAGGGGTTGTTTTTGAAAAAGCATGAAACACGTTTAATTTATTTGTTGACAGGAGTTATCCTGCGATTTTCGAATTGATGCATCTATCTTATAATAATATGATAACTCCATACAAAATTTTGAACCCCTGTCACACCCCTTTAGCTAAAAACCCCACAAAACTAAAAATGAATTTGCTTAGGTAAGCATTCGTGCCAAGTTTCAAGTTTATTAACTCAAGGAATAAGATTTTTCATAGAAACAACTTCACCCCCTTAAAGGTCGAATTTCCAAAAACCCCTTTATTAGCGGATGCCTACATCATAATAACTAACTGTGCCAAATTTCAGCCCAATCCGTTCAGCTGGTTGAGCTGTGGGTTCATAGACCAGTTAGTCACGCTTTCCTTTTATATATGTCACGGCTAAGACCCGAAGTGCGGCTACACCTAGTTTTAGCCGGTTAGAACTAGGTGTAGCCACTTACTCTTGGTTAAACCTAGTACGAGCCGATTGTTTTCGGGTAAAACTAGGTTTAGCCTTCATCATGCCGGCTACAACTAGGTCCAGCCATTCCATGTTGGATAAAACTAGGTCTATCCGATATCATTCCGGCTAGAACTAGGTCCAGACAATCCCTGTTGGATAAAACTTAGATGCGTGTCCCGCCAAGCCTTCCGCCCCGCGTCACATATTATTTTAAGTAGAAAGTAGCAGCTCAATAATCAGTTTTTAGCTTTATTTTAATTTAAACTGGCATCGAATTTTTGTTTTGATAACTGAATTTACCAACAATAGAGGGGATCTGGCGCTAGGCGGTCGCTGCCGCGGCACGCTCGCTTCGCTCGCTCGCCTTCGCTTGTTAATGGTTACTGTTCTAACCTAACCTAACCCAAATGATTCAAGCTGCCAGGCCCCTGTTACTTGTTTCAACTTGTTTGCATCTAGTTTTATCCAACAGGGAATGGCTGGACCTAGTTGTAGCCGGCATGATGAAGGCTAGACCTAGTTTTACCCGAAAACAATCGGCTCGTACTAGGTTTAACCAAGAGTAAGTGGCTACACCTAATTCTAATCGGCTAAAACTAGGTGTAGCCGCACTTCGGGTATTAGCCGTAACATATACAGGGTGTTTGGCAGAACGTTGAACATACGAAAATGGTGGGTAGGTGGGGTCATCTGCTACTTACTCAGCCCTAATTTATTTGGCCCTGGCCGACTGGGTATTTTTAAAAAAAAAAAAAAGTTTTTTTCTTGTTTCACCACTTTCCTAACTTTAAAGTGTATTTTTTTTATTAAAAATGGGCAATAAAACAGGCAATTTCTTTTTTTTTAATCTTTGATGTTGGCAGATTCTTATAAAATTATTGCTTTGTTCAGATGTTAGCTAGAAAAAAAGTTATGAGTCCTCAAACTTACAGAAAGATGTAAAAAATACTTGAATGTTAATTTCAACTTGCATTTAAAAAAAAACAAAAAATGATTGAGGAGTTCCAATTCTAGCAAAACATCCCTAGTGTGTGAGCTTTCTAATGGTATGTAATTTGCTTTTATAAAAAAAAAAAACTTTAAGAGTTATTTCATAATTTTATCAAGTAGGAAATTTTTGACTAAACTCTACCTTTACGGAAAGTTAAATGTTTTGCGAAATTTAATACTGCAAAGTTGGTAAATTAAATGATCGATTGAAATTATGCTGTACCAGTTAGGTGCGTTAATGAAACAATTAAATAATTTTAAATAATTTATTTAAATAATAAATCATATTAGATGTTCAAATTGACGCCCTTCATTCGCAATACAGGTGCGGCATCTACGTCTGATTTCTACAGTTGTTGTGCGCAGCAGCATCTCCTGTCGCATAACTTCGAAAGCAGCATTAATTCGATTTATCAAATCTTCCCGACTTTCTACTTCTGTAGTGTAAACTAGTTCCTTTGCCCTTCCCCACACGTGAAAATCGAGCGGAGTGAGGTCGGGCGATCGCGGAGGCCAGGGAATTGGTCCTCCCCTGCCAATCCACGAATTTGGGAAACAATTATCCAAATGCTCACGTACAACTAGACTAAAGTGAGCTGGGCAACCATCGTGTTGAAAGACAATAGGCCTGTTTATGTCTACTTGGAACACTTCTTCCACTAATGGTGGTAAATCATTTATCAAAAAATCCAAGTAGTTGTTCGCGTTGATGTTGTCGGGCAAATAATGAGGCCCTATTAGCTTATCGCCAATCACTCCTGCCCAGACATTCACACTGAATCTCCTCTGGAAGCCTCTTTGTCTCTTCACGTGTGGGTTTTGATTTTTAAGTGCCCAATGGTGAAGATTGTGATAATTGACAATCCCTTCTTTGTCAAATTTGGACTCGTCTGTCCACAAAATACTTTTTAAAAAGTTAACGTCGTCCACATCGGTATGCAGCAAATGGCGACAAAATTGCACACGTCTCCCAAAATCACTGTCATCGAGACCTAGAACAAACAAAACATGTCTAAGAATTGATTTCAATACTGAATCTTTTCTTCCTCCGAGTTCAAACTCTACAATTATCCAAATTTTTCATCTTCAATTTTTAAGTACACTAATTGGCTTTATGGCTTAGCCATAAAGACGTAAGACCAAATTCACAAAAGGGCGTGCGACTTTCCAATTTTGTTCTAAAAAGGACCCATAAGTGCTGGCAAGTTTACCTACGCTGACCACCTGCGCAAACCGAATCCGAAATCCGAATCCTGTAAGCGCTGGCCGCCTGATTGTTACGTGAATGCGGCCGAATAGGAATAGTTTATTGAATTTAATTTGAAATTAGAATTGAATGCGCTAAAAACAACATGAGGCAAAACAACTAATAAAGAAAGTGACGAAATCAAGGTTAAATGGAACGATCAATTGAACTGTCTCATAATTTACTACATTCCACAAAATCGTATCAGATGCAGTGCATAAACGGCTTAATCTTACCTTGCACTGGAGTGTAGTGAAAAGCATGTCTACCATCTTGCCGGAGAACAGACCACACTTTCCATATGCTTAAGCCAAGTATTGAAGCTATCTGTCTAATGCTTTTGGTAGGATCCGCGTCAAACTCGGCAAGAACTTGTTCGTCAATGGTAGCATCGGGTCGTGCTGCGTTCACTCGTGGTTCTTGTAAGTTCAGGTTACCGGTTTGTCGTAAACGTCGGTAAGTACTCGCAAACGTCTGATGACTGGGTACTCGGCGGTTGGGATAACGCTCTTGATAAATTCTTCGCGCTTCACGCGAATTTGTATTAGCGCTTCCATACGCTAACAACATGTCCGCGTATTCCTCACTGGTAAAAGCAGCCATTTCTTTACCAATAACAACAGGTAACAGTAATAACAAAAAACTTAACAAACTTAAACTTAAACTTAACTAGTGATAACAATAAAAGAAAACGAAGTGAACAAAAACAAACGTAAGCGTAACGGGCACGTGAGATCGCAGAGGCAGTTAAGTCTCGACTGAATAAAAGAAAAGAATTCATTCTGAGGCGTCACGGTGCCACGAGAGCGAAAGAGAGCAAAAATACGCTATGACTGCGCAAGAGTGAAACAAAATTTCTACCTGCTTTGTGTAACCATCTCAAGGGAATAGTGAATGTCAATTTGCACCACTGCTACTGGCAAGCCGTCGATCCATAATTTTTACCAACTTTGCAGTATTAAATTTCGCAAAACATTTAACTTTCCGTAAAGGTAGAGTTTAGTCAAAAATTTCCTACTTGATAAAATTATGAAATAACTCTTAAAGTTTTTTTTTTATAAAAGCAAATTACATACCATTAGAAAGCTCACACACTAGGGATGTTTTGCTAGAATTGGAACTCCTCAATCATTTTTCGTTTTTTTTTTAATGCAAGTTGAAATTAACATTCAAGTATTTTTTACATCTTTCTGTAAGTTTGAGGACTCATAACTTTTTTTCTAGCTAACATCTGAACAAAGCAATAATTTTATAAGAATCTGCCAACATCAAAGATTAAAAAAAAAATATTGCCTGTTTTATTGCCCATTTTTAATAAAAAAAATACACTTTAAAGTTAGGAAAGTGGTGAAACAAGAAAAAAACTTTTTTTTTTTTTTTTAAATAGCCAGTCGGCCAGGGCCAAATAAATTAGGGCTGAGTAAGTAGCAGATGACCCCACCTACCCACCATTTTCGTATGTTCAACGTTCTGCCAAACACCCTGTATACAGGGTGGAAACTTTCAGCGGGGCAGTAAGGGGAAGTACCTTATCCGTTGCAGCTACGCGAAAATGGTCATAGGAGACTATCCTTATCTTTTTGAGAAATTTTGATCTGCATTCACAGATTTTGAAAAACAATGTACAGTCAGCAGGAAAATAAGCAATTTTCACAAAAACTTTTTTTTATGCCAATCGATCCTCTTTCTTATAAGGATCAAAAACCTCTATTGGACCAATTGAGGTTTTAGTACTAGAAATGTCATAAATCGCAAAAAAAACTTTTCCCATACATTTCGTAGGAAATGAGACTCGAACTTACATTTTTTACCATCGATAAACTGGCCGCTACAAAAAAGACTGATCGAAAAACAAATACAAAAACTATAACTTCTACTTTGGCTTCACCTTAAAATTAAAAACTTGAAACTTTACATTTGGACTCTTGTGAAATTTTACTTTTGTGCTCTACGTTATGAAGTGTTGAGAATGGTAGCTGTTTTGACGATAGGTTTATTCCTTTTACTACAGAGTGGGTAGCAGCTGATAACGTGCTAGGATTAATTCTATAGAGAATCGTGGTAAGTAAATCTTTGAGTTCCTGAACACTGTCGTATTCCTTTTTATAAAGTTCGATTTTTAAATAGCGCCACATAAAAAGTGTAGACGCGTGAGTCGAATGGTGAATTGAAACCAAAAGCTTCTACATTAAGTAATGAGTGGTCGTTGGTACAGAAAAGAAGATACAGAAATAGGACGGAGGGCATCAGAGGGATAGCTTCAATTAAACCTGAAGATAGATTCAGACCAGCAGAATTTAAAATCCCATTGTTCGTGTCTAATGTGCACAAAAATACCTCTGAGAAGCACATAAGCGAGTATATTTTCATAAAAACCAACGAAAATGTTACTCTTCAGAAAATAAAAATGAAAACAGAAACAAGTTACAGCGCCTACAAAATGACAGTTACGAAGCATAAATTAGATGTTTTCCTAAATGATGAGATCTGGACAGACGGTGTGACATGTCGTCGCTTTATGCCGTACAAACAAGTTTATGATGAGAAGAAAAGAAATATTTCGAATGATAATGTATAATGCTACTATGATAACATTTAACTGCAAAAATATAAAACGGTCTGTGGACGGTGTGAAACAGTTACGTGGTTTTGCAGACATCATTGCCTTACAGGAGACGTGGCTGCTGCCCTGTGAACTGTCTTACCTGGCGAACATTCACGAAGATTTTGGCAGCACTGGGACCTCAGCGGTGGACACTAGTGTGGGTATCCTCAAGGGTAGACCCTTTGGAGGCGTGGCGCTCTTATGGCGTAAATCTGTATTCCAGTTTGTGTCAGTGATACAGTGTGCAAACCCACGCATATCGGCTATTCTTATTTCTACAAATGGTCGGCCCGTACTGATTGTCAGTGTTTACATGCCTACGGACTGTGCTGAGAACGTACCTGAGTTCACAGACTGCCTAAGTGCGATTAGTGCTATTATTGAGGAAAGTAGTGTTGAATCTGTTTTCATTCTCGGAGACATAAATGCACATCCAGGTGATCGTTTTTACACCGAACTTTTGAAATTCTCTGCGGAACAGGATCGGATATGTGCGGACACTAATAAACTGCGTTTATCGTCCGATAGTTTCACACACGGGTGTCGTAGATGGCTAGACCATTGTATTGTCACAAGGGCCTCGTGGCCGTGTGTTGTAGATATATAAGGTGCTAACAAATTAAGTACCAATATTTTAAGAGGTGTTACATTATATCAAAACAATTAACTTTAAATAGAAATTAAGAAAACTTTTTATATGATATTTTTGTTTTAATTTACGGAACAAAATAAATAAATTAAAATTTCGCCCAAACATAATCACCTGTGCTTTTAACTGACAAGACACACTTTCTGTCAAGTGAACATCGTCGTTTGTGACTTAGCGTCAATGATTGTTGACTATCTATTAACAGGGTGTTTTTACGCAGTAACGTTGTTTCCCTAATTATCTCCAAAAAGTAACATACACTTTTCAATGTTTCATACTTAAGTCTACTCCTAGAGACGAGTACTATCAGATCTAAAAGTATTGGTACCTAATTTGTTAGCACCTTATTATATGTAAAGTATGATGTGTATTGGTCAGAGCACTATCCATTAGTTGTTACATGTAATTTTAATGTTATTACACAAAAAATCTTATTGAAGAGCACACCATGTGATAAAGTTAAATGGGGTGATAGGAGCCGGAACAGATAAACGAGTACACAAAAATATGTAATACACATTTAAAAACTATAGATTTCCCATGTGAGTTTCAGAGTTGTTGTGGAAAAATGTGTCACAATGATTCCCATAAGGTTATTGTCAATAAATTATACAACGTGGCGATTAGGTTATCACATTAATTCAAACCACGTATTCTACATTACGTATTTTAAGCATACATAAATAAAATAATTAATAAAAGTTAACATTCTACCCGTGAGACCTTTTTTTCCCTTTTAGTATTTAACAACATCATGTATTATAACGCCCCGCGCGTGAGCGCAAGTACCTACCCTCCGCTAGTCTCACTGTCGTTTGGCGTGTGCGCCGCCCGCCGCCTAGACGCCCGCGCCGCGCGCCGCGGCGTTGCCGCTTTTACAGGTCAGTAAACTAATAGTATCAAGGGTGGATTATTTATTGCCAATTTTTACGCTATTTAGTTTGTTAGAAAAATTCAGTTTTCTATTTTTAGGTCTATTTTTATTTTTATTATTTTAACAGACTGATAACAACTTGTAATAACCGCTGTACTATTTAATGTGATAACCTAATCGCCACGTTGTATGATGATATGATTAATGTGTTACGAAAGGCTGCGACTACTACCTGTATCATAAAGAAAGGCAAACATGGAAAGTTATTAGCAGGGTGGAATAAGCACGTGAGCGAGTCTTACTCGGGTGCCAGGCGGACATTTAATACATGGGTAAGGTACGGTAAGCCAGCTGGCGGGCCATTGTTCAGAGACACGATTGAGGCACGTAAAATGTTTAAAGGTAAGCTTAAGTGGTGTCAAAACCATCAAGAACAGATAAAAATGGACTTGATGGCGACACACTACACGAATAAGGACTTTAAATTTTTTTGGAAGTGTACAAATAAATTGAATACTAGACCTGGCATCCCAGTGGGTGTCGGTGTTTCTAGCCCTGAAGACATTGCTAATGTTTTTAAGGAACAATTTGTTGTAAAGTCACCCTTAGGACCAGCATGCGGACGGTTCTATACTGAGACTAAGGGGAAGAATATTTCAATTTTAATACTTGCTAAGGATATTGATCGTGCTATTAGGGGTATGAAGGGAGGAAAATCACCGGGGTATGATGCTCTCAGTGTGGAACATCTCAAGCATGCTGGTCGCCACCTTCCTAGAGTACTTGCAATGTTATGGAATTTGTGCATAAATCACTCACACCTACCCCTTAATCTAATGAAGACTCTGCTGGTACCGATTGTCAAGAGTAAAACGGGGGATGTGTCTGAAAAATCGAACTATAGACCCATTTCGCTAGCCACGATTGTAGCGAAGCTATTTGACAGTGTGCTTAACTCATATTTGAACAATCATGTTAAGTTACATGACGCTCAGTTCGGCTTTCGTCCTGGCTTGTCGGCTGAGAATTAGAATATTTCACACTGTGAAATATTACACTGACAGACGAACCCCGGTTTATGCTTGTTTTCTAGACCTCTCGAAAGCATTTGACCTAGTGTCTTATGATATGTTATGGCAGAAGCTAAAAGAAACGGGTCTACCGCCAGAGTTGACATCACTTTTTAGGTATTGGTACCATAATCAGAAAAATAATGTAAAGTGGGCGGGTGAATTGTTGAGTGAATATAGACTGGAATGTGGAGTGAGGCAGGGGCTTTTTAACCTGTACGTGAATGCGCTGATCGAGGAACTCAGTCAAATGCCCGTAGGGTGCTACGTAGATGATGTCAGTGTAAACAACCTTAGCTATGCCGATGATGTGGTGCTGCTGGCTCCCTCGACGTGTGCATTGCTGAAGTTGCTTGCCGTGTGTGAAAAGTATGCGGCCACACACGTTCTCATTTATAATGTAAAAAAATCACAGTGCATGATCTTCAAGGCGGGTACAAAGTGCCCAGCTGTTGTTCCACCACTGTTACTCAATGGTATTCCTCTTAGTCGAGTATACCAATTCAAGTATCTTGGGCATGTGGTTACAGAAAATCTTGGAGATGATGTAGACATGGAGAGGGAGCGCAGGGCATTGTGCTCGGTGTACAGACGCGGTGAAAGTAACTTTATTCAAGGCGTATTGCACAAAGTCAAAGTCAAAAGTCAAAGTCAAACCATTTATTTCAAATAGGCACATAAAAGGCACTTTTGAACGTCAAAATTTACAAAAAAAAAATAGAGTTGATTCTAGTTGCCCCTTCCAAAAGGTAGTTTCATATGGAGAAGAATGGGCAAGAAACTCCACCGGTACTCTTTTAAAAAGGTTTTACAATATTTTGTTTGATTACATTAATTATATGATTATATGTGACGACGATGCACCTAGAATAAAATTACTATACCATAATAAGTAAAACGAATTAAAAACTAAGCAATGAAAAATAACTTAATTATTAGATAGATACATGGTGTTCACAATATTTACAAACATCGTAAAAGAATGTTTTTCTAAAAAAAATAATAATAATAAGTCAGTGTGTGAGTATAGGTTATCACAGAATGTAAAATCAATATCATAAAATTAAATTAAATTAATTAAAAATTAAATTTAATTAAATTTTTGTAGATTCTGACCTTTTATATTTTATTTTGGAATTTTTTTATTAATTAATTATAGTTTTTTATTTTATTGGTCACAGTTTTATGTTAGTTTTAAACTGTTGTTTGTGATTTGTATGTGTGAGTGCGGCTATGGTTTGTTTCTTTTAATTATTTTTGTCAATGGGTTTTTCTTACCTGAAATAAATGAATTTATTATTATTATAAAAATAACAGATTTTACCATAAAAATAGCAACCAGTTTGATTTTGTCTAGACTCTAGATTGTCCTATGGAGCTGGACCAGCCTGTTTCCAAGCATTCCTGTCCTGGATATAATCCTCTAACTTGTAATATGCTTGTTTACAAAGTGTACTTTTAATATGTGTTTTAAATTTTCTCTCATTTAATTTCAATATATCACAAGGTATTTTGTTGTAAGATTGCGTGGGAGCAGTAACAGCATCCTGAATGTAATGGGCAATAAGCTTGATAGCCCACTGGTGTGGAGCCTCACCCAGAGGACTAAGTCTCTCTTAGTTATTAGGTACTAACATAGTTTTTTTAAGGTCATACTAACAATATTGCACGCGGTGCGGTTGTGGAATTCACTGCCACCTGATATAAGGGACCGCCAAACTGTTTCAGTATTTAAAAGAAGAGTGAAAGAACACTATCTTTCCACTTCGTCATAGTTGCGTATATTTTTTATTATTTTAATAGAATTATAATTAATATTCTAGTGATATTTATTTTAGAAGTATGTATGTTTGTGTGTATGTATGTATGTATATTAGTATATTATTTGTTTAATTTTATTAAGTAAATTGTTTTTGATTATATGTATTCTATTTTCTCTTCTACTCTTACACACGGTGTCTACATCTCTTTACCGACTTTCCTATCGCAGGTATGCTGGAAGAGATTTCTTTAGAAATAAGCATCACCTTTGTACGTATTTTTCTGTTCCTTTCTTCTTGTATGTTTATATATGTGTGTACATAAATGGTTAAATAAATAAATATTTTATTGGATCAATGTTGTCTGAAATTTGAATAATAAATAAGTAATAAGTAAGAATAAGCCGAAATGTTAGTGATTTTAACCTCAAAAATAAAGAATTTTAAATAAAACAAAATTTCGTCCCCCCTTTCACCCCTTAAGACTTGAAATTCTAACAACACCCTTGCGTTAGCTTCTAACCATAAGCCTTATAATAAATTTAGTGATTTCTACTTCGAAAATTAAGGATTTAATTATAATAATTTAATTTTCTATACACAACTTCATCCTCCTTTTTAACCCTTCGGGGGTGGAATTATCTAAAACACCGAGACACGGATAAATTAGTTTTCAATCGTCAGCCTAAACAAAATTTAGCACAAAATTTGAACATCCTAACTTCAAAACTGACGGACTTTCATACAAACTTTCATCCCCTATTTAACTCCTTTAGGGGTGGAATTTCGAAAAATCCTTTCTTATTCTTTGTTTACATTATAAAGAGAACCTCTGCACAAAATTTCAGCTTTCTGGGTCTAAGGGTTTGGGCTGGGCATTGATGAGTCAGTCAGTCAGTCAGTCATGACTTGTCTTTTTAACCGACTTCCAAAAAGGAGGAGTTTCCCAATTCGGCGGTTTGTATGTTTGTTACGCGATTACTCCGTCAATTGTGAACCGACTTTGAAAATTCTTTTTTTATTTGAAAGGGTATGCTCCCGAGGTGGTCCCATTGTTACCAAGTCAGAATCTGATGAGGGTATCCCATGGAAATCGAGTGCAATCCTCAATTTTTATAGGCACACCTATATCGATTTTAGTATTTTTTATAGTAACTCATGCATTTGCACTCGGAAAGCACTGGTGAAGTGGAACTGATGATGAAGACCACAGATGGCCACCGGAACTACTTAATAATAAGTATTTCACTGTTGCGATTCGATTAGACACTTTGTTATGGTTGCTAAGCAATTTATGCTCGTCACAATGCATATGGTGAAGTCACCATCAGTTCCAGAACTCCTGAACTATAAACGTCCCAGCATCGGGAATAGCAATATTTTGTAAAAAGTGATGAGCAGTTGACATTAGGCTCTTGTAACTTAGATAAATTGCAAGCTGACCCACTAAAAAGTGAAAAATAAAAAACTTTTTACAAAAAAAAAATCAACAGACTTCCAAAAAAACACTACAAAGTGAAAAATAACCTTAATTTCGGAAGTCGGTGGCAAAAAACTAAAACAGATCCAAAGACACAATATTTAAAGCAGTTTTCCGGCAAAGATTTGCCGAAAAACTGCTTTAAATATTCTCGTGATCGTGACTAAACTTGACCTTGAAAAGGGTTTACCATATCGTAAAATACCTTTCTTTGTCGACTAGCTATCCAAAAAAGATATATGAAATAAACTTATTTTTTATTTTTTATTTATATAGCTATCAACAAGGAAGTGTCATAATTCAACCCCGACGAGTACGAGTCGCTCTCCGCAGAGCGCTGCGTCTGTCGAGGACGCGTTGCGACAGCGCGACGCGGCCGACGTATATATACTTCAGGAGCGCGGCACACGCATCACACAGCAGCCACCCACCACAACAACAACATGAAAGCCTTTGTGAGTTAACCATGTATTTGAAAATAATATGCTTATTAACTAATAACGCAAAGCTCAATGAAAAAACTTCTCTTGCGGCACTCGCAGTGTTTCGTAAAGTTTCACAATTAGCTGAGTTACCATACAGAACATACCAGATCCTTATGCGTCCTGTCAGCATTACTTCACATGGTGTATATAGGTACTAATGTATTGCTTCAATTCCAGATCGTCCTGTGCGCGCTGGTGGCGCTGGCGGCGGGCGCCGCAGTGCGCGAGAAACGCGGCTACAGCAGCGGCTGGAGCGGTGGCAGCTCGCTCGGCTCGGGCTGGAGTGGCGGCTACTCCGGCGGCTCCTCCGGCGGCTGGTCCGGTGGTTCCTCTGGCGGCTGGTCCGGTGGTTCCTCCGGCGGCTGGTCTGCGCCCGCCACGCAGGTGGTCGCTGTCAAGAAGGTGGTGAATGTGCAGCGCGAGGTCAGCGTGCCACAGGTCGTCCACGTCCGAAAGGTGGTCTCCGTGCCGCAGGTCATCACAGTCAAGCAAGTCGTGCCCGTCTCCGGTGGCTTCGGCGGTGGCTACGGCGTTAGATACGGCGGCGGATACGGCGGCGGATACGGCGGCGGATACGGCGGCGGATACAGCGGTGGATCCTCCGGCGGTCACTCCGGCGGATACTCCGGCGGTCACTCCGGCGGATACTCCGGCGGTCACTCCAGCGGTGGCTGGTGGTGAACACTCTAGTCGACGTCAACGGAAAATGTAATTTATTTAATAAAATATTTTTTAATACAATTTACGTTATTATGATTTCCTTCCTATTTATTTGAAATACAAAATTTAAGTAAAGAAAACGTTGAACTAAATATGACTTAACTTTTGGACACGCGTTTAACGTTTTCTTTTTTTTACGGAAAGCTTACAGACTAATGACACGATTAAAAATCATTAGTAGGTAGGTAAGTAAATTGCTAATTACAAGCTTCCACATGTACACATCTAGTTACAAGTACTTGCGTTTACTAATGTACGTTAACAGCGATTTGCAATCAAAGAGAAAAAAAAAACATTTTTATTTTGGTAATAAAAGAGAAACGTAAATTAAGAGAAAATTTTAAAAAAAAGTAAGCATAGGCCCCTATTGAGAATTAGTCCAGTCGTGTAACATCAAAACAGTTAAATCATACAATCATATAATATGGACCCACATAACATAACATTACATTAGATAACACAAACCCAACCATTTACGAGTAGCAGTTAATCATGAATATCTCCAAAATATTCCTTGTTTAGGATCTTCTTAATACTGTGTGCGTTGGTGCAGAAGAGATCGATCTCCAGGTGCGATGGTAAACTATTGAAGGCTTTAACACTACGGATGGAGAAGGCGTTGCGCCTGAAGTTAGTCGATGCGTATGGTGCCAGCAGCAGAGGTCGTCTGCGCAGGTTGTTTTGATTAGTGCAAAGAAGTATTTTGCTGAGTAGTTCCGGACAATCCATTGAGCTATTTGCTATGTCTGCCATAAAACATATGTCACTAATATTACGTCTTATGTCCCGCGGTAAGAAATGGTATCGCTTGCATCGGTGTTCGTAGTCCACCGTGAATTGCTTTGCCTTAACGTCTAAGAACGACCTAGGGTTTTTGGAGATTGAGGATTCTATTTTTTCCATATAAGCATAAAAACAAACGGCCTCTATTTGCTTAACTCAGTTTCGCAAGATAGAAAAAGAGTAATAATCAGATAAATTGCCGTAATTTTTATATTTATTACGATATTTGTGTTTTTCTTTTAATATTTTAATTAAAGTTCTGGTATACCAGGGGAGGTGTTTCGATTTCTTTAGTGGTTTAACGAGAATGTGCAAGTCCCTTAGCTCGTGAAGTTTTTGATAGAAAAGGCAGAGAGCTTGGTCTGAGGATCCAGCAGACAACAATGTATTCCAGTCTAAAAGATCTAGAGCAGAAGTAATTGCAGGGTAATCACCGGCATCTGAAGGAACACGGGTGGGTTTTAGTCAGTAAAAGTCTGACACTCCCTCCCGCTCCACCCAGAGCGGGAGAAGTTATTTGATAATTTCCCACCCAAAAAAAAAAGGGTAATCACCTTGATAAAATATATAATTTACACTAAGTTTTTTAACATATTTATGGACTTCGACAAAATTAGCGTTAATAATTAGTGGTTTGTGGTGTACATCGGTGATACACCTATTTATCTGTTGAATGTCAGAAGATCGTTACTTGGTACCGATTACAGTAGATACTATTTAAATTATATAGGTCACACAAATAAAGTTCTTTATCTTTGCAATCACAACTTTGATCTGATAGCTCTCGAGGTTGTAATTTGTATCCGGAATAAGTCGATCATTATCCAAACACCTACTTACGTTAAAGGCTCATGCAGACTGGCACAATATCGCGGCCACGACAGGCAGCGCTACCCTTGTCGCACCCGCGTTTGCGCGCCAGTCTGTACGATCCTTAACAATTTATAACATACCTACACATTACACTGACACACTCATATCCAAATATTATAAATAAAATGTTACTGGTAATATTTCATTACCAGTAATATAACTCTTATTACCAATATAACTGCTAATCAAGCAAAGCAATAAAAATCGCCTATAATTGCCTTGCAAATTGTTCGGCAAAATGTGTAATATTTCAATTATCACTCCCTCTCGCAGAAAGGAGGTCTGAGTCCCAGCAGTGAGAACATCACAGGTTGAATATATTATGCTAACTTACTACATTTAATTCTCTCTTAATTAAAAACCCCAGTAGTTATGGCACAGAAACACAGATTCCAGCAGATTCCGTTGAGAACACATAATGCGCATAACTGCGATGGGGGTGAACAGTTTGGTCCAAGCTGAATAAGTGTCACTAAGTATGGATGGTAACTGGTACTGGAATGGTTCTGGTAAAACTTTTCAGATAGGTTTGATCTGTTACCGAGTTCATCCTCGGTAACAGATCAAACCTATGTGAAAAGTTTATATTCTGGTACAAATATGTATTTACAAAAGTTTAATCATAATGCATGATAAACGAAGAGCGGAACTGGTTTTTGTACAGTGTGAATCAATGAACTGGATTAGAGTTCATAACACCTAATTAAATGCAAATGTACGTATCCTCTGTTTAAGCAAACTAAAAGAAAATTATTATTATTATATTCTATGTTAATTCTTTTATTATTTAAAATGTCAAGGATAATTATTGATGATCGACAAATTGATGTTCGCATTAGTTCATTATCTTATTGAAAATGCACATATTAAAAGTTATTTTGTCGTTGCGTAAATTGATCCTTACAGCACCTATGGCAAGAAACCAGGTGGGCATTGTTTTGGTTGTGTAAAGTAAGTATAATATAAAAAGAAAACAAACAGTAAAACAACTTGATCTAGAAGTGCTGGGAAGTTACCTACAAACATAACGAGGAACTACATATTTCCAAAAAATGTGTAAAAAATGTATAGAAAGCCAAAGTCTACAGTTAGGTAATCTGTAATCAGAGGAAAACCCAAATCCGTAGTATAATAATAATCATAAATCTTTATTTATCTCAACATCATAATACAGGCACTGGTTAATAAAATGCACAATATTAAATAGAAAGAAGTGTCTGAGGTAGGAAGGTCCTGAGATCAACCCGGCTCTCTTAAATAGGACATGTTAATATACAAAACAGTCAGAGTAAAGATATTATAGGTACAATAAAAGTCTGAAGTTGCAATTAAGTATAAACAAAAGCTACAAAATGAAAAGTATATTTTTTAATTTACATAATTATTGTTTTTGATAATCATGAAATTGGGGAAAATTATATTGACTGATATCTAATTTGACTAAGACATAATTATAATCTGTTTGAAAGCAGTACCACTAGTTTAAAAAATTCAGAACATCTGTCTCCATCTCAGTCTCACATTCTCAGACATTAACAATACGTCGGACCCTAATGAGGCTTATGGCTGTCTTTAAGATCTATTTCAATGTTTTACAATCTCTGTTTTCCTTGTGAAACGATTACAAAGTCATTAACTTAAAATTCTAAATAGATCTCAAAGGGTATACAAAAATGTAGTAAAATGAAACGTGTGCTTCTGTGGCAATACAGAACCAAGCCCACTCTCAAGGACAAAAATGCGTTCAAAACATATTCACATAGACTTAAAAAAATTATATCTTTAACACAAAAATCTCGTAATAACTATTTTATTATTAATTTCATCACAAAATAAATCTAAAGCGATATGGACCGTTATTAAAAGAGTGAGCCTAGCCTATTAGCCTACTTTCCTAAAGAGCCTGTAACTGAAATAAAAACTGACACAAAGAGGGTTACGAATCCTATTGAAACAGCAAACTCCGGCAACGAATATTATATTTAAAAAAAATCCCTTTAATTCAAACACTTTGAGCTCTTTATTATTATGGAACCAACTTTGCCGCATGGCATTATGAATCATATTAGGTATCATAAGGATCCAAACAGAAGTAGTGTGATTCAAACAGTGTACAGTGACTTTTTGAGCAAGAGGAGTGAAAAAATCTTTACAAAACGGGAAAGCATTGCTTTTATAATGAATAGTTCAAGAAGAAGAATAGTCCGAAAGTATTTGCCGAAAAACTGCTTCAATATTCTCGTGATCATGACTAAACTTGACCTTGAAAAGGGTTTAGCATATCGTAAAATACTTTTTTTTACGACTAGCTATCTACAAGGAAGTGTCATAATTCAACCCCGACGAGTACGAGTCGCTCTCCGCAGAGTGCTGCGTCTGTCGAGGACGCGTTGCGACAGCGCGACGCGCCCGACGTATATATACTTCAGGAGCGCGGCACACGCATCACACAGCAGCCACCCACCACAACAACAACAACAACATGAAAGCCTTTGTGAGTTAACCATGTATTTGAAAATATTATACTTATTAACTAATAACGCAAAGCTCAATGAAAAAGCTCCTCTTGCGGCACTCGCAGTGTTTTGAAAAGTTTCACAATTAGCTGAGAGTTACCATACAGAACATACCAGATCCTTAAGCGTCATGTCAGCATTACTCGACATGGTGTAGGTACTAATGTATTGCTTTAATTCCAGATCGTCCTGTGCGCGCTGGTGGCGCTGGCGGCGGGCGCCGCAGTGCGCGAGAAACGCGGCTACAGCAGCGGCTGGAGCGGTGGCAGCTCGCTCGGCTCGGGCTGGAATGGCGGCTACTCCGGCGGCTCCTCCGGTGGCTGGTCCGGTGGTTCCGCTGGTGGATGGTCCGGTGGTTCCTCCGGCGGCTGGTCTGTGCCCGCCACGCAGGTGGTCGCTGTCAATAAGGTGGTGAATGTGCAGCGCGAGGTCAGCGTGCCACAGGTCGTCCACGTTCGAAAGGTGGTCTCCGTGCCGCAGGTCATTACAGTCAAGCAAGTCGTGCCCGTCTCCGGTAGCTTCGGCGGTGGCTACGGCGGTGGATACGGTGGTGGCTACGGCGGCGGATACGGCGGCGGATACAGCGGTGGATCCTCCGGCGGTCACTCCGGCGGATTCTCCGGCGGTCACTCCAGCGGTGGCTGGTGGTGAACACTCTAGTCGACGTCAACGGAAAATGTAATTTATTTAATAAAATATTTTTTAATACAATTTACGTCATTATGATTTCTTTCCTATTTATTTGAAATACAAAATTTAAGTAAAGAAAACGCTGAATTAAATATGACTTAACTTTTGGACACGCGTTTAATGATATCTATTTATCTGTTGAATGTCAGAATATCGTTACTTGTAGTACCGATTTCAGTACTATTTAAATTAAATAAGTCAAACAAATAAAGTTCTTTATCTTTGCAATCACAACTTTGGTCTGATAGCTCTCGAGGTTGTAATTAGTATCCGGAATAAATCAATCATTATCCAAATACCTAATTACGTTAAAGCCTCGATCAGACTGGCACGATATCGCGGGCATGACAGGCAGCGCTACCCTTGTTACACACGCGTTTGCGCGCCAGTCTGTACGAGCCTTAACACTTTATAACATACCTACACATTACACTTTTCGTGTCGCACACGCGTTTGCTCTTGACATTAGTCTAGGTCAGAGGTGACAGAGACAAAAAACGACGATGGAGCGAGCTTACCCAGAAGAAGCCTGTTCACTCTCAATTTGAAGAGATTAGGGTTGTATGCGTTCGGATACACAGACGCAGGCATAGAGCTCCACTCGCTTTATTACCAATATAACTCTACAAATCAAGCAAAGCAACAAAAGTCATCTATAATTGCCTCACAAATTTTCCGGCAAAATGTGTACCTAATATTTCAATTATCACTCCCTCTCGCAGAAAGGAGGTCTGTGTCCCAGCAGTGAGAACATCACAGGTTGAATATATTATGCTAACTTACTACATTGAATTCTCTCTTAATTAAAAACCCCAGTAGTTATGGAACAGAAACACAGATTCCAGCAGATTCCGTTGTGAAGACATAATGCCCATGACCGCAATGGAGGTGAACCGTTTGGTCCGAGCTGAAGAAGTGTCACTAAGTATGGATGGTAACTTGTAGTGGAATGGTTCTGGTACGATATCCATCCATGACCTCGGTAACAGATCAAACCTATCTGAAAAGTTTATATTCTAAAAAAACTATACACTACGAGTACTACACTATATTATATTCTGGTACAAATATGTATTTACAAAAATTTTATGATAATTTGACTTTACTTAAATTTTAACTTTAACGACTCAAAATTTAAAACTGTTGATGAAATTACACGACATAATATATACTATATAAATTAAATAATTAATAATACTTTTTCCCTTTTGTTTATGTTCATCATTTAAATATTCATCTAATGAGTTTAACAGTAATTTTTAAGTCTTTTTCTTAATTTATTTAACTCTTCTTCTTTCTTTTATTGTTTTTAAAATTTGTTTATTATATTGTTTTATAGACATTACCTAGGGACCTGTGGAATGCATTTTTAGCTTGGATGTTGGTATGTTTAGCCTAGATCGGTGCCTAAGTATGTACTGTGATTGAATGTCTTCGCGTTTTGTGTAGAACTCTTGATGCTTACGGACAATTTACATATGTTAGCTTTTGGTTTTAATGTAACTAAATCTTTTTGATTGGGTGCAGATTATTTTGTAAATGTTTTATTTAATTCTTTGAGACTTTTTGCAACCGACTTCCGGTGCTGTAAATACCGTCTCCGGTTATTGAACGGAAGTCGATTGCAAACTTGACTAAAATAATATTTAATATTTTATTTCCGGAAGTTGCTTGGCACGCCACCTGTTTGCAGTTTTTAGACGTAGAAAGGTATAAAAGCAAATGTCAGTGCATTTTAAAGTTAGTTCCGTGTAGAATAAAGAGCTTTATCGTTACGCTGCTCGTTTTCATGTCCCAATCCGCTCTGGTTTCTATTATCAGAAGTGGCATAAGTACCTAAAGTGCAAGTGAACTGAGAATTAATAAGATTTTAATCTAAAAACATTTTTTTTTACATAACGTCTTTCTGAGTTAAAAAAAAAAATAAAAAAATAACAGACGTTGTTGTAAACTATACGGTGTGATTCTGTGGTGAACTTAAAAAACGGTGCGGTGTGTTTCTGTGGTGAACTTTACTATGCCCAAACGCACTCGTGATGTAAGTAGTGAGAGTGACTGTTCATCAAGTAAAAGAAGTGAATATTCGTATAGAGAAAGACATTCAAAACAACGAAGGGATAAAAGACATTCGAACTCTAGCAATCGTACACGTACCCACAAAAGAAAAAAAAAATCCAGAAGATCACGCCGAACGAGAGAGAGCAGCAAAAGTCCGAATGGAAGAACCTTGAATGATGGCAGGTCATGTGAAACTCCAGTAGGGCAACCAGGAGGCATGGTTGCTTCTGTAGCGGTTGCAGATTGCTGTAATGTGCCTGAACCAGGACCCGTGGAAGGAAATAGGAGCTATGCTGCGGAAACTGGACGAGAGGCAGTGCCAGGATCTTCAGGAGTTCCAGATGGAGGTTTGGAAAGTAACCCACTTAATGTTAATTTGCCAATCAATTTGCATGATTTAGTGAGCTTTATTTCTTCTCGTGTGAAACCTGATCATTCTTCATATTCGTCATTAAAATGCGATAAAAATATTATTCCTGAATTTGACCCGTCCGTTAAAAATCAAAGAATAGATACCTGGCTATCTAAAGTCGATGAATGTGCTCATATTTATGGTTGGTCTGATCAACAAACGACCCATTTTGCTTTGCCACGACTAGTAGGTCATGCCAAAAAATGGTATGAAGGGCTTAAAACTTTAAAATATACGTGGTTAGAGTGGCAACATAATTTAAAACGTGCGTTTCCTTCGGACACTAATTACGGTGCTTTGTTGTTTGAAATGCTAGAAAAGAAATTTAAAATAGGTGATTCGCTCGATGATTACTATTACGACAAAATGATTTTGTTGAATGCATGTGATTTATCGGACAAGAAAGCGGTAGATTGTATCATTTACGGTCTTGAGGACCGCACCATTAGAGCAGGTGCATCTTCAGCCCGTTTTGCTCAACCTGAAGATTTGTTAAAATATCTTAAAGACATGTGCCGTGATCAAAGCGAATTGGTACCTAAAAATAAGTCTGAAACCCCTTTGCTAAATAATTCCACCATAATTTGTCATATTTGTAGTAAGAGTGGTCATCGTGCAAACCAATGCAGGCAATCAAACAATACTCCTTCTGTATGCTTTAATTGTAAACAAACTGGCCATAGAGCTTCACAATGTCCTAAACCCATTATTAAATGCGAAAATTGTCAAAAATATGGACATAAAACTGAAGACTGTTTTTTAAACAAAAATAGAGAACAAAATAATAATGAAGATAACCGGGTTTAATGAGCACTCTACTGATTTAAATAGTTCACAAAATAAATATTACAAAAATGCTTCTATTAATAATAATTATATTCAAGTTTAATGCTTTTTATCAATTTCGGAACATTATTGAAATGAGAACCGAAGTTAGAACACACATATTGAAATACCAATGTAAATAGAAAGATAGATTTGATTAGGAACGTAAAGAAGCTAAGATATATGCAATAGGGGACTTTAAAATTCAAACTATTAGGTACCTGTATACTTGGGCCCTTACAGAAACTCAATAGATTTAGATAATGGTAGGTTAAAGTCTCAAATATGGATGTAACATTGGGAAAAAGTAGTATTGTAATATTTAGGCTGTGGATCTGATACAGCCATGGATAAGCACAAGTATTAATGAAATAAGCTCAGGATCTGATTCTGATAAAGAATGATCAAGTTGATTAGGTAGGTGATTAATGAAAGACACATTAATCGTGGAGTATATAATTGGTCATAGGTTATACAAACTGAACATTGTGTTACATCATTAAGGAAATCTGACAGAAGTTTATGATTTACATTTCTTCACATGATACGGTTAACCTGAAAGAAAAAAAAATCATAATTATGAAAGCTAACATAAGTAATCGATATAGTTAATCTATGAATTTTATGATTAAGTTACTGCTGGAAAGTGAAGAGGAAATGTGAAGTAAATATGTTGTTTTGTTAAAAGTTAGTCTGTGTTAAAAGAAATAGAGATAAAAGTAATTATTTATACGAGACTGAAAAATATCGGTATTAGTTTAGTTATGGTAAAAATGAAAATACGTAGTTACTTACCAGAGGTATATATGATTAGGAGATGGAAGTCGTGGGGTGGTTGGCTTGATAGATAAGTGTTGATGAAGAAGCTCACGTTGAGTGGTCAACCGCCAGCGAAGTCCCACGGTGCATTTCCCACCCAAAGCATAGGCCATTTATTGGAAGTCGTACAGTGGCTGGCAAGTGAGAGTGCTTGGCCAGTGAAGCTTGCGGTGCAATGTTTGGCATATGCAGAATGTGATGTCACTTATTGGAAGTCGTACAGTGGCTGGCAAGTGAGAGTGCTTGGCCAGTGAAGCTTGCGGTGCAATGTTTGGCATGTGCAGAATGTGATGTCACTGATTGGAAGTCGTACAGTGGCTGGCAAGTGAGAGTGCTTGGCCAGTGAAGCTTGCGGTGCAATGTTTGGCATGTGCAGAATGTGATGTCACTGATTGGAAGTCGTACAGTGGCTGGCAAGTGAGAGTGCTTGGCCAGTGAAGCTTGCGGTGCAATGAGTGACGGATATAAATTATTATTGAATAATATGAATGAGCTAATGAAAATGAGAAGTTAACTAAATTCGATTATGTAATATCTTAAGCGGTTCCTGTGCTTTTGGCACAGAGTTTGGTTTGGTTTTGAGTTTTTCACTAAATTATTAGTTCATAGTTTCTGAGATTATCGTTAGCTGAGGCTTTAATTAGATACTGTAATAATTACCTCTACGACATTCAAGTCTTCTTTAATATTGATTGAACAAGCAAGCACCATTGTGTGCAAATGTTGTCTAATTTATAGTTTGAGGACAAACTTGATGTCAGGAAGGCCGAATGTTAGCTTTTGGTTTTAATGTAACTAAATCTTTTTGATTGGGTGCAGATTATTTTGTAAATGTTTTATTTAATTCTTTGAGACTTTTTGCAACCGACTTCCGGTGCTGTAAATACCGTCTCCGGTTATTGAACGGAAGTCGATTGCAAACTTGACTAAAATAATATTTAATATTTTATTTCCGGAAGTTGCTTGGCACGCCACCTGTTTGCAGTTTTTAGACGTAGAAAGGTATAAAAGCAAATGTCAGTGCATTTTAAAGTTAGTTCCGTGTAGAATAAAGAGCTTTATCGTTACGCTGCTCGTTTTCATGTCCCAATCCGCTCTGGTTTCTATTACATATTTCTAAAATATAAATACTGGGGAAGGTTAAAATATTATATTTTAGAAAATAGGGTTTGCAGCTGTCAGTTTGATCAATGTTTGTCAAGATTCTAACAATTTTTTTTGTAGGGTAAATTGTGTCGGTGCATCTGTACTATTGCCACAGAGAGTAACGCCGTAGCTAAGTCATGCATTTGTATGCATAATAGGTGGTACGGGCAGTTTATAGATTGGTTGTCTTTGTAAGTTCGCGGAGCGCGTAAGATAATTTTGAAATTTTCGAACGAGTTTTTTGTATTTGTGTTTTCGAGTTAATATGTTTACCTATTGTAAGTCCAAGTAGTGTAAATTCATCAACAGTTTACAATTTTGAGCCGTTAAAATTTAGGTTAAGTAAGATTATGATGAAATTTTTGTTAATACATATTTGTACCAGAATAAAAACTTTTCATATAGGTTTGATCTGTTACCGAGGTCATGGATGGATATCGTACCAGAACCATTCGACTACCAGTTACCATCCATACTTAGTGACGCTTCTTCAGCTCGGACCAAACGGGTCACCCCATCGCAGTCATGCGCATTATGTGTCCACAACGGAATCTGCTGGAATCTGTGTTTCTGTGCCATAACTACTGGGGTTTTTAATTAAGAGAGAATTAAATGTCAGCATAATATATTCAACCTGTGTTCTCACTGCTGGGACACAGACCTCCTTTCTGCGAGAGGGAGTGATAATGGAAATATTACACATTTTGTCGAACCATTTGCAAGGCAATTATAGATGATTTTTATTACTTTGCTTGATTAGCAGTTATATTGGTAATAAGAGTTATATTACTGGTAATGAAATATGTATTTTGAAAATGATCGACTTATTCCGGATACAAATTACAACCTCGAGAGCTATCAGATCAACGTTGTGATTGCAAAGATAAAGAACTTTATTTGTGTGACCTATATAATTTAAATAGTATCTACTGTAATCGGTACTACAAGTAACGATCTTCTGACATTCAACAGATAAATAGATATCATTAAACGCGTATCCAAAAGTTAAGTCATATTTAGTATAGCGTTTGCTTCACTTAAATTTTGTATTTCAAATAAATAGGAAAGAAATCATAATAACGTAAATTGTATTAAAAAATATTTATTAAATAAATTACATTTTCCGTTGACGTCGACTAGAGTGTTCACCACCAGCCACCGCTGGAGTGACCGCCGGATTATCCGCCGGAGTGACCGCCGGAGGATCCACCGCTGTATCCGCCGCCGTATCCGCCGCCGTATCCACCACCGTAGCCACCGCCGAAGCCACCGGAGACGGGCACGACTTGCTTGACTGTGATGACCTGCGGCACGGAGACCACCTTTCGAACGTGGACGACCTGTGGCACGCTGACCTCGCGCTGCACATTCACCACCTTCTTGACAGCGACCACCTGCGTGGCGGGCGCAGTCCAGCCGCCGGAGGAACCACCGGACCAGCCGCCAGAGGAACCACCGGACCAGCCGCCGGAGGAGCCACCGGAGTAGCCGCCACTCCAGCCTGAGCCGAGCGAGCTGCCACCGCTCCAGCCGCTGCTGTAGCCGCGTTTCTCGCGCACTGCGGCGCCCGCCGCCAGCGCCGCCAGCGCGCACAGGACGATCTGGAATTAAAGCAATACATTAGTACCTATATACACCATGTCAAGTAATGCTGACAGGACGCATAAGGATCTGGTATGTTCTGTATGGTAACTCAGCTAATTGTGAAACTTTACGAAACACTGCGAGTGCCGCAAGAGGAGTTTTTTCATTGAGCTTTGCGTTATTAGTTAATAAGTATAATATTTTCAAATACATGGTTAACTCACAAAGGCTTTCATGTTGTTGTTGTTGTTGTGGTGGGTGGCTGCTGTGTGATGCGTGTACCTTTTTTTTTTTTTTTTTTTTTTTTTGTATATGGCATCTCGCAGTTGACCTTGAGAGGCCGTGACTGCTTAACCGGTCTTTCCTGTGGCTGCCCTAAGGTATTAGCTTAAAGCCTCCAGCCAGGAGCGTAAATAAAAGTATTAAAAACTAAACGACAGCGCTCTAAGGGCACCCCCTGTGGGGTACGAACCTCGGCTTAGGGCGTCGTTGGGGAAAAACAAAGCAAATGGGGACGGGCTGGATCAAAAGTTTAAATTCATGATTATTAACGGGGATTACTATTAAATGCTACGGCTCACTCAGCCTCGGGGCTGGCGGTTCGACGTGCAAGGGACGGGGGGAACAATTTATTCTTGATCTTCGCGTGGTACCTCGGCGGCGAGGACGGAATGACGGTTTGTGTTTGTGCACTGTACTTGTGGCCCTATTGCTTTCCTGAAGGAGAGTAATGGGGTCATCCGGGTCTAAAAGAGTATGCCTAGGTCGGCGAGTCTTACTAATTTGAGATGGCCTATAGCTAGCTGCCTGCACAACCAAGGGGTTGCGATGTCTATCTGCGGACTCGAAGAACCGCTTTGTCGCGCGTTTCAAAAACTGCTTAATGGTGGGGATTCTAAGATCTACGTGTAGGGTTTCGTTCCGAACGAACCATGGAGCGTCCGTAATTTTACGGAGAAATCGGTTTTGAAGTGCCTGCATTCTGTGAATGAGATGGGGACGGGCGTGTGCGAAAGCGGCACACGCGTACGTCATAATCGGCCGGATGCACGCTGTGTAAATACGCAATTTGCCCTTAAAGGACAACTTGCTGCGTGAGTTTAGAACGCAATGAAGCCTACCGAGAGCGAAAGCAGCGCGCGAACGCACTTGCTTTATGTGCTCAGCGAACGAAATGTGGTGATCTAAGATCACACCGAGATATTTGGCTCGCTTCTCCCAAGGGATAGGCTTGCCGAACATCTTGATCTGTCGTGGTAGGTCCGGTCTACGCCGGGGCCTAGAAAAGAGGACCGCTTGGCTCTTATCAGGATTGACCTCGATCCTCCACTTCCTGAACCAGTCACCGAGTCTGTTGACTTCGGTCTGTAGGATGCGGGAGATCTGGTCTTGACTGCGGCCGGTGTAGTAGATGGCCGTGTCGTCTGCGAACAGAGCTAACTGCGCCTTTCTACTTTTCGGGATGTCACTGGAGAACAGCGTAAAAATGAGCGGAGCCAGCACAGACCCCTGAGGGACGCCTGCGCGGATCGGATGAGGGGAAGAGAGCGCACCCTCGATGCGATAGCGGAAGGTGCGGTTCAACAAATAGTCCCGTAAGATGAGCACGAGACGATCTGGCACACCGAATTTGTATAGCTTATACAATAAGCCGTTGTGCCAGACTTTGTCGAACGCTTTCGCGATATCGAAGAACACAGCACCCGTCATGAACCCGCGCTGGAAACCGGCGCTTATGTGTTCTATGATACGGTGGACCTGTTGTACGCAAGAATGTTGGGTTCTAAAACCGAACTGTTCGTTGGGGATGAGCCCCTTCGTCTCGGCGTAGTCTCTGAGACGCTTATAAATAAGCCTCTCATAGACCTTGCCGAAAACGTCGAGCAAACTGATGGGACGGTAACTGGAAGGCTCGGTCTTAGGCTTGCCGGGCTTCGGGATACCGATGACGGTGGCATTTTTCCACGATTGTGGAAAAATGTTGTTACTAAGAGCACCATTGAAGATGGTGGTCATTAGCATGATCAGGTGAGCCGGGAACAACTGGACCACCCTATTGGTGATACCGTCTGATCCAGGGGCTTTACGGGGTTTCAGACCCTTGATTATATCGTGAACCTCGTCCGGGGAGACGGGGTCTAGAGGACAATCAGGGTCTTCGACCGGAGGGAGAGAGGCTCTACGTTCGACTTCGGCATCCACCTCGGCGAGGTGAGCCTGGTCTACTGGTTGAGAGCTGGGCGAGCATGCGTGTACCGCGCTCCTGAAGTATATATACGTCGGGCGCGTCGCGCTGTCGCAACGCGTCCTCGACAGACGCAGCGCTCTGCGGAGAGCGACTCGTACTCGTCGCGGTTCAATTATGACACTTCCTTGTTGATAGCTAGTCGTCAAAGAAAGGTATTTTACGATATGCTAAACCCTTTTCAAGGTCAAGTTTAGCCGAGAATAGCAGTTTTTTGGCAAACCCTTTCGGACTATTCTTCTTCATGAACCATTCATTACAAAAGCAATGCTTTCCCGTTTTATAAAGATTTTTTCACTCCTCTTGCTCATTAAGTTCGTCATTTTAGCGTACCAGAGCGGGGCTAAAATAGCATATCTTCCTCTAGGGGATAAAGTTTTTTTTTTTTTTAATTTTTTTTTTTTTGTTACCAACGAGCCTACAAAAACGGAAAAGTTATCATTCTTAAGGTGAATCCACAGTTGTAGCTGTATTCATGATTATAATTATGTAAATATACATACCTATCTGTTATAGCCGCGAATCATATTGTGATTAAGATACAACGTGACATTGACCCGCAAATAGCAAAAAAACATTTAAAAAATTGAATTTCGCGGGCTATAACAGATAGCGCTGCGGGTCACATTAAGTAAAAGAATCGTGAATAAAGACTCGACATATTCTTGTTTCATATTTAAAGAGGATCATTTTATTTTTGAAAAGAGAACTAAAAGTGGCGATCTCTTTCGTAGAATGCGTGCATTGCGTTGCGGCATCGCCGTAGGTGAGTATAAATGTTCCTTGGTTGCGGCTGCAGAAGACATTATAAAAACCGGCCAAGTGCGTGTCGGACCACGCACAATGAAGGGTTCCGGAGGTGGGATGAATTTATCCCAAAAACAAACTTATCATTGTAGTTGAAAAACATCTTCTCCCATACATCGATATACGTCACGGTCAATTCTCCAACTGTAAAATTAAGTTGGTCGACTATTACTCATTACTTGTAAGGCCTTTCCTTTCAATATCGTTATATATACTACTGCCATGATTTTTTCAAATATCCTCAATAAACCATTTAGCTGGCAGGGGGCGGGGGGACACTTGACTTAGACAAGCGTAATATTATGCAAACGAATCCCTGCATCGAAAAATATTTTTCACAAACTTACAATATTTTTAAACGGCCTATCTAAAAACACCCCACACCATGGGATAGACGAGAAAAAATATGTCATCCCCACTTTACGTGTAACGGAGGTACCCTAAAAAAAATGTTTTCCAAGATTTTATTTTACGACTTTGTCGGCGTAACTAATATGTATATCCATGCAAAAGTACAGCTTTCTACTACTAAGAGTCTCTGAGATAAGCCGGGGACAAACGGACGGACGGACAGACAGATGGACAGAAAGACGGACATGGCGAAACTATAAGGGTTCCTTGTTGACTACGGAGCCCTAAAAAGGCATTGTCATGTAATCTTTCGATTTTGTTCTCTAATTGTTAATTGAATTGGTGACCGTAATTTATTTTACAATAGTGAAAATGTCATCATCTACAAATACAAAAACAAGAAACAAATACAAGTTTTATGAGTTTCAGCACTGAATTACGCAATAAAACTGAAATTGATGTATCTACGTTTCCGTACTACCTACGTGCAGAGGTCAAACTGAACACCACAAAAAAGTAGGTACTATTTTACCCGACTGCAGCGAAGCCAAAAAAGAGGGTTATATGTTTGACCTGTATGTATGTATAATTATATGTATGTACGTATGTCCGTCCCTATATTCCCTCGTGAAACTAAACGACTGAACCAATTTTGATGAATTATGTCGAAAGATACGTCTCTGTTGCGCAAGTGTCACTGGGTATAAAATGATTATAAATCAAAATGGCGAAGCTGAATTTCTTCTCCAAGAAAACTTCTCTAAGGACATTCCAAGTTTTGAATTCAAGCCCATTTCTATTGTCACAATTAAAAAATCATTCAAAAGTCTTAACATAAAGATTACTGAAGACTTATGGGGGATTTCTGTTAAGGTTCTTGAAGATATCATTGACAAAAGATCATAACAGGCATATTTCAATGTTTAGACAGCGGCGGTACGTTTCCTGATTTATTTAATTAAACAAAGTAGAGTAGTACCAATTTTCAAATTAGCTAGTAAGAGATCCTGGATCCCTCTAATTATAGACCTATATCTGTGCTAACCAGCATTGAGTAAAATATATGAAAAAATCATGCTAGACCAGATGTTGTCACACTTTAATTCAAATGGGATTTAACATAGTTGCCAGTTTGGTTTCACGAAAGGTAGGTCGACGACTGCCGCAGGAGTAAAACTAACAGTCACATTTTGGAATCCTGGGGGGAATCTCTCAAAAGCGTTTAACTGCGTTGAACACAATACAATGATCTGTAAATTACACCACTACGGAATTCGTGGACAAGCTGCTGATCTTGTTTTTTCCTATCTATCAAACAGGCAGCAAAAAGTAAACGTTCAATTCTTGGCCCTTTCCTATTTCTAGTTTAAATGAATGATCTTCCTTACTCGACGACTAACTTATTGGATTCTATTCGCTGATGACACTTCTCTTATTTTTGAAATAGATAGAAAAGATACGGATGTCTTACATATCAACGATAGTCTCGCTGTTTCAAAATGGTTTGCATTTAATAATCTCTTATTTAATGCGAACAAAACAAAATAAATAAATAAATATAAATTTATTTCAGACCATAAGTCCATAAACAACACACATTACAATTTTATACACAAAACATACACACATACATGAAAACACATACCTACACAAAAAATACAATAAAACAACTTATTTTAAATAATGGAATGACGCACGATGAGTGGTCAGCCATTGCCACATAATTGGACTGTCCATCCTGTCGGCTACTATAGCTACCAAATTGTTAGAGCTGTCGCGCACTCGCCGCATCAGGGATGCTATCCGTGTCCGCATCAGAGCGTAAAAATCTGGCACGCCATTCTCCGCGAACATCCCCGATGCACTGCAAAAGCGCGGCAGCCCCAACATAATTCTGAAGGCATTATTGTACTGGACTCGCAGAGCATTGTACGAGCTTTTTGTATAGCTGACCCACAGGGCACACGTGTACATAGATTGGCAATACGCTCTAAAGAGTGTAATTTTCACCTCCCTAGTACAACGTGCAAACCTACGAGCCAGCATGTTACATCGAACTGCCAATGCTCTGCGTTCCCTCTCCACGTCCGCATCGTCGGACAAACCATCGGTGACCCAATGCCCCAGGTACTTGAACTTCGTGACCCTGGAAAGCTGAGCGCCCCCCAAGGTGACTGGTGGGACAGTATTATAACATTTGTTACCCGCTTTGAAAACCAGTAGCTCGCTCTTGGTCGCATTATACCTGAGGCCGTGAGCCACCGCATAGTCCTCACAGATGCGAAGAAGCCTCCTTAGTGCACTGATCGATGGGCTCAGCAATACCATATCATCCGCGTAGCTGATGTTATTGACGCAGTGCCCGTCAATGGAGCACCCGATATTGGTATTGCTGAGCTCACAGATCAGCTCGTTTACATACAGGTTGAATAACTTGGGTGAGCTGATTCCCCCCTGCCTCACACTCCAACCCGTATGCATCCGACAGGACACCCGCCCACTTAACATAATTGTATTGGTTTTTATACCAATACTTTAGCATCCTAATGATATCGCTTGGGAGGTTCTCAACATTTGACAGTTTCCTCCATAGGCAGTCATAAGATACGAGGTCGAAGGCCTTGGAGAGGTCCAGAAAACATGCATACACAGGTTTTTTCCTACTTGCATAGTATTGAACAGTCTGTTTGAGGCATAGTGTAGCTGTTTCCGTGGATAAACGTGGCTTAAACCCAAACTGCGCGTCGTTGAGTGTTAAGTGCTTATCCAGCTGCTGATCAATCAGACTGTCCAACACCTTTGCAATGATGGTAGCCAGGGATATAGGCCTGTAGTTGCTCTTGTCACTCGCATCTCCAGTCTTATTTTTAACAATGGGCACAACAATAGTTTTAAGTAAATCAAGTGGAAGATACGAGTGACTCAGGCACAAGCTAAAAAACATTGCTAGCACTCGCGGTAAGTGCTTACCAGCATAAAGTAAATGCTCTATACTTAGGCTTTCGTGACCCGGCCACTTGCCTCTCTTTAAGTTGCGTATGACAGCAGCTACCTCCCTGGCCGCAAACCTAATAGGCATGTCCCTGGACCCCCCCAACACCTCCGGCCCGCCAGACGACGTACCTAGGGGAGACCCAACCTTAAAGGCTCTGCTGAATAGGTTGGCGATATCATTAGGATCACTAAGGCCCTCAACACTCACAGGCAGACCCGACCTGGGATTCAACCTGTTCGTGGCTTTCCAAAAACTACCAAAATTCTTTGCGTCATGATGACTTGCAATGATGTTCATTTTTATTTGGTCCTTATTATTTTGACACCATTTCAATTTACTTTTAAAAACCTTTCTACTTTCCACCATTTTTTCATACAAATCACCATTTTTCGGCCTACCAAACAACGTCCAGGTTTGAAAATCAAGCCGAGCCTGTCCGTGTGCGTCCTTTACATGTTTATTCCAGCCCGTTACGTAACGCTTTCAAAATGAAAAAAATGTCTTAAGTTCTCATTACCAAATTACAAAGTAGGTCTAAATTTAAAACTTGATGGCAAGAAACTAGATGCTATTTCGGAAACTGTATTTCCAGGAATTACTCTAGATTCAAAATTGCAATTGGGTACCTACATTAGATACATCTCTTTCAGGTAGATTAAGTTCAGCTGCTTAAGCAGTAAAAAAATAAGGCAGTTGCCTGATATAGCCACAGCTAGGTTAGTATAGTTTGCTTATTTCCACAGTATTATGTCTTACGGCGTTCTGCTGTGGGAATCGGCAGACTCAATTTTCATTTTAAAAAAGAGGGCAATCCTCGTGATCTTCAAAATGGACGGAATGGATGGATGGTCTTCTTGTTGGAAATAAGTACATCATTCCTTGTAAACAAAAGAAAAATCATAAAGTATCTTGTAAATAGTAAAGTCATAAAAGTATCTTGTAAAAATGTCACTTGAAATAGGATTCTCGCCAGTGTGCTTTTGGGTAACACGTGTGTTCTGAATTTTAGTTTTAGTTTATTTTAGTTTATTTTAGTTTTTCTGTGGAATTGTGTTTATTGTATATCAATAGAATTCAACCCATATTTAACCTCAATAAGGGACAATGCAAAAAGAAGCTTACCACGTGGCTCCTGGAACTCAATTATGATGACACCGAAAAACTACTTACCACCGTGACTTAATGTATACCAAATGACCAAATGCTACCAAGAAATCCTCACCCACACCCCATACACGCACCCCCACATACGCACTTTCAGACATACACACACGAAACCCTCAACTCACGCTCTCACTACAAATGTTTACTGACAATACTAACAGATCACCAAATCATACTATAATTATTTTTTATTTTTTAATTTTTTATTTCTCAAACATTTGTGTTGAGAAACAGACTTAATTTGAAATTGTTAACTCATTCTTTCTTTATTTATTTTTTTAAATGTTCTAACTGCTAGAGGGTGGAGACCTGGTGACCTGAAACACAGGCCCTTAAAGCCTAGCTTAGGCACCAGTCTCCCACAGTAAATTTAAGCCTTTTCATGTACCTTTATGTTAATAATGTCTGTATGTTTATTGTGGTGAAAAAATAAATAAATTAATAAATTGTGACTTGTTATTGTGTTTATTTTTGTGTAATCTCGTTGCTACCTGTTACCAGGTTTGTTTAGTGTTTGTTTTTTAACGATACTGGTCACCATTATTATGGTTATTATTATTAAATTAAACCCCCTGACCCTCCAGATGATATATACAACCCCCCTATCCGGCTTAACCCAGTTTAACTCAAGTCCCACACTCAACCCATTAAGCCAGTTTGCAGATGTAGTCTTTAATCTGGAGTCACAAATCTTTCCACCCCAGTCCAACATCCGTAAACGTACCGGTAATGTAGAAGATGTATCCAATCGCCCTACCCAACAACCGAGAACCCATATAGGCCGTTTTAGGTATTCAGTGATAGATAAAGGACCCTTATCGTCCATGTTTCCCGTTAGGAAACTCAAACTAATTCTGGTACTACCCTACACCCAATTTCATTTAGGCGCTTTTTAACAAATCATAATATTTCTAATATTGTTTCAGTCAAGCGAGTTGGTAAAAACCGCGTATCGGTTGAGTTTGCATCCCCTTAGGATGCAAACGCTTTTATCTCAAATAATGTGTTAGGGACAAATTTATAGGAGGCTGGTATTCCATCTTTTAATATAACCCGTATGGGTGTTGTAACTGGCATTCCTAAAGACTTCACAGATGAGGAAGTCTTGACATATTTAAAAGGTCCAGTAGGCTTTTTTTTGGGTGGGAAATTATCAAATACCATCTCCCGCTCTCGGCGAAGCGGGTGGGCGTGTCAGACTTTTACTGACTAAAACCCACCCGTGTTCCTTCCGTTGCCTGTGTGCCAGGGCCACGATATCCCTTTCGGACAAACTCGCAACCCTGGCAAGCATTGGTCCTAACGGACCCCGTCAGTTTGTGCTGACGTCTCTTTGAGGCGCGCGTGGAACACAACGCGCCGTCCACCCGGGCCTGGTCCTTATCGGACGGCGAGCTACCCATCGCTCACCGTCCGCAGGCCCGCACCTACGGTGGCTGAAAATCGGCTTGCGACTAAGTTCCAGTAGACTGTGGTCCAATAATAAAAGTTAGGCGACTGTACAGAAAAGTTAACAAATATGGTTTAATTGAATACAGGCCCACAGAAACTTGTGTCATCACATTTGATGGCCAAGTATTACCAAAACGAATTTTCTGTTTTTATACATCATTAACTGTAGAACAGTATGTCTACCCCACTATTCAATGCCGCAAGTGTTGTCGATTTGGTCATGTAGAATCTCTTTGTCGTTCCAAACCCCGTTGCAGAAAGTGTGCCAATGATCACCCCGGTGATGGTTGCAGCATTGCTGAGAGCGAAGCTTTCTGCGTGTTGTGCACTGGAAGTCACTTTGCGAGTAGCAGAGCTTGTCCGGAGTACAGCTGACAGAAGACAATAAAAACAATTATGGCTGAGAAACTGATTTCTTATTCAGAAGCAAGTAAAACTGTTCCAACTTCTACTCGTAGCTCGGCAGACATTGCTAAATCACAGACTCAGTCATTGTGTTCCTTAAGCCAAAATCCATGCTCCCCTTTCTCCCTCTTATGATAAAACAGCTCATCAGCAGCTCGCTAGTACACCTCGATCTTCTCAGCCTAATGGGTGTGCTCTCAATAGTCAAATAACAGAATCTCCTGAAAACTTGCCTTCAATAATTGAAACTCTTAGTTAACTCCTGTTAGCTTTAATGTCTTCATCTAATAAAACTCAATTACCGCCCAACGTTTCTTCCTCACTTATTAATTCTCTCTCATCCTATAACAATGTCTCGGTTTCTGTTCCATCAATGGAATGTGAGGAGCGTGTGGCATAAGAAGCACGAGCTCAAATTTCTTCTGAACAAATACAAACCACAAATACAAACCTCTTAGTTTCCGTTTACCTTCCTTTAATATTCTCAGATGCGACCGATCTGATGGTTATGGCGGGTCGGCTCTCTGCGTGAACAATCGTGTTCCACTTGTGGCTGTATCTTGGCCTTCCCTAGGTGATGATATTAGCATTGTGGCTGGAAAGGTAGAGGGTATAACCCTCTTATCTGTTTATATTGCTCACCTTCATCAAAGTTTAATTTCAATCTTAACATGTACGCTGGAAAACATAGAAGGCCCTGTACTTGTTATGGGGGACTTCAACTGGCATCACTTTAGGTGGGGTTCTGAACGTTGCGACTCTTTTGGGAAAGGTTTAGTTGAAATCTTAGATGACCTTATCCTTTGTATTTTAAACAATGGTTGCCCAACCCGTAGGTGTCTTCTTGGACAGAACAAGCGTTGCGTTGATCTCACCGTTTGCTCACTGGATATCGCGGCGTCGTGCCATTGGGAATGTACCAGTTTGACACATGTTAGTGACCACTATCCAATTATAATATCTTTGGCTGAAAAAACTTACTTAGAAAAATCTAACCCTCCACTCTTGAGGTATAATTTGTCTAATCCTGATTGGGCAAAGTATGAAAGTATTCATCATTATTGGAGAAAAAAATTGATTCACTTCCAAATTTAGTTTCCTCTGATTTTGATTCTCTTAGTCCCCTCCATGTGTCAAGCTGCTAAGATAACCTAATTTCTGCTATAACAGCTAGTGCAGACTCATGCTTTCCTATTAAAAACTCAGCACGTGGGCAGATCCCTCCAAATCAAATCAAATCAAATCATTTATTGCATCCATGTAGTTTATAAGTTGTTATACAATTTTTTAGGTTTCATACATGAACCCTGCTAGGGCACAGCAATATAAAAGTTTAATACATCATCATAATATAATATTAAAAGCACTGTAATTTCATTGTTTCCATTCATAAATTAAAATAAGATAATAAAATAAAATTAAAACAAATAGCGATAACAATATTAATCATGAAATAGGTAGGTAGTAAGTCAAATTGTAGGTGATGTGTGTAAGTAGGTATGAATTTCAATGTCAAGATTTACTTATCGTCAAAAAATTCCTTTAAAGTGTAATATGATTTCAAAATAAGGTATTTTTGGAGACTGTTTTTAAATTTATTTTCGTATTCTGTGTTCTTTATAGAAATTGGTAGCTTATTATATATTTTGACGCACATGGCTAAAGGTCCTGAATGGAATATAGTTAATTTTGAGCTTGGTAAGGCTAGTTCATTTTTGTTTTGGCGTCTAACACTGCGATGTTGCGGGCGAAGGTCCCTAATGAGTGGGAATAGTGACTGGTGTTTTCTTACAAATTTGCTTACTTCTAAAATGTAGATACCAGTTAGTGTAAGGACTTTGTAATTTACAAAAAATGGCTTGCAGCTTTCTGTGTTTTCTATATTGGCAAGAATTCGTATACACTTCTTTTGTAGAATAAAAAGTCTGTCTTTGTCTACACAATTTCCCCAAACCACGATTCCATAATTTCGCCAAGAGTATGCGTAGGCATAGTATGCTGTTAGAGCAGTTTTAAAATCGGTAGCTCTTTTAAGCTCCGCCAAGGCATAGATAAAGGTGGCTAGTTTATTCGCCAATGCATCTACATGGGCTTTCCAGTTTATATTGGTATCTATAGTTAAACCTAACAATTTAAACTCGTTTATGCATTGCAACTTTATGTTGTTGTATGAGTAATCTATATCCAATTTACGTTTTTGGTATGGTCTATAATGCATTAGCTTTGTTTTGTCAAAATTTAACTCCAAGTTATGATCTTTTAACCATGCTATTATTTTGGAGAGCTTATCATCTAGACTTAAGTTTAGGTTTACTTTATTGGTGTAAGGAAAAATGATTGAAATATCGTCAGCAAATAAAATACTTTGAGCGTTAATTTCTTTGGGCAGGTCATTAATATAAACTAGAAATAACAAGCATCCCAAAACGCTGCCTTGTGGTATTGACATTGTCGTTTTTGCTTTATTAGATCTTACGCGTGTTATTCGGCCAGTGTGTGGGTCTTTATGTTCTACCTCTACGAATTGTTCCCTATTTTCTAGGTATGAGCAGAACCACTTGTAGGCTATACCTCTAACACCTATTGCATATAATTTATTAAGTAAAATTTCGTAAGAAACTCTGTCGTAGGCTTTGCTTATATCCAATAAAATACCTACTGCATAATTTTTATTATTGATTATATTTAAAGCTTCCTGGATATACTTAAATATTGCTAATGTCGTGGATCTATTTTTCCTGAACCCATTCTGGCTATCGCTGAATATTTTATATCTTTCGCAATAAAAATAAAGTCGTTTTGACATCGCAGTCTCGATATTTTTGAGAAGGTTGGCAGCAGTGCTATCGGCCTATAATTACTAGTGTCAGTCCGGTCTCCCTTTTTGTAGATTGGTTTCACTATCGATACTTTTAGCAGGTCGGGGACTGAGCCTTCATCTAAAGACTGATTTGTTAAATAAGTTAGCGGCAACGTTAATTCTTCAGCGCATGCTTTTATAAGTGTAGGCGGTAACTCGTCATGCCCATAACTACGCTTGTTTTTTAATCTTTTTATAATAAACTTAATTTCATTAGGGTCAACAGGTCTTAGGTAAATGGAGTTTACGCTTTGGGAAGAGATAGGACGACCAGTTGGACAAACGCTCCCGTTTGCGGTATCCGTTTTTCCCACTGACACAAAATAATCATTGAAAGCGTTGGCAATAGTAGTCGCGTTTTCTGTCACAGTATTCTGTACACGCAATTTTATGTTATTTATTGGCTTTTTGTTATTCTTATTTGTACGCTCTTTTATTATTTGCCACATTGTTTTAGTTTTATTTTCAGATTTACTCATTATTCTTATGTAGTTTAGTTTTTTAGAGTGGGCTACTGTTCTCTTAAGTAATTTTTCGTAACGCTTATAGTAATTTCCCAATATATTGTTATTAGTCGTAGTCATTAATGCTTTTAGTTGTCTTTTATGCTTACATGCTACTCTTAATCCGGTCGTTAACCATGATTTAGATGATCTCATTTTAATTTTTACGTTTTTTTTTGGTATACACTGATTTAATAGGTTTTGTAAGGTGTTATGAAATGATAGATAATTAAAAGTTACATTTTGGTTTTCGTTTATTATTTTACTCCAGTCTAGTTTTTTCAATTCTTTTTTAAACGAGTCTATGCTTTGTTTATGTTTTTTATTAATTACTGGATCGTGAGTAGGTATAGTGATTGCTATTCCTCTGTGGTCTGAGAGTCCAAGCTCCACTACTGATACATGGAGTTTGTCGTGTGCGTTTGAAAAAATTAGATCAATACATGAGATGCTTGAGGTTGTTACTCTGGTAGGTTCCGTCACTAGTTGTCGAAAGTTGTATTTGGTCATAGCATTTAAGAGATTAAATGAATTGCGATTTTTCTCTAGGATATTCACGTGATTTCACCTATAATTATGTGTTATGTTTGTCCTTTATGTTGATTTTAAGTAGCAGTTTTTCCAAGGATGTATAAAATATTTCAGTTTCCCTATTTTTTTGTGGCCAATAGATAACTATTAGTAAAAGATTCATTTTAGGAATTTCCACTGCACACGTTTCGAATATAAATTCAATTGTCATTTCCGTTAAATCTTTTCTTTCTCTGGATTCAATGTCGTCTTTTAAGAATATGCATACACCGCCTCCCGCATAGTTTGAGCGGCAGTATTTGGCGGCTACAGTATACCCTTCCAAACTTAGTAGGTCATTTTTTAATTTTGTAATCCATGTTTCCGTAAAACAAAGCGCTTCTATTTTATGTTCGGTCGTGATTGCTTCTAACAGGTAACGTTTATTTTTTAAGCTTTGTATGTTTTGATAAAGAATGTTTAAATTATTGCATGTATGTGTTTGTGTACTGTTTTCCGATGAGTTGTTGTTAAAGAAAAAACTTAGGGCTGGTTTGTGGTTGTGAATCCGTAGATATTTCTGTTTTATCCGACTGTGAATACTCCACCTCTAAATCTTCACTGTTTAGGTTGCATATAGTCATAACAAGATCCTGTATGTCTGTTATCACAACTTTCGTGCCATTACTGTTCCGTGCGCCCGTGCGCTGATTATACATGTCGTAGTTATAGGAAAGATTTAGATTAGAGTCCAGTAGATATGCGTAATTAAAAGTGTATGTATCCATGTATAAAAGGTTATTAAAAGTTTCTAATCTACTATTATACAAATTATTGCTATACTTTTGCTGTTTCACATAATAGTTATTATTAAATTTAAATTTATAAGTCGGTAGACAAATAATTATATTAGTATGGGTTAATGTGCTTAATTTTTCTCGAACAAACATAACTAGTTCTACATAGTTTTGCGTTCTTCGGAAGTCCTCTTCGCCGATGTAAATAATACAGTAGTCCTTACTTGTTAAGTTTTGAACTTTTACGTCGATATTCTCAATTATTTGCTTCAGTCCACATTTTGGTTTACGATAGTGGCAAATCTCGTAGTTTCGCAGGTTAGTTTCCTCGGCAGTGGTGTATAATATATTAGAAGTTTCGCTGCTTAATAAACATATTTTTGGTTTATCTATAGTAAAAGTCTGCTTGCTGTGGGTTCTACTTGGCGGTGATAATCGAGTAGTATTAGAATATTTTTGAGTTATCTCACTTAAATTAGTCTCATCTTTTGTGTTTTTAGATACGTTATTTAAATTATCTGTTTGGGTCTCTTTACTATCCATCCCTCTTTACTCCCCCACCATGGTGGGATCAGGAATGCACAACAGCCATAAGAGAAAGGAATGATGCGGAAATGGTGTATAATGAGGCGATGGTTAGCGATAATCTAATAGCGTTTAATAGGGTCCTCGCTAAATCTAAAAGGTTGCTGCGAAGGAAGAAACGTGCTGGTTGAGCTGACTTTTGCGGTTCCCTCCACTCCTCTATCAGTTGTATGGAAGAAGATTAACCGGTTTAGACCTGGATGTTCCCCTTCAATTTCTTCTCCCATCCCTCGAGAGAATGCTGAGCAGTTTTTTGATAAACTGGCTCCTCCGTATGTTCCATAGGAAGCAGAACGTAATCAGCCGTCTCTCATTACTTCAGAAGGTCCTTTCCATGTACCATTTTATATGCAGGAGCTTAACTTAGTTTTAATAAAACATGTTCATGACTCTGCCCTGGTGTAGACGGTATGGTCTATTCCTTTATGTCACACCCGGGTCATAGAGCAAAAAATATTTTTTAAACATTTGAAATTTTTGTTACACCCACGGCTGGGTCCCCCCCGATCAGTGCAAAACCCAAATTATCATACCTATTTAAAAACCTGCCAAGCACGCTGATAATCCAAACTGCTTCAGACCAATCGCTCTGTCATCAGTCCTAGCAAAATTATTAGAACACCTAGTAAAGAATCGACTAGAATTTATAGTAGAATCCAGAGAATTACTTCCTAGGTCTCAATTTGGCTTTAGAAAGGGACTCTGTACCATGGATAGCGGGGTTTTGGTTTCAGATATACGCTCATTTCTGTCGATGAATCCGTAGTCGCTGCCTTTTTAGACATTTCCTCTACTTATGATAATGTCCTTCTTTCCATTCTCAGGCAAAAATTGCAACAGCTGAGAATACCGGAGAGAATGATACAGTGCATCTGTAATTTGCTCATGTCTTGTTCTTTGGTTTTGAAAGTCCCAGGTGAGGAATTTGACGTTAGGATGTCATGGAAGGGCCTACCACAAGGCTCTGTTCTTAGCCTTTTACTGTACAATTTGTATACAGCTGACATCGGTTCATGCCTCAATATCGAATGTCAAATTCTTCAATATGCCGATGTTGGCTGTATATGTGACCAATAACTCAATTAGCGACGCTGCATCATCTCTCTGCGTCTCCCTGGACTCTCTAGACCAATGGCTGAAATCCCATGGTTTGAGTTTGTCTGCCCATAAAAGTGCTGTAGTTGTGTTTTCCCGCAGGAGGCTGATCCCACAAATCTCAGTGGGCATCCAAGGGCATTGTATACCAGATTCTTCAAATGTAAAGTTGCGTTAGCGTTATTTTAGATTCTAAATTGAGTGGGTAGACCACTCAATTTAGAATCTAAAATAACGCGGTTGTCTATTGTGTTCCATAACTTTTTTATCCATAATCTAAAGTGCCATAATTGTTTTTGTCCTAATCATCATTTGTCCGAATCATAATTTGCCCGAACTTAATGTCACATAATATCACATGCCATAATATTGTAATCCCTAAATACCATAAGCCCTAAATTTGTTAGTCATAAATATTACCATCAATAATATACAAAAGACTTTGTAGCGGCATCGCCGCCACAATGATGAACGGACCCGAGCCGCACTCGTAGATCATCGGGTGTCTCCGCCGCGCCGCGCGCTCCTTCGGGAAAGTTCGGTTTCATCGCATGCTCACGCGCCAGTCCTTTGTTGAAAACCGTTTTCAATTAAAGTTATAAGTCCTAAATTATATTTTAGTATTAAATAATTAATTATAATTTGGCCTTCCCACACTTGCACCGGGGATCTTGGGAGCTAGTATTACTTCCGTGATCCCCGGCTAGTGCCGGCCTGCCTCTGCGGGCCACCTCAAGTCTGCCGGGGGGGGTTGAGGTGTTAGACTCCCCCGCGACGCCTGAAGGGGGCGCACGTCGAACACTACGCGTCTTTCGGACGCGGTGTCAGAATCTGACACCGCACCCTCACCCATCTGCTCGACCAAAACGATCGGCACCTTCTTTTGTTTGTTTTTTGTGTTTTATTTAATTCTTCCATTCAAATCCCACGAGTAGTAGGATACAACGTCGACCAGGCAGAGCCTAGATTCCCGGTAAGCCTACATACTGCAGAGGTCGGCAGGTATCTGCAGGTGAAACGCTCGCGACTGAACTCCCTCCAGTCATTCATCCTCTCACTGCGCTTCAAAGCTTAGGATAGGGGGGTCCCTACTTAACCTAACCTAATTATATATACATTTTTTTTTGAATACCTAAACTAACTTATCCTAACCTATCCTACCCAGTGGCTCCCTCTACCATCGGTCCGCCTCCCCACTCTGCGTTTGCTCGACCTCCCTCTGTAAGCAGAGGGGGGAGTGGACGACCGACGATCGGCCTCAAAGGACCCAAGAGCCGTAGGCTCTCCCCCCCCCCGCAGAAATCCGCCGTAGTCAATACCCTCTCCGACATGGAGAGACTATTAACTGCGCCCAGGGTGCACCGGCCCGACGACTGCTCTTTCCCCCGAACGTATTCGCAAGGAACGAGCAGCAGTCAGGCACACGAGGAGGTTTTCTGCTCGCGGGGGGTGCGTGCAGAAAACCTTTTTCTTTTTTTTTTTGACGCTGAGAAATGCATTACGCATCCCCGCTCGTGGGGGACGAGTCGAGGTATGTGGGACTCCTGTCAGTAGTGACAGAATACCCACTAAAACTCAGCGGTGTTCCCACATCACCGTGATGGGAGGGCCATGGGAAACCGGCTCAACCTTTACATCCATGACCCTCTCGGCGCATGCCCGCCCCCGCGTGCCCCCCATTCTCAATGGGGGACTACGGGAATGGCCGGGAACACCTGGTCATTCCCGTCCGGCACTGGTGGATGCCTGTGCAGGCAAGGGTGCCCCCGCACCCGTTGCCTGCTGGCCTCCACGAGCGATGCCGCGAGAGGGTCGTCGTCCCGCGCGCGCTCCGCCGCCTCCTTCTGTGACATTACTTCCTCGCAGAACGAGGCGACCGCTGTCCAGGCCCCCTCGCTTTCCAGCATGGAGTTGACGACGCTGGGAAGCGAGAGGTCCGGCCCGGCCGCTGCGATCAGAGTCTGGCGCAGCTCAGACCAGGCCGGGCACACCTCGAGAGTGTGCTGTGCCGTATCCTCCGCCGCGCCACAGTCGTGGCACGACGGGGTCTCCTCCCTTTGGATCCGGTGCAGGTGTGATCCGAAGCATCCATGGCCGGACAACACCTGCACCAGACGGAAAGAGAGGAAACCGTGTGTCCGCTCGAGCCAGGTCTTCAGGACCGGCCCGAGCGCATCCAGAGTTCGACGGCCAAAAGCGGCAGTGGCGAGGTTCTCCGTCCAATGATGGACGATTGTTTATTTATTTATTTAATACTTTAAGCACAAAAAAAAATGTACAGAGGCGGACTTAATGCCATAGGCATTTTCTACCAGTCAACCTTTGGGTGATGCAGAGACAACCAGTGGTAGGTGCAATAACAAAAATTGCGAAATCAATATTTATTTAAATATAAGGATATGCATACATATACCTATTAAAAACTTCAAATATAATATATATATATATATACCTAATTATACATAAATATAAGACCAAATAAATACATATATACACGAATATACCTATACAAACAATGGGAAAACTTTACCGTTGTGACGATACTGCCAGCTTCTTACGAATGTGCTCGCGAACTTTAACTTTAAAGGTTAATCGGTTGGTTGCCATCCTGATTTCCTGGGGGAGCGCATTCCACAAAGAGATAGACTGAACGAAAATGGAAGAGTGAATGAAGTCAGTGCAGTGAGTGGGACATTGAAGAAGACGATTGTGTGAAGAACGTGGACGATTGCTTCCTTCGCCTCTTGCCGCACGGCCTCCCGCTCTTCTTCGGCGGGGAGCTCCCCGAGTGCCTTACGCCGCGCCGTCCATTCGTACACTCTGGTCAGCACCCATGCCTCGAGCTCCCAAGGAGGGGTACCGGCCAGAGCGCACGCCGCCGAGAAGCCCACCGATCGGTAGGCCCTCGCCACCCGCAGTGCAATGGCCCTTTGGGGCCTCCGGATGGCAGTGGCATTCTCCCTGCTGTGGAGGGAGTCCACCCAGATTGGTGCCCCGTAAAGGGCCATGCTCCTGAGGATGCCGGCGTACAGGCGCCGGCATCTCGCCTTCGGACCCCCCAGGTTCGGGAGGAGCCATGACAGGGCGTTCGCAGTCTTCAGCAGGCGCGTCGACAGTCCGCTGAAGTGTGGGCCAAAGCGCCACCTGCTGTCGAGTACAAGGCCCAAGTACTTCATCTGGGCCTTGACCTCGATCCTGACGCCTTCCACGACAATGTGGCCGTCAGGAGGGACGCGCTGTCGTGGCCCGTGGAAGTACACGGCCTCGGTTTTGTGGAGCGCCACAACCTAACCTAAATGATTCTATAACAGTATAGATGGTATCTGACGCATTCCCATTGATTTTAAATATGGATTCTACGTTTGAAATAAAAGTAATCAAATTGCCCGGGCATTTTTATAATGTCCTAATAATCACTTGGTCCATAACATATACTTACAAGGAGAAGAAGAAAACACAAAAAAAAAATATCGATATTTAAGACATTCGATACTCTGTACTTCGATATTGAGGTCTTTCGATGTCACTTTTGTGGATACTTCGATATTTTATTTTCATTTCATTCGGAATAATTTAATACACATTATATAATACAATACTTAGGACACAATCATGACTTTATTTCATGCAAAATTATGAGAATCAATTATTATAGTACTCGATATTATGACAGAATAGTAAAGTAAAGACAATGATGTAAAACAAAATTTCGAATTTTTGAACATTATGGATAGTGAAGTTCATAGCAAACGTGTTGTGGATAATGATTTTCGGACAAACAACTTTAGGAGAAGAAAGGGAGTACCGTCTACATCACCTAAATTATTTATATATTACAAAGCATATAGTATTACAAAGCAGTACAAAGATGTCAATAGCCCTCTGCAAATAAAAATTCAGCTCGAAATAGAGCAATTAAAATCTGAAGTGCACCTGGTTGCTGATGAAAATGCAACTGAAACATTTAAAGGGGTTAAGATGTATTGTGAAAGCATAATTAATGAAATAGAAGACAGGTTCAATGACAAATCAATTGATATCATGACATATTCAAGTAGTTTTGAGACTTTTCAATCATTAATAGCTTTACACAAGACACAGAAGTAAGAAAGTTTTGTGACAAATTTCCTACGCTTAATGCGGAAAATATGATAGCAGACGTTAAATCATTTAAATTTTACATCAAGTCAATGCTAGAAAGCGGAAGTACAAGGAGACAGGTGAAAATCCAATCGCAAAAATCTTAGAAGCAGACTTAGGGTACTGCGCATTACAAAAACTTTGTGAAATCCTTCTTGTCATTCCCGTAATCACTGCCTCCGTCGAAAGATCGTTTAGTACGATGAACAGAATACTAAATAAGGCAAGAAACAGAATGATACCTGAAACTTTGATGCATTGTATCAAATTATATGATCATTAGCATCGAGGGACCAGAGACTCCAAAATAAGAATTTCTAGAAAAAGTTGTTGATTTGTACGCAAGAAAAAGCCACGAAGAATAAGATTTTTGTAAAGAATATTATTTTTCGTGGCTTTTTACAAAGTTACTTTGACAATTTTGGTGCAGCTTATAGCATTTTTATTCATTAAAATATTAGTAATAATTGGAATTGATTTTAAATATTATATATACTTTGTTTCCTTTATTTACTCCGCCCCCCAGATCTCTTAACCGCTTAAAGGACGATGGGCAATTTACTATGGACCCCGTCCCCACTTTTTTTTTTGATCCAACAGACTTCACTTTAGTCTCATATTTTTCGTTACAAGCTACAAAATAACAATCCGCTGGTTTTAAGTCTTAAATATATGGGGTTTCCTGAAAAAAACATGTTTCAGTTTCAATTATCTAACGAGAATATAGATGATTGTTTTCTATTTTTCGTCACAATAAATGAGTTAAAACATAATAATTGCCTACTTATTTAATATGGAACATAAAACAACAAAACATCACGCCTATATTCCACAAAAGAACAGATACGCAGACATGTGTGGAACATCCACATTTTGCTTTATGTTGCATTTCGCGATTTAATCTATTGTACTCATTTTACTTACATGATATCACAATAGTATTTCTCGTAGGGAGGGGTAGGCAGAGGTCCACCCCTATCATAGGTAGCTACATAGGTAGGTACGACTACATTGTATTTTTCGTCAAAATGAACGAGATCAGACACTAATATTATTAGCAACTAATATAACAATGGCCAAATAATATAAAAATAAACTTAAAACATATAATATATCAGTACGCCCGTAATTCTCTCAGGGGAAGGCAGAGATATTAAGACATCCAGACTTCGCAAGTTAGGTATTTAATGATTCCCCACATAGACGGGAATACATAACATCACACCAGTGTTCCCCGGAGGGTTAGGCAGAGGTAAGCACACAGGTAGCTACTGAATTATATTTTTCGTCAAAACAAAAGAAATCAAACACAATGATAGTCAAATAATATACTTAATATTCAACTTAAAACAACATATCATTACGCTTGTAATCCTCTAACGGAAGGGCAGAGATGTATAACACATTCTGACTTCGCAAGTTAAGTATTTGATGATTCCCCGCATAGCCGTGTAATACATAACATCACACCAGTATTACCCGGAGACTAGACAAAGGTAAAACTTAAACTTTGGTATGTAGTAGTGTGCGCGCCGGAGAAGATTCCAAACAAAAAAAAGGCATTGCAGCACATACCGGGCATTAATTAGCTAGTTCAAAATAAAATACTAAACATCATTTTAAAATATATAAAAAGTGTGTACCTACAAAAAAAAAATAGCCCTGCAAAGTTGGGAACAAGGTTCAAGCTACCAGTAGGCAGGGCTTCAGTCAGAGAGAGGAACCTCCTATCAATAGAGTTTCTGATCCAACTGCCTAACGAGAGCATCCGCAAATGTTAGTAAATGTACTGCAAATAATGTGTTAAGAGTCATGGATCACCAATTGTAATGCTATTTAATAGTTCTGCTGGAGGATTGAAGTCATTATGACGTCCGAAGCCCATATACCACACAATTGAAATAATATGCGCACAGCTTCCGACAGTGCGGCGTCCTGTCAAGCATGAGCAATACCAGTGTGCGATGGCACGCCAGTCATTAACATTGCGGTCTATTAAAATATAGGAGTAATAAATGCGCGATCTTACATGACGCGACTGTATACGCCCTCTGATTAACCAAACATTGTTTTGAATAATATTAAATTGCGCTAAATCATGTAAATCATTGTCACTAAATAATTATATTAAATAAAGGCCATTGCAAAAATGTTCAGCTCAATACGATTTTGCTAGTTTTATATGATAACTGCCTAACGCAAATAGAAATATATCATCAGCTGGTAACTGTGGAAAATCTTCAAATTGAGGATTATTGGCATCCATAGGTACGAAAACTACTCTTCGCCTATTTAAGTTTTTTACTTCAACATATTAATGAAGAAGATTTGGTACAGTTAACTGTGTATGAATTTCAGGGGCGAATCTATTGTCAACGGCAACACGATAATATTCGTTTATTAATGCAGCCGCAATACGAAAATCTGTGAACATATTATTCAACGTACTGTTGAAATAGTTTTGCCTTAAAAGTTAGATCAAACACAGAGTACATTGTATATTGAGATCAAAAACGCAAAGTGAACAACGAGAGCAACGAACAGCTAGGTATACCAGAGTGTCAGGTAAGATTTGACAGGGCGACTATGTTTTTATTTTAATCTATTTAAAACTCTTTACAAGACACCAGGAACATTCTCAAAGTCGATTTCAACAGAGTGATCTGGAACTTATTTAAAGTGACCTGATACCGCCTTAATTCCCTGCAAGTGTAGGCAGAGATGTTATGTTATGCCATTTTAAATAAAGAAGTAAGTATACTTAAAACAAATATGCAATAAAGTAAAATAACATTCGATTTTCAATTTTTAATAATCTAACTTATTCTCTACTACAAAATAATTATGACCACATTTTATTATTTTCCCTTAAAACCCCATATATTCGACGGTCGTCGCCATAATAAAAAATGATCAGTTAGCCAAGACCTTTTAAATGAGATATGTCTCAAGTCTGTTGACTAAGTTTGGATATCGTGTTGTGTGTACCCTGGGTACACAATATCTACCTACACCTACGGGGTATACAAGCGTGAATATGTTATGTCATGGAAAATAAATACAATATGAAGTATCATAAGTAAAAACCAATACGATTTTCACTTATTTTTTCATAATCAAACATATTTTGTGCTACAGTAGTACCATTACATTTCCTTCATTTCCCTTAAAACCCCATGCTTTTGACTATCGTCGCCATAGTAAAGAATGATCAGTAAGTTAAGACCTTTTAAATGAGATATGTCTCAAGTCTGTTGACAAAGTTTAAATTTTGGGGACGCCAGTTCCCATCGTCCTTTTGTCTGAAAGAAACACTGGGTACAAGTCACCAGGACCCCACGACGCTTCATAATGTACAAGCTTACATTGAATGCTTTTATGAGACAGGCTTCTCGCCTGTCTCCGCGCCTTACAATATAAGAAAGAAAAAAAACACAATGATAAAAACAACGTAACGTAATTAAAACAACACAACGATAATGAAAACTTTCGCGAGTGGTTTTGACTGTGTGTTGTGTGAGTTGAACTGTGTAATTATAACGTTTGTAGTTTTATGTGAGGTAATGTGTATGTAAGAAGTGTCAAGTTAAGGGAATCAATAATTTTTCAGTTGCTTCATAATCCAGAGTTTTCAGCCATTTACTCACAGAAGCCTTATAAACACTATTGGGTTTCTGGTAGATGGAAAGAGCGGTGTTTGCCTTGTTGTAGATGAATGAACCAAGGAAGCAATACGGTGGAGGTCTGCCCGGCTTGGGCGGGGCAACGCCGTGTCCTCACGGAGGTGGTCGGCGGCGGCGATCTCTCGCGTCCGGCCCTGGTTCAGGCCATGGTTCGCAGCGAAAGTGCATGGGAGGCCGTCACCTCCTTCTGCGAAGCAGTAATTCTCACGAAGGAGGAGGCGAAACGCGTGAGGGTGAAGCAGGGTTCGCGCCCTCACGCCCCTAGTCGCCCCAGGAGACGCCCTAGGCGTCGGGATTCGCAAGCCAATTTCCGGCCACCGTAGGCGCGGGCCTGCGGACGGTGAGATTTCAAAGAGGGAAAATAAAGAGTACATATTTAAAAATTATTATAAAGAAGAGACAGGAGCTCGACCTCATGGCTAAGGTATAACGACCGCGTGGGTCGATTCATCAGGTTAAGCTACGCTTGCCGGGGTTGGTACCGAGACTTCTCCGTGTCTCGGAAAGCACGTCAAGCCGTTGGTCCCGGCTGTCATTCGTGGACCTTTGACACTCATTACGGATCGTCAGAAGTCTGAAAGTCTGACAACCAGTCTTACCAAGGGGTATCATATTACCCAGTTACTGGGTTGTGGAGTCAGACAAGCAGTCGCTCCATAGAAAATACTGGTATTCAGCTGCATCCGATAAGACTGGAAGCCGACCCCAACATTGGGAAAAGGTTAGGCAGATTGAGATTTCTAAAAAGAGTAGGTACCTATTATTTATTGTGATGTTTAAAACAAATTTTAATTTTAAAATTTTAGACAGAATGCTGAAGTTGCAGGTATTCATTCAAGTCAAAGTCAGAGTCAATAAAAATAAATTATTGATTTTGTAGATTAAAAAGTACGCCTACGCGAAATAGAGTACAATTCTCTATAATACAAGACGGGAGTCGTCGAGCTCTGGACCAGAGACAATAAGGAACAACTTGATTTTAAAATAAGCAAATAGCCGTAATAGGTATTATACTCGTAAGTAAGTCGTAATAGTTTCAAAATCAAAAATCAAAATCAAAAGTCATTTATTCAAACTAGGCTGAGAGGCACTTTTCGAACGTCAAAAATTACATAAGACAGTCCCGCAAAAACGCCCACTCTTCACCGCTTCCTAGTGCTTTAGCTGAGAAGAAGAAGAAGTGGCGCAACAAACTCCCCAGCAGTTTACATTATACACAAAAATTAAAAGGCAACCGACTTGGATGATCATCAAAACTAGAACGCGTTAGAACTATCTCTTGATTGAGATTCTGGTTTTTCACATTTGGGGGGGGTTTAAACCCCCCCCCCTCCTCTGCCTACGGCCTTGTAAGCAGATAATGCACTGACTATTTATTAATAAATTATTCAAACAAAGCCAAACTTAAACTCGAAAATGTTTGGTTAATTCGGAGATCATACTGGATGTAACTGTACTTCGTGTTTATTATTATGGGGTGAGGGTTTGAGGGAAGAGTGAACAAACAAAAACTCATTGAGAGTTTTTCAGTATAACAACAAATATCTTGAACACAACCACACGTCTTCAACCCCTCCCCCCCAGAGGTGTGTCGCAAGCTGAGCTCGTCAGCGCTCTGGTTGTCGTCCGTTCGACTCCGCGGACTAATAACATTATACGACATTACTTCATTTGAGAGGAGCTTAATTACGAGACTTGCCTTACTCCAATTACACACCGGTGCAGTAGGATTGTACTACAAACACACATTTGTTGTATCGCATGAAATAGTTGCGAAGTGTCGGCAGTCGCAGGTAGCGGTAATAGTCGTCGCGCACGTGTTGGTGCTATCTGCCATCTACCCGGTGCGAGGTCAGTGTCGACACATATTCCTAAGCAAACGATTGTTCTTTTTAACCAACTTCACAAAAAGGAGGAGGTTCTCAAGTCGTCTGTTTTATTTTTTATTTTTAATGTTTGTTACCTCAGAACTCCGTTGTTCATGAACCTATTTGGAAAATTCTTTTTTATTTGAAAAGATATACTTCCAGATTGGTCCCATTTTTATCAAAATCCAGTTCTGATGTTGGGATCCATGAGTAACTGAAGGAACTCCTCAAATATTCGCATATAGCGATTCTTATATTTTCATCAACAAGTCAATCATTTGCATTCAGAAAGTATAATTTGGTGAAGTGGAACTGATGAAGAAGGCCACAGATGGCCACCGGAACTTATCAATGATAAGTTTTTCACGGGTGGCGATAAGATATATGGATTAAGATAGTTAAGCGAAGCAAATTTAAATAAAAAGTTCTGATCAAAATGGTACCCTCAAACTGATCAGATGATGAAGCCGGAAGGTAGGCACTGGAACTCCGTAATAAAACAATGTATCCTACCCGTGTTTGGTCGTATTGGAATTGTCATGAGATGCGCTCTGGCTATAAATGATTTTTAACCGACTACAAAAAAGGAGGAGGTTCTCCATATAATATCTAGCCTTATATAAAAGGAAACCGTGACTGATTGGTCTGTCAACACATAACTCCATAACTCAAACCACGGAACAGATTGTGCTGAAATTTGGCACACAGACAGTTCTTATGACGTAAGAAGGGGTTTTTGGAAATTTGACTTTTGAGGGAGGGGGGGCGGGGGTTGTTTGCATGAAAAATCTTATTCCTAGAGTTAATAAACTTAAAACTTGGCACGAATACGTAGATACCACAGCTAAAAAGTGAAAAATTTAAAAACTTTTATATTACAAACAAAAAACCGACTTCCAAAAAAAAACACTAAAAAGTGAAAAATAACTTTAATTTCGGAAGCACTTAACATAAAATCACGCCTTGTTTCCGCGAAGGGTTGGGCAGAGGTGTACCTGTAGTACATCGACATTTAATATTATATTTAATTGAATTTCGGAAGTCGGTGGCCAAAAATGAAAATACAGAACCAAAGACACATGTTCACGTGACATGTTCCTAAGCAAACGATTGTTCTTTCTACATGATCATGATGAAGTGCACAGCACCCTAATTGCGTAACTCACTGTCAATCACAATCTGGTTGATTTTGAAAGTATATTGCTAACCCATTGCTTTATATTTTTGAAAAATTTGTCTGCTCAACAACGTAAATAACGCAATGAATGCTGTTGAACTGTCAACATGAAACCCATTGCACTGTACGTGTGTTACGCAATGACCCGGTTTTATGATTATTTGCTGCTTATTGTACGACGAGATCGTTGTAACATAACGCGATAGGACTCACTGGACTGACCCATTCATTGGTCGCTTTAGATCACCAATTAAAGCGTGTTCGTATGGATTAAGGAGCCATGTCTCATATTCAAACGAGGGTACTACCAATATTTAGTAGTAAATTAGCTGATTTTGTAGGCCCGATCCTGGAATTTGTAGTAAAACCGTCAAAAAGTTATAAGACGTTTAGGGTGGCTCCTCAATCCAGACATCTGGTATGAGGAGCCACCTTAGAACTCGAAAACTAGCCGACGGATGTTTTTGAAAATTTGGTAGGATTTAGTAGTGTTTATGAGTAATTTGTAGGCAAAAAATGGTTTTTGTACGGCTGAATTTGAGATAGCTACAATGCTTTGATTTTTCATAAAAACCATAAATTTCATCACGTTGTTTCTCGGAAAGTCGTCTACCAATTAAAACGTATTTTTAGTATAATTTAGTAGTAAATGAGTTATAATTTGTAGTATAAAAATAAAATGGAAATACTATATAATTTCGGAGATACAACACATTTTATGTGGCTCCTCAATCCTGATGGTCTATAAAATATAAATGTTCGTAGCTACTAAAGCAGTTGATCAAATAGGATAACAATAGCACCAATATTTAGTAGAAATTTCTACTAAATATTGGCATAATCAAAAATCCTACACACTCAGTATTTCAAAAGATATTAATAATTTAAACATTCCTTAACAATTTTGTGAATAGGGTGACCATAAATAATTCAAACTATGATCAGTTTTATTTACACGTGAATCATTCTAAACCAATCAGTACAATACTGAATACAATATAGTATTGCAAACTAAGAATTAAAAAAGAAAAATAAACTAAAAGTGGATTATCCTAAATTGCCTTATTTATACTCACTCCAGTATTAAAAAGATCGATGTCAACTTCCTGGCAAATCATGTTGTGTACACGGCTCGCCTAATCATGTACGAGTTTTGTATAGATGGTTATTTTCACTAGTACGTGCAACAAACGAGAGACGTATACAGAATGCCCAGTAAACATGATGCAATGAAAGAACATACAACATAAACTGGCGCAGCATATAATGAGACACAAAATACCGGCTAAGTGCACAATGAAGAGTTCCGTAGTTGGGATGAATTTATCCTAATTAAGTACTAAACATTTTAGTTGAAAAACATGTCCTCCCTTACAACTTTGAACTTTAAATCTTTTTAATTAACTTGAAAGTGCTAAGGTAGCTCGGTTCCAATTATCCTTCGTTTTGTGCAATTAGCCGCCCGGTATCCATTTTTATGGCAATTAAAAAAGTTAGACTCATTACAATCATATGATAATCATACGACTCAGTTAAAATTGCCCGATTGAATAATTACTTCATGAAATCATAACATTTGAGGCCAATTCTAACTTAATGAGTTGAATTGTTTGACTTCTTTATTTATTTATTATGGCACTCCAACGACTAATTCACAAAAGCACTTACAGAAAACTTTATCTTATTTTAAAATGACAACAGTGAACTTGTCACTTCGGTGTGCACAGCACTTACATAGTTTGCCTATTATCAGACATAATATATATAATATAATTATCTTAATATAAGTTAATAATAATAATAAAATCAAATAAATTTATAATAACAATAAAATCAAATTAATCAGTAATATTACAGTAAAATCATCATCATCATCATCAGCCTATAGCAGTTCACTGCTGGACATAGGCCTCTCCAATAGCACGCCATTCAGCTCGATTTTCGGCAACTCTCACCCAGCTGCCACCAGCCACCCTGCGAAGATCGTTGCTCCACCTAGCCTGAGGGCGTCCTACCTTACGTTTGCCGATTCGCGGTCTCCACTCAAGAACACGTCTACCCCGACGGTCATCGGTTCTAAGGCTAATATGGCCAGCCCATTGCCACTTCAGCTTGCTTATTCTGTGGGCTATGTCGACAACTTTGGTTCTCTGCCGGATCACCTCGTTCCGGATTCGATCCCTCAGAGAGACTCCAAGCATAGCCCGTTCCATAGCTCGCTGAGCGACCTTGAATTTATAGACCAGCCGTACCGTGAGTGTCCACGTTTCGGCTCCGTAAGTCATAACAGGCAGGACGTACTGATTGAAGACCTTCGTCTTTAGGCTCTGTGGAATACGCGACGAGAAGACTCGACGAAGCTTCCCAAATGCTGCCCAGCCCAGCTGAATTCTTCTGTTAACCTCCCTCTCAAAGTGGTTTTTACCAAATTGCAAAGTCTGCCCGAGGTAAACGTATTCTCGAACAACCTCGAGAGCACCGCCATTAACAGCAATCGGTCCCGGAGTGACGTTTTCGTTGAACATAAACTTGGTTTTGTCCAAGTTCATCCGGAGACCAATGCGTACAGAAGAATCAACTAGGCCGTCCAGCATCTGCTGCAAGTCATGCAGCCATTCAGCCAGTATGACGATGTCATCTGCAAATCTCAAATGTGAGATGTACTCGCCGTTGATGTTGATGCCACGTCCTTCCCACTTCAGCGTCTTAAACACATCCTCCAATGCGTTAGAGAACAATTTCAGGGAAATAACGTCCCCTTGTCTCACCCCTCGACGCAGGGGGATATGCTCAGTTCGCCGATCCTGAGTTTGGATGGTCATATTCGCGTTCTCATAAAGACATCTCAACACTTGGATGTATCGCCAGTCAACTTGGCATCGCTGCAGAGACTCCAAAACAGACCAGGTCTCGATAGAGTCAAGTTCAAGTTCTTGAGCAACTTGTTTGCTATCGCAAATGAGTCCACATGACGTCTCCAGTGCGTAATCAGAATCATGCTTTTTGTTCCTATTCGTTTCATTATTCATAATTTTCCAAATCGTCTTTATTTTATTGTCTGTTGATTTAACCTTGTTGCTAATGTATAAGGCTTTAGCGGCCTTGCAAGTGTTTTTAAAAGTTCTTAGCTTAACGTATTAAAAGTTTCCGTGTTTATATAAGGCTTAAGGCCATACAGCTCGAAAAGTCTTTCCCTACTTTTCCTGAGTCTTTTAGTTGCCCAGTCACTAAATAAAAACCTAGGGCTGATAGTTTTAGTTGTCTTCTTAAAATAATTATTGAACTCGGTTTGGACTACCGAAAAGAATTCTTTATACAAAATGTCAACATTGTTCATTGTAAGGTTCATAACACTTAACTTACAAATTAAAGTGCTGTTAAATTTATTTAAATTAACAGATGTTATTGGTCTGAATTGTACCTGCACCTTCTGTATTGGTATGTTGGACTCAAAAGTTACGGTTTGACCGCTGTGATCAGAAGGGAGATAATTATTATAGCTTTATCTAAATAGTCGCAGCAACAAAAAACATTATCAATACATGTAGCAGTAGTCATAGTTATTCGGGTTGGTTCTACAAACACATTTGACAAATTAAATGATTCAAACAAATTTAACAAACTACTGGTATTTGAATTATTTTCTAAAATATTAATGTTAAAGTCACCACAGATAATTACTGATTTATTCCCAGTTACAAGTTTTGCCAAAACATCTTCCATAACAGACTCAAATATAGAGTAGTTTTGATAGTTTGGGGATAGCTGTTCGATTTATATCGCAGGTACCTAGTGAAGCCTTTTTGGACGCGTTCGACTCGATCAATATGGACCTGATAGGTAGGATTCGACACCTGCGATGTATAATCCAATACACTTCTGACGATGGTGAAGTAGAGAAGTTTAAGGGTACGAATAGACTTAAAGTCGTGACAGATACGCTTCAGGAATCCTAACATTTTATTTGCCTTTTTGACAATATTGTCTATGTGGGGAATAAAAGTGAGCTGACTGTCGAGGCAGACTCCCAATTGTGTTAACCTTCTGCAGCGTTAGACCATTCAGCGCATACGAAGATGGAAGGGTATTTTTTTTTTTGTGAAGGTGTTGGCATTTTTTTTTAATTTTCGTCGGTTATTAAAAAAAAAAATTCGCTGTTCCATTTTTTGACCGAGTAGGTATTGCACTTCTGTAGGAAATAACAGTTTTTTTTTTTTAATTACCGACGACAAATTTCAATGCACGAGGGTCAAGTATGATGTACTGAATTCATGGTAACAGGCCGGTAGTACGTTCCCGTGAGATATTTTCCGACACTCACGCGGGCGAATCCGCGGGAAAAAGCTAGTTATCTCATTTAATCTAAAAACACAATTAAGTTACATGTAGTCAATCGTACTCGTAGAATGATTTATAAGCAAATAAAATTATTTATGTTCGTTTGAATTATTTATGGTCACCCTATTCACAAAATTGTTAAGGAATATTTAAATTATTAATATCTTTTGAAATACTGAGTGTGCAGGATTTTTGATTATGCCAATATTTAGTAGAAATTTCTACTAAATATTGGTGCTATTGTTATCCGATTTGATCAACTGCTTTAGTAGCTACGAACATTTATATTTTATAGACCATCAGGATTGAGGAGCCACATAAAATGTGTTGTATCTCCGAAATTATATAGTCTTTCCATTTTATTTTTATACTACAAATTACCCACACCATTATTATTACTCATTTACTACTAAATTATACTAAAAATACGTTTTAATTGGTTGACGACTTTCCGAGAAACAACGTGATGAAATTTATGGATTTTTATGAAAAATCAAAGCATTGTAGCTATCTCAAATTCAGCCGTACAAAAACCATTTTTTGCCTACAAATTACTCATAAATACTACTAAATCCTACCAAATTTTCAAAAACATCCCTCAGCTAGTTTTCGAGTTCTAAGGTGGCTCCTCATACCAGATGTCTGGATTGAGGAGCCACCCTAAACGTCTTATAACTTTTTAACAGTTTTACTACAAATTCCAGGATCGGGCCTACAAAATCAGCTAATTTACTACTAAATATTGGTAGTACCCTCGTTTAAATATGAGACATGGCTCCTCAATCCATACGCACACATTAAAGCTACCTAATTTCTTGAGCAAACATTATACGGATCTATCAACGAGGTTATTAAAAAATGCATTGAATTAGGTTAAAATGACTTACAACACCAAAAAAAAAATGAGGCGTCACGGGACGACTGGCAGATGTAAAACATCGCACTACACACACATTTACACACTACTACATACAGACTGTATAAGTATGTAGTGGCCGATCGCCACGCGGCATGCGTCGGGCCAGCAATCGGTTTTACGTGCGCCTATGTTTCACATCAAAACTGGAATAAATCAAATGAATTATGAATTCACGTTATAAATGAAAAAAAAATTAGAAAGACAAGAAAACAAGATCAAAGTTATGTTAAATAATAGCAATAATAAATATTCTATTAAATGATTAGGTATTAAAATATTTTAGTTTTCTAGAATTTTGTTTTCTTTATATTCATAGACTTATAAAAAAAGTCAGACGGAACTCCCTCTAAGACAAAACTGTGTCCCGTAATGTCGGCGAAAGTCTTATGTGTGAGTGAATTTAGGGTTGTCATGATAGCCAAAATTACCCACTTAATATTGTTTTATTTTAAGAAAAATACAGGTCGGCATACAAATTTGAGGTACTGCATATGTAACAACTCGCCGGAGTCCTCCTTTAGTTGTATAAAAGTCATTCATTCCAAAATGTAAACTGCAAATGGCACTGTATTTGTTTAGAATCCAGTCATTTTGACAGTTACAATTTCGAATTTTTTCAATCCAATCATTTCGCCAAACTTCATTTACTTTAGGAAATCTAGTAGAAAGAATATAAAACAACCAGTAATAATTAACCTAAATAATTGAATTGATTAAAAATATATTAATTTCCCGTATATTTAGTGTAATTTGCACACGTGAATATTGGCAACACTGGCCTTGTGATGAATTATTTTGTTCTGGTGAATAGAGATTGATTGTAATCTATAAAATCGGGAACTAAGTTGTTGAATTATTCATTTATCTATGAAACGTGATTCCTGTATTTTTTTTCTTCCGATCGCTACAGTTTTTGCAACATTCCACCACACAAGACATGCTGTATTTCAATACTTTTTTGACGCATAGACGTGTCGACTGTGTTGACGTTTGCACGCGTAATGGGTGAGTATGCTGTGAATGTGTGCGTGGGGACCTGTACGTACAGCGAGCTGGCTGACTCTGCGTGACACAGTTTTCTGTTAGCGAGAATCCGTCCGAAGTTTTATACGTCCATGTTTATATTCATATATTACTAAAACAAAATAGAAAAGTATGTAAAAACATATAATGCATGATAAAAAGCACGTTTCGTGCTAGGATTTGAACTTCCAATGCACGCTAAGCGGTATTGAAACCTGCAGACGTTGAATAAGTTTTCGTAATGTTAACCTTATTATTGCTTGTAACGCAATAATAAAAGTATTAACCTTTTATTGAAAAAAACAATATTAAAAACAGACTTAAAAAAAAAATACTAACTTAAACTTATTTATTTACTAAAACAATACATTAATTATAATAAAATGTTTTTGGAAAATACAAAAACCAACTTGGGCCTATTGCGGATTTGAACGCACATGTCTTTTTGGGGGGTAACCACTTAATGGAGCTGTAAGTACGTGGAGGTGATGGCCGTGACCCCCCCCCCCCCCCGCACACGACCCACGCAAACACTTACTATTATTGTTCCACAATTATTATTACTATCCCATTTATTTCTTCATGATGACTGCTGAATTGCAGCACTTTTATTTTATTTCACAAAACCTTGTTAGACATTCACTGCAGATACATAAATTAAATGTTGGTCTTGGATTTGTCGGTCAGCCAGGAAATGTACAATACGAGATGTTAGAACATCGCGATGTAAAAACAAAACAACACTATAGTGAAACCTATAAGAGAAAAGTAGGATATTAATTGGTTATCACTAACAGACATATTTATAATTATAAAAAATGATTATTTGCAGTGGATCCATAAAAACTAGTAGACTAAGTAGTAGATCCATAGACGTATTTTGAGCATTAGAATACACGGAGTTCATTCCCAGCCCTGGATATACTGCATTACACCTGATAAACATCAAGATGTCGAAGATTAATCTCCTCACAAGGTTTCAATCTCAACCTTGCTCGGCCGCGCCTCGAAATTAGTGCAAAAAACTCAAATATACAGAAACATAAAGAAATTAACATTTTTAGAAGATAAATCAATTTAACCAGCGAGCTGCACACGCTCCTCATTAACATCGTTACGAGTGCGTGTTGCTACACTTACTGCTAATAACATAAACGAGCTACTTGTTAAATTATGGTTTAATGTTATTAATTATTATACACGGATAGCAATTACACCTGCATAACAGTGTACTAGAAAGTGTACACACTTGCTTGTAAACTCTTGTCTTGACTCTTATGGCAATGTATTTATGTTCATATTTCAGCTTATTATACACTCGTGTTTTTTACTTTACATTACCACACTAGTGTTTTTTACTTTACATTTTCTTTTTCAATCTCAACAAAGAAATTTTATGTTTAAAAAAACAATAAATATTTTGGTGAATAGATAAACTATTTTAGGTTACTTATTATGATAAAGCAATCATCAAAATTGTCATCATTTTATAATCAAATTATATATTTTTAAATCCTTAATTTATTTATTCACAAGATAATTTTGTGTTTATTATATTTTTGATATACCTATGCTGTTCAGCGGTTTTGCCAGTGCCTTTATTTACACCTGCGCGCACATCGCTAGCGCGGCGCGCGGAAAAAACAGAACCAGCGCCCCATTTTCTATAAATATTTGTTAACGTTTTTGTTGTGTGGTTAATTATTATCAAAAATGTCAATACACGTCTGTTTTGCCCCCTCACAAGTGTGTTGAAAAACGTCGTATGAAACGCGTTTGCGTTGATCTTTATTAATTACACATTCGTTTGCGTTGATCTTTATTAATTCACATTCGGCTCCTCATCGTGAATATTGTTATTAATTATTTATTTCTGCTGAGCTGCCTCGTTGGTCTAATGGTCACAAGAGGTACTGCTGAGCATGAGGGCCTAGGTTCGATTCCCAGGTCATTGGGATTTTCCATTAAGAATTTCTCAGTAGCAGCCCGGAGTCTGGATTTGTGCTCGTTTGATGGCAATATGTTCACCCCCTATTATGAATTATCATTTATTTATAAAAGGGTCACAATACAATAAATACCTTAGCAATTAAAATGACAATGAAACAACCGCGGAGAAGTTCTACTTACGTATACAATTCATATGTTTTCTAACTACTATGTTCTTCATGTCCAGATCGTCTTGTGCGCGCTGGTGGCTCTGGCGGCGAACGCTGCAACATGTGAGAACCGAGGCCTCGGCTGGGGCGAGCAGTCACTCGGCTGGCAGTCTGGTGGCGGGCGCAACCAGCCCAAAACGAAGAAAGAAAAGAAAGAAAATATGTTTATTTGCGGTAAACATAACGCATGAAATAAAAACACAAACACGAAAGAACAAGTTGAGGGAAAATATGCGTCACATTCACGCAAAACGGCCATCGCTCAGCATAATACCAAGGTCATCGCGGTGAAGAAGCTGGCGCACGGGCAGCACGAGGTCACCGTGCCGCAGGTGGTGCACGTGCGCAAGGTCATCAGTGAGCCCAAGGTCATCGTAGTGAAGAAAGAGATGCCTGTCGAGCACGGCCACCACGGGTGGTGGTGAACACGATACAATACATATTATGTGAAAAATTTATTTAACTTCTGATGAACGAAATAAATGTCTGTCAACAACACCCCCCCCTGTCGAGGTCATTCGACCGCCAAAACATTCTTTTAGCAGTCTAATACGAATATTTATTTCATTTAAATTTAATAATAAGGTGTCATTCCAAGCCTCTCTGCGTAAGTTTTTTGACTAAAAAGTATCATCGTTTCATTTCGTCGTCCTGAACGCTACGAATGTGCTACAGGCTACGAGTGCTACGACTCCACTACGACGTAGCAGGACCATTTTTACACCAACATTTCGCTCTATTCTTCAATTTCACAATCGGTTTCCTAAATACGAGTAATGACGACGGTAACGTTATGACGTTTATTCTTTTGGCACAGAAATCGAACTCGAAGCTTATATCGAACAGTACCTACCGAATGAATTAGTCTATAAACAGTGTGTCTTCATAAAGTACACATATCGAAATGAGGGAAACTAAGCTTAATTTTATCGAAGGAAAAAATATTCAAAAATATCTACTCACTCGGCTACGTACTATACTTTAGCAGGTAGAGACCCTTTTTTTAAATGATTGTATACATATGCACGTGGGTTGGGGGGCTTCCGTGTTGTTGTATGATAATTTTAAAAGAGCTAAAGTTATGGTTTTCTTACATGTCGTAATTGAGCAGTAAAGGACTGCTCGCAGAGTTTGCTAACTTTATTGTAAGTGTTAGCATGGGAAAAATAGGTACAGCGTCTAGCTGGTTCGGATTTGGCATTGTATGGCATGGTATGGGTACTCTGAAGACACGCTTGTTTATTATGCCGCTATAATCTGGCCGTTTTTTTATTGTTGCGTGATATTTAAGCGCTGCTTGGAGTACGAATATTTGATGTACCCTGAGTACTTGAAATTCATGGTAGATAAGGTCTGTAGGGAATCTGAAAGGTTTTTTTAGTGCAACCTTGATAAGTGTCCGTTGCGCCCTCTCTAGCGTTATAAATGTGCTTTTACCAGCGCATCCCCAAATGCAGATGCAGTACTGTATGATTGACTGGCAGAGTGCGAAGTAGACCATCCGCAAGATATCGATAGGGGTAAAGGGCATAAATGAGGGCTTTGTACGTTAAGCTGTTGTCTATGGTTATTCCGATATATTTAATCGTGTCAGTACGTTCAAGGACTGAGCATGCGCAGGGATGGTGTGGCAGACCTGTGAAGCAATGTTGTGTTCCTGTGGGCAGGTGTGTATTTTTAAGGACATGGTTTGAGAGGCACCGGAGGAGCCTGTTTTGGAAAAAGCAATACATTTACTTTTAGTAGCATTTAGAGTCAGTAGGTAGTTTAGTGTCTAGGGATTGCGCTATTTCAGAGAGGTCTTGTTCCGCCAGTCAATACACTCGGTCCCAAGACGTGTCGTGGAAAACGATGGCTGTGTCGTCAGCGTAGGATATCACTGTAGCATTTCTAAGGGGGAGATTTACTACGTCATTAATGTAGAGCGTAAACAACGTCGGGCCAAGGGTAATGCCCTGCGGAATGCCGAACGTGATAGGGGGCGACCTGCTTTGGTGTCTGCCTATTTTACAATATTGAGACCGCGATGTTAAGTAGGTGCGAAACCATTCTAGAGGTGTTCCTCTTATTATACCTATTGCCTCGAGTTTATTCAAAAGCAGTCCAGGTGACACGGTAATACGAGTACACGTAAGTCAAGCATTAGAAATAATTAATAGGGAATAATCCTAGAATTATTTCACAACACATTCTAGCCTTAAATTGTAATATCCCAACTGGCAACTGGGCTAAGCTTAAACTGTAGATGGTACGCACGGACGATTGATAACAGCAGAGCGCCTGTTAGCATTATGTGCTCAACAATTAGCATTGCGACGAATTGGCGGATGCTTTACCTACTGTGTCGATGGTGGAGTTTCCTTAATACCTATAATAAGTAATAGTCAAATTGTAATATAGATCGAAGATTCAAATGTTCATTCATTTTAGTATGTCTGGTGTAAGTGGTACACAACGGACATCATTTATTGATGTAACGTTCATCATCATGTAACGTTCATCATCATGTAACGATCATCAACATGTAACGATCATCAACATGTAACGACTTGGAATATTATTAATAGTGAAACGGGAAGGTCTACGAACCGAAATACTGACTATAGCCTGTCAATTAATGACAACATAATAAAATCAGACTTACAAGTCGCCGTGGCCTTTGAAAATTTATTTTCGGATATTCCCGTTTCAACTACTAAATCCCTAAACTCATCACCTTCTGTTGCTGAGTCTTTGCTTAAGGAAAATGTAAATGTTTGCGATTCGGAATTTCACTTTGAACATATTACCTGTAGAGATATAATTAAAACCTTTAACACTTTAAATGTAAAAAAGACTGCAGATCTGTGGGGTAATTCTGTAGAAGTTGCTAAGTCTATTATAGACATCGTAGCACCTACTTTAGCTCTTATCTTTAATAATTGTATTGACTGTGGGGTGTTTCCTGACCTCATGAAGAATAGTAAAATAATACCGTTGTTTAAATCAGGTAGTACATCAGACCCCACAAATTATAGACCTATTTCAGTACTACCTACCTTTAGTAAAATTTTTGAGAAATTAATTTTGGACCAATTGCAAAGATTTTTTAATAAACGTAAATTACTACATAGCAAACAGTTTAGTTTTACAAGGGGTCGTTCGACTACTGATGGTGTTGAACTGTTAGGACATATTTATAATGCATGGGAAGATAAATGCGATGCCTTGGGCATTTTTTGTGATTTGTCCAAGGCTTTCGATTGCGTTTTTCATGAAACGTTAATCAGGAAACTCCGCCACTACGGGATCCGGAACACCGCTCTGGATCTTCTTACTTCATACTTGAGTAATAGGATTCAGAGCATTGACGTCAATGGAAAAAGATCTCCCGGATCTATAGTAACAATGGGAGTTCCACAGGGCTCAATTCTTGGTCCTTTCTTGTTTCTTATTTATATTAATGACTTGCCTTACCTCATAAAGGATAATCATGATATAGTGTTGTTTGCAGATGACACTTCACTTTTGTTTAAACTTAAACGTCAGCAGCTGGTTACTGACGATGTAAATAGCGCGATCTCAAAAGTAGTTCACTGGTTCAATGTTAATAATTTACTTCTAAATGAAAAAAAAACCAAATGCATTAAGTTTACGCTACCTCACGTTAGGCAGGTGAAAACTGATGTGTTGATAAAGGGCGAAGAATTGAATCCTGAAGAAAGCGCAGTATTCTTGGGCTTAACTTTGGATGCTAAGCTTCAGTGGGGCCCACATATAGATAAACTGTCTAAAAAGCTAAGCTCCGCAGCATATGCTGTTAGAAAAATTCGTAATTTAACTGACATAGAGACAGCCCGTTTAGTGTACTTTGCCTATTTTTATAGTGTAATGTCGTACGGTATTCTGTTGTGGGGAAATGCCGCCGACATTCAGACTATCTTTGTTTTGCAGAAAAGAGCTGTACGATCAGTTTATAAATTAAGTCCAAGACACTCTCTCCGAGAGAAATTTAAGGAGATTAATGTAATGACTGTACCTTCTCAGTATATTTTTGAAAATCTTTTATATGCCCATAAAAATATAAAATTGTTTAAAAAATACAGTGATATCCATAATATAAATACTAGAAACAAACATAAATTTGTTTTACCTACAACAAGGCTCAAGAAAATAGGTGGCTCGTTCCGATGTCAATGTATACGCTTTTATAATAAACTTCCAAGCCACGTTCAAGATCTAAGCCTTAATAAATTCAAATCATTCATTAAACGTAAGTTGTGTCAGAAAGCTTTTTATACCGTTAAAGATTATATTGAGGACAAAAAGGCTTGGGATTGAGATGCTCCAATTTTTACTTATTGAAGTGGTTTATTTTTATTGTTTGATGTTTTTTTTGCTAACTTTTATTATTTTATATTACGTATATAAAATAATAAAAGTTAGCAAAAAAAACATCAAACGTAATATATACGTAATGACATGATTATTTACTTGTAAAGTATTATATTATTTTAATTATTGTGAATGTGAAGACTATGTGGGTTATTGCTCTTTTATTTTTATTTTCACTTTGTCTTTTATTCTCAGTTAGTGTTAATCATGGTCTGGCAGTTTGAGTCATTTAAGCGGCCTACCCAAATGTCCTTTCTTTGGTATTGATCGTCGCATCGTTGAGCTCCTTAAGTTCTGAGTAGAGCTGCACGATTACTGACAAATGCGTGCACTGACTGGTCAGGTCCACTCAATCTGCGTGGTTCTTTCCTCAAAAGACCATTTCAGACACCAATCTACATGGCCTTCACATGATCTGACCAAGATTATGTCTGGACTTTAAAAGAGACTGTGACCTCTGAGTTTGTTTCGGCCTTTCTTCTCAGAGTAGTCAGATAGGAAACGCCGACCCCATCTAGTTTTAAAAATATGACTGACGTGTAAAAGTGTTTGTACAAACCTACTTACAGAAATAAAAATCATTTATCATTTATCATTTAACGTTCATCATCATGTAACGATCATCAACATGTAACGATCATCAACATGTAACGATGATCAACATGTAACGTTCATCAACATGTAACGATCATCAACATGTAACGTTCATCATCATGTAACGTTCATCAACATGTAACGATCATCAACATGTAACGATGATCAACATGTAACGTTCATCAACATGTAACGTTCATCAACATGTAACGATCATCAACATGTAACGTTCATCATCATGTAACGTTCATCAACATGTAACGATCATCAACATGTAACGTTCATCATCATGTAACGATCATCATCATGTAACGATCATCAACATGTAACGATCATCAACATGTAACGTTCATCATCATGTAACGATCATCAACATGTAACGATCATCAACATGTAACGATGATCAACATGTAACGTTCATCAACATGTAACGTTCATCAACATGTAACGTTCATCAACATGTAACGTTCATCATCATGTAACGATGATCATCATGTAACGTTCATCAACATGTAACGATCATCAACATGTAACGTTCATCATCATGTAACGTTCATCAACATGTAACGTTCATCAACATGTAACGATCATCAACATGTAACGTTCATCATCATGTAACGTTCATCAACATGTAACGATCATCAACATGTAACGATCATCAACATGTAACGATGATCAACATGTAACGTTCATCAACATGTAACGTTCATCAACATGTAACGTTCATCATCATGTAACGATGATCATCATGTAACGTTCATCAACATGTAACGATCATCAACATGTAACGTTCATCATCATGTAACATTCATCAACATGTAACGTTCATCAACATGTAACGACCATCAACATGTAACGTTCATCATCATGTAACGATCATCAACATGTAACGATCATCATCATGTAACGTTCATCATCATGTAACGTTCATCATCATGTAACGTTCATCATCATGTAACGATCATCATCATGTAACGTTCATCATCATGTAACGTTCATCATCATGTAACCGAACCCGGGAATCGAACCCTAATGCTCCACAGGAGCGCTTGCGACCAATAGACCAACAAGGCAGTTTTTTATAAAAATATGGCTGACATTTGTATATTTTGGTGTCTTACGGATTTCTACACGCCGAGACTCCTCCGCGCCTCGGAAAGCACGTTAAGCCGTTGGTCCCGGCTGTCATTCGTGGATCTTTGACAGTCGTTAAGGGTCGTCAGAAGCCCGAAAGTCTGACAACCAGTCTTACCAAGAGGTATCGTATTACCCAGTTACTGGGTTGTGGAGATCAGATAGGCAGTCGCTCCATGTAAAATACTGGTGTTCAGCTGCATCCGGTTAGACTGGAAGGCCACCTCAACGTAGTTGGGAAAAGGCTAGGCAGATAGTATAGTGGTGTCTTACGACTACCCCTCGAACGAAGTCGCGGGCAGAAGCTAGTCTTATATAAACTCAGACATAAATACACACATCAAATTAATGTCTAGGGATCAAGTACATTTTTAACTATAAAAAATATCCAATTAATATTTACCAAATCTAGTCGAAACTGACCAGTGGTACGCGGACTCTTCCAGACTGGCTTCTTACTTTAATTCCTATGTTAAAGTTGACAACTTATTCCTATATTTTGTAAATATTATGAAAAATTGCAATTTTTAATTTGTGGGAAATTAACCTAAGTCGAGTAGAGTCGAGTCGTTGTCGTCAATTAAATGGTAAAAAAACAAAAATTAGGATTTTTTATTTTTTATTGTAAAGAAAATAAAATCATAATCCAATGTTTCCACCATTGACACGAATCACACAATCACAGCGATTTGGCATGCTTAAAATCAGATCATCAAAATCACTTAGAGAAATGGCCGCCCACGTTTTTTCTAAAAATTCAAAAGGCTGTTGAAGAGCTCTGCCGAATATGGAAGCCGTGCATACCCCATGCACGGCATACATACTCGGCAGAGCTCTTCTTTGGAGCATGGGATATGCGTGCTCAATTGGGTTGAGGTCTGGCGATTGAGCAGGTCACGGCAGAACGTTGCTGCGAGCATCGGCAAGAGGGCGTGTCATGAGAAAAAAATTACATCTTTTTAGTAAAACGGGTACAGAGATATAATTATAGTACTAGAAATAGGGACCTATTAGCTGTACCGGTTTCAGATTGGCTAAAGTAAACTCTTATTTCATGGGGTACTGTTTAAAAAGATCATAAAATTCCTCCCCCATAGTTCAACTGAATGAGACGAAATTCAAATCTTGTATAAATCGCACACTATGCAAGCAGGCATATTAGTTGGGAGATTACATCGCTGATAAAAATGCTTGGCTCAATGCTGGTCCTGCTCCTCAACCACAACTAATTGATTAACATTTGAAAATACTGTTGGAGCTGCTGAAGATTGTAAGAATATCTTTTCATTGTTCAGCACAGGTGTGAGCACTATGTATAAGAGCTACCATTTACCGGGTAATATGTCTTTCATTGACTTGAATGTGCCCTGGCGGCTGAGAGTGTGTCATGCGCACTGATGTCTCGCCGATGGTGGCGCGTGTGTTCGATCATGTAGCTCCCTTCAAAATGGTTGAGCCGAATGGTGCTGATCCACGCGTCATGTTCGTGAACCACGCTGCCACAGCTTATTTTTAGAATTGTTTTTGTTTTTTTAATACGGATGATCACGTCTGAAACAATCATTTTCGCATAAATCTGAGCACTGAGGTTGCCTCTGATCCAAATGAGATTGCTTCTTCCACCGATCCAAATACCGGCCCAAACCATTATTGTTTCCTCTTCATATGAAAGAACTTCCGTTCCGGTCCCCCTCCCCCCCCCCCCCCTCTAAAGCCGGCGCTGGCGTACTTAATAAGTGCTTTAATTAAAGGAGATATTTCAAGAAGACGTAACTATGTCTTGTCCTGACTACAATTATTTGGAGTAGGCAGAGTATGTCGTCCCATTAAATACATCTAACGGTGACATATAGTAAATATATATGACATGAGCTTTCCACTTACCGTACACTATAAAGTTCCTGCTTGAGTGATTTAATCGCCAGCTCAATAATAAATAGCATGCACACAGTATCAGTTCCCACTGCGATCAATCACAGCGCACCGGGGTTTTAACTAGCCGAGCTGTCACTCTCGTACTGGAGTGTAACGTGTGCGTCGGCGCGTGATCAGCTGCTTTAATTAATGACTCCCGCGACGTTTCCTACTTCCACACGCATGCGGTGCATGTAACACAACCAAATGCTCTTTTGGTGGTATGAGGAACAGGGTGTAAAGTTCCCTCATCCACCATAGAAAAGGGAGGATCCTCCGACCAGACGGGTGTTGTGTCTGGTGGGCAACCACCCGACGGTTGATGTCGGGATGTTGTATATAATATGCTAGTTGCGCGGTAAACTCTGCTTGCGCGATGCAGGATTTGCGTGACGTCAGTGTAATGCGTAGTTCGCATGTGGCGATGTTGATGCCGCTACACTTTTATTACCATCAAGGGTATCTGTGACGTTATATTTTTTGCAGATGATATCTCTCTTATTTTTAAAGTAGACAGGAATAGACAAGATTTTGACGATGAAAACAGTGTACTCCCAATGGTTACGGATTGGTTTACAAACGACAAATAACAAGAAAACGAAATGTATAAAGTTCGCCTTACCGAATGTTAGAAATTTAGGTCCTAACATCGTCTTAGATAAAGAGGTGTTTGAAACTGTAGACTCGGCAGTGTTTCTGCGAACAATATAGTAGATGCCAAACTTCAGTGTGGACCACATTATATCAATCCTAATGGGAAGGCTCAGTTCGGCCGCCTACGCGCCGTCAGGAAAGTAAGACAATACACTGATATCGATACAGCCCGATTAGTCTATTTTAGTTATTTTCATAGCGTTATGGCCTACTGTATTCTGCTGTGGGGCAAAGCCGCAAAAATTCAAAATATATTTGTTCTTCAAAATCGAGTTGTTCGAGCAATTTACCGGCTGGGTGCTAGAGTTTCTTTTGAGAGATGTTTTTAAAGATTGGTATTCTAACGGTGGCATCACAATTCATCTTCGCCAACATCTTATAAGTAAGGCAAAATATACACCTATACAATAAAACAGTGATATTCACAATATTAACACCAGAAATAAGGACAACTTACGGACAAAGGCGTACTATTCTTTCAACGACTACTTAAACGATAACAATATTTATGTTCTTTCTCCTGAATTAGCTTATATACTGACAGGTTATGAGTATAAGTTATTCATATAATTGTTTATTTTATTTGACTGTCCTTAGACAGAAAATTAAAATAACTTGACTTATCAATTTATTTTCATTTTCATTTATGAATTACATAATCTTCTCATAACATTTTTTTTTATGAGTTGTATTGCAATAAGTGATCAATTGTCTATGATCATTTAATGATCATAATATTATTCTTGCCCGAACAACCGGCAGCAAGTTCGTCATGCTCCCTTAAAGGTCACTGCTTGCGGTAGCGTCGGGGGTCGGGTTGCCTCCTGCCCTCAAATATGGCGAGGGGGTGATGGCTGATCTTTGCGTTATGCTCGTGAACGGGTGCTGCTTGTGGTGACTGGTCATCTTGCTGACCATGAATTTGTTATTGTTATTAATTATTTGATGTATCAGCAATCAAATGTGTGTTTCAAGACTTCCGGCGAAATAAATAAAACCAGATGCTTATTTAGAAATAGCTGCTGCGTGAGTAGTGACTTGGTACGTGTTGCGTGGGCGTTGGCGGTGGCGAGAGTAAACGCCGTGCCTTTTTTTTTTTTTTTTTGTATGGCATCTCGCAGTTGACCTTGAGAGGCCGTGACTGCTTAACCGGTCTTTCCTGTGGCTGCCCTAAGGTATTAGCTTAAAGCCTCCAGCCAGGAGCGTAAATATAAGTATTAAAAACTAAACGACAGCGCTCTAAGGGCACCCCCTGTGGGGTACGAACCTCGGCTTAGGGCGTCGTTGGGGAAAAACAAAGCAAATTGGGGACGGGCTGGATCGAAAGTTTAAATTCATGATTATTAACGGGGATTACTATTAAATGCTACGGCTCACTCAGCCTCGGGGCTGGCGGTTCGACGTGCAAGGGACGGGGGGAACCATTTATTCTTGAACTTCGCGTGGTACCTCGGCGGCGAGGACGGAATGACGGTTTGTGTTTGTGCACTGTACTTGCTTTCCTGAAGGAGAGTAATTGACCCCATTACTCCGGGTCTGAGAGAGTATGCCTAGGTCGGCGAGTCTGACTAATTTGAGATGGCCTATAGCTAGCTGCCTGCACAACCAAGGGGTTGCGATGTCTATCTGCGGACTCGAAGAACCGCTTTGTCGCGCGTTTCAAAAACTGCTTGATGGTGGGGATTCTAAGATCTTTGTGTAGGGTTTCGTTCCGAACGAACCATGGAGCGTCCGTAATTTTACGAAGAAATCGGTTTTGAAGTGCCTGCATTCTGTGAATGAGATGGGGACGGGCGTGTGCGAAAGCGGCACACGCGTACGTCATAATCGGCCGGATGCACGCTGTGTAAATACGCAATTTGCCCTTAAGGGACAACTTGCTGCGTGAGTTCAGAACGCAATGAAGCCTACCAAGAGCGAAAGCAGCGCGCGAACGCACTTGCTTTATGTGCTCAGCGAACGAAATGTGGTGATCTAAGATCACACCGAGATATTTGGCTCGCTTCTCCCAAGGGATAGGCTTGCCGAACATCTTGATCTGTCGTGGTAGGTCCGGTCTACGCCGGGGCCTAGAAATGAGGACCGCTTGGCTCTTATCAGGATTGACCTCGATCCTCCACTTCCTGAACCAGTCACCGAGTCTGTTGACTTCGGTCTGTAGGATGCGGGAGATCTGGTCTTGACTGCGGCCGATGTAGTAGATGGCCGTGTCGTCTGCGAACAGAGCTAACTGCGCCTTTCTACTTTTCGGGATGTCACTGGTGAACAGCGTAAAAATGAGCGGAGCCAGCACAGACCCCTGAGGGACGCCTGCGCGGATCGGATAAGGGGAAGAGAGCGCACCCTCGATGCGATAGCGGAAGGTGCGGTTCAATAAATAGTCCCGTAAGATGAGCACGAGACGATCTGGCACACCGAATTTGTATAGCTTATACAATAAGCCGTTATGCCAGACTTTGTCGAACTCTTTCGCGATATCGAAGAACACAGCACCCGTCATGAACCCGCGCTGGAAACCGGCGCTTATATGTTCTATGATACGGTGGACCTGTTTTACGCAAGAATGTTGGGTTCTAAAACCGAACTGTTCGTTGGGGATGAGCCCCTTCGTCTCGGCGTAGTCTCTGAGACGCTTATAAATAAGCCTCTCATAGACCTTGCCGAAAACGTCGAGCAAACTGATGGGACGGTAACTGGAAGGCTCGGTCTTAGGCTTGCCGGCCTTCGGGATACCGATGACGGTGGCATTTTTCCACGATTGTGGAAAAATGTTATTACTAAGAGCACCATTGAAGATGGTGGTCATTAGCATGATCAGGTGAGCCGGGAACAACTGGACCACCCTATTGGTGATACCGTCTGATCCAGGGGCTTTACGGGGTTTCAGACCCTTGATTATATCGTGAACCTCGTCCGGGGAGACGGGGTCTAGAGGACAATCAGGGTCTTCGACCGGAGGGAGAGAGGCTCTACGTTCGACTTCGGCATCCACCTCGGCGAGGTGAGCCTGGTCTACTGGTTGAGAGCTGGGCGAGCACTGGGTCTCGAGGCTGTTAGCTAGGCATTCAGCCCTGTCGATGTCGTCGAATGCTATCGTCCTGTCGGGTCGTGTCAGGGGAGGCATAGAGACTACTTGCTGGGACTTGAGTTTCCTCTGAAGTTCCCAGAATGCCAGATGAGTGGGCTCTAGCTCGCTCAACATCTTGTCCCAGTTACCGTCACGCAGCTCGGCCATGCGTGTCTTTACAGATCTCTGCAAATAGCGCATGTGAGCTTTGTTGGCGTCACAGGGAAAGACGTCGTAGGCACGAGTAGCCGCGTTCTTCTCAGTCAGCAGTTCACGCACATCGTCCGGCAGCCTCAAGCGATGTTCGTCCATCGCCGGAGCTTGCCTTGAACAATCGTTCAGGACCGATTGTACGTGTTCCGTGAGTGAGCCGATCGCGGCCGTCGTGTCAGCGATTGAGGTAAACTGATCTGGTATAGAGTCTAGTAGAGGGGAAGTGGTGGATTTCACGCGATCGCTTACTTTCCTCCAGTCCGTGACTACTTTGTTACGAGAGGGTTCGTCCGGGTCAGGGAGTCCGTCGCGAGGGACCAGTCTCATGACGACTGGTCGGTGGTCGGAAGTCAGTTCGTCCATCGCCTCTATCGAATCCAACCGGAGGTTGATATTCTTTAGAAGCGCTATGTCCAATACGTCAGGGGTATGGTTGGGGTCGTGAGGGTAGTGGGTGGGCGTCATCGGGGCGATGACGTCAAAGTTTAGGACGGGGCAGAGGTCAAACAAGTGTCTGCCTCGGAACGTGGTACTGGTACTATTCCAGGCCGGATGTTTGGCGTTGAGGTCACCCGCTATGATAACGGATTCGCTCAGGCCAAAAAGAATTGAAAGATCGTCAGAGAGCAGTTTGAGACCGTCTGCTGACGAGGTCGCGGTGGGCGGCATGTAAGCCGAAACTATCGTAATCGGTCTATGACCTGACATGCCTAGTCTACATGCAGACACTTCAAGACACGAGAGAGTTGGAGGATCGAGGGGAATACAGTATAGAGGGGTTCTATAATAGATCAAGGTGCCGCCCCTGTGGCATCGAGACCTGTCATTGCGAACTATGCGATAGTTCGCAAATGACGGGTTTCGATGACTCGGCTTGAGGAAGGTTTCCTGTACTAGGAGAATGTCTAACGTGTTGACGCGGAGGAACTCGGCGACTTCGTCACGTTGTCCCCTAATGCCGTTGGCATTGAAGAAGCCTAACTTGAGGGATCTGAGTTTAGTTCTTGCGGGGGCCGTATTATACATATTAGGGCCGTTTCGCGAAGGTGTTGAGGACTTGCGTAATCTCTGGGTACGCATTGAAAATTCTCTGGATCTGGGAAAGATCGCAGGAAGATGTAGCCTTGACTATTTCCGCCCGGCCATTTGAATGGCGCGAGGCGTCATAAAAACGTTAAATGTGCTCGTGATCACATTAAACGCGTCTAGAGCGTTAGCGACGGCGGTCACTGGAGCGACCGCGGGTTTAGGGGGCGCGCGAGTGGTGGCGACGGCACGGACGGAGCCGGGGTAGGGGCCCTAGTGGCGACTACCGCGAGGGTAGAGGGAGCGGAGGTCGAGGGAGCCTCGATCGCAACCATTTTACTAGGTTGCGAAGACCTGTTTTTGTTCTTCTTCCTCTTGCCAGGGCCTGAGGTGATGCCCCCTTCCTCTGGTCCAGAGGAGGAAGAACAAGAGCCTGTCTCCGCATCCGAAGAGTCGGAGTTTAAATTCGCCGCCGCCGCGTTATAGTCCGCGGGGGCGGTGGTGTCCATTGACACAATCAGACTATCCGACTGACTCTGTGAGTCAGAGTCGTCCGAGTTATTTGCGAGCGCATCGCTAAACTGGGAGAGGCTCGCTGATGGCGTAGCCCTCAACCCACTAATTTGTGAGGCGTACTTCCTAAGGAAGTCCTGGTCCTTGAGGAGGACCTCTCTGACGAAAGTCAGTAAGAGGTCGTCCTCCATGCCTTCGAGAGGGGGGATCCTATCGGAGAAATTTTGGAGCCGGACTCCACTACTAGAGAATGACCTATCGGGCCCTACGCCTAACTCCCCGGGTGGATTGGCCCGGGGATGAGTTTCGCTCCCTGTCGGGTGTAGACAGGGAGGATGGGTACCTATGGTGAGCCCTGAGCTTGTGATCCCGTTGCCAATCTTATTGTGCAAGGGGGCCCTATTTGGTCTAGCGCGAAGGGTGTAGACACACCCTAAAGACACTAGGTGAGTCGCTGTGGGAGGAAAACTGTCACCAGAGCCGACTAGGAGATCCCCCAAGGCCGGTTAACTCTGGGACCCATCCAAATTATTGCCTCTCCCTGAGGGGGTTCGGCGGGTGCGTTTGGGTCAGCACCCCACTCGGCTTCGTTGGCACCGTAAGGTATCCACCGAGGACCACGAAACTGTGGTTTTACCCAGAAGGGGCCTCGTGAATTTAAATAACGTTTTCCTGTCAGAGAAACAGCTGTCTTGAAAAAGACAATTTTTGAGATCCAGGTCTTTCGATTGAATTGATTAATAAATTAATCGACCCAATCAATCGACGATCGGATGTAGTCGGGGCGACTACGAGAGCGTTACGCAAGCGTAACAATACCGGGCACGAGAGAGCGGCAGGAGGGCGGGAGCACACCGATAGCAGCACACAACACGACCGTCCGCAGCGAGATCCGAACGCAGTATCTGAACGCCGTGCCCCAGCGCGCCTTGTATTTATAGGCGCGCCTCTATAGCGCGTTGCGCAGTGGCTCAAATTATTAGTGGCCAGTGTAATTTTAATTAAGGTAATAGTTTTGTGTGTTAGTGTGTGTTCAGCAGCTTTATTTATTTAGTAATTATATCACATATTTGTACACAATCTTATTAGATTACAATCAGACTTGATACAGTATTAGATTCCAATTGGAATGAATTCAAATAGGTTCAATTTTCTCTCGTTGACTGATGCTTAACAGAAGGCTTAATATTTAATAAACAACTAGTAAAACTATGTATTTAGGTAGATAACAATCAAGTAAAGCTTAATTACTATATACTCGTAGGTGCTAAGAAATGACGTAAACAATAGTTAAAACATAATAAATGGCCTATAATCTATCTTAAATGACTACTAATACCTATAACTATTATTAAAACATACGTAAGGGCTTATATACTAATCTTAAAATAACTAACTGCTAAGTTGTTATTTACATTAATGATTAACTGTTTTTTTATTCTACTACGATGGTGCTAGTTTATAATTTTTGACTTCGAGTTACAGCTATAGCTTTATGTAAGTGGGCACGCCCATTATGCCTGGAGGCTTTTATTTTGGTACGTTCTGTTTACGTTATTTCTGCTTGAGTATAGTTTTCGACGTAGCATTTTCCCTTTGATACATTAATATAAATAATAATTATATCGAAAGGAAACGAAGTGTCCTCTAACAAAAAAAAAACGTGTATAGTTATAACTACGTTATTGTGTTTATAAGTAAGTAAATAAGAAGTGTACGGCATATAATACTGATTGATGTGGCATAAGCTGTGCTTAAATGATAAATAAATAAATGATAAATGATTTATTTCTGTAAGTAGGTTTGTACAAACACTTTTACACGTCAATCATTAAAAAAAATATCTAGATGAGGTCGGCGTTTCGTATCCGACTACTCTGAGAAGAAAGGCCGAAACATACTCAGAGGTTGTGACCTCTGAGTTTGTTTCTCTCTTCTTTAAATTCCAGACATAATCTTGGTCAGATCATGTGAAGACCATGTAGATTGGTGCCTGAAATGATCTTTTGATGAAAGAACCACACAGATTGAGGGGACCTGTCCGGTCAGTAGTAATTGTCAGTAGTTGTGCAGCTCAACTAAGAACTTAAGAAGCTCAACGATTCAACGAACAATACCAAAGAAAGGACATTTGGTAAGGCCGCATAAATTACTCAAACTGTCAGACCATGATAAAAACTAACTGAGAAAAAAATAAACAATAACCCACATAGTCTTCACATTTACAATACTTAATTAAAACAATAACAAAGTAAATACTCATGTCATTGTATATATAAAATTAATCAATGTCAATGTGTAAGTATATAAAATACTGATATAATCTTGGTCAGATCATTTGAGAACCATGTAGATTGGTGTCTGACATGGTCATTTGACGAAAGAACCACACAGATTTGAGGGGACCTGTCCAGTCAGTGCACGTATTTGTCAGTTATCGTGCAGCTCAACTCAAAACTTAAGGAGCTCAGCGATTTGACAAACAATACCAAAGAAAGGACATTTGGTTAGGCCGCATAAAGTACTCAAACTGCCAGACCAGCATTAAAAGTTTAAAACTAAGAGAATAAAAATAAAAAAACAATGCACATAGTCCTCACATTCATAATAATTAAAATAATATAATACTTTACAAAATAAATATTCATGTCATTGTTTAGGTATTTAAAATGGTATGAATAAAAAGAAAAATATAAATAGTTGGCGGAAAAAAATCAAATCAAGATTCACTGTAAATTGGAGCAGCTCAATCCCAAGCCTTGTTGTCCTCAATATAGTCTTTGACAGTATAAAATGCTTTCTGGCACAGTTTCCGCTTTATAAAACATTTGAATTTATTAATTAACACTTGAATATGGCTAGGAAGTTTATTATAAAAACGTATACACTGGCATCTAAACGAGCCACCTATTTTTTTAAGCCTGGTTTTAGGAAAAACAAATTTGCTTGTTCCTAGTATTTACATTATGGATATCACTGTATTTTTAAACAGATTAATATTTTTATGTGCATACAAAAGATTTTCATAAATATACTGAGAAGTCGCTCTAAATTTGAATCTCTTTAAATTTGTCTCTGATGGAGTGTCTGGGACTTAATTTATAAATTGCTCTTTTTGTAAAACAAAAATTGTCTGAATGTCGGCGGCATTTCCCCACAAAAGAATACCGTACGACATTACACTATGAAAATAACTAAAGTATACTAAGCGGGCTGTCTCTAAATCAGTTAAATCACGAATTTTTCTACGGCGTATGCTGCAGAGCTTAGCTTTTTTGACTATTTATCTAGATATGGGGGGCCCCATTGAAGCTTGGCATCCAAAGTTATGCCCAAGAACACTGTAGTATCTTTGTGTTTCAACTCTTCACCCTTTATGAGCACACTAGTTTTTACTTGTCTAACATGAGGTATTGTAAACTTAATACATTTCGTTTTTTTCTCGTTAAGAAGTAGGTTATTAACATTAAACCAGTTAAATACTTTTTCGAGGGCACTATTTACATTGTCAGTAACCAACTGCTGACGTTTGAGTTTAAATAAAAGTGAAGTGTCGTCTGCAAACAACACTATATCATGTTTATCCTTTATGAGGTAAGGCAAGTCATTTATATAAATAAGAAACAAAAATGGGCCAAGAATTGAGCCCTGGGGTACCCCCATTCTTACTACAGATCCGGGAGATCTTTTTCCGTTAAAATCAACTCTCTGAATCCTATCACTTAAATATGAAGTAAGAAGATCCAGAGAGGCATTTCGGATTCCGTAGTAGTGCAGTTTCCTGATTAATGTTTTATGAAGAACGCAATCGAATGCCTTGGACAAATCGCAAAAGATGCCCAAAGCATCGCATTTATCCTCCCATGCATTATAAACATGTCCTAAAAGTTCAACACGCATCAGTAGTCGAACGATCCCTTGTAAAACCGAGCATTTGATCTAAAATAAGTTTTTCAAAAATTTTACTAAACGTACCGGTAGCATTAAAATAGGTCTATAATTAGTAGGGTCTGATGTACTACCCGATTTAAACAACGGTATTATTTTACTGTTTTTCATAAGATGTGGGGCCCAAGTCTGCTATTTTTATAAATTCAGTCATTCCAACACGATCCCATTGTCATGCCATTGTCATTTTGCTTTGTCAAGTTCATAATCTGGTAAATTCATAATGGTTGATCATTGGTCGGTCAATGTTCTCGTAATATAATTGTGTTATAATAATGGCATTGTCGTATTGCCATTATTATAAAACCCATTAGTAGAAATGTCATTCATTTGTCATTATGTACGAGATTACCAATATATGCAATTTCTTAGTTGTTTTTGGGTTAACAGTGATATCTTTTTAAATAACTTTTTTGTTCGGATTTGGAATAGTGATAAATTGTCCGCAATGATCTGAGTTTATTAGATTAATAATTTATTTGTGGGTTGGTATAACATCTGTATAAATGTTATCTCGGCATGTGGCACTAGTGGGCTCCAAAAACTAGTAAGCAAGATTTTATGACTGAAACAAACTTATAATTTTAGTACTTAACCTGGAATTTTCTAATAAATTAACATTAAAATCACCACAAGTGATGATAGCCTTATTTGAATTACAGATTTTGTGCAATACATCATCCATAACCTTTTCAAAATAATCATACAATCCTGAAGCAGGTCTGTACACACTTAATATAATGAACTGCTCCAATTCTATACAGGCTATTTCAATTGTCCGCTCAACAGATAGGCTCACAATGTTCTTGCGGTCTTTAAATCTAAGCTGGTTATCCACTCAAATTAATAAGCCACCATGTAGCATTTACTCTGCTGAACGAACTACCAACCTGGTGATTACTAAAATTGAACATGAACATGGCTTTTAAGCCAATGTTCTGTAAAGAAAAGAAAATGTAAAGAATATCTATATTGTTACAATTCAGGAATAATTCTACTTCTAAATCTTTGTTCAAAAACCCTTGAATGTTTTGATGCACCAAGTTAATAATGAACTGTTTATATAATTCACTTAGATGGACCATTTGTGACTTCGAGTTACAGCTATAGCATTATGTAAGCGGGCACGCCCATTATTGTGGAAGCTTTTATTTAGGTACGTTTTGTTTACGTCTTTAGTTTTATTTTTTTATTTCTGCTTGAGTATAGTATTCGACGATTTTTTGGGTTCCGTTGTCAACAAGGAACCCTTATGGTTTCGTCATGTCCGTCTGTCTGTCTGGCTGTCCACCCGTCCGTATGTCCCCTGCTTAGCCCTGAGAATCTTAGTACTAGAAGGCTGTAATTTGGCAATAGTTACAACAGCCGTGAAATAAAATCGCGAATAACAATTTTTTTTGGGTTGTCACGTAAAGTGGGGATAATATTTTTTTCCTCGTCCATCCAATGGTGCAGGGTATCGTTGGATAGGCCGCCCAAAAATATTGTAAGTCTGTGAAAACCATTTCTCGATTCACGGATCAGTTTGCGTAACATTAAGCTTTAAAGTGCAAAATTTTGTTAGAGTCAAGTGTCCACCCAGCCCCTACCAGCAAAATGGTTGACTGAGGAGTATGTGAAAAAATTCATGGCAATAGTATATATATTACGGCTAATACCCGAAGTGCGGCTACACCTAGTTTTAGCCGGTTAGAACTAGGTGTAGCCACTTACTCTTGGTTAAACCTAGTACGAGCCGATTGTTTTCGGGTAAAATCATTTGGGTTAGGTTAGGTTAGAACAGTAATCTCCACCCAGACCACCGGCGGCCGTAGTCCATTGGCCCCGCGAAGGGACGGTCCGCGCTGGGCGCGTAAGCGCATCGACAGGGAGCTTCTCGAGGAGGCCGCTATTGTTCAGGCCTGGATCCGGGAGTCGGCGACGAACGGACCCGTCGACGTCGAAGAGGAGGCGCTGTGGTTCCGCGGGGCGATGACGCAAATCTGTGACGCGTCCATGCCCCGCGTCCACTCATATCCAGCGAGGCGCCAGGTGTACTGGTGGTCTACCGAGATCGCACAATTACGTGTCGAGTGCGTAGCGGTCAGACGCCGGTACACCCGATACCGGAGGAGACGTCGTCGGGTCCCTGACGAAGAAGCCGCGCTGTATGAGGTGTACCGCGCGGCGAAGCAGGCCCTGTGGCTGGCCATCGGCGAAGCGAGGACGCGAGCCAGGGAGGAGATGTTGGAGACTCTAGACGGAGATCCATGGGGGCGCCCCTATCGTGCGGTTCGAGGGAAACTTCGAGCCGCGGCGCCTCCACTCACGGAGAGTCTCCAACCTGAGCTGCTGGAGGAGGTAGTTGCAGCCCTCTTCCCGGCAAGAGCGGAGCATACTCCGCCGCCGATGGCTTTGCCCACAGCCGCAGAGTCTGCATATGAAGAGAACGCCATCAGCGTCCCAGAGGTGACACAAGCAGAGATGGGGGCAGCCGTGACGCGGCTCCGGGCCAAGAACGTGGCTCCGGGGCCCGACGGGATCCACGGCCAAGCGCTAGCCCTCGCTCTGAAGGAGCTAGAGCCCCACTTGAGAGGACTCTACACAGCGTGCCTTGAGCAGGGCCAGTTTCCCACTTTGTGGAAATCTGGTCATCTGGTCCTGCTCAGGAAGGCGGGGCGCCCTGCGGACTCACCGTCCGGGTACAGGCCCATAGTGCTGCTAGACGAGGTGGGTAAGATGTTTGAGCGGATAATCGCTGCCCGCCTCGTCGGCCACTTGTGCGGAGAGGGGCCTGACCTGGCCGAGAGCCAGTTCGGCTTTCGGTACGGGCGCTCCACCATCCACGCTATATCGCGGGTGAGAGTCCTGGCGGAGGAAGCAGTGTCCCGGGGCGGGGTGATGTTGGCGGTGTCCTTGGACATCTCCAATGCCTTCAACACCCTGCCCTGGAGCTGTATTCGGGAGACACTGCGTTACCATCGGGTGCCTTCCTACCTCGCCGCATCGTCGGGGCTTATTTGGCGGAGAGGTGTGTCACCTATACGGGACGTGATGGCGGAAACCAGCGCCGCATGTCGTGCGGTGTTCCACAGGGCTCGGTCGTGGGACCGCTCCTATGGAACATCGGGTACGACTGGGTGCTGCGGGGCGAGCTCCAGCCGGGCGTCGACCTGACGTGTTATGCGGACGACACACTGGTCACGGCCCGGGGGAGGCAGCGTTGCTGGCGACGGCTGCAGTCTCACAGGTGGTGAGTCGCATACGTCGCCTAGGGCTGGAGGTTGCCCTCAACAAGTCGGAGGCCTTGATCTTTCATGGCCCCCGGCGGGCGCCGCCGCCGAGACCACACATCGTGGTCGGGGGGGCTCAAATCGCTGTCGAGTCCACCATGAAGTACCTAGGATTGGTGCTCGACAGCCGGTGGGATTTTGGCCCCCACTTCCGGCGGCTGGCGCCCAAGTTGTTGGGCGCGGCTGGGGCGTTGTCAACACTGCTTCCCAATCTGGGGGGCCCGAGCGCCGCCTGTAGGCGGCTCTACGTGGGGATCGTGTGATCGATGGCCCTTTACGGGGCCCCGATCTGGGCGGCTGCCCTGACGGCCGGAAGCATCGCAGTCCTGCGAAAACCGCAGAGAGCGATGGCCGTCAGAGTCATCAGGGGATATCGCACGATCTCATACGAGGCGGCTTGTGTACTGGCCGGATCCCCGCCCTGGGACCTCGAGGCAAAAGTACTCGCGTCACTGTATCGGTGGCGCGAGGAAGCGAGGGCGCGGGGCGAGTGGCTGATGCAGCGACATGTGGAGTTGCGTCGGTCACAGCTTCGCGCAGCCCTGGTGGCGGAATGGCGGGACAGGCTTTCACGCCCTACCGCCGGCCTCGCCACCATCGAGGTGGTCCGGCCGGTACTCGAGCCCTGGCTCGGGAGGAGGCACGGCTCCCTGTCGTTTCGGGTGACGCAGGTGCTCTCGGGGCATGGTTGCTTCGGGAAGTACCTGTGTCGCATAAACAGGGAGCTGGACGCCCGGTGTCACCACTGCGTCGACTGCCGGGAGGACACGGCGCGGCATACGCTGGCAGAGTGTGCCGCTTGGGAGGAGCCTCGCCGTGCCCTCATCTCAGGAGTAGGCAGTGACCTGTCGCTGCCGGCCGTGGTCGAGTCGATGGCCGGCAGCGAGGAGTCCTGGGACGCGGTGGTATCCTTCTGCGAAACAGTCGTGTCGCAGAAGGAGGCTACGGAAAGGGAGCGGGAGATCTCGTCCGCTCACCCGGCCCGCAGCAGGCGCACCGGGCGTCGGCAGAGGGCAGATAATGCCCTCTTCCGGCCCCCCTAAATGGGTCCAGGGACGGCGGACTCGGGGACGTCCGCCGCCCCCTATCACACTGGACCCGAGGTGGCGGCGCGTAGTGTTCCACGCGCGCCCCTTCGAGACGTCGCGGGGGGGTCTAACACCTCACCCCCCCGCAGACTTGAGGTGGCCCGCGGAGGCGGGCCGGCACTAGCCGGGGATCACGGAAGTAATACTAGCTCCCAAGATCCCCGGTGCAAGTGTGGGAAGGGAACACCGGGGTGGTTTTTAGTCAGTAAGAGTCTGACAGACCCCTCCGCCCACCCCAGGGCGGAGGACATCCATGAGGATTTTCCACCCCGGCAACAAAAAAAAAAAAGTTAGAACAGTAACCATTAACAAGCGAAGGCGAGCGAGCGAAGCGAGCGTGCCGCGGTAGCGGCCGCCGAGCGCCAGATCCCCTCTATATAAATTGGTTTTATCCAACAGGGATTGTCTGGACCTATAATTCTAACCGGCTAAAACTAGGTGTAGCCGCACTTCGGGTATTAGCCGTAACATATATAATTATAACGAAATTTAAAGGTAAACTATCACGGACTTAGCCGTGATAGTTTACCTTTAAATTTTGTTAAGGCCTTACAAGTTAACGAGTAATAGTCGACCAACTTAAATTTGCAGTTGGAGAATTGACCGTGACGTATATCGATATATGGGAGAAAATGTTTTTCAACTACAATATTAAGTTTGTTTTGGGTTAAATTCATCCCAACTCCGGAACCCTTCATTGTGCGTGGTCCGACACGCACTTGGCCGGTTTTTTTCTTGCCATTGTAGCGTATGGTAGCTAAAATATATATAACAATAAATAAATAAACATATATAACAATAAAATAAATAAATAAAATAAAATAAACATTATGGCCAATAATTTAATTTAATATTTTGTGTTGCGTAATGTAAATTATTTTACATAGATACTATTGTATAATATAGAATCAAGTTTTTCTAACCGAACAGACAGCTGTGCTGCTGGGGAGTTTGTTGTGCCACTTCTTCATCCCAGCTAAAGCACTTGGAAGTGGTGAAGGGCGGGCGTTTTTAGGGGTAATTTTGACGTACGAAAATTGCTGATTCTCAGCGTAGTTTGAATAAATGAATTTTGATTTTGAATACTTCGATTACTTATCATATCAGGCTCTACACGACCACTACAATGATTGGTCTTAACGTTTGAAAGGTTTGAAACTACTGACGGTATCACGCTAGCCAATTGGTAGCTAAGGTGTGTGGGTGACGGGTGCCAGACTCGTAGGTCAGATCGACGTGCCGCAGGGGTAAAATACGTACCCGGCACGGAGCTGGAGGATTGCTGGAATTGCTGGCTCGGTGAAAGATGGCCGGATGCCACCGATAATTAAAGATCGGTACTTGGATGGTAAGCAGGAACTTTGGTTGGCAAGCCGGAGTTGTTTAGCCGGAACTTTGGACCCTGGAACATAACTCCCAGCGTGTCACAAGATGACCTATATTGATCACCTCCGCTGATTACGACACTAAGCATAAGCAAAGCGAAATGTACTAGTGCGCTAATGAAGGTGGTGTGTGGATGTCACAATCAGTTCGGAGTTAACAAATGGTAGTGAGAAGCACGACATGACTTGCACATTTTGAGTGAAATATAAAACCAAAATGCACAGAGCTGTTGGCAAATCGGTTGCATGGTAAATATTGATGGTACACGCCCTAAGTGAACCTAGATAGGTAGGTACACACAATAAAATTTAATTTAATTTATTTATTTGTATCAGACACAAGTGATCCATATTTTTGTTAGTATACTTAAGAATTATGTTAGTAAATAAGCTTGAAATCATAAAACAACAAAATAAGAATAAAAATTAATAAATAAAAATTGGTATAATTTTATCAGTTTCTGTTCTTTTTTAACATGCCACAAAATTGGACAGTCAGATCTGCCAGCCACAATGCTAAGAATGCTGTTGCCACGGACACGACTTAGCAACGATGCAGCTGGGTAGTTCTTCGAAATTTGATTCATCGACTGATTCATATTGGCAAAATTTAATTTTACTTTCAGCTCTGTAACACATGTTCATATGAAAATAGGTATACCAAATAACATTATATTTGAATGAGGGCCTCTTTTTTTAAGGTGTTTTTCAAGATAGCGACGGTCAAATATTTTGTGCCCAGATGAATCAGAATTTGCTACAGATGAATCAGAAAAAGTACCTAATACAAATAAAACTAGAACTGCTGACTTGTACACGTTAAAAAATTGGACAAGGAGAATTACGCAACAAAAGCGCTCCTTTCGTGCTGGAGAGGAGAAAAACTAATTTATTTTATGATTCATATGGTGTTTTGACCCTATTAATCAGGCACAGATGAATCAGGATTTTGCCTACAATCATAACTCATCATTAGTACATACAGACTTCAGTATTGTCATTTTTCTACACGAATCTATAACCCAAAAGCAGCACACAGCATCACAAGAAACTCAGATTAAAGTTTTAAAACAATAAAATAAAATTTATAAAGTAGGCATTGTAATCAGAATGCCACTTAACCAAGCACAGATGAATCAGATGTTAGCTGCACGTCCGCCTTCTAGCTCGTTCGTTGCACGTCTGGCTTCCCCCCGCGCGGCGAGAAGACTCATTATTATTACCCGACCAAGTACGGTCAAGCATGTTTTATATTGTTTTAAGTATTGTAAATGTGAAGACTATGTGGGTTATTGTTCGTTTTTCTTTTTTTCTCAGTTAGTTTTTATGATAGTCTGGCAGTTTGAGTAATTTTATGCGGCCTACCCAAATGTCCTTTCTTTGGTATTGTTCGTTGAATCGTTGAGCTCCTTACGTTCTTAGTTGAGCTGCACGACTACTGACAAATGCGTGCACTGACTGGACGGGTCCCCTATGTTGTTTCGAACGCCGCTGTTGCGACACACGCTGTTGCGAATTATTTTTCCACTGCCTCACAGGTTCGAAAGCTCATGGACTCGAATGAAGTAGTCGCGAAATACGCTGTTTCGAAAAACATTTTCACTGCCTCATACGCTCGAATGCTTGTGATTTCGATTTATTTAGTCATAAAGTGTACAGAAAAGTATTTAAGCAGTAATTAAATAAAATAAACAAATTCGGTGTCAACATCATCATTTAATATAACGTATAGTAATTTAGTTAAATTGGATATTGATGAAGAGTTTTTGTTTTGGTAACTGAATTTACCAACAATAGAGGGGACCTGGCGCTCGGCGGCCGCTGCCGCCGAGCACCCGAAGTGTTCTGTACACTTTATGACTAAATAAATCGAAATCACAAGCATTCGAGCGTATGAGGCAGTGAAAATGTTTTTCGAAACAGCAGCTTTCGCGACTACTTCATTCGAGTCCGTGAGCTTTCGACCCTGTGAGGCAGTGGAAAAATAATTCGCAACAGCGTGTGTCGCAACAGCGGCGTTCGAAACAACATAGGGACCCCGACTGGACAGGTCCCCTCAATCTGTGTGGTTCTTTCGTCAAAAGATCATTTCAGGCACCAATCTACATGGTCTTCACATGATTTGACCAAGATTATGTCTGGACTTTAAAAGAGACTGTGACCTCTGAGTTTGTTTCGGCCTTTCTTCTCAGAGTAGTCGGATACGAAACGCCGACCTCATCTAGTTTTTTTTAGTATGATTGACGTGTAAACGTGTTTGTACAAACCTACTTACAGAAATAAATCATTTATCATTTATTTATTTATCATTTAAGCGCAGCTTATGCCACATAAATCAGTATTATATGCCGTACACTTCTTATTTACTTACTTATAAACACAATAACGTAAATATAACTATACGCATTTTTTTTTTGTTAGAGGACACTTCGTTTCCTTTCCATGTAATTATTATTTATATTAATGTATAAAAGGGAAAATGCTACACCGACCATTTTGTTCCGGAAAATGGCAAACGGACGCGCTATATAAATCGGGTAAGTAATAGATTATATAACAACAAAATCTCTAATATTAACAACATAATTATAACAATGGAACCTATAATTTTATTTAATATAGCGATTAGTTAATATAATGAACGATTGATATAATTTTAAAATAACTATTTTTTATAAGCATAACATACATTAATATAACATCGTTTGACATAACATACATTAAATATAAAATCGTTTGACATACTACTCATATAAAACTTATTTGGTCTAATATGATGAAAACGCCTACTTAAAAACACAAAGCAAAATTACATAGACACGGGTTAGTTTATTTTGTATTTTTATGTTGTTGCCTGTTCAGCTCAACAAAAGTTATTGTTAGTTGTCACTTAGTGTGCGTAATCTTGCTCAGTTAAATAATAATCATAACCTAATAATAGTAACTTAAGTAGATATTAAACATAACTAGTAACTGATTACCATCTGCGCTAAGATAGGTCGACGGAGTGTGAATAAATTGTCCCAGTTAGCGATAAACTTAACTGTACAAAAAAAAATTACATGCCGTTTTGTTAGTTGGTTACAGAAATATACCCATAGAAATCGAAAATTTGTCTCTGAAGAACTACCCAGCTCTCTTTCTGAGGATGGCATGGAAGCCGAAATACGAGCGTCGGTAAACATGCCCGACGCGCTGCAGTGCCTCGGCAGCCGCATCAACATCCTAAAGGCATTGTTGTACTGAACGCGCAGGGCGTTGATTGCCTTCTGCGTATATTTGACCCATAGACTACACGTATAGAAACATTGGCAAAACGCCCGAAACATTGTAACTTTTACTGCTTTACTGCAGCGTGCAAATCTACGAGCCAACATATTGCATCGGACAGCTAACGCCCGGCGCTCTCTCTTAATATCCTCGTAGTCTGAGAAGTCATCAGAGACCCAGTGGCCCAAGTATTTGAATCGCGAAACTCTGGGTAAAGAAACACCGTCTATGAGGACGGGTGGTACGTGTGTGACCTTATGACCCGGTGATTGGAACACCAAAAGCTCGCTTTTCTTTACATTATACCTGAGCCCATGGGCCCCGGCATATTCCACACATATAGTGAGGAGTTTTCGAACAGCGCTTATTGAGGGGCCCAGCAACACCATATCACCTGCGTAACTGATGTTGTTGACGTATTTTCCGTCTATAGAGTGGAGTGTAGGGGCGGGTGTGTATAAGTGATTTGTGTGTGATCAGGGGGTTTTTGTGGTTTGTATATGTGTTTCTAAAATTTAGAGCGCACTTTAAAAATTGCGTAGCAAGGTTTAGATGGAGAAGAATTTTGCTATTAGTTTTACAAAGGCGCTTAATATCTAAGGAAAATCGTATGCCTATCGTAACCTTTGGTGTGAAATTGACGGGATGTGAGCCTTTTACCGAGCCTCCTAGAAGCTTGTTCAGTGGTGCCTGGTGTTGAGCCGCCTCTGGGATGAACCGCCTGTAAAAGTTGACCATCCCTAAAAACCTTCTCAGTTTTCGCACTGTTTTCGGCGTTGTGAGGCTGTTGATTGCTTCAACCTTCTCTGGCAATGGTTTCGAGCCGCCTGATGTAATTGAGTAACCTAAAAATGTTACCCGAGTGACTCCAAATACGCATTTTGATGTGTTTATCACCATACCATATTGCTGCAATCTGGAGAACAGCTGCCGTAGGTGGTCTTCGTGTTCTTCTTGGTCTTTTGAGTAGACCAAAAAGTCATCTAAATACCCAAAACAGAAGTCCAGGCCTCGAAGCATTTCGTCGACAAAACGTTGGAAAGTTTGCCCTGCATTGCGAAGTCCAAACGTCGTGTAAGGAAACTCATATAGCCCGAACGGTGTGGTGATGGCTGTCTTCGGTATATCCTCGGGATTGACGCGTATCTGGTTATATGCTTTGACCAGGTCTATTGTCGAGAATACTTGACACCAGAGAGGTTGTGAGCGAAATCATGGATGTGGCGAATTGGGTAGGTATCGGGTATTGTTCGTGCATTTAACATCCTAAAATCGCCACACGGGCGCCACCCATTATCCTTTTTAGGTGCCAGGTGCAAGGGTGAAGCCCAAGGTGAGTCGGAGGGTCTGGCTGTGCCATTCGAAAGCATAGATTCAAACTCCTCCTTAGCAATTTTTAATTTGTCTGGAGCCAGCCGACGCGGTGTGCACGATACGGGTGGTCCAGGTGTAGTACGTATATTGTGTAAGGTGTTGTGTGTAGGTGTACGTTGTATACCCGACGGCCGAGTTATGTCTGGAAACTCCCGGAGTATGTCGTGATATGTAGTGTCACCAATTCTTACCTTAACCGAAGAAACAATATCAGAAGGACGAGCAGGCAAAGCAGGGGTCGCAAACGTAGTGTTAGCGTCGATTAGGCGCTGCATTCTGACACCTACAATTAAGTTATAATGTGATAAAAAATCGACCCCTATTATTGGTTTTGTCACGTCCGCCACTATAAATCGCCAAGCGAAGTCACGGCGCAAACTTATATTTAATTTTAAATACGCGTAACCGTAGGTGTTTATCGCACTACCGTTAGCCGCACATAGTTCGTACCCAGTTTTATTACGGCGCTCTTTCACTGCTGATTTTGGGTAAACACAGACGTCACTACCGGTGTCGACGAGGAACTGCATCTTGGTGTTCTGGTCAGTAACAAATAAGCGACCAGTGCTACGACAGTCGCCGGTCGCCATTATCGACTGCCTGTTGCTTTTCCCGCGTGGTCGCAGGGCTTTATGCACTTCGTTGCTTTATCGCCGAACTTATAATGGTACCAGCAGTTAGGGAATTTTCTAAAATTTGAATTTGACCTTCTGGAAGGTGAACGTCCCCGACTATCGCTCCTGCTGGACCTTTGCCTCGACCGAGATAACCAGTCGACCTGCGACGTGAGGGCTTGCACTTGTCGTGTGAGTTCGGCGATTTGAACACTCATCTGGTCCACGCTGCTCCCCGGTGTCGCCATCTGACTTGTTGTCGCTGCTACTTGCGGGGATGCTGGCACTACACCCTGTATGCGGTCAGCCAGTTCAGCCACTTCCTTTAGACTCGCTTTAGCTTGCGAGGCAATAATAGTCTGCGTCTGCTCGGCAGATCGTCCGTAAAAACTCCTCTGGTACGCTTGGTCCCGCCAGGTGGCGCAGGTGTCGCAAGAACTGCGAGGGTTTTCGGTCGGCAAGTTCCTCATGAGTTAGGAGCTGCTGTACCTTCTTCTCTCTCGACGCAGATAACCTCTTCACTAACTCACTTTTCAGCCGTTCGTACTTATTCGGCGCTGCAGGTGCCGTTACAATGTCTTCTACCTCGGATGCGTATATGGGGTCCAGGCTCCCAATAGCGTGGTGGAATTTCGTGGCATCTGCCATGATGTTCGCGAGCACGAACTGGTTCTCTAGCTGCGCAAACCACAACGCCGGTTTTTCTTGATAGAATGGGGGTACCCTCACACCGACTCGATATACATCGTAGCTCTGGGCGTCCTTACTTTGACCTTTCGCATCGCTTTCTTGTGGCTGACTCATGGTGTTCTTCCGGGGTCACCAATGAAGTGGGTACGTACGGGAGATGAATGAAAGCCGGTATCTTCACTAGCTGGGTATATTGACCAAAGTCCACACACGTACACATATAAAGTTAGAAGAACAGAAGGTGAAATTTTACACAAGAAGAAGCACAGTAAGATCAACGCAAGCACAAGTAGAAAGCAGATAAGCAGAGTAGGCACATATATATTAGCGTTGGTAACAAGCGCGCGAGTTACGTAGGTAGCGAAAGCGGACACATGCGGATAGCCCGGCGGTATCCAACGGACTGGCGAGCCGGTGAGGCGCGAGGAAGCGGGGGGTCCCGCTCGCTCACTGCGCGGCTGCCGGTGCTAGCAGCTGATGACTCACGCGCTTGTTATTCGCATATTATCTACTAATAATAAAATCTATACGTCCGTGACAAGATACACGATACCATTTAAATATTTATATAAAGTAAGTATATATTTATTTACAGCGTTCACATGAACCCGTTCGTAACCAACAGTGACGCTACACCACTATACCAAAAAAAAACATAAAAATCGTCGAAAACTATACTCAAGCAGAAATAACGTAAACAGAACGTACCAAAATAAAAGCCTCCAGGCATAATGGGCGTGCCCACTTACATAAAGCTATAGCTGTAACTCGAAGTCAAAAATTATAAACTGGCACCATCGTAGTAAAATAAAAAACGGTTAATGATTAATAACAATAACAAAACCATGGTCAGCAAGACGACCAGTCACCACAAGCAGCACCCCCCTCGCCATATTTGAGGGAAGGAGGCAACCCGAACCCCGGCGCTACCGCAAGCAGTGACATCTAAGGGAGCACGACGAACTTGCTGCCGGTTGCTCAGGCAAGAATAATATAATCAATTGTCGAGGTCGCTAGCTAACCACTTATTGCAATACAACTCATAAAAAAACATTTTCATGAGTATATAATGTCACTAATAAATAAAAATAAATTGACTTAGACACTGAAATAAAATAAACAATTATATGAACTCATATAACCTGTTAGTAGGTACGCTAATTCTGGAGAAAGAACATGAACATTGTCTTGAGTTAATCACAGCGACCGACTGTTCTTATCGTTTAAGTAGTCATTGATAGAATAGTATGCCTTTGAGCAAAGATTTTTTTTTTTGGTTGGGAAATTATCAAATAACTTCTCCCGCCCGCCAGACTTTTACTGACTAAAACCCACCCGTGTTTCTTCATTTGCCTGTGTGCCAGGGCCACGATATCCCTTTCGGACAAACTCGCAACCCTGGCAGGCATTGGCCCTAATGGACCCCGTTAATTCGTGCTAACGTCTCTTTGAGGCGCGCGTGGAACACGACGCGCCGTCGACCCGGGCCTGGTCCTTATCGGACGGCGAGCTACCCATCGCTCACCGTCCGCAAGCCCGCGCCTACGGTGGCCGGAAATCGGCTTGCGACTCCCGACGCCCAGGGCGTCTCCTGCGGTGACTAGGGGCGTGAGGGCGCGAACCCTGCCTCTCCCTCACGCGCTCCGCCTCCTCCTTCGCGAGCATTACTGCTTCGCAGAAGGAGGTGACGGCCTCCCATGCACTCTCGCTCCGAACCATGGCCTGAACCAGGGCCGGACGCGAGAGATTGCCGCCGCCGATCGCCCCCGTTAGGACACGGCGGTGCTCCGCCCAAGCTGGGCAGACCTCCACCTTATGTTCCACCGTGTCCTCCGGGCGATCCACACAGTGGTGACACCCGGGCGTTTCCTCCCGCTTTATCCTGAACAGGAACCTCCCGAAACAACCGTGTCCGGTGAGGACCTGCGTCAGGCGGAAGGTGAGGACGCCGTGGCGCCTCTCTAGCCACTCCTCAAAGAGGGGACTTATCGCCACAATTGTGGCGTGCCCATTGAGCAAAGATTGGATTTAACTTTAACTTTAAAGGCATTATAAGGCAAATCTAACAAAGAAGAGGGTAGCTTGTTATAAAAAGTTATACCAAGTACAACAAATGAGTTATGAACCTTATGAAGCCGGTGAAATGGAGCACGTAATTTATCCTTATTTCTGGTGTTAATATTGTGAATAACACTGTTTTTAGTGTCCTTGTGTATATTTTGCCTAACATATAAGATGTTGGCGAAGATGAATTGTGATGCTACCGTGAGTATACCAATATTTAAAAAAAATCTCTTAGAGAACTCTGGCACCCAGCTGGTAAATTGCTCGAACAGCTCGTTTTTGAAGTACAAATATATTTTGAATGTCAGCTGCTTTACCCCACAGCAGAATACAGTAGGACATAACGCTATGAAAATAACTAAAATAAACTAATCGGGCTGTAATATTTTTTTGTATATCGCCTGAACAAAAACATGAGGCAATATTTCGGTGTTAGCCATTGATTTCGAATATAAAAAAGATATATTTTAACTATATTTCAAATAACAAAAAAACTGAGATATTTCTCTTTCGTATCGGGTTTGGGTCACAAATGAAAACGACCGTTCTTCTTTGACATTCAATTTAAAATCCAAGATGGCGGTTGCAACTTTTACTCAAATATTAGGTTTAAAGAATCTTTATTTCTCATAAGAACATGATACAGACTGAGTCAGTCAGTATTCAAAAAAAAATAAAAAATATTTCACATAAACCTACATGGGCACTTATGAAACGTCAGAAGCACGGTTCCAATTGGTCGTTTCCTATGGAGAAGAGCCAGCAAGAAACTCCACGGTTAATCTTTAAAAAAAAAGTGGGCTTTTACAATGTTTCCAACTTACAGTGTTAATAGGTATGGGAGGACAGTGTAGGCCCGTCAACAAGTACCAAATACTTTAAAAAATAGAAGATAGTTTACAAAGCTACAGTCTATTGGGCCTACAACGTTCTCACATTCACAAATTAAAAAATAATCTATATAAAATATTACTAAAATAATCAAAATAAAAACCTACATATTTAAACCAAATGACAACATTGTCATTACAACTGTAACAAAACTGAATAAATATTCAGTCCACAAGTGAGTAAATATTTTAAATTAAAATTGTAGGTTATGTCAAAGTATGTAAAAAAAAGAAATAAAAATCGTAATTTAGGAGCAGTTAATAGACATTTACATAGTTATGCCGTTTATGAGGTAACAGAGAAGCCACATGTGCAGAAGGAATTATTGCCAAACTTCCTTGTCTTCAACGTTGTCCTTAATCTTATAGTATGCTTTTTTGATTAGGACACGTATTCGACATGGGTATCGTTTAATAGGTTTTTAGGGGTTCCGATTGCAAATTTGACATTTATTTTAAAATCTTCTTTTAAACAAGATATTTTTTATTTCATTAAAGATCCACTTCTGCTGCAAATCAACAAAATGAAACTGGAACAGCCTGCTTTTCATTGTATGTACCTACATAAATAGTTAAATAAACAAGTTAATAAATTAATGGATTTTATTAGATAGGTACTAGCTTTAGCCCGCTCGGCTTCGTATACATCGTTCCTACCATAACTATCCACCTATCCTACGTACCTACCATAACATTCCACCTACATTACTTACCTACCAGAACTATCTACCTACCTTACTTACATACCAAAACTGTCTACCTACCCTACTTACCTACCAAAACCACCTACTTACCCTACGTACCTACCATAACTTTCCACCTACATTACTTACCAACCAGAACTATCTACCTACCCTTCTAGTACTTAGCCAAAACTAAACAACCTTCCACTCTTTGGAGTACCTACTCAATGCGAAAATCAACAGTCAGTTCTAATAACGACGTTGAATTGGACACATATTCGAAATTAATAGCGTATCTGAAGAGGATGTCTGATGGATTTAAACCTAAAAAATCCAAAGTGTTCTCAGTCAAAAACGTGGAGACTTTCCTTAATGAGGCACCCGACAAAGTCTTTCTTGCCGTAAAAGTAAGTAACTATGTATATGGTGGATTAGCAAAGTATAACCTAGCGTTTTAAAATGCGCATTTTATTGTAACCTGTACTTCGATAGATACTTGTCTTATTCACATTCAGTTTTGTTACAGGTGGCTTTAATTTTCGGAGTACATGGAGCTTGTCGTGGCAATGAACTTTAAAAAATAACTGTTGATGATGTCGAAAATCAGTCGGATAATTTACTGTTAGTAAAGCTGACAGACACAAAAACAAAAATTGACCGATCCTATGTAATCCGAGGAGAATACAAAACTATTGTACAGAAATACCTGGACCTGCGTCCTACTGATATGTAGACCAATCGGTTTTTCATCCGTTACTTATTTGAAGTTGCCAGATATCAAGCTGTATACAGGACATTGTTTTCGTCGCACTTCTGCTACTCTTTTGGCAGATTCTGGAGCGGACTTAACTGTTCTCAAGCGACATGGAGGATGGAAGTTGAGTGCTGTAGCAGAGAGGTATATAGAAGATTCCATTGAGAACAAGGCAAAAACATGTGAACACATCGTGGAAAACATTAAATTGCCATCATGAAAACATCAAATCCATCCATGCCACTGTCGCCGCACAGTGGGACGAAAATCGGGTTTCATAGACATAGACCACTTATATTTTTTTTTGTCGTTTCTTTGCTGGAAACTAATGCAGACTAGTTAAGGAAGCCCCAACAGTATCACATTTTTGCACGTCAGGTGATTCTGACGCGAAAATATATTTTTTTAATAAAAAATGTATGGAGGAATACAGAAAAATCCATTTTTATAGAGACTCGTGAGAGTGCCCATTATATCCTCGAGTATGATTTTTTCCTTATTTTTTACTATTTTTTGACATATGGCACGTCCCTCGCACTCGACGGACTTTAGGTGCAAAAAAACTTATTTTTTATTATTATTTGATCTTATTCCGAGTATTTACGGTATGAAAGAAAGAAAGAAAGAAAGAAATTATTTATTTGCTAATCATGTAGGTATACATATAAGTTGGAATATTTATTAAGTGTCCCGGTACATTTTACCTTACGGCATGCAAAATATTGGGTTAGAATTAATAAAATAGATACAATTACAATTATTGTTAGCCACAGCCGAATTGAACAGATCAGAATAAAAAAATTAAAAAAAATAATTAAATATAAATCTCTCGCAAATTATACAATAGAATATAAGCTTAATGTCAAAATATTACAAAGCATTAACAACAATCACAATTATTATTATTTATAGAATTTATATAATCTGATAACGACCGACTGTTTATGTAACGACCTATATTGACCTGTATTTGACAATTGGCCTATTGTCTAAAGCGTGTTACTGCCTCCTTAATGACAGTTTACCTGCTAATCCGCCATTTAATTCATATTTAATCCCTTACTAATGAGACGAGATTAATCTAGACAATGGGCTCGACAGATGTAGTCCTTACTTGGTTTATCATTTGTTGCTAATTTATTTTGTATTTTAAACGTACTTATAATTAGGTTCCTGTTAATCATATTAACTTTGTGGTGGTTTTATTATGCAATAACTTTGAACACACATATACATATTTATTGTTCATCACGGCTTACGTGCTGCAATGTTCTTTAATTGTTTCACTTATTCTACTAGTTTTGTATTCTATATATGTATATTTGTGCTCATAAGTACAGGGTAATATTAGGTTAGTTTAAATACAGAGAGCGCTTAATATTTACTTTAGTTAATTGCTAACTACTTTCTGTGAAACATTGTGCCTGTGATAGCTGTGAAAATGGACAAATCAGTTTTAAAAACTAACTTGGACCTATTTGTGATTCTGAAAGAGTCTGGTAAGCTTGGAAATTACTTAAGTCTGCTCGGAGCTGTTCAATCACAGTTCGGTCTCAGTTTGTCAGAAGAAGATTATGACATTCTTCATGAATTTTGTCGAAGATTCAGTCAGTCTGTGTTAAAAAGATGGAAAATAGCAAAATGTAATACAGATAATTTCCGAAAACATTACATGGATTGGTTGGAACAGAAAATTGAGTGGCCAACGTGTGTACTTGAAAATATACGACCACAGGAATCATTTACTGAGCCTCCAGTAACAAATGAAACCGATGATTTTTGTGCTCCCTCTACAAGTTCAGTCGGAACATCGACTAAAGCAGATGCAAGTCCACGCAAGCCATTCACAGATCTTGGAGTGAAACAGAAGAAACGAAGGCTTGATGATTTCGAGTATAAAGATCGAGAAAGTACTGAGATAGGTTACGCTACAATAGCTAAATTGAAACAAGAGTCTCGATAAAAATGGATTTTTCTGTATTCGTCTATACATTTTTTATTAAAAAAATATATTTTCGCGTCAGAATCACCTGACGTGCAAAAATATGATACTGTTGGGGCTTTCTTAACCGGTCTGCATTGGTTTCCAGTAAAGAAACTACAAAAAAAATTGTAAGTGGTCTATGTCTATGAAACTCGATTTTCGTCCCACTATGCGCCGCGCCCATCTACATCCAAATAACGAGATTCACCGTCACATTTTCCTCAAAATGAGCCAGATTCGAACATTATTTCAAACACGCAAAATATAAAATCTACAACAATCTCTATTCCTAATAAAACTGTAACAATAAATTTTTATAATTGCGAAAATGTCTCAAATGTAAATATAAGTTTTTAGTTTTTTTTATTATTAGATACTATTTAATTTCAATTTAGTTGTTACTCTGTTTTATTAAATAATAATATTACAATAAAATATGAGGCGGCTTTTATTTTCTCATAGTGGGTGATGAAAAGTAGAGTGTATCACTCGGGCGCAAAATATATTTTTACCTCGGGCGACGTACTTTGAATCCCTCGCTACGTTCAGGATTCTAATAAAGAAACCCTCACTTCGCAAAAAAAGCGCCCTCGCCGTAAAAATATTATTTTGCTCCCTTATGATACAATCTACTATTTATTTTTATTTATTTAATATTTATAACTATCTACCTACCCAACTTACCTACCAGAACTATCTACCTACCCTACTTACCTACCGTAACTATCTACCTACCCTACTTACCTACCATAACTATCTACCTACCCTACTTACCTACCATAACTATCTACCTATCCTACTTGCCTACCATAACTATCTACCTACCGTACTTACCTACCATAACTATCTACCTACCCCATTTACCTACCAGAACTATTTACCTACCCTACTTACCTACCATAACTATCTATCTACCCTACTTACCTACCATAACTATCTACCTATCCTACTTGCCTACCATAACTATCTACCTACCGTACTTACCTACCATAACTATCTACCTACCCCATTTACCTACCAGAACTATTTACCTACCCTACTTACCTACCATAACTATCTACCTACCCTACTTACCTACCATAACTATCTACCTACCCTACTTACCTAGCATAACTATCTACCTACCTTTCTTACCTAGCATAACTATCTACCTACCCTACTTACCTAGCATAACTATCTACCTACCCTACTTACCTAGCATAACTATCTACCTACCCTACTTACCTACCATAACTACCTAGCGTAACTATCTACCTACCCTACTTACCTAGCATAACTATCTACCTACCCTACTTACCTAGCATAACTATCTACCTACCCTACTTACCTAGCATAACTATCTACCTACCCTACTTACCTACCATAACTATCTACCTACCCCATTTACCTACCAGAACTATTTACCTACCCTACTTACCTTCCATAACTATCTACCTACCCTACTTACCTACCATAACTATCTACCTACCTTACTTACCTACCATAACTATCTACCTACCATAACTATCTACCTACCCTACTTACCTACCATAACTATCTACCTACCCTACTTACCTAGCATAACTATCTACCTACCTTACTTACCTAGCATAACTATCTACCTACCCTACTTACCTAGCATAACTATCTACGTACCCTACTTACCTAGCATAACTATCTACCTACCCTACTTACCTTCCATAACTACCTAGCATAACTATCTGCCTACCCTACTTACCTACCATAACTATCTACCTACCCTACTTACCTAGCATAACTATCTACCTACCTTACTTACCTAGCATAACTATCTACCTACCCTACTTAGCTAGCATAACTATCCACCTACCCTACTTACCTAGCATAACTATCTACCTACCCTACTTACCTACCATAACTACATAGTGCCATCGTGTGCGAGACGACGCACACAACTAGCGAGCCGCAGTAAATACCTATTTGCCGCCCGCCTCGTTCGCTCGGCGCAGTCTTAAACATATTCTAACTTGCTAATATGAATTACAATGGATTTGGGACTATGTCTAAATATGGTCGAGGCAGCAAGACGAAAAAGGGGCGACCTGGCGGCGGCGTCGTGTCCTATATAGGGAAGAAACAGTGCTTCCTCTGGGTGGGTTGATGAACTATTCAGCTTGACGAGTGATGTAGGCGCATGTCAGTTGTGTAGATCATCATTTGCTCTTGATTGCGCCTTCTGTCGGTGCCGGAAGATGGCGCTGTCATCCACATCCTCCGCCGTTTTGAGAGCTTCAACATAGCTCTCAACAGCTACCATGTTGTGATGACGGGAGTGCCGCTGGCATGACTGAAGCGTCGGCGTCGTCCCTGGATAGTGGAAGAGGGCAGATCTTTGAGAAGGCCCTCTCGATGATGCCTGCAGCAGTGCGAATGGAAACCACCCTGGGAATGCCGTCCTTGCCTGGGAACATTGTTATTATTCGACCCAATAGCCACTTTAGAGGCGATAAATTGCCCACCTTCACCAGGACCAGTGAGTTTGGTGTAAGCACCACCTTGGTATCCTTCCACTTAGAACGCTTCAGTAGCTCTGAAACGTATTCTGTTGGCCATCGAGCCCAGAAGTGTTGTCTGAGCTGCTCGATACGTCGGTAGCATGACAGTGAGTGTGTGGCTACTTTCATGACGTCATCCTCTGCAGGTGCTGTCGGCGGTCGCCCAATCAAGAAGTGCCCGGGGGTAAGGGGAGTGATGTCATCAGGATCTGAAGATAGAGGATATAAGGGACGGGAATTCAGGACGGCTTCTATCTGTGCTAAAACCGTGCTGACCTCATCGAAATTAAGATGTGCATTGCCAATAATATGGTGCTTGCAGGATTTCACCCCCGCCTCCCACAAACCGCCAAAATGAGGTGAACATGGAGGAATGAATTTAAATTCGATTTGATTCATGAGAACTGTTATTTGAAAAATGTGCAAATTCTTTAGCCGCACCCACAAAATTCCTACCATTATCTGAGAAGATTTGTAACGGTTTACCTTTTCGAGAAATAAATCTTTTTAGTGCTTAATAAACTTTCAGATGATAATAAAGTAAGTGACAAGCTCCAAGTGCAAAGCCATAATTGAAAAACAAATAAATAAACATAAATAGCACTTTTCCAATTTTGCCCCTCTACCCTTACGGTTAAGTATGTACATGGGGCCGGCGTAGTCTACTCCACACCGTAAAAAAGACACCGGGCTGCAATCGCTCGTTAGGTAAATTACCCATAGTTGGTTGTGATGTGATAGTTTTCATTCGATAACATTTAATGCATCGATGTACAACTTGTTTCGCTAAATTCCTGCCACCTAGCGGCCACCAGGGGGCCGATCGCGCTAATTTTGAACGTTAATACCAAAACTAAACCACAACCAAAAACGTTACGTTAGACACATTTCGTATTGCGCTAATCATTTCAACGGAAACGATTTAGCTTTACTTTGGAAGTTACGTTGTAGGAACGATCGATCGAACTTTCAGTATTGGGTAACGTCAACGATTTTGTCGCTCAGAAAAAATAGCGCGATACCGTTTCTTACATCAGCTAAACCAAAACAAAACCAAAAACGTTCCGTTCGAACGGTAATTACGTTGAGAAATAGCGTGATCGGCCCCCAGGTTTCCCTGACGTGCGATAAAAGTAATTAGTTGTGGTCCCACGTGTAATAACGTTATATGTTGAAAGTTAAATAATAACAAAGTAAAGTGATGTTTACCGCATAACAATATCGGATGTTTCTTGCCATGCAAAAATCCGAATTTTCCAATCTACCTCAAACACGTATTATGTTATTGTTATCTAAAATTATGTTTAAGCTGGACAAATGATGTGATGGTTCATTGTGTAATTTATTAATTAACGCTTCTAACTCGTTAGGAAACGATTCTCTTTGTACCAGTTTAATGAGTAATGTTTCTGGGTGAATTTCAACAAGAGATTTTTATGTGTCATTTCGGTGGGATTGTTTTATTTCAATGCTATCTACATATTTTTAGTGACAAATAAAACTTTAGCCTATTTTATAACATTGTGCGGGAGTGGAAATCAAATTTCATCAAAACTTACATAAATATTTAAGGATGAATTTTTAAGAGTCCACTGAAATGAAAAGTGTCTACCGAATTATAAAAATTACCACCGAAATGATTGACTGTGCACCGGAATTAAATAAATCCACCGAAATGATACAGCTAAGAACAACCGTGCCGGGCAGACAGGGTTCCGTACTTTGTTAGGTTTGATTTCCACAAATTTTAGATAAACACTGAGACAGGACAGTATATAAGAGACAGCAGTATTCGTTAGATTGAACTTGCATTTGTTTCAAACGCTCAGATCAAAGCGGCGGCGGCGCAATGATATATGTGCTATTCCACACAAAACTGAGCTCTATTCAAAAAGCTTTTTAGGAATGGGTCCTAAATTATACAATAAGCTGCCCATTGCAATAAAAGATGTTGGCATACAGAATTTCAAAAAGGCTCTTCTAAACTTATTAGTCGCAAAAATGTATTATACAGTCAATGAGTACTTAGAAGATGTATTTTAATTTTATTGACTTTATTTTTATTACAACTTTAATCCATTTATATGTAATTAATTGAAATTTAGTAATAATTGACATATTAATATATATTTATAAATTGACATAATAAAACAATTAGTAATTTTAATTTGAATATTATAGAATTATAATTAGAATATTTGTACGCCGCTGCCGGCAAGACGTAGCGATCATTTTTAGAAACATTGACATCTGTACCTTTATATTTTTTTCACCTATGATCTACAAATAAAATGATTTGATTTGATGTTATGCTTTTAAAATTTTGTTAATATAAAAATTATATCAACTGTTTATTAAATTAACTGATCATTATATCAAATAAAATTATAGATTTATTGGTTATATCTTGTAAAATTTAGAAATTTTGTAATTATATTAAATATTATTTACTCATAATAAATTATATAAAAATAAAGGTAAGTGACTTATAATGAAGGTAAACCCTCAAAATAATTATTTTGTTGACAATTAGTAGATATAATAATCTACACTGTGGTGACTCACACACTCATCACATTATCGTTGAGCCGAACAAATGTGTATCTAAAGTATACACATGTACTAACTACATAGATATATGTATATATTATATATCTTAAACACAAATATTCTAATCTAAACTCTAGGTACATTACAAAACTATGATTTTGTATTTGACACAAGGATCTCTAAAACTTTATGGTTTTATCATTTCGGAGATACATTTCATTCCGGTGGACTGTAATTGGTATAACAGTCCACCGAATCCACTGAAATGATAACACTGAGATGATAAAATAGAGGTTAGTTCTACGTTTAACTCCGAAATAAAATTATTAAAAAAATATGAACACTACTCAAACAAAACAGTACTTACGGTGAATTTAATACACAATTTTGAAACAAATTAAACGAATCTAGCACGAGTTATAACAGCCACCGAAATGAAACTATTTTTGTCCCCATATTACTGAAATGATAAATTTACTTTTTTGGCGGGAAACCGCAAGACGTTGGGACCGGTGCGTTCGCGCCGAGAGCTTGAGCCGGACTGATCCGAAGTGAGGAAAGATGAGAGGGGCGTAACAACGCAATCCTGACATAGCTATTCTACTAAAACTTACTGTCCTCTGAAATGATAACTTTTTTCCAGACAAAAGTTGACTGCCTGTCAAATCCATGAGAAAGAAGATAAACAAACAAAAATAGTTTTATTTGATCGAACATATTATAATTTAATGACAATAAAATCGATTTAAATCCATATTACAAATGTATTTGCAGGGGAAGGTATTTTATGAGCGGAATTGGGTTCAGGACAGGCCACCGTGATTATAAAATAACACTTTGTTTTTTTTTGGTATATTAGAGGGCAGAAATCAATGATTTTTTTTTTGTAAAGGTAGGGAAGTACTTACGTTGTTGAGAAAAAATATATAAAATTAAAAATCAGCACATTGCACTACCTTCTCAGGTTTGCCGTGTATTTTTTTTGCTTGGGCAATTCACCCTTCTGCATTCTTTAACTCATCAACTGATAATAAACCGGTATCACGCTTTGTGTGATCCTTTTTGCGTGCATTATTTATAAATCGGCACACGAATGCGCAAGCGCGTTGAAGTCTACTGTATGAAGAAAATCTTTTAAAATGAATTACGCTATCCAGACTAATACCGCAGGTTGGTACATTAACAATGTTCGATTTTAGTTCGGGTAATGTAAGTGTGGGTTTCTGACCTAAGTTGTTTTGTGTGTGTGTCCAAGTATTTACCTTATCCTGCAAAAATAACGGTCCATTCCACCACAAAAGTGATGCATTTAGTTCCTCCAATGCTTTACCTCGTGATAACAAGGCTGCTGGGTTCTTTATTCCGCTGACATGAAACCAACACACATTGTTTGTTAACTCATTTATCTCCACAACACGGTTCTGTACAAACGTTTTGAGCTGATTAGGAGATATTCTAAGGCAATCCAACACTATTGTGGAGTCTGACCACAAGAAAATATTATTCAATTGAACTCGGAGCAATTTTTTAATGTTATCGAATAATCTCTCTCCTATAAGTGCACCGCACAACTCGAGGCGAGGAATACTAACTGGTTTGATCGAAGCTACGCGACTTTTAGCACATAGCAACTTCACTATTAATTCAATATTAAAATATACTTATTACTAATATTTAAGCAATGTTCTTCCAATTTAGAGACCATTCGTATAATGGCCCCATTCAAGATTCACACAACTACGTCACGATTTGTAATTCTGTTTTATTAAAATGGCTGTCATAAATAATATCAACAGCGAGCTAGACTCGCTAAACGTAGGTAACTCTTTCACCTGTAGTCCAGAGAACTGCCTAAAGTTTGTAAACAATACCGATAACAACTTACATTTTTTACACTTAAACATACGTAGTATAAACAAAAATTCTGATCAACTGCAAGTTCTGCTTCACTTAACAAATATCTCATTTGATGTCATAATCTTGACCGAATGCTGGCTCAGTAAGATTAGTAATTTACCTGTGTTGCAGGGTTTTCCATCTTATTTCACGGAAACAAATTCCAACCAGAACGACGGAATAGTCATCTACACAAAGCAGGGCAGGGAGGGAACCTAGCTTTTTGAAATGAAATGAAATGAAATTTATTTATTTGCGAGAATATAGGTCCTTACATAATAAAGTGGTACCTATAATAATTTTAGTCTCACTATATTCGACTTATCAGCCGTGCAAATATTTTTAGTTCATGCATAATAATATCATGAAATTATATCAATGTCATTACATTAGTCATACACATAATTTATCATAATAAAATATACAGCTTGCATGGTTAATATTAATTAGGAACAATACATTATAAAATATATTATATTAAGTTAGTTTATTTGATTATATCTCATAGATTATACAATTCATCAATTTAATGATTTGATTTATAAATAATGTCAATATATAATAATTTCATTCATTTTCAGTTCCGTGTTTGGCTTCTATCGAGAACGGACGTATATTATTCGCGCGCGGGTGCTCTACTTTAGGGTAATTCGCTGGCGCATCACAATAATACCGTCGTCGCCGTGTTGCGAAATCGGTTTATCAAGGTCGCCGCGATGACCCAGTTATTAAATATAGTGTAAACAGTGGGATCCTGCCGTTTTGCCGAAAAGATTTTGCCAAATTTTCATTACCCAAACAAATTTTAGCAACCTTTTTTTATACCATTGCAATATTTCGAATGATTTTAGTACGCATATTTTCATTTGGTCAAAATTTTGCTTGGCAATATATTACCAAGTATAATGTCATTATGGCATTTGGTCTTTAATCAAATGATTTATTACAGCAAACAATCTTCAGACAATAAACGTTTTTGAGCGAGCGAAGCGAGCGGTGCCGCGGCAGCGGCCGGCGAGTGCCAGACACGACTTGCATTAATTGAAAAAAAGATGTTGTTTTTAGTAGGTTACCCGGAACATAACTATTTAGATTAGGTTAATTTGTTTTAAAAAAAAAATGGGTAGGTTAGGTTAGGTTAAAACTGTGACCTCCTACGCACGAGCCGAGCGAGCGAAGCGAGCGGTGCCGCGGCAGCGGCCGGCGAGTGCCAGAAACGACTTGCATTAATAGAAAAAAGAGATTGTTTTTAGTAGGTTACCCGGATCTGAACTATTTAGATTAGGTTAATTACTTATTTATATTATTATTTGATTTTGCGTAAAAACTGTTATTCCAACTGAAATATTTGACTAAATAAAAAATGTTAAAAGTTAATTGGTAAACAAATTATAGTTTAAACGTTCATTTGTCAAACATTAGGTTTGCGTTACAATTTTTTGTGAATAGATTTTTTGCTAAGTAATAATTTGGCAAATGAAATTATGCGAGAAATTTTTTGGGAAGTGAAAATTTGTCAAATTCCTTTCGGTCAAACAAGGGAGACCCGTAAACAGTACAATTATATATTTGTGAAGGTGAAGTTTCTACTAACCGTAAAATGTCGACAACTAAGGTAAAAATTTAAACTGATCTGGAAAAGCTGTTGTATGACAATTACATGCAAGAAAGATTAGAGAGAGAAAAGCTGGAACTTCTTGTTAATGATCTGAAGGTCCAAATAGAAGGCCTCCAGCGACAACTTCTAAACCGCCAAAAAGAAAATCCCAGCTCCAATGGACAAGGAAATAATGACCCCAAGGAGTTGGAAACTAGTAGCAACATAAAATTTGCTCAATCTGAAAAAGAAAACGTCCAGTACTGTACAGATGAGGAAGAACTCGCTAAAGAGACTGAGTGGATTAGGGCTAAAAGCAGGAAGAAAAGGAAGCTAAACATCTCCCTCTCTCCACCACAACAACCCGGAACAAGCGCCCAACAACAACAAAAATGTGAGAAAGAACAGACATTACTCAAAAAAGTGCCTCCACCACCCCCAATCATAATAGACGGAGTCAAGAACTACCAAATGTTCTACGACTCACTAACTGAAACCCAACCAACTGAATCATTCACAGCAAAAATGATGAATGGAGATTGTGTGAAGATCAACGCCAAAACCGAGGACTCGTATAGAGCGATTGCTAGGCTTTTATCAGTAAATGAATATCTTTGGCATTCATACGAGAACAAACAGGCTCGACCAATAAGAGTTGTAGTGAAAAAATTACATTCTTCTTGTCAGCCAGATCGAATCAAAGACGATTTTATATCACAAGGTCTGAAAATAGAAAAAGTTGACAACAAGTTAAGCTGGAAGAGTAAAGAACCACTCAATATGTTCGTCTTATCATTTAATAATGACGAAGATGTCAATAAAATTTATGGTACAAAGCACATTTTAGGGTGCAAAATTGAAATACACTCTCTCAAAAACCCGAAACTCATTCCTCAATGTAAAAGGTGCCAGGCATATGGACATACTCATAAATACTGCAGAAAGGAGCCAAGGTGTGTAAAATGCACTGGCAAGCATCTTACAGCCAACTGTACTAAATCTCCGCAAGAGAAACCAAAATGCGTCCACTGCGGCTTACCCCACCCAGCCAACTACAGAGGGTGTGAAGTAGCCAAGGAGATGCAAATTATGAAAAATAAAAACATTAAAAAGAAACTTTTTGTGCCAACTGCCCAACAGTCTCCTTCTGACAAACAGGCACGGAAACAAAGTTTTCAGACAACTGCAAAACCTGTTCAAGCAAGTAGTTCCTACGCGCAAGCTACAAAACAAGCCACGCAACCATCGAATCTGGAAGATAAGATTAATCAGATCTTGAAGTGTATTACTACATTTGACAAAAGATTAGAGAAGCTAGAGTCCAGCACCAAAACAGCTGCTTTTAGTAATCAAAAATGAATAACACACTAAAGATAATGGCGTGGAACTGTAATGGGCTCCTCAAACATCAGAATGAGTTACAGGTGTCCTAGAGACAGAAAATATAGACGTGTGTTTGATTTCCGAAACGCACTTCACGAACCAATCTTTCATCAAATTTAGAGGATACAAGGTATATAACTCTGTTAAAACTAAATTTTGTCACGTTTCCATAGCAGCCATATACTGTCCTCCAAGGCACATGATAAGAAAAGAGCGATATTTAAAATTGTTTGAACTTCAAAAACTCCGTTACAAAATCAGGATCAGCTGGACTCAAAAGTAAACAAATATGCTGTTAATATCCAACAACGTGCGTGGAAAAACACGCCTCAGTTAAAACGTAAATATAAGGGACACATCTATCCCAAGGAAATTGTGAATTTACTTTCTGAGAAAAGAAAGCGGTGGCAGCAAACAAGATGGCCGCGGGATAAAACATTATTAAATAACCTCACTAAACGTTTAAAGAGGAAAATTCTACAATTTGAGGATGAATGTCTGAATACTAAACTTGTGCAGCTAACCAACGACCAATCAACGGATTTCTCTCTTTGGAAAGCGACAAGACAACTAAAAAGGCCGATTATGCAAATACCACCCATCAGAAACAGCGACGGAAAATGGGCCATAAGTAATGAACAAAAAGCGTTTAAGTTTACCCAATACTTAGAAAACACTTTTCAACCCAATGATAGCTCCATAGAAATACTTGAGAGTGAAAAGTTATTACATAGTCAAAGAATTCGGCTTGTGACTCCTAAAGAAGTTCTGAGAGAAATTCAAAACAACATTAGCTCGAAGAAATCCCCGGGTTACGACCCCATAACAGGAAAAATTCTAAAACGACTACCACGCAAAGCCATAGTAAAGCTGACCAGACTTATCAATGCTGCATTTATGCTAAAACATGTGCCTGAGCCATGGAAGGTTGCTGAAGTCATTATGATTGCGAAGTCTGGGAAACCACCCCATGAAGCATCATCATATAGACCCATTTCCCTGTTGCCCGTATTATCGAAACTATTTGAAAAACTGTTGTTAAAACGATTAAAACCAATAATAGAAGAAAAAGAGCTAATACCTAACCATCAATTTGGCTTCAGGGAAAAACACTCTACAATAGACCAGGTACACAGAATAACTAACATTATTGAAAGAACACTCGAAAACAAGGAAGTCTGCGCCACCGTATTCCTAGATGTTATTATTATTATCTGCAAGCTTTTGATAAAGTTTGGCATGAGGGTTTGATATTCAAACTCAGACGCATGCTACCTCCAGAATTTGCAGACATATTAGAATCATATATAAGTAACAGAATGTTTAGAGTAAGGCAAGAGGATGCATATTCCGATCTAAAAACTATAAAAGCAGGGGTACCACAAGGAAGTGTGTTAGGCCCAATCATGTACTTGCTATACACATGTGATATCCCAGAGCTGGAAAACAACACGATTGCGACTTTTGCAGATGACACTGCTATTATTGCTACCGGATCAAGCCACAAAGAAGCAGTAGAAAAAGTTCAATTAGCTGTGAACAAAGTTTATAACTGGACACAAAAGTGGAAGATCAAACTGAATGAGTCAAAATCAGTTCACATTGACTTCACTAACAAACACTGCGATTACTACCCAATCCATATAAACGGCATGCAAGTGCCTTATGCTAATACAGCCAAATACCTTGGCATAACTCTCTTGACGCCAAACTGCGGTGGAAATCTCACGTTAAAAAGAAAAGACGGGAACTTGACATACGTTATAAAAGTATGTATTGGTTACTCGGAAGAAAATCCTGCCTATCAACACATAATAAAATTACATTATAGAAGCATATTCTTATGCCAATTTGGACGTATGGCATCCAACTTTGGGGCTGTACTAAACGAAGCAACGTTAAAATAATCCAACAATTCCAAAATAAAGTACTCAGAGACGCTGTAAATGCACCATGGTACATTAGAAATGACGACCTCCACCGAGACCTTAAAATGGAACTCGTCACCACCATCACCCAAAAATTTGCTGAAGCCCACGAACACAGACTTCACCGACATGTGAATGTCGAGGCAATTCAGCTGCTAGACAACACGGACATAGTGCGTAGGCTAAAGAGAATTAAACCATTTGAGTTAGTGTAGTGTATAAGTAGTGAATGAATAATAGTAACAATGCTGTGCTATACATGTAACACATGAACAAAGTGTTTTTATTAATTATCAGACTCTAAGAAAGTGCTACGGACTTGTGTAACAGTGCAAATTGACACTATTCTTAGTTATAAGGTATTCTATCACGTAAAATAATAAGTTAGACTTAAATTGCTTATTAGTCTATTAGGCTAGATTGTAATAAATTATTAGGAACTTTGGTTCTTATTAATACAAAAAAAAAAATACATATAATAATTTAAATATGTGTTCGTAAATTTATATAATTTTAAATCATGTCTGTTTAAAATTTAAATAATCATCTATTGAATAAAAACATCTGTCACAAAGCCAATTGTTTAAAAGTTCTATTAAATTCTAAGTTATTAATTTTTCTTATTTTTTCTGGTAGTTTATTATAATTTTTCACCTCCATTATGTAGCAGTTTCTGTTACATAACTTTAATCTGCTTCGAGGTACGACCAGAGGTTTTTGTACTATTTTCCTTTTAAATTGGGCCTTATCATCCTGCTCAAAAAGTGATAAGTGGTTTCTAACGAATTTACACATTTCAAAAACGTAAAGGGATGACAATGTAAGTAAACGTTTGTCAGTGAATATTGGTCGGCTCGAATCAGTCCACTTGAGATTATAAAATTGACCTTATACATTTTTTCTGGGCTATAAAAGCTCTCTGGGCATCTGTGGAGTTTCCCCATATGATTATCCCATACCTCAATAACCACCTCATATAATTATAAGACCTTCATACTGTACTCATGTTTTACAAAATAAATATTATCTTATCTTATCTTATCTTATCTTAATACCGAACATACATGACTGTGATAAACCATTAATGCTGTATCTTGATTAGTAATTTTTTTTATCTTGCGAAGTGCGTAAACGAATTTGTGTTTTTTTTTACAAACAAACAACATGCGATTTCCAGTTACAATAATTATTAATATTTATTCCTTGAAATTTTATTTCATTTACTTCTTCAATAATGTTATTATTATATTGTGTCTTTTTTATTTCGTTTGTTATTATAAGTCAGGTATCTCATGAATTTAGTTTTATCGGTATTTATTTCTAAATTTGTTGCAATTAAACAGTCATGTATACCCTTTAGAGCTTCATTAGTGACGTTTATTGCCTGATCAATAGTAGCTTCTTTAGTTAAAACAGTGGTATCATCTGCGAATAATACAACGTACTGATCTGTTGATTCTGGTAATTCGTTTATATATGCTAAAAACAATATCGGGGCTAGCACAGTCCCTTGTGGTACGCCATATTGATTCGTTAAGTATGGAGACCTATAGGTTACCGGAGTGTTAGTCTCTGAATGTATTTTTACAATCTCTGTGCACTGGTTTCGATCCCTTAAATAACGTTCAAACCAATTGTACGCAGGGCCTCTTATACCGTATTGTTCTAATTTATTTAATAATTTATCATGGCATACCATATCGAATGCTTTGGTCATATCTAGAAATACAGCTATAGGAATTTCTTTTTTGTCAACTGAACTGAGTATTTCTGTTATTAATTTGAAACATGCCAATGTTGTGGATTTATTTGTAATAAAACCGTTTTGATGTTTACTAATAACATCATTTTTTCGAACTCTTTTTATGTAGTGGTTTTACAACGGAGAACTTTAGAGCATCAGGAAATGTTCCGTTTTCCAAGGATAGATTTATTAAATAGGTCAATGGCCTTAGTATAGCAGATATATTATCTTTTAATATTCCAGTTGTAATACCATCACACCCTGCTGAACTCGTATTCCGTAACTCCATTGTTATTTTAAAGACGTCAACATTATCAACTGGTTCAAGATAGATGGAGTTTGCTAACCTTCTTCCCTTCTTCTTTTCTTAATAGAAAAAAAGACCCAATAGAAATTTTGGGCGGCAACTGTCTGGTTTGTCAAATAGACAAAAAAATGGCCATTGTTGTTGTCTATCGCTCTCCATCATATAACTCTAAGAACAGTTTTGATAAGTTTTGAGAAAGTCTTAATAGTGTTTGTGTTGGAGGCCACTTAGTTTTAATCCTGGCATATTAATCTGTTCCATATGTTTTTGAAATAGACCTATGTCTATTATGATTGATAGTGTTGTGTCACTGTAAAAATATATTATGTCCTTGCATCCACTTGATAAGATAAGATAAGATAAGATATTCTTTATTTGTCTAAACATGGTATACATACAAGAGCATGCAAGATTAAAATCAATTGTTCAAGTCCAGTCATGTTTAGCCGTAAGTATCGGCGTACAAATATTTCTATAATATTGAATACTATTATTCTTTTTATTGACAACTAAAAAATTATAAAATTTCACAAAAGAAAGAAAGTTATGAGTTATATTATTATAAAATTTCACAAAAAGAAAGAAAGTTACCCAGAATTGCAAATACAATTTTTTTTAACTTAGAGACCTGTTAATGAAACCGAAACCCGAACCCGGAACCTTGAAATTGTGTTTCAATCAATTTCCATTAGGTTATGGGCCCAGAACCCCAGAAATGAGCATATAGCATTTGAGTAACGTTCTTTAAATAAAAAATAGAAAGTGGTTATAAAATTTGCGAAAATATTTTGCACAATTTTTTTTTTTTTTTCTTTTTTAAAAACGTTGCCCGACACTAGGAATTTCTCCAGTATCGTGGGTGCGTTTACAAACATTCAAACTCACATACACAAACAGCCAATACTAATTACCAACAATAATTATGTCGGAAGAAAACTCGTTGTAAATTGGAGAATTTTGAATATATTCAAAAGTATATTGCGAAGGTTACCTTCCTCGCACAGCAGTTGGCAGATATAGATGCCAAAAGGTCTGATGACTGGGTCATTTCGATTTTGCTGGGTGGATTAACTGCTGAGTACGGCCCTCTTATAATGGCTGTTGTTAATAGTGGTCAAGCGATCACGTTAGAGCAAATAAAGACCAAGTTGCTTCAGGAAGGAACGAGACAGAGCAATGTAAATACAAGTAATACAACCCAGGAACAAGCTTTGGCTATAAGACAAGTATGGAACAATGCCAGATCCCCTATGAAACCCGGTGATCGTAAGCATCGAGGGAGCATTGTCCAGGGCAAACTGCGTGGACCAATAAAGCCGAACGCTCGTCAACTCTACAATTTTTGGATAGACGCCAAACATAATGAAAAATATACAAGTTTTGAAAGGTCTAAACTGTTGTTCGAAAAACACGCAACAATCTGAAATGTCGTTTTATTTTTACATTTCGTTCGTTATATTCGTATCCAATGAACATAACGAAAGGAAATTATTGAACCTAGCAAATAATAAAATTAACCCTATAAGAATTTTCCATGGAACATCACTATGCTATTGATATTCTATGGTAATCGCTATCGTCACTTTTCTATTAAGCTGTGGGTAATCACTAGGTGACATTTCGACACTAGCGCTTGGCGCATATTTTTGGAATTAATCGTCAACCATTGTACTGTCCTATCTGTCTCTGACTAGTATATAGTTATCTGTGGAAAATATTTCGAACATTTGGCATAAAAGATTAGCTCATTTAAGCAGAAATTATATGAATAAATTGAAAGTCCTTGTTACCGGAATGGAATTTAAAAGTTGTGATTTGTACGAACCGTGTGTCCCATGTATAGAAGGGAAGACATGTCAGAGTCCATTTAAAAACAAAGGTACGAGAGCGAAAGATACTTTAGAGATTGTTCACACTGATTTATGTGGTCCGATGGAGGAACCGTCGTTCGGTGGTTCGAGGTATGTGCTACTTTTTATTGATGACTATACTCGAAAAACTCATGCTTATTTTTTTTAAATAAAAGTCAGATTTATGATAAATTTCGTGAGTATAAAGCGGAAGTTGAGAATGAGATGACTAAACCAATAAAATGTTTGAGATCTGACAACGGTGGGGAATTCTGTAGTGGACAATTTAATACATTTTTGAAGTCTGCAGGTATAAAGCACCAAACGACTGTACCCTACACGCCGGAACAAAACGGTGTGGCGGAAAGGGCCAACCGAACCATTATAGAAAAGGCGAGAACACTGTTGTCGGAAGCCAAACTGAGCAAAAAGTACTGGGCAGAAGCAATGAGAACTGTTGTATATTTAAAGAACAGGAGCCCTACGAAGGCTGTAACCAATGGTATACTGGAGAAACTATGGACGGGAAAAGATGTAGATGTGAGTCATCTGAAAATCTTTAGTTGTTTGGCTTTTGTATTGAAACCGAAGCAAAAGCGACGTAAACTAGACATGAAAACAGAAACTATGATTTTTATTGGATACCCAGATAATCAAAAAGGATATCGTTTGATGAACCCTAAGACAGGACAAGTAACAACGGCAAAAGATGTCAAATTTTTAGAACATGTTTTTCTACAAGATGAGAAAGTAAATGCTGACGATTCCGTCGTTACGATTAACCTGGATAATGAAGCAAGCGTTAAGCCGGATGTGGCAAAAGACCCAGGTACTGTTGCTACAGAACCAGTAACTGTTAATGAAGTGGGACCCTCGGAGCATGATGGTAGTACATTTAGTGACGCTGTGGAAGACGTAGTGATACCTGAAGAGGTAATGGTTGTTTCTGAAGAGACTGTCAGAAGGTATCCTCTCAGAGAGAAGACAAGTCGATCACTACGGCTGTAATGTCATGTGTGCTATGGAAAGCATGATTGATGATGATCCATTGACTGTTGAAGAAGCTTTAGCGAGACCTGACGGTAATTTATTGCAACAAGCAATGGATGACGAACTACAGTCGTTGAAGGAGATCGAGACCTGGGTTTTGACTGATCGACAGCTGATAAGAAGCCAATACAATGCAAATGGATATTCAAGGTCAAGAAAGACAGCGATGGTAAGGTGACGAAGTACAAGGCTAGGTTAGTTGCGAAAGGCTTTACACAGGTACGTGGTGTAGATTACTATGATATCTATTCTCCTGTTGTTAGAAGCTCTACTTTACGTTTGTTGTTTTCTTTGGCGGTTGAATATGGTTGGTTTATTGACCAGTGGGATGTCACTACTGCCTTCTTATATGGTAGGATTAAAGAAGACTTTACATGCTTCAACCTAAAGGAGCTGTAGTTAAGGGTCAGGAAACTAAAGTATGTAAGCTTCAACGTTCTTTATATGGATTAAAACAAGCCTCAAATGCTTGGTTTAATGAGTTAGATAAAGAGATGTTAGGGTTAGGATTTTCAGTCAAAAATAGAACCATGCTTGTATCAAAAATAACTGAATGTTATCAAGAAGCTTAAAGTGGTAATTTACGTTGATTAAATATTTTTGTCTTTGGAAATTGCGAACAAGAAAAGAAAAAGTTAAAAGCGAATCTACTTAAAAAGTTTAAAGTGAAAGACCTAGGCGCGGCTAGACATGTTTTAGGGATGAGACTGAGGAAGGATCAAGGTGTTATTTATTTAGATCAGGAGCAGTTCATTCTGAGTGTTTTAGACGATTTTACCATGACAGATGCTAAGCCTGATACCACTCCAATGGAAGTCGGAATGAAGTTGGAAAAATCACCCGATTCCAATTGTAAACTGCCATATCAAAGTTTGATAGGATGTTTAAATTACCTAGCTTGCAATACGCGACCGGACATCGCATACGCTGTAAGTGTACTTTCCCAGTTTAATTCATGTTATGATGAAGTACACTTCAGGTGCACAAAGTGCCTTGCCGGACTGCCGCCATGGGATCTGGAGGCAAAAGTCCTCGCGCACATCTGGGAGTGGCGCGAGGAGGCGAAACGCCGGGGTGAAACTCCGCTGCCGCGAGAAATCACGGCACAGCGGACAAAGCTCCCGCGGGATCTCATGGCGACATGGAGAGTGCGATTGTCGCAACCCAGCGCTGAGCACGCCACAATTGTGGCGATAAGTCCCCTCTTTGAGGAGTGGCTAGAGAGGCGCCACGGTGCCCTCACCTTCCGCCTGACGCAGGTCCTCACCGGACACGGTTGTTTCGGGAGGTTCCTGTTCAGGATAAAGCGGAAGGAAACGCCCGGGCGTCACCACTGCGTGGATCGCCCGGAGGACACGGTGGAGCATACGGTGGAGGTCTGCCTAGCTTGGGCGGAGCACCACCGTGTCCTCACGGAGGCGATCGGTGGCGGCGATCTCTCGCGTCCAGCCCTGGTTCGGAGCGAGAGCGCATGGGAGGCCGTCACCTCCTTCTGCGAAGCAGTAATGCTAGCGAAGGAGGAGACGGAACGCGTGAGGGTGAGACAAGGTTCGCGCCCTCGCGCCCTTAGTCGCCGCAGGAGACGCCCCGGGCGTCGGGTGTCGCAAGCCGATTTCCGGCCACCGAAGGTGCGGGCCTGCGGACGGTGAGCGATAGATAGCTCGCTGTCCGATAAGGACCAGGCCCGGGTCGACGGCGCGTAGTGTTCCACGTGCGCCTCAAAGAGATGTCAGCACAAACTGACGGGGTCCGTTAGGACCAATGCCTGCCAGGGTTGCGAGTTTGTCCGAAAGGGATATCGTGGCCCTGGCACACAGGCAACGGAAGGGACACGGGTGGGTTTTAGTCAGTAGAAGTCTGACACGCCCTCCGGCTCCGCCCATAGCGGGAGAAGTTATTTGATAATCCAACAAAAAAATTTCAAATTAAGAAATAATTTTGTGACGCGGGAGAGTAGGAAACAAGCTACTGTATCTTTATCTTCCACGGAGGCAGAATATGTAGGACTAAGTCAAGCTTCGAAAGAAGCAATTTATTTACGTAGTTTACTTACCAGTTTAATATCTGTGGATAGTAAAGCAGTCGTCATTTATAATGACAACCAGTCGGCACATAAAATTGCAGGCAACAAAATGATGCATATAAGGACGAAGAAAACATCATTTTATTAGGGAATGTGTACTAAGTAATAAAGTTGATATTAGATACATGCAAACTGACAAAATGATAGCTTTTTTTTTTTTTTGGGTGGGCAATTATCAAATAACTTCTCCCGCTCTGGGCGGAGCGGGAGGGCGTGTCAGACTTTTACTGACTAAAACCCACCCGTGTTCCTTCCGTTGCCTGTGTGCCAGGGCCACGATATCCCTTTCGGACAAACTCGCAACCCCGGCAGGCATTGGTCCTAACGGACCCCATCAGTTTGTGCTGACATCTCTTTGAGGCGCGCGTGGAACACAACGTGCCGTCGACCCGGGCCTGGTCCTTATCGGACGGCGAGCTACCCATCGCTCACCATCCGCAGGTCCGCGCCTACGGTGGACAAAATGATAGCTGACATTTTAACTAAGTCTGTACATGGTCTGAAACTTAAAGAATTCTTAGGGCAGTTATTTTTAACGAATTACTCTATTAAGGGGCCGGATAAGTAGTTAGACGATTTAAAGTTTTATGTTTTGCGTTTATAAGTTTTATGTTTTGATAGTGTTTTGTGTAATAGAATAATTTTGAATTTGTTATCAGTCCTTGCAATCATTTGTTTTATTTTGCTTTGTGCACGATACGCTATAGAAAGATAATAGTATAGGGTTAGCACAACTTTGTAATTTTATTTGTTCTTTTAAATGTTGAGTATAGGCAAGTACAGAAGTGATTTTTTTGTTGAATGTTTTGCCTTGCCTGTATTATATGTAATAGATTAAGGGGTGTTCCAACACACCCCCTTAATCTATTAGTTTAGGCAACTTAGTTTTGATACTGCATATTAATCTGTTTTATATGTTTTTGAAATAGACCTATTATGATTGATTGTGTTGTGTCACTGTAAAAATATATTATGTCCTTGCATCCACTTGAAATTGTGTTTTAATCAATTTCCATTAGTTTACAGCAAACTTTCTTCGTGGCAGAACATCGCCCTCATCGGCGACTTAAATATAGATATAAAACAAAATAGTAGTAATGACCGAAGCGTTGACTATCTAATACTAAACATCTCATGGACTCCTGCCACCACATTTGTTTCCTACTACGCTTGAAAATTGTATTGATCATGCTTTCGTGAAAACTCACTTACCCATCACCACTTTAGTTGTGGATTCTCATATCACGGGTCATAAACCCATCCTGCTTAGTATTGCTAACACCAATCCCAAACGTTAAACTGGTCACATTTCTACTTCCTTGAGTTACGCTGCAATTAAGCTGGAGTTAGAAAACATGGACTTTGCAGTTATTTATGTTATTGATGACCCTAACACCTCTATGAACACCCACTTGGGTCACATCCCGAGGACAAACGATCATAGATCTAACGCTTTCTACAGAAAACGCGACAAACTTTATCACAAACTGGCACGTGTCGGACGAGCCTTCTTGCTCAGACCATAGAAGAATCCGCTTCACACTAACAACCAACGTTAAAAAACTCATACCGAGACGAAATCCTCGGCGCACAAATGTACCGGGATATAAGCGCCTCCTGGCCTCACTGCTAGATAGGCACCTAACACTAACAACCTTAACAGATCCTGCACAAGTAGAATACACTGTCACAAAGTTATCAGAATACATTACCGAAGCCTACCATGCTTGTTGCAAACTTAGGGCACCACAAACCAAGACTGAGAGAAACCCCTGGTGGACCGCCGAACTCAGCAAACTCAGAGGTGCCCTTCGTAAGCAATTTAACAGAGCCAAGAACACGAGACTCCTGGATGACTAGGAACTATACAAAGAAACCTAATATCTATACAGGAAACAGATTAGGACTGCCAGGAGAACAGCTTGGCGGAAATTCTGTGAATCCATAGAGACAAATAACGAAGCCGCAAGGGTAAGGAAAATCCTGTCAACTGACCAGGACCGAACTCTTGGTGCGCTGAAACCCGACAACACATATACCACAACTGACCATGAAACCAGCAAGGTCCTTCTTGAGACTCACTTCCCGGACTGCAAACTCCTGGAGGACAGGACGTGGGAGGTTGTGCCAGAATGGACCCCAACGGACCAAGACTGGTCAAGAGCCCATAACATAGCAACAGAAGACCGTATAAACTGGGCCATCAACACGTTTAAGCCATTTAAGTCCGCAGGGCTGGATGGTATCTTCCCAGCCCTGCTACAGTGGGGAATAGATCTTGTGACACCGTGGCTGGTGGAGATCTATCGAGCGTGCATAACCCCTTAAGACACATACCACTAGCATGGCGCGAAGTGAAAGTCATCTTCATACCAAAACCGGGCAAAACCGACTACACACAACCCAAGGCTTATAGGCCAATCAGCCTTACATCCTTCCTACTAAAAACCCTGGAGAGATTCTGTGATAGACACATTCGAGACGGACCTCTTCGGGTAAAACCATTCCATAAACAACAGCACGCGTACTCCACAGGCAAATCGACAGAATCCGCGCTACACAGCGTGGTCTCTAAGTTAGAATGCGCAGTGGACCACAAATGCTCATCACTGGCCGCCTTCATTGACATCGAGGGCGCCTTTGACAAAACCATGTTCAACAGCATTAACATGGCTCTAGACAGATACAACATAGACCCGACCCTGAGCGGCTGGATCACCAATATGCTCAAAATGACACTACAAGGGCTATTGTGGCAAAGGGCTGCCCGCAAGGGGGCGTCCTCTCACCGCTTCTATGGAACCTGGTTGTAGACAGCCTCATCAAAACACTCAACGACAAAGGTTATTTTACCGTAGGCTACGCCGACGACATAACCATAATAATAAACGGCACCCACGAGAACACCTTATGCAACCTAATGCACCAAGCTTCGAAAATAGTAGAAGACTGGTGCAACAAACACCAACTTTCGGTGAATCCGTCAAAAGCCGAATTGATTCTCTTCACTAAAAAGAGGAAGCTGGCGACACTACAACTGCCACGACTCTTTGGAACTATCCTAAGCCTTTCAACTGAAACCAAATACCTGGCATATATTTGGACAAACAGCTGAACTGGGCAAAACACACCAACTACATCACCACAAAAGCCAGCATATCCCTATGGCAGTGTAAACGACTGCTTTGAAGAAATTGGGGCACCAGCCCCAAGGTCACCCACTGGTTATACACCAATTATCACATATGGTTCACTGGTCTGGTGGCCCAGGACGGACCTGAGCACAGCCCAAAAAGACCTCGAAAAACTGCAGTGGTTTGCTTGTGTAGCAATAACTGGCAGTATGAGGACTGCACCCACTGCCGCACTACAGGTAATGCTAGGACTGCCACCACTACACCTTATTGTGCGAGAGGAGGCAGCCCTGGCTGCTTTCAGGCTCAGCATAACGGGAACCCTAAGCAAAGACTCTAGGGTCAAGCACACACGCATAAAGGAAGATGCAATCAGACGACAACCGATGATGCCATCATCGGTTGTCTTCTGATTGCATATTATTTTTCTTACTCTCATACAGTTACAGCGAAATTATTCATTGTGTGGCTATTGCAATCTCGATATTTGTTTTAGATTTTAAAATGACTACTATTAATTATAGTACATTCAAAAGTTCTAAAGGTGGACTAAAACTTGCTGTAAATGGATACATTTATAACAAAAACAGGGAAGTGAAGAATAAATATTCTTAATAATAAGATAATATTCTTAAAAAAAAAGGAATACACTGAAATTGAATTCCTTCGGGCTTTGGCCTCTAACTTAAAACTGAAATAAGTTGTAATATTTATGTGATGCTATGTTATGATTAAAAAAATATTGTACTGTTTTTTTTTTCTTCGCTTTATACCCTATACACCTACCACCCTCAACTATTGTAACCAGTAGAAATTGGATGCGATCTGGACTTTAGGGCACCCCGACTCGGACAGGTTAGGTTAGAAGGGGATGGCGGAGTCGTGTGAGCGAGCGAAGCGAGCGAATAGACCCCGCCATCCTCTTCGTGGTTATTTTTTTATAAACCATCCAGAAGTAGGAGCCCCGCGAAGCGGGGCTTCGTCGACCAAGCCCACCCTCAACCATGAATTGAATATTTTAAGATTTGGTTAGGTGCCATTTAAGTTAGGTTAGAACTGTGACCATTAAACATGAATATTAGGTCAAAAGAACATTAGGTCAAATGAATGTTATATAAAAAGAATATTATACATATTGAAAATTATATAAAATGAACGTTATACTAAATGTTTTATATTAAATGAAAATTATATCATATGAAACATTAGGTCATATGAAATTAGGTTATATGATTTTATAGCATATGAAAATTATATTATATGAACGTTATTTCAAGTGAAATTAGAGCATTTGTTATTATATCATACATTACACACCCCCTGCATACGTATACTGTCCGACAGTGCCTCAGTTCTGCAATCCCTAGAGCAAAAGTATATTACCTCCAGATTAACACTAGAATGTCACAATGCACTGGAGCGAGTGACGGTGTGCAACCGTAACACAGTGACACTGCAATGGATTAAAGGACACAGCGGATCACTAGGTAACGACGCAGCTGACGAACTAGCTAGGAGAGCATCCGGCGCGTCAGTCTGTGGACCCGAACCCATCGTACCCATCCCCTTTAACCAACTACGTAGGTGGCTACAGGAGTTCACCCACACGCAAGCGGAGAACTGGTGGACCTCGACACCGGGCTGCAGGCAATCTAGGGAAGCCATGCCATCCTTAGATGGTAGACTAACCAGGCGTTTGCTACGCCTGGACAGGAACGGCCTGTGCCTGGTGACGGGGACCTTAACGGGACACTAAACAAACACTTACAATAGGCATAACGGACAGCCCTCTGTGCAGGGCGAGCATGGAGGCTGAAGAAACCGTTACGCATGTGCTCTTTGACTGCACAGGCGTCACCCAGATCAGAACAGAAACCCTCGGGTCACCCAGATCCTTCACAGATATCCTATGCAGACCAGAAGACCTAATCAGCTTCTGGAGGGGGGTGGGCTGGTTGGAATAAACCACTGACGGCCGCCATGGCCCACGCACAATGGTCCACATGAAGGACTAAGTGCGGAAACCATACCCTCTAACATAGAGCACGACGGATGATGTCATTGATGCTGGCATGCTGTGCTATCCGGCCTGCGCTTTTACTGCAGGATAGGCCATGGTGTCCGAGGCAGTCGACACCTTCACCGCAATGGCAGCGATGCGGAGCCACGCAAGGAGCACCCAGACGCAGACAAGTAGCGAGCCGGAAAGTAGTGTCACCCAGCATAGTGCCTATGTTGGGTGACGGTAGCGCCTGAAGCCAGAGGCCCGACTCCCACTCACCCACAGCCAGCAAGCGAGCACGCTCAGCAGTATTGGTGGACGTATTAATAAGATTATTCCGTACCAACCTGCACAGCGGCTCATCTCACAGCCTCTGGGAAGATTGTTATTATTTATTATTTATTTATTTATTTAAATTTCTATTCTTAAATCACAATTATAACACCTTTACAGACTTATCCAAGGCGATGTTATAAGTCACAATGTCTACTTACACAGATTTATACAAAATAAATAATTGGTAAGGAAAATTACACATAATTAAATTATATTTTATTATAAACATGACAACGTTTATAACATACCTCTTTCAATAATTATTTGTGCCATTTCAATGAATCTTGGCAGGTTTTGCCCAAATATATCCTCTGAAACTGTAATACTGTTAATAATACGTGCAGCTCGTGACATAGGGGCAAACTTGAGTAGGTTAGTCCTAGCCGCTGGCACGTCTAACAGAGCGGGGCGCGGCGCGCCCCTACGCACCCGTCCGGCGCGCGCAGCCGCAGCGCTGCCAGCACCTCCGGGTGGTGCAGCAACCCTAGCAGTACGCGAGCCACGTACTTGACCAGTGCCACGTCCCTTCTCACTGTCAGCCTGGTGTACCCAACCATGCCCAGGACGAACAGACTTGGGTACATCAGGGGATAAAAAGGGTAAACTCCGTACTGTTTGCGATAGAGAAATCTGGTAAATTTGTTTTGAATTTTTTCCAACATGAGGCTGTATTTCCCTTCATGTGGATTCCAAATGATTGCACTTGTTTCCAGATGACTCCTCACAAGTGCATTATACAAAGCTTTAACCGTTGCAGTATCGGTAAAATCCTTACACTGTCTCAAGAACCCGAGATTTCTGAAAGCCCTGCCGCACATCTCAACTATGTGTTTGCGGAACATCAGCTCAGATACCATCTGTACGCCCAGGTCTCGTACATGTGAGGCACGCGGCATAACTTCACTGTCCATCTCGTACTGATGCTGTAATGGAGCACGCGCGCGGCTGTAGCTCATCACACAACACTTTTTAATATTAAAATGCAGCTTGTTGGATTTACTCCATTGGACCACATTATCAATGTCAGACTGGAGCCGATTACAGTCTGCAGTATCCTCAATCTTAAGGGATAATTTTAAGTCATCTGCAAAAAGTAGACACTTTGCCTTTTTCACGACTTTTGGCAAATCATTAATTGTTAAAATAAATTCCAAAGGTCCAATATTACTCCCTTGACTTACCCCGGAGTACGTGTAATAAGGTCTGGATTCATGACCAGCAAACTCAACGTACTGTCGGCGCTCGCCAAGGTAACTAGCAAAGAACTTGAGCAAGTGCGGTGTGAATCCCATAGTAGAGAGTTTGCCCAAAAGTACATCGTTATCCACGGTGTCAAACGCTTTCCGGAAGTCGAAATATGCTACATCCACCTGCCCTCCGGCGTCAATGACGGGCGACAGGTAGTTAACAAATGACAACAAGTTACCCCCCGTACTGCGACCCGGCCGAAAGCCGTGTTGAGCGTCAGACAGCTGTGAGCTAACCTGCGTATACATACTTTTATGCAAGACAGATTCAAATACCTTAGCGAACGCCGACAGCACCGCCACCGGTCGGTATCCACTCACATCAGTGCCTACACCCCCTTTTGGGACTGGGATAACTCGAGTGATCTTCCATTCGTCTGGGTACTGACCCTCCCGCAAACACAAGCTGAAAACATGCAACAAGGGCTCTTCAAAAACCATACGGCCATCTTTGACAATGTAAGGAGGTATGCCGTCAGGACCTACTGAGTGTTTAGGCTTGAGACGCAGGAGCGCCGCGCGCAGTTCTCGCGCGCTGAGGCGGTCAACATGTACGCGCGCCGCTCCCGCCGCCCCGCCACCCGCGCGCTCCGCGGCTACCGGGTCCAGCACCGGCCGCCTCTCGCTGTACACAGAGTGAAAATACGAGGCGAAACATTTTGCACACTCCTCCTCCTTTAGCAATAAGTCGTCCTTTGTGACTTTGGGTTTATTGCGCCTAGATTGCTTACTCCTAATAAAGTTCCAGAACGATTTTGGATCCCCTTGTAGGTTCTTCTGAAGTCTGTTTTGGTAGCCTTCATAGGTAGAAGCTATTTTTAATTTGACACGAGTTCTAAAACTAGAAAACATTTCATAATCACTCTCGGATCCAGTTGTTTTATATAATTTGTGATAACGCCACTTATGTCTGATATCCTTTATCAAATCAGATGTGTACCATTCTGGATAACTAAACCTACACCCTTGCTTATTTACTTTATCATTTTTCTTAGGAACGAACTCGTCAATGATCTCATTCACTATTTTATAAAAGTAATTTAAAGCCGCCTCGGAGTTCTGGATGTTAAATAAGATGAAGATGGATTCACGGGCCAATCTGTATCCTGGCAAGCCAATTTCCAGGCGTTCACCGCGTCGGTCAAGCATGGCACTTCAGAGTCAACCAGGGAGGGGGCTAAAATTTTCCTGGTCAACTTTTCAGTGCTGTGGACAGAGGTCAGGAACTGTAAGCTAATATTGGTAATTTTACGAACGCCGAGACCACCAAAACGGATGGGTAGTGTGGCTTGCAACCACGCTCGGTCGTCCAAGGCCACATTTAAAATGGAAGTTAGTGTGCTGCGAATAATTTGGTCAATTTTGTCCAAGAGGTGTGACTGCTTCCATAAAGGGTAAGAGCGTAGAAAATATATAAAATTTGTGCCAAAACAACAGTATCTAATTAGGGTGAATGCCCCGAATGTAAATTAATTTTGGATAGTCTGTCCGAAATTTCGTTGAAGGTTTCGATTTTTTTGTCGATGAAAGGAGAAAAACTGTCTTCTAAAATTGGGGAACCTAGGAGGTGCAGTGAACTTTTATCTAAAATTTTGATTTCTGGGGCTATTGCATTAAATTTCTCTAGGGTCAATTGTCTGTCGGTAATGTCAGAAAGGTAAATTTCACACTTTGATGAATTAAGGTCAAGGCCAAAAGATTTAAATTGCTGTTTGAGGAATTGTAAGTCTTTCAAAACGGTATCTACATCACCTCCTAGCGTTCCATCATCTAACCACGTGTTAAATTTTGAATTTAGTTTCTAGATAATCGGATGAATATCCAAACTGAATATGACTGGCCCGAGAGAGTCACCTTGTTGGCATCCTACTGCAGATTCCAAACATTGTCATTTTATAATAATTTAGAAGGGTACCTAGTCTGTAACATTGCCACATAAAACCATAAACCTTTTTTACTTCAGCCAACAAAGAGTCCCTGTTGACAGAGTTAAAGGCATTTTCAAGACTTACAAATTTAAAAACCAAGATTCTTCTTGATTTTAAAATTCTATAAATATTACTAAAACAAAATGAAAAATACTTTATATTAAAAAAATAACTAGGATATGATCCTCCAATCTTATGCACGTCTTGAAACCTCCGGTCTAAATAGACGTTATCTTTGGACTTGTAAATGTTAACACTTTATTGTATACACAATATTAAAAGTATTAACGTTTTATTGAAAAAAAAACAATAGTATTATAAATACTAACCTCAACTTATTTATTTACTAAAACAATACATTAATTATAATAAAATGTTTTTGCAAAATACAAAAACCAACTTGGGCCTATCACGGATTTGAACGCACATGTCTTGAGGGGGTAACCACTTAATGGAGCTATAAGTACCTTTTTTTTTGGGTGGGAAATTATCTAATAACTTCTCCCACGCTATGCGAAGCGGGAGGGCGTGTCAGACTTTTACTGAGTAAAACCCACCCGTGTTCCTTCAGATGCCGGTGTGCCGGCCACGATATCCCTTGCGGACAGACTTGTAACCCTGGCAGGCGGCCTACTCATAATCATGCCTATTTTTGCTTCAAAAAACAAGATCAACAATTTATGCTTGTGTAAAAATCTGCTGTTACCATACAAACTTATTAATTAAATATGAATGTCAACAAAAGGCCGATTCCAAAATGATTAGCTCATCTATCACCAAAATGGACGAAACTTCAGGTGAACTTGATCAAACTAAACGTTGTAAGTAAATAAGTATGTATTAGGTACTAAAGACGGATTGACCTATCAATGTTTGTGACAGATTTTAGAAATCTGATTGTCAAGGGTTGTTCATCCTGCCAGGGTTGCGAGTTTGTCCGAAAGGGATATCGTGGCCCTGGCACACAGGCAACGGAAGGAACACGGGTGGGTTTTAGTCAGTAAAAGTCTGACACTCCGCCCTCCCACTCCGCCCAGAGCGGGAAAAGTTATATGATAATTTCCCACCCAACAAAAAAAAAAAGGGTTGTTCATCGCCACGATATTTAAACTAGGACGATATCCGCACTAGGTGACTGAACTAAATACAACGCTTGCTCGACAGTAGTCGGGAGACAATATGTGTGTTTGTGAAGTCCGCACAAGAATATAAACCATAGCAGACGAGTGCGTCCGACAGACACGCATGGCTGTGCGGAGCAACCCGCTACACCTGCTCCTAAGTTATTCAGCCTCATCGAGAGTGATGTCACTCACTAAACCGAGTGGGTTTATTTAATTATAATAAAACATGAGTTTTCGCAACAATGGCGGCGTTTTTGCGGAATTTTGTAACTTGTTACAGTGCGTCGGTATATAACGGCGGCGCGGCTGAGGCAGATGATCAGTGATACCTGCTCCTCCACAATACCCATACCATCACCATGAAGACTTTAGTGAGTAACTAATTATTCGTCTTCATAGATCAAACGTGTCCTTATCAAAAAAGCATATTATAAGATTGAAGACTACGTTGAAGACAAGGAAGTCTGGCATTAATTCCTTCTGCACATGTGACTTCCCTGGTACCTCATTAACGGCAAAAATATGTAAATGTCAATGAACCGCTCCCAAATTACGATGTTTTTTTTTTACATACTTCCTTGACATAATCTTTTTTTTATTTGACATTATATACCTACAATTTTAATTTAAACAAGGTTCTAACTTTTATTGTTTTAATAATATTTTATGTCTTTTTTTTATGTGAGAACGTTAGACTGTAGATCTGTAGACTATTTTCTATTTTGTTAAGTACCTGGTACTTTTGATGGGCCTACACCGTCCTCTCATACTTACTAACGCTGTGGTGTGGAAACATTGTACAAGTCAATTATTTTTTAAAGAGTAACCGTGGAGTTTCTTGCCGGCTCTTCTCCATAGGAAACGACCAATTGGAACCGTGCACCTAGCTTCTGACGTTTTATAAGTGCCCATGTAGGTTTATGTGAAATAAAATATTTTTATTTTGATTTTGATAGGTAGAGCGCTAAGTATTTTACAGATTTCTAGTCATAAACCTGAACAATTAATTTTGTAATTTTTACTAATAGCCGATATTCATATTTGTGTTTGTAATAGGGAGGTACCTATACCATATTTTTAATTGCATTGGAATTTAAACCATATTTCAGGAAAACATAATTGGTTTAACTTTTCAGGACTTAGCTGAACAAGTCGAACATTCAAATTCCCAACCGGTCCCAGCTACCTATATATCTCGTGTTTTTCAGGTATGCATTGGTCTGTTGGTAGCGTGCGCGCTGGCGGCGCCAGCGCCGGAGAACGACAAGCGCGACAAACGCTCGTATTGGGGTGGCGGGCTCGGGTACAGCGGGTACAGCGCCTACAGCCTGGACGCGCCCTTCATCAGCCACGCGCCGCTCGTGTACTCCGCACCCGCCGCCGTCATCCATGAGCCGACCATCGTCTCCGTTAAGAAAATCGTTAGTGTACCACAGGTAAGGTGAAATTCCTGTAAATTCGATTATGGCTAGTGCTGTCCTTTCTTTTGTTTTTTTAATCCACACAAGACTGTGTGTTCGGGGATCATATTAATTCATGGACGTTCATGTCAGATTTTATATTATCCTCGTGCATGGACAGAGCAAAATGTCTAATGTCCTCAAACAAGCTTAGAAGTTTTGGCATTAATGTTTATCCACGTACAGGTGGTGTCGGTGAAGAAGATCGTGTCGTACCCGCACGTGGCCCGCGTAGTGCACTACGAGTCTGCGCCGCGCGTCTCCTACTCGTACGCGCCCTCGTACTCCGACGGCTGGTGGTGACCGCGGACCACCAAATACATAGGATACTTTGTTTACAATAAATAATCTAATGTCACCTCCAACCTTTTATTTAGAAGAACTCCTTATTTACTTACAATCAAATAGGTAGGCACATCATTTCTACTTCAAGATTGAATAATATTAACTACCTGAATAGAGTTCTTCCTACGATGACGAGGTGTCCGCTCCCAGACCTGGTGCTCCTCCTTCTTAGCGTGTCGATGGTGGAAATGTAGTTGGTCCAGAATTCGGTTACGAGTTTAGTGCCATAACTAGCGTTCATCAGGTAATGTAACGTGCACACAGGTAATGTAACGTGAACACAACATGTAATGTAACGTGCACACAACAGGACACAATAGGTACAATCGTTTGTGCAATAGCACCACATTTACACTACAGGTTTTTCTTCTCAACCTGTGTCCGAAGTCTGTTTAAAGAATTCCCGGTTGGAGCTACAAAGAAGCCGAGGAAATAAAAAAAAAATGGCATAGGCGGGGTAGACCCAAATACAACACAACCCAGCACACAAAACAACGTATAACACCTACGACACAGTACACAACTCACTAACATAACATCACATCACAATAGGGAATATGCATGTATTTTTTTTTTTACTAAAACAGTAATATAAACCTAAGAAAAGTATTGAAAGTTAAATTGAAGTACTGATTGATGCTCAAAAAATTTATGAAACTCTAACAATTTTCTACTACAGTTCAAACGTCTGTATCTGTCGCGGTCATGATGTGACGTCATTGTTCACGAAACTGCTTTGTTTACATCTGTTTTTTAGCCCCAAATCTTAAATATTAAATTATTGTTTATGCTTTATTCAAGTAGAAATCACACTTACATATTTACCTTAGTGAGATTTCAAGTATAATTTAGCAAATAATAGATTTTATTCACATGTATTGTTTCGTCACTTCCGGCATTTTCGAAGAGGACGCGTTTCGTTTCACCAAAACAATGCAACATAAATTAATTAATTGTAAAATAAGTAATGCATTAAAAAATTTAAAAAATATTGGAATTTGTTTCTTGACTCCTACACAATGTATATTAAAATAATGGATACGTTATAAATTACGTGCATATTCCATATTGCAATACAATGCAATATTGCATTTTTGATCAATATTTGTTTATTGCTCAGCCAAGGTAGGTACTTAAGTCATGTCCGTGAGACTTTTTCAGTACGGTTGAACGAATGGGATGGGTAGGGAAGCAGTGCCTCGGCTGTGCATTAGTCTTTCTTTAAAGCGTTCGCCAGTGAGTCGGTCGACACATTTTATGAAACTGTTTCAGCTTTTCAGCCTTTGGGGCACGAGAATGTTGTCGTGCAAAGGGTGCCAACAAAGAAAAAAAATAGGGTCACGCTTTGATCTCACACAACATGTTTCATTCTCACTGAAGTGTTTGATGACGAAATATCGCCTACGGCCTAGATAAATGAAAACGTCACCTCTTGGGCTCACAGAAACAAAACAAATACAGTCCTAGCACGTGTTCAGTTTATGAAAACGAAAGATTTAGGCAATAAATACATTAATTGCATTCATGTCGCGTAACCTGAGTATCTGTTACACATACTCGTAGTACTGATCTCACATGCATGTAATGTGGTGACGCACTGTTGGAGGCGTCGGCGGCCAGTGAGCACTGGGCCGGCACACTGGACCAAGATCACGAACACACGACACATGCGCAATTTTAACAATACATTTAAGTAGGAACTTAGAAGTGCCACGGAGGCTATAACTAGCGGGACTGCATGATTTGGTAAGGATTCTGGCAAAGGCAAATATTTAAATCGGGCAAAGGCTGTTTGTTTGCACCACGTAACGTAGTAGACAGAATTCATTTTTCCAAATAACGCCAATTTAATCATATTATCTACAGTAGCTCCATTTCTCATCGATAAAACATATAGAATGATCAGAAGAGGAATCTACGACTTGCCCAAAGACCCTTTAAACCTACATTATTATCCTTATCTAACACTGGTCGCAGCGGATCATGCAGACGTCAGTCATATTTCCGCCGATCGGAACAATATTATTTAGGAAACGCAGTAAATTATGAAATTCATCGAATCGAACAAAAAGAGTAGTCGTGGTTTTTAGCATTTAAACGTAGGTGAGTGTATAATTACACGTCTGAATCGCACGCACCCACGCGGAAGGAAGCGCAGCCCGCCCGTGGCGCCCGCGCACGCCGCACCCCCCGCGCCAGGCACCGCTGTCAACGTGTCGCACGCGCCGGTCAATGCACAGAGTTGCAACAACCACCACAGTTTATTAAAAATTATAAAAAAAGATCGACTGATGATTCAGGAACGACGCTCAGTAAATATAATACCTTTAACAAGCAGTATTATAATCGTAATCAAGATTTAAGTAATGCATTGCAGTATTCCATCAGTTTTGGAGTAGGTAACCCAAAAAATGCAAATCTCAAACAGTAATGACCGTTTCCGTTTCATTAGTTGATAGTTATTTGGTGTATGTTTATTTACACACACCTGCTTCTGCCGTTTGCCTACAAATGAGTATTGAGACAGACGATCAAACTATTCAGATCACTCTTAGTATTCACGACTACGAACAGCAGCTGTCCAGAGATTGCACACAGTCTGTATTTCAAACAACAGCTTGTCACAGGAAGTGGGTGCAGAGTCACAGCGTGACAGCTCGTGGAGGAGTGGAGGCGCGCGGCAACCGACGTCCCGCTGAAACTGACGGGTGGAGCGCGCCGGCGCCGCGCCAGTGTGCGCGCACCTCGCTGGAGACATGGACGCACTCGTGAGTCTCCTGTATTGTTTATTATAACTAGTGCACTGACACGTTTCACACTCAATTTTTTTTCGTTTTTAGTTTTAAGTACAATCGGAAGTGGAACAGTGCTACCGGGTTTTAAAGCAGAAGTGCAACTAAGTGACCGAATGCCAGCGGCATGTGGGCGTTTGCGCCTGACGGTCACTGCATAGTCGCTAGACTGACACTCGCAGGATTATCGAGTTGAGCTCGCTCGCTAAGTATAGCCAGCCATAGTATCGTAGGGACCGTCGCCAGACAATTACTGCCGCGGCAGAAACCACAGGCTGTTTGCCGTGCCTCCATGTCGCACCGTTTCGCGTGCTAAGTCCCCAATACCTCGCACTCTGGTCGCACTTAATGATCTCTTGGATTCCAATCCAACAAACGATCTGTTTGCGGATGAATAGACGAAGATTTTATTGGCATGCCTGAAATACTGTGAGAGGGATTCATGAAAGTATTGTATTTTTTTTTTTTTTTATGTTTTCACCAGAATTTTAAAATTTTATATTTTCTTTTCTATGTATGTGTCTCTGCCTTTAATTAATGTAATTGGTTTAACCGTGTTAATTAAAGTTAAAATAAATAAATTACGCCTAAATCTAACCTCTAGGTCTAGACCTAAATAAATTAAAAATAAAAATTTAATAAATTTCATCGATTTAAATATTAGACGAGGCCTGAGACCCAGCAGCTAACTGTGACTGGCTGTTGAATGAAGAGTTAAGTAAGTGTGATGTTGATGATGTCGGTGCTTTCAGACGCAGCTGGTGGTGCTATGTGTGTGCGGGACAGCGCTGGGCGAGCCGCTGGGGGAAGCGCTGCGCCGCTACAGCCGCTACGGCGTGTACGCGGGCGACTACTCACAGTACTCGCACGACTACGAGCCCTACGTGTACGCGGCTATCCCCCTGCACGCGCCAGTGCCCGTGCTTCGTGTGCTGTCGCCCGCACCGCTCGGCCGCGACCGCAAGCGCACGCCCTCCACACACCACCCGGTGTACGCGCGCTCGCCCCACGTCGATGACTACGCGTCGGCCGCGCACTCCAACTACGAGGCCACGTACGAGTCGCCGCAGTACGCGTCATACGCCAGCCACTACCAGGCGCCGCAGCTGTACGCGGCGGCGTCCAATACGCCCGAGGAGCCCAGCATCCTGTACGCGCGGCCCAACCCCGCCGGCGGCTACACGTACCACAGCGCGCCCAACAAGCCAGCCGCCAAGCGCGCGCCCTCCGACGTGCCGCCCTACATCATACGCGTGCACAAGTATAGGATCGTGAAGGAACGGTAGGCGTGCCATGCCGTGGAACTTGTTAAATAAATTATCTTTTATTTCTCAACAGTAATAACCGTGTAAATATATTATTAATTACTCACCTATTTATTCGTGATGGAAGTCTACTGTATTATTTTAAGGCTACATTTAGTTTCGTTTGTAAAACTAATTCTTTGTAGAATGTAAGGTATGTTGATAGCATTATATTAGTAGGTACTTACACATGGTATTATTTACAAGACAGGAAGATGGTTGTACAACCCTTCGGGGAAACAAGGCGTGAAGTTAGGTTAATGAAGATGGTTGTTAATTTCAATCACATCACTGAACCTTCAATTCTCTCAGTGCATATATCCAAGGTCTTCTTTACTCTAGGTTCACTCAAGCTTTACTTTCTCGATACATTATTCCAGCACCACTTGGAAAGTATCGAGTTTCTAGAAAGCGCAGTTTAATACAGATAATATTAATTATATATACTACCTACTTCTTGTTTTTCTTTAATCAATTCGTCATTATCCTCATGAAATTCAAAACAAACAAATCAAATCAAATAATTTATTTTTGTAATTATGGTACATAGATGTTTTCATAAAAAGTAGTCCTCCATATTCTCCGGTCTCATGGGCATGCAAATAACATTCAATTCCAAAATTACACAATAATTCACAAATCGAATAAATATAAATGTCAAATTTTTAGAATTCCAAAAAAAAAATTAAATCAAAAAGCAGACTTAACAGTACCTAGTGACATTTTTACAGTCAGAACCCTTTTTTCCCTTTTTAGGGTTCCGTACCCAAAGGGTAAAACGGGAACCCTATTACTAAGGCTCCGCCGTCTGTCTGTCTGTCTATCTGTCCGTCTGTCACCGGGCTGTATCTCATGAACCGTGATAGTTAGACAGTTGAAATTTTCACAGATGATGTATTTCTGTTGCCGCTATAACAACAAATACTAAAAAACAGAATAAAATAAATATTTAAGGGGGCGCCCATACAACTAACGTGATTTTTTTGCTCGTTTTTGCTCGATATTAACGGCAATAGAATATTTAGTTATAATATATTCACTTTAAAAATAAATAATTAAATTAAAATAAAACAAATATTTATGGGGGGCTCCCATACAACAAACGTGATTTTTTTTGCCATTTTTATAGATAACTAGCTTTTGCACGCGGCTTCGCCCGCGTGGATGTCGGAAAAATGTCACGAGAACGTACTACCGGAATTAAAAGTACGCTATGTGTTAATGCAGATTATAAACTATAAATATGTTACCAAATTTCATCTAAATCCGTTCAGCCATTTTTGCGCCAATCCGAAACATAAAATCACCCCCTTTAAAATTGACTACCCCTTTCCACCCCGTTAGGGGTAGATTTTTTGACAACCCTGATACACCTTTTCCTTTATTTTCGATCTTAAAAATAAATACCGAGTTTCAAGACACAAATCATGAACAATATTAATAAAAGAATCCCTTCCTGTGCTTTATTTTTAGATTTAAGCAAGGCGTTTGACCTCGTTGACCATGTTAGACTATTGGATAAAATGGAAAGATACGGAATAAGGGGTCCCGCTTTAAAATGGTTTCAGTCATATTTACGTAACAGGAAGCAGATAACAAGAATAGCAAAGTTGAACCATAAAGCAAATAGTATGGATAATTTCGAATCCGAACCAAGAATTAACCTTTGCGGTGTCCCTCAGGGAAGCATTCTCGGGCCGTTATTGTTCCTTCTCTATATAAACGACTTACCGAAATCATTAAAACACCAGTGTGTTCTGTTTGCTGATGACACCACAATTATTATTAAATGTAAAGATGATCAAAACTATGACAATGAAATTAATCAAACATTAAACGATGTTAAAAAATGGTTGGACATTAATAAACTAAAATTAAATATTGCGAAAACGAATGTACTCCATTTTAAAACATGGAAAAGTAAACCTGTCCATCTTCATGTCGCGTATGATAATATTAGCGTAAAGCAGGTACATAACACAAGGTTTCTAGGGGTAACACTTGATGAGCACTTAACATGGAAGAATCATATCGAGATACTCTGCAAGAAAATTAACCAAATTGTATTTGCGCTAAAAAAGGTCAAAAATGTAACGTCGAGAGAAACCTCCATAATGGTGTATCATGCCTATGTCTGTTCAGTAATTCGCTACGGCATAATTGTGTGGGGAAACTCCTCAGAAACAGATCGAATTTTCATTGCACAAAAAAAGTGTATCCGCGCAATTTTTAATATGGATTGGTCTGATTCGTGTAAGCCTATATTTAAGTCACATAACCTTTTGACTGTACCCTGCATATATATCTTCGAAGTTGCCAAGTTTGTGAGATCCAATCTTGCATTATTTGAACGAAGGGATAATACAAATAAAAGGAAAGCTGCACATCTAGATTTCGAGATACCTGTTCCTAACTTGCAACTCTTCCGGAAAAGTTGTATCTACATGGCTCCCCTAATCTATAATGCTTTGCCGAATACAATTACCCAACTACCCTTCCAAAAATTTTGTTCGGCACTGCGAAAGTGGCTGTTGCAGGAATGTTTTTACTCAATTCACGAGTTTTTTGTAAAATGTCCCTGTAAATTTTTTTCGCTTGATCTGGTATCAAAATACAGGCATAAGTAAAGTATTATTTAAGTTAAGTGTTATTATGTTAAACTTATTGTTTTATTTAATGTCATGTCAAAAATAGAAGTGTGTAGTTTATGTATAATTAAAATAATGATTAAAATTTTTAATATTAATATAATGTAAATAATGTTAACTAAAAATTAATGTACTTCAATGATTGTATGTAATAATATTTGTAACTTGATTTGCATACCGTTAAAACGGTGAGACATGTAGCACTATGCAATAATACGAACACCTTTTGTAAACATACCATGTTTCTGGCAAATAAATATTCTATTCTATTCTATTCAAGTTAATCGAACCGCGCGATGTATCTTTCCATACAATTATTTTCTCCCACAAAATTCCACACCCCCTTTAAAAGGTTGTTTTCGAAAATGCATGTTTATGGTACGGGTCAAAGTTTATTGATCAAAGGAAACATAATTTTGAAAGAAAGAAAGAAATTATTTATTTGCTAATAATGTAGGTATACATATAAGTTGGAATATTTATTAAGTGTCCCGGTACATTTTACCTTACGGCATGCAAAATATTGGGTTAGAATTAATAAAATAGATACAGCTATTACAATTATTGTTAGCCATAGCCGAATTGAACAGATCAGACTAAAAAAAAAAAAATTAATTAAATATAAATCTCTAGCAAATTATACAATAGAATATAAGCTTAATGTCAAAATATTACAAAGCATTAACAACAATCACAATTATTATTATTTATAGAATTTATATAATCTGATAATGTCAAAATCTGATAAGTCAAATTACAATAGAACAAGAAACATACAAAAAAAAAAGAAGAAAAATCGCCAAAAAAAAAAAATATGTCAATAATATAATCTTATACAGTCGAAATTGCAAAGACAACGTACATTTATCAATAAAATTTTCGTATATAGTTTTGTCATTTAAAAAGTCTTTAATTGTGTAATAACATTTCTCCAGCAATAGTTTTGTTAATTGTTTGATATATACTGTGTCCCCCTTTTCACCCCAAAATAAGTTCATTTTTGAAAATATTCAACCATGTATTATTCAATTACTTTGGAGTTTATCAAGACGCACAGTAAAATCCTCCCCTAAAACTAAAAACCCCTTTTGCCCCGTAAGGGTTACATTTGTACAAACCCAAAAACATGTAAGACTTTATATTCTGTGAGCATTAGGTATATATAAAATACCGAGCTTCGAGTAAATCGGACCGCGCGTTAAAATTCTTCCATACAAACTATAATACGAGTATCCCCCAATGGCCCTTTAAAAAAAACAAAAAATTACTAACTTTATAATTTACTTAGGTTAGTATTCGTGCCAAGGTACAGATTTATATTTCAAGGAATAAGCTTTTTTATACCAACGAAATCCCCCTTTTTCACCCCTTTAAAGGTCAAATTCTCAAAAACCCCTTCTTAGCAGATGCCTACGTCATAATGTAGAGTTAATCATGCCACGCAGTAAAATCCTCCCTTGTCAAATTGACTACCCCTTTTCACCCCGTCAGGGGTCAATTTTGGAAAAACTGATACATGTTATTCTTAATTTTTTGTTGCTAAGTGTTAATACCAATTTTCAAGTTAATCAAGCCATGCAGTAAAATCCTCCCTTGTAAAATTGACAACTACTTTTCATCCAGTTAGGGAAAGTTTGAAAAAAAACTAATACATTTTATTCTTTATTTTTGGTTTTTTCGAGTTAATTGGACCGCGCGTTAAAATTCTTCTATACAAACTTTGACATCCCCCAATCCCCCTTTAGTGGGTAGTTTAAAAAAACAAAAATTACAACTTTATAATTTACTTCGGTAACAATTCGTGCCAAGTTTCAGGTTTATTAACTCAAGGAATAAGATTTTTGATACAAACAAAATCCCCCCTTTCACCCCCTTTAAGGTCGAATTTTCAAAAACCACTTATTAACGGATGCCTACGTCATGATAAGTATCTTTGTGCCAAATTTCAACCCAATCCGTTCAGTGGTTTGGGCTGTGTGTTACCAGTCAGTCATGGTTTCCTTTTTGACTACCCCTTTTCACCCCGTTAGGGGTAGATTTTTGAAAAGCCCTGATGCAAGGTTTTCGATATTTTTGGTTTTAAGTATAAATCCTGAGTTTCGAGTTATTCGGGCTGTGCGTTAAAATTCTTCTATACAAACTTTGATATCCCCGCTCCTCCTTCGGGGGGAACTTCGAAATAACTAAAAATGGAAAACTTTATGATCTATTTAGGTTAGTATTCGTGCCAAGTTTCAAGTTTTATCAAGCAATAAGATTTTTCACACAAACAAAATCCCCCCTTTTTATCCCTTTAAAGGTCGAATTTACAAAAACCCCTCCTAAATGGATGCTTACGTCATAATGACTATCTTGTTGCCAAATTTCAGCCCAATCCGTTCAGCGGTTGGAGTTGTGTGTTGATAGACCAGTCAGTGTGTGGACAGAATATTAATTCAGATTTGTTACAGTTGTAATGGCTATCTTGTCATTTGGTTTAAATAAGTAAGTTTTTTTTAGTAATATTTTATATAGATTCTGTTTTAAATTTGTGAATGTGAGAACGTTGTAGGCTTAATAGACTGTAGCTTTGTAAACCATCTTCTATTTTGTTAAGTACTTGGTACTTGTTGACGGTCACCTACACTGTCCTCCCATACGTATTAACACTGTAACTTGAAAACATTATAAAAGCCCATTCTTTTTAAAAGAGTAACCGTCGAGTTTCTTGCCGGCTCTTCTCCATAGGCAACGATCAATTGGAACCGTGCACCTAGCTTCTGACGTTTCATAAGTACCCATGAAGGTTTATGTGAAATAAAATATTTTGAGCCACGGTTTCCTTTTTGACTACCCCTTTTCACCCCGTTAGCGGTTGATTTTTGAAAAACCCTGATTCACGTTATTCTATATTTTTGGTTTTAAGTTTAAATACTAAATACTTGGTACTTGTTGACGGGCCTACACTGTCCTCCCATACCTATTAACACTGTAACTTATAACATTGTTAAAGCCCACTTTTTTTTAAAGAGTAACCGTGGAGTTTCTTGCCGGCTCTTCTCCATAGGAAACGACCAATTGGAACCGTGCAGCTAGCTTCTGACGTTTCATAAGTGCCCATGTAGGTTTATGTGAAATAAAAAATTTTGATTTTGATTTTGATTTTTGAGTTTCGAGTTAATCGGACTGTGAGTTAAAATTCTTCTATACAAACTTTGACATCCCCCAATCCCCCTTCGAGGGGAACTTTGAAAAAACTAAAAATGGAAAACTTTATGAATTACTTAGCTAAGTATTCGTGCCAAGTTTCAAGTTTATCTATCTACTTTATTATTTTTACTTGACCAATGACTAAAAATTATGAAGCAGCCCAAGAAACAGCACCGCCTTTTTTAGAAAGCGAGATAGAGGTATCTATAATAAAACTAAAAACAGGAAAGAGCCCAGGACCTGACGGAGTGTCAAATGAAATGATAAAAGCTGCGAAAGAAAAGCTAATAAAACCACTCACAAAGCTCTTTAACCGTATCCTATTAATAAAAGAACTTCCAGAAACATGGACATGCTCGGAAATAGCTCTACTTTACAAAAAAGGAGACCCCAAACTGATATCCAATTACAGACCCATCAGTCTAATATCCTGCCTGTATAAATTATTTGCATCGACCCTACTAAGACGTATAACCACGAAAATTGATGAGAACCAACCTATAGAACAAGCGGGATTCATGAAAAATTTCTCTACTAATGACCACATACACACACTGAAAATAATAATCGAACGCTACATGGAATATGACCTCCCCTTATACGTTGCTTTTATAGATTACTCGAAAGCTTTTGACACAATTTCACATGACTCCATATGGCAGGCTCTAAACCAACAAGGACTAGACCACGACTACATAGAACTTATCAAAGCGATTTACTTGAGAAGCACAACAAGAGCACGTCTAGACTCAAGAGGACCAACATTTCGAGTAGAGAGGGGGGTAAAGCAAGGCGATCCGCTTTCCCCAAAGCTTTTCTTAGCAGTCCTAGAATCCATATTTCGAAATCTCGATTGGAGTGATACGGGAATAAATATAAATGGCAAGTACCTCTCACACCTCAGGTTTGCGGATGACATAGTTTTGTTGTCGGAAAACCCGTACACACTGAACCATATGATAGAGTTCCTTAGTCATCACAGCGAGATCGTTGGACTACAAATCAACTGGGACAAATCGAAAATTATGACCAATCGTGAAAAAATAACTATATCTATACAGTCCATACCTATAGAGTACGTCACAGACTACATTTACCTCGGACATCTAATCTCAATAAAATCCTGTACAGAAAAAGAAATCGATCGCAGAGTGTAGAATACGTGGAAAAAATACTGGGCTATGAAGGATATTTTCAAAGGCCCCATACCAACAAAACTGAAAACGAAAGCGATGAACATCTGCCTTACGCCGGTTCTTACTTACGCATGCCAGACGTGGTCTCTTAAAAAAACACTCCTAAATAAAATAAGAAGTTATCAAAGAGGAATAGAACGAAGCTACATGAACATTCAATTAAAAGATAGAGTCAAAAGTTCACTGATAAGGAAAAGAACAAAGGCGAGGGATGTCGTCAAACAGGTACTGACATTGAAATGGAAATGGTCAGGTCATATCCAGAGAGCTATGGATGAAAGATGGTCACAAACTATCTCTATCTATTTCTAATTGTTACCCAATATATAAAAAAAGAAGGAAGGGTAGACGTTCTAAAAGATGGAGTGACGACATCATAGAGATAGCCGGAGCCTTATGGCCCAGACAGGCAAAGGACAGAACCACCTGGAAAGGTTTGGAGGAGGCTTTCACCGCGAATGGCGGCCCTTACACCTAACAATACTAACCTTATTTAAGTACAAAACTAACATTACTAACAAATAAATAAATAAATAAGTACACATCAAAAAACTAAATGTAAGGGATAAAAATATAAAGCTAATAAATAAATAAATAATACTACTGCCATGATTTTTTTCACATATCCAAAACCAACCATTTAGCTGGCAGGGGGGGGCTTGACCCTAACAAAAAATAGCACTTTAAAGCTTAATATTACGCAAACGAATCCCTGGATTGAAAAATGGTATTCACAGACTGTAACCAGTAGTTAATAATTAATGTTACTGATTTACTGGTTATTGTTTTGTTACTCAAATAACGTTTTTCCTAAATTATTGTTTAATAAATGTTGTCTTGACTAAATAATGAATTTAAGAATTTACCATATTAGTAGTTAATATTGTGTCGTGATTTCTTTGATTTAATTTTAAAAATGTATTAATTTAATACCGAATTATAATATTCGCTGTGGCAACACTGTCAAAGTACAAATTATTCACGTTGTAAAAAATTTTTAAATGTATTTTCATTATGGCAACTGAAGGTATTATTTTACTTTGGTAACACAGAAATAACGGTTATGATGTGATCGTTATTTCTGAGTGGGGTAAAAGTAATTTTAAATAGTAAAATGTAGGGCAGGGCGAGTCGTCGTTTAGTTGTGAAATAGTGCAGTTGTGCGGAATAAAGTGTTAGCAAGAAAAGAGTGTTTTTCATCAAAAATCAGAAGTGGGATGAACCACGAGCCATGTCTCAGCAAAAATCGCAAGTAGTTTTATGAATTCTTTACATTACTTCATTATTTTTGGCCCTGAAAAGATCAGTGAGCTATCATAAATGTGTGGTTATTAAGTAGTCTCATGATTCTGTAGCAATCGTTGTAGCGTATTACCCAGATTTAAAAATAAAATATTATATTTAAATCATAGTTAATAGTAATAGGGCCGACGCACCTGCTACCTTTGGTCGAGGCAAGTCCTCGATAGGGCTTGGACGTTGCGTTGGACTAACTATAAATAAAGAGTAAATAGTTGGGCCAGTGCACTTGGTACTCGTGGTCGAGGCAACTCCTCGATAGAGTTATCATTGCATTGGACAACTTGGAAGATAAATAAATATAAATGGAATGAATGTTGGGAATTTATCTACGAGATTTTACTTTTTAAACAATCTGCATATCTATTCACAATCGTTCGATACGCTTCTGCGCTGAACCGAGCATCAATCAATGTTATCAAAGGAGTTCTTTATAGGCTGTTCACAATTCAAAACACGAACATTTTGTCAGTTTAAATCAAATATCTTCCCCCATTCTTTCGAGAGCTGTTTGCTGTCAAGGGGGCAAGGCAAATCAGTAATTAAAAATGTGTTGTTTTTAATACTACAACCTTTATAATGGTTGTGAATTGCTATGCTGAATAGTATGTCAGTCTGTTTCGTTCACTGAATTTACCGAGCAGCTAATATAGTTTGTTAGTGAAGCAGCAGCTTGTAGAATGTGGCAACGCATTATGAATAGGATGCACAAGGTGTGCGATGTAACGCGCAAGTTGCGCAACGCATTGTGAATAGGATGCACAAGGTGTGCTATGTGTGGTGCACAAGAAGTGCGGCAGCATGATGCAGCGTGCACAAGGTGCGCGATGCAGCGTACACGAGGTGCGCGATGCAGCGCCACGAGGTGAATGATGTGCGCGATGCAGCGCCACGAGGTGCACGATGTGCAAGATGCTGCGCGCACGAGATGCACGATGTGCGAGATGTGGCGCGCACGAGGTTCATAATGTGCGCGATGCTGCGCGCGCTAGGTGCACGATGTGCGCGATGCTGCGCGCACGAGGTGCACGAGATGCGCGATGTTGCGTGCACGGGGTGCACGTGGTGCGCGATGCTGTGCGCACGAGGTGCAAGAAGTGCGCGATGCGGCGTGCACTTCTTGTGCCAGCCACGTAGGTGAGCTGTTCAAAGATGTATGAGTATAATTTAGACCCCTATGCGGCGTGCACTTTGGTTCAGCCACGTAGGTGAGCTGTTCAAAGATGTATGAGTATAATTTAGACCCCTATGCGGCGTGCACTTTGGTTCAGCCACGTAGGTGAGCTCTTCAAAGATGTATGAGTATAATTTAGACCCCTATGCGGCGTGCACTTTGGTTCAGCCACGTAGGTGAGCTCTTCAAAGATGTATGAGTATAGTTTAGACCCCTATGCGGCGTGCACTTTGGTTCAGCCACGTAGGTGAGCTGTTCAAAGATGTATGAGTATAGTTTAGACCCCTATGCGGCGTGCACTTTGGTTCAGCCACGTAGGTGAGCTCTTCAAAGATGTATAAGTATAGTTTAGACCCCTATGCGGCGTGCACTTTGGTTCAGCCACGTAGTTGAGCTCTTCAAAGATGTATGAGTATAGTTTAGACCCCTATGCAGCGTGCACTTTGGTTCAGCCACGTAGGTGAGCTGTTCAAAGATGTATGAGTATAGTTTAGACCCCTATGCGGCGTGCACTTTGGTTCAGCCACGTAGGTGAGCTCTTCAAAGATGTATGAGTATAGTTTAGACCCCTATGCGGCGTGCACTTTGGTTCAGCCACGTAGGTGAGCTCTTCAAAGATGTATTAGTATAGTTTAGACCCCTATGCGGCGTGCACTTTGGTTCAGCCACGTAGGTGAGCTGTTCAAAGATGTATGAGTATAGTTTAGACCCCTATGCGGCGTGCACTTTGGTTCAGCCACGTAGGTGAGCTCTTCAAAGATGTATGAGTATAGTTTAGACCCCTATGCGGCGTGCACTTTGGTTCAGCCACGTAGGTGAGCTCTTCAAAGATGTATGAGTATAGTTTAGACCCCTATGCGGCGTGCACTTTGGTTCAGCCACGTAGGTGAGCTGTTCAAAGATGTATGAGTATAATTTAGACCCCTATGTGGCGTGCACTTTGGTTCAGCCACGTAGGTGAGCTGTTCAAAGATGTATGAGTATAGTTTAGACCCCTATGTGGCGTGCACTTTGGTTCAGCCACGTAGGTGAGCTCTTCAAAGATGTATGAGTATAGTTTAGACCCCTATGCGGCGTGCACTTTGGTTCAGCCACGTAGGTGAGCTGTTCAAAGATGTATGAGTATAATTTAGACCCCTATGTGGCGTGCACTTTGGTTCAGCCACGTAGCTGAGCTGTTCAAAGATGTATGAGTATAGTTTAGACCCCTATGCGGCGTGCACTTTGGTTCAGCCACGTAGGTGAGCTCTTCAAAGATGTATGAGTATAGTTTAGACCCCTATGCGGCGTGCACTTTGGTTCAGCCACGTAGGTGAGCTCTTCAAAGATGTATGAGTATAGTTTAGACCCCTATGCGGCGTGCACTTTGGTTCAGCCACGTAGGTGAGCTGTTCAAAGATGTATGAGTATAATTTAGACCCCTATGTGGCGTGCACTTTGGTTCAGCCACGTAGGTGAGCTGTTCAAAGATGTATGAGTATAGTTTAGACCCCTATGTGGCGTGCACTTTGGTTCAGCCACGTAGGTGAGCTCTTCAAAGATGTATGAGTATAGTTTAGACCCCTATGCGGCGTGCACTTTGGTTCAGCCACGTAGGTGAGCTGTTCAAAGATGTATGAGTATAATTTAGACCCCTATGTGGCGTGCACTTTGGTTCAGCCACGTAGCTGAGTTGTTCAAAGATGTATGAGTATAGTTTAGACCCCTATGCGGCGTGCACTTTGGTTCAGCCACGTAGGTGAGCTGTTCAAAGATGTATGAGTATAGTATAGAGTTCTATGCGGCTTACACTCTAGTTGAGATGTATGCGTATAGTTTATAGCAGCCACGTAGGTGAGCTGTTGTTCAGAGTATTAAGATAAAGATGTACGAGTATAGTTCTGATTTCTATGCGGCTTACACTCTAGTTCAGCCATTTAGGTAAGCTTTATGGAGATGTATGCGTGTAGTTTATAGCGCCCATGTAGGTCAGCCGTAGTTCAGAGTTTAACGAATGCATATGTGATCTTATACAGCGATGAGGGTGGGCTGTAGTTGAGAGTTTAACGTATGCACTTATTGTGTGATCTTAAGCAGACATGTAGGTGCGCTGTTAGAAAGCCATGTAGGTGTGCTTTTAGTCAGTGATGTATGTGTGCTGCTAGTAAGCCATGTAGATGCTGCTAGTAAGCCATGTTTGTATACTACAATGAAATCCATGTAGGTGTTCTGTTAGAAAGCCATGTCGGAGTGCCGTGTAGGCCGACAAATGCTCTACCCCCGAGATGAAGGGCGTCCTAGAAGGCGTCGCCGGAGATCTGTATCAAGTGATTCTGAAGAGATGCCTGTGAAGTTGAAGCGAGTTTCGGAAGGACTGACACAACAACGCTGAAGTAAGAATGTTCCAATCACTAATTTTGTCAGAGATTTTGACCCTGATAATAGACCCACGATATTGAGCGATGGCTAAGAAACATGAGTGAATGTGCCAATATGTGATTGGAATGAAAAACAAACAATTCATTGTGCCATTTAATAGCTTTGTAAGTTGCCCAAAAATTGGTTTGAATGTTTGCCAACGGTCAATTAATCGTGATAATGGTAGTGATGAAAAATTCTGAAAACTTTTAGAAGGGATGCTTAACCGGAAGTCCCGTACGAATGAAACTTTTAGAGATCATTTTTTATTTTTACTAATGATGAGAAAGTGATCGTTGAAAAATATATTCTACTGTTGGGGATTGTAGATTTGTGGGTACTTCTGGACGAAAAACGTCAGCTCTCCAACCTGTCATGGTTGGGTAACTAACTGGGTCGTAACTCTCATGCAAACGTCAAACATTTTCAGTTTTAATCTAAAAATATTTTTTATTATGAAAATAAACATTCTTTACTGTATTCAGGGGCTCCTTTCCCAGGTTTTCTAATGCCATAATATTGTGGCCGGAGTCCTATACAAAAATGAAATGGCTCCTTTCAACAATGGTGCCAAAAGTAAGAATTTACTACCTTTATCGGTTTATTTATAGTAGAAAAATGTGTAATGTTAAATTCGAAATTGTCAATTTGCCAGGGTTCCATAGAAATAAAGGTGTGACCGTAGATCCACGTTCAATCGTTAGTGATTGACAATTAATCCTCTGGTTTGGAATCTGATTCGTCTGACTAACTAAATACCTAACTAATAACTGTAAACACGAATTTGTATTCATCTATTTAGAAAATGATTATTTTCATTAGTTTTAACCCCGTTGCGTGCGCGTCTGACGAGTGTGGGGTCCTGGGTTCGATTCCTGGGTCGGCTAGGATGTTTGATTTTTCCATTAGGAATTTCTCGGTACCAGCCCAGAGATTGTAAGTTGGAGGAGTGAGACACCACGTGCCCCGGAGGGCGCTTGGGGCCGTTGGTCTTGCGCTTGATCTCTACCCGATCGTGCCTGGTTGCCGTCCGTTGAACTGTGGGAGTAGAGGAGCAGAGAGTGCATCTGTGCTTGTGCACACACTTGTGCACTCACTATAATGTCTGCAGCGTGCTTGGCAGGTCTCCGTTGAGATTGGCTGCCGTTGCCGTAGCCGGGATTAGTGTCGTGATTATAGCGTGCTTCGGAGTTAGCACGCAGTCGGATGGCCGAGTGTCGTGATTTCATTGATTTAATTTTAAAAATGTATTAATTTAATACCGAATTATAATATTTGCTGTGGCAACACTGTCAAAGTACAAATTATTAACGTTGTAAAAAACTTTTAAATGTATTTTCATTATGGCAACTGAAGGTATTATTTTACTTTGGTAACACAGAAATAACGGTTATGATGTGATCGTTATTTCTGAGTGGGGTAAAAGTCATTTTAAATAGTAAAATGTAGGGCAGGGCGAGTCGTCGTTTAGTTGTGAAATAGTGCAGTTGTGCGGAATAAAGTGTTAGCAAGAAAAGAGTGTTTTTCATCAAAATTGCATTGTTAAAATTAATTTATTTGACTTACTTAGGTAAAGCAGTGCCTCGTTATAACGTCCGTTAACAGATGGCGCTTGGTGCACCGTACTGCTTTACCATAGTACGTCTACGTAGTTTTGTGTCATAATGAAAATGTGAGTCAGTTGTCGTTCAGCTTTTGAAGTGTAAATTGCTCCAAGTGGATGTTATTTTAAATATAGTTAATTGTTATACCTAAAGTGTTTTTATTGGTAACAGTGTGATCTAACAAATCAGAAGTGGGATTGGTAAGTTTCGTATTTTACTTACTTTACTTCGCCCATAGATTTACAAGTGATATCTGTGTACTTGATAACGATATCATTGAAATAAAGAGTATAAAAATTATGTGGTAACTGTGTAACCACTTATAAAAAAAAGCAATATTTATGCCTTCTTTTGATAAGTTATACCTAGAGATTTAAGACTTTTGACGATAATTAGCAAATTAATTAATTCTTCTTGTTATTAGTTTTGTTGTTGCTGACCCATTCTATTTTAGTTCCATTAACGATAAATAAAACACAGTACAGGTGAATAGGATTTTGTTTTATAGCATAAAGGTCGAATATTATTATTTTGTTCATTTCGTTGTTTGAAACCGATGGTTTAACCATACTATTTTATTGTTGCAATTTTTTGTCGCCAAGTTATTGTGTTTACAGGAAATGGAACGCAGTCCTATCCTTGGCTCTAGAGGACGACAGCCAAGTCGCTCAGTCCTAATGCCAGACGCCCAGTCCTGCCAGAGAGCGCGGACGCAGTCCTGCCAGAGGGCGGGGACGCAGTCCTGCCAGAGGGCGGGGACGCAGTCCTGCCAGAGGGCGGGGACGCAGTCCTGCCAGAGAGCGGGGACGTAGTTCTGCCAGAGAGTGGGGACGCAGTTTTGCTAGCCAACGGGCGCGCAGTCCTTCCAGGGATTGTACACGCAGCCCTATAAGTAAGCGGATGCGTTGCCAAAACGGTGACCAGGCAAATAGCTCAATCCGCCATCGGGCACACAGCTCTACGAGTAAGAGGCCGTGCAGTCCTTCTAGCCAGTGGATGCGCAGTCCCTCCAGCCATCGTGAGCGTGGTTATTTAAGACAGCGAGAGCGGAGCTCCAGCAGGCATCAGTTGCACAGCTCCGGCAGCCAGCGGTCGCCAAACCCCTCAAGCCGTCGGGACCGAATGTCAAGCCGACGAGAAGACAACTCATTAAGACAGCAGGTGCGAAGCACCTGCAGTCACCGGGCAAGCGGCTCGGTTGATCACCGGGTGAGCAGCTCGGCACGTAAGGTGGTGCGCCATCCCTGGAACCATGCGGAGAGGAGCAACTCCCGAGCGCGCAATCCTGGTAACCAGAGACGGTGCAGCTCCTTCAGGAGCCAAGCAGACAGTTCTGCTGGCCGACGGGAACGCACCAAGCATTGTGACGTGCTCCTACCAGAAGAAAAAGTCACATCAGGTACCGATTTTCATGCTATGGACAGTAATGCTAGTGTAGCTCAACTTGTACAAGCATTACAAGTAATTAGTAATAGCGCTAGTAATATCAAATTGTCTTACCAAAATACAGTACCTGAATTTGATCCTGCTCATAAAGAGCAAACGATAGATATGTGGACTCATAAGGTTAACGAACATGCGATGATTTACAATTGGACAGACCAACAGACGATACACTTTGTCCTGCCTAAATTAAAGGGGTTGGCCCAGAAATGGTACGAAGGTCTTACCACTGTAATGTTTTCCTGGCCTGAGTGGCAAGACAAGCTTAAATTAGCCTTTTCTAGCAGTGAAAATTACGGACAATTGCTCTTTACAATGCTGAATAAGCGTGCGAAGTTCAATGACTCGTTAGAAAAATATTATTACGATAAAGTAGTATTGTATATATTGAATCGTTGTGGTATCCAGAGTAAAAAGGCAGTAGACTGCATTATATTCGGTATTGAAGATCGTAGCGTTCATTTAAGTGCAGATGCGGCAAGATTTGAAAGTCCGAACCAACTGCTGCCGTATTTAAAAAGTGCTAGGAACCATGCCGCATCACAAATCAACTCAGATAGAAAACGAGTCCGTTCTAATGATAACAATACCAAGTCTGATAAGAGTTTGACTAATAAAGAAACCAGGGAACTTTCGGTCCAATGTTTTAATTGCACAATGTACGAAATCAGCCATAAAGTGTAATAAATGCTCACGTTATGGCCATTTGGCTGATAACTGTATATAGTCGACAAATAAAAATCCAATGATAATAACAATCTTTCCAAGCCAGTCATGATGGTAGGTGGTACAGATTCAAGTGTCGCCAAATATCATAAACAAGCCCTAGTTAACGACATTCCTAAAAATTGTTTTATAGATTTCGGTAGTTCAGCAACTCTCATTAAAGTCTCGGAAGTCGTAGACATTAATACCGATTGGAAGACCGATGCTAATTTACCAACGCTCAGAGGATTCGGGAATTCTCTAGTGCAACCTTTTGACCTCCAGATTGACGATGCTAGGGCTCGTGGTGAACTCCTTGTTGTTCCTGATCAATTCTTGCAACAACCATTGCTAGTTGGGAGGTCGTTTACTGAGCAGGCTCATATTTTAATCGAAAAGGATAGCGTTTCGCTTCATGTTCTTACAGCAGCGGTGTTCAAAAAACAGAGGTTTGAATTAATTTGTTCTAAAGACACCACGATAGACGGACTCTCTTTGGTAGAATTTAGGATCGATCCGTATCATACTGGCAATGTTTATATAGAAGGAAGTAATAGGTTTAAACTTGGGCAAGAGTATTATTTTGTACAGGGTCTGTTCTCGGTTACTGACGGCTTCGGCGCTGCACTAATAAAAGGGCTGTCTTCCCATCCATTTATTATTAAAAAGGGTACGATAGCGAGATGTCTACGGGCTGATTTAGCGTCCGATGAGGAAATTGTTGGTGATGTTCTTAATATTAATGCTTCAATGTCACGGCAAGCTATTTCAACACAAGATATAAAGTCCGATGGAAGTATGGATAGAAGAACTACCACATTGTTGGTTCAGTTGCTTAATGAGTATCGAAACTGTTTCGCTTTTAATTTACAAGAACTAGGTAAAACTATATCGTTGAAATGTCCATTAATCTTAAGGATGATCAACCGGTAGTTTATCGACCGTATAGATTACCTGTTAGTGAAAGAAACAAGGTGCAATGGTTAAGGAATTGATAGATTGTGATATCGTGAGACCGTCGAAGTCGTCATACGCAAGTCCTATAGTACTCGTGAAAAAGAAAACTGGTGATGTTAGGTTGTGTCGATTACAAGGCCCTAAACCGAAAAACATATAAAAAAAATTACCCGTTGGCGAGAATTGATGATCAGTTAGGCGATCTTGCAGGTTATGAGTATTATACTACCCTTGATTAAGCATCTGGGTACTATCAAATTGCTATTAAAGAAGATGACCGTCAAAAAACTTCATTCGTTACTCCTGAAGGTCAATTTGAGTTCAAACGGATGCCATTTGGTCTTGCCAACGCTCCATTTAGTTTTATGCGAATGATTAATTTGGTCTTGAGTAATGCACGGGGTATAGCTTCAGCATATATGGATAACATCATAATTGCATCAAAAACGATTGAAGAAGGGCTATTGAAGTTGCAACAAATTCTTGAACTCTTGCAAAACGCGGGTCTAACGCTGAAACTTAGTAAATGTTATTTCTTTAGTAAAACTGTCGATTACCTGGGCTTTGAACTCAGTAAGGAAGGTATTACGAGCAGGGTCTAGAAAGATAGAAGCAGTTCGAAATTTCCCGGAACCCACTAATCAGCATAGTGTTAGGCAGTTCATCGGGTTGTGTAGCTTCTTTAGACGGTTCGTTAAAGGCTTTTCCATGATCGCTAAACCACTGACGGGACTTCTAAAAAAGGACGTGAAATGGCTGTGGGGTACTGAACAGACGAAATCCTTTAATGCACTAAAAACTGAACTTTTACGTAAACCCACTCTATCATTATACCATCCTAATGCTGAGTTACACACAGATGCTTGTAAGATAAGAATTGCTGGGATTTTAATGCAAAGAGATAAAGATAACGTACTTAACCCTGTCGCGTATTACAGTAGACAGACCACAGTCGACGAGCAACACATGAACGCATACGAACTTGAAACGCTCGCTCTGGTCGCTTCTCTACAACGGTTTCGCGTATATTTAATAGGCATTGAGTTCAAAGTCTTTACGGATTGCAATTCGTTGAGGGCCACGTTTTTGAAACGAGACCTAATTCCCGGGGTCGCGAGGTGGTGGATTTCGATGCAGGAATTTAACTTTTCTATTGAGTACCGCCCTCGTAAGGCCATGACTTACGTTGATGCTCTGAGTAGAAATCCATTACCTAATGATACCCTAAAGTCCTATACAAATGAGGCCATTGATATCATAGCAGTAACCGATAAAGACTGGCTGAGCACAGTTCAGCAGGCAGATTCAGAAATACAGCGTAAAATATCTATACTCCAAAGTCCGGAGTCAGCTAAAGTAGTAGATACTAGTAAAAACTTTGTGGTTAAAAACAACAAATTATATCGCCTAACTGAAGAAGGTGAAAAATGGGTGGTGCCTAAAGGTGTCAGGTGGCAGATCTTAAAGCACTCTGCTACAACGTCATCGGCCATTTTGCTTTTGATAAAACCCTTGCAAAAATTAAGGAATTTTACTGGTTTAGTAAGATGCGACGCTTCGTTAAGAAGTACGTCGATTTTTGTCTCGAATGCGCCTACACAAAAGCTTCATCAAAAAAAAAGGTCCGTTACATCCGATCCCAAAAATAGATTCTCCATTTGCCACGTTACACATTGATCATGTCGGTCCGTTTGTTAAAAGCACTAAGGGTAACACACACTTGTTGGTAATTATTGATGCCTACACAAAATGTATCATTTTAAAACCGGTTAGAAGCACAAAAGCGTCTATTGTTATTGATAAGTTAAGAGAGTACTTCAGTATTTTTGGGGTTTCCAAAAGAATTATTTCGGATAGGGGTTCATCGATTACTAGTTCTAAATTCATTTTTTTTTTATAATTTGGGTGTCGAACACGTATTTAATGCGGTGGCTACGCCAAGAGCAAATGGGCAAGTCGAGCGCTACTATAGCACATTGCTCGCGTCACTCAGTGCTAAGTGTGCAGGGCAAAATGAAAAGAAATGGGACTTTTCTATTCCTGATGTGCAATGGGGTCTTAACAACACACACAATAAAGGCATTGACCGAACACCTTCGGAAGCTCTTTTTGGTAGGTACGGCAGAAAGTAGAATAAAGGCAGCACTTGATGTTGACCATAATATTAGCAAAGAATCCCTTAACGAAATTCGTGAAAAAATGAATGACTATATCACTAATTATCAAAACAAACAAAAGTCTCATTATGATAAAAACACATCCACTCCAAAAACATTTAAAGTAGGTGATTTAGTTAGTATTGAAAGAGAAATCCCATCATCAGGAAAAAGTCGAAAATTATGTTTTCGATAATGACAGATATCAGGTCGAAGACACGCCAATCACGCGTAAGAGTGGTCGCAAATATAATGCAGTTATTGTGGTTATTAAATGAAACCGTGGTTAAGTTTCAATAGGCCTGAAGATGAATCCGCCTCTAGTGGCGACGACTGCAAAAGTGTCGATAGTCAGTAGAATCCAATATTATGTATACTTACTGTTGTGTTCACGTTGTTATAGGTACTATTCGGTACAGAAGGGTTACCTACTTTTGATTATACTTTAAGGCAGATATAGCCTTCGTGATTTTAGGCAGATATAGCCTTCGTAATTTAAGGCAGATATAGCCTTAGTGATTTTAAGCAGATACAGCCTAAGTGATTTTAGGCAGATATAGCCTTAGTGATTTTAGGCCGATACAGCCTAAGTGATTTTAGGCAGATATAGCCTTAGTGATTTTAGGCAGATATAGCCTAAGTGATTTTAGGCAGATATAGCCTTAGTGATTTTAAGCAGATACAGCCTAAGTGATTTTCGGCAGATATAGCCTTAGTGACTTTAGGCCGATACAGCCTAAGTGATTTTAGGCAGATATAGCCTTCGTAATTTAAGGCAGATATAGCCTTAGTGATTTTAAGCAGATACAGCCTAAGTGATTTTAGGCAGATATAGCCTTAGTGATTTTAGGCCGATACAGCCTAAGTGATTTTAGGCAGATATAGCCTTCGTAATTTAAGGCAGATATAGCCTTAGTGATTTTAAGCAGATACAGCCTAAGTGATTTTAGGCAGATATAGCCTTAGTGATTTTAGGCCGATACAGCCTAAGTGATTTTAGGCAGATATAGCCTTAGTGATTTTAGGCAGATATAGCCTAAGTGATTTTAGGCAGATATAGCCTACATTAGTTTATGCATTAATGGCAGAAGTGGCCTACTACTATGATTTGGTAAAGGCAGAAGCAGCCTTGGTATGGTATTCAGTGCAGAAGCGGCCTGTTACCAGATATCTTTGATTGCATAGCATAGTGACCTCAGTCAGACTATCACATATAGTATTCAGTGCAGTGTAGTTTTCTTATATATATTAATGATTTACCTGACATTCTTACTAAAAAATGTATATTATTTGCAGATGACATCTCAATAATATTAGCATATGACAGTATAATTAATAATAACTTTGACATTGATATAAACAATACAATTGATTTAGTTATAGAGTGGTTAGTAAGGAACAATTTACAAGTAAATATCAATAAGACGACTTTTGTACAATTCCAAACCCGTGGATCAAAAATTGTTCCAAGGCATATTTCATATGACGGTATAAAAATAAATGAATCTACCAGTGTAAGATTTCTAGGGTTCACCATGGACAAATACCTAGACTGGAAAGGACACGTTGACGGAGTCTGCAAGAGAGTTAACACTTTCGTATATGTCCTAAACAGACTAAGAACTACGTCTAACCAAAGTACGGTATTGTTGGCATACCATGGCCATGTAGCTTCCGTGCTACGATACGGGTTAATACTATGGGGAAACTCAACAGACTCCCAGCGGGCGTTTCTCTCCCAAAAACGATGCATAAGAGCAATTGTTGATACTCCTCCTTATGAGTCATGTAAACCTCACTTTAATAAACTCAAGATATTACCCCTGCCGAGTATGTACATTTTTGAAGTTTGTGTGTTCGTAAAGTCCAATCCTAATCTATTTGTAAGAGCTCGTGATATTTATACACGGGATAATGTCTACCCTCGTAACTCCAGACATGGTCAGCGACTAGTGTTAGATTTTGCACCAAAAACTGCGGTGTTCAAAAAAAATTGCTCAGCTATGTGCGTTAAAATTTATAATAGGTTACAAACAGACATTCAAAATCTCCCCCTACCAAAATTTAAGAAAAAGCTTAAAGAGCTACTGCTTAAAAAAATGATTTACTCGGTAAATGAATGGCTACAGGAATAAGGAAAATATTCTATATATAAATATTTTAAATAATGTGTGTTGTATATTATTAATTCACCGTAGAAATGACTGAGTTTTATTGGCATTTGACAATGTATTTTACCAGGCACATAATTGTTTTATTGACATTATATAAGACTATGAATTTCGGAGACACGTATTGGCTAAGACCACGGGCTAAGACTAACCATTATTTATATTTCTTTATTCCTTTTTACTTTTAAGAAAACGATTCACATGCCATACCACAGGCTAAATAGAATTAGAAGACCAAATAATGTAACATGGAAACCACCGATTGTATTTACTCTATTTATACGTGAATAAATGAATTTGAATTTGAATTTGAATTTGCAGAATAGCCCTGTTGCTACGGTTGTCAAAGGCAGATATAGCCTTGGTCCGTTATGTGATAAAGTGGTGTTCAGAGCAGACGCTAACTGTAACCACGGTTGACAGATGCAGGTGCAAATGTGTAATTATTAGGAAGTGTTGATTATTGATGATGATATTTAATTGTAGTTATTGTTTAGTACAAAAATATTCTTTGTAAAATGGCGAGTAACACGAGGACGTGTTATGAGAGTTGGAGCCGAATGTAAGACCAGTAGTTAATAAGTAATGTTACTGATTTACTGGTTATTGTTTTGTTATTCAAATTACGTTTTTCCTAAATTATTGTTTAATAAATGTTGTCTTGACTAAATAATGAATTTAAGAATTTACCATATTAGTAGTTAATATTGCATTGTTAAAATTAATTTATTTGACTTACTTAGATAAAGCAGTGCATCGTTATAACGTCCGTTAACAGATGGCGCTTGTTGCGCCGTACTGCTTTACCATAGTACGTCTACGTAGTTTTGTGTCATAATGAAAATGTGAGTCAGTTGTCGTTCAGCTTTTGAAGTGTTGCTCCAAGTGGAAGTTATTTTAAATATAGTTGATTGTTATACCTAAAGTGTTTTTATTGGTAGCAGTGTGATCTAACACAGACCCACAACATTTTTGAACGGCCTATCCAACGATTTGTCGCCTTGACTTCGAGTCCCGACACGTCGAGTCGCCGCCACGTCTACTTCGAAAACTCTCCGCTTTTATTCCAGCCTCGTCGAGTCGTTGAAAGGCTCTTTTATTACCGCCACGTCTACTTGATTTATCACCTTGTCCCGCTACGCCGAGTCGCCGCCACGTCTACTTGTTGTTTTGTATGATGTTTATTCGCCACGCCGAATGTGACGAAAGGTACAGTCAATGAAACTAATTAATTAAATCGTTATATATTTTTTTTTGACAATCATCGTAATAACTTTAAATAAAACATTATAGAAATATAACATTATTTCTTTTAATTTAGGCACAGTAAATCACAGATCAGTTACATGGGCAATAAGAATACGACGAAGTTCCCTTTAGAGGATTATTACAATTAGTTACTATAGGTATCAAAGAATCAGAACGACAAATCATGCCGAAGGGTGGCATAGTCGTCTTAATAAACAAAATATGAAAGGACCAACCCTTTGTCTTTTAACTAGTGTTTTAAAAGAGGAATCCAGGAATAGTGATATGAAACTTGAACAAAATCTAATAGGCAGAGTAGTCAGTCAAAAAATGATCAATAATTCACAAAAGTTGTTGATGATTTCTTGAAAGACAAAATCAATATTAGTACCTATATGTTTAGCTAGACTGGGAAACATCAAATACAAAACAAAATGATCTCAAGCCGAACTGAAATTAATCATTGTAAATATCTAGTCAAATTATCTAGTGTTTTAAAATTATGCCTTTATATTTATTTCCTTATTTTATAAAAAAAAAATCTGTGATTATTGTACATAATAACCTGTGTGATCTAAGACGTGATACCTATAGTAACTAATTGTAATAATCCTCTAAAGGGAACTTCGTCGTATTCTTATTGCCTATGTAATTGATCTGTGATTTACTGTGCTTAAATTATAAGAATTAATGTTATATTTCTATAATGTTTTATTTAAATTTATTACGATGATTGTCAAAAAAAATAAAAATATCATTATTTGAATATTTTGACTGTACCTTTCCTCACATTCGACGTGGCGGCACCAGGCAGAAATTGTTCATCATACTAATAAACATCATACAAAACAACAAGTATACGTGGCGGCTACTCGACGTAGCGAGACAAGGTGATAAATGAAATAGACGTGGCGGTAATAAAAGAGACTTTTTCAGCGATTCGACGAGGCGGGAATAAAGGCGGGGAGTTTTCGAAGTAGATGTGGCGGCGACTCGTCGTGACGGGACTCGACGTCAAGGCAACAAATCTATCCAACGATACCCTATACTATGGGATAGACTAGAAAAAAAAACATCCCCTCTTTACGTGCAAGGGAGGTACTCTAAAAAATAATATTTTTCAAGGTTTTCTTTTACGACTTTGTCGGCGTGATTAATATCTATACCCATGCCAAATTACAGCTTTCTAGTACTAAGAGTCTCTGAGCTAAGCTGGGGACAGACGGACGGACGGACAGATAGACAGACAGACATGGCGAAACTATAAGGGTTCCTTGTTGACTACGGAACCCTAAAAAGCCTACCTCTACCTTGTTGAATATTTATTTATTTAATGATTACCAACGAGATACATAATGTTTCCAGATACATTTTGTTTATTTATTTTTTAAATAAATAAACATACTCATAAATCATAAATCATTTATTTGCATAAAATATGGTAACACGAGATGTTAAATTAAATTATTGCACAGGACATATTTCACCCTCATTACGGGCATGCAAAATTATGGTTAATATACAACAATTATTTAAAAAAAAATACTATTATTCGAACTATTTGAATTATTACCAAATATAGGAAAACGTGAATTACAATTATTAGAATCATTTAAATTACAATTATTAGAAATATAGCGATTTCAATTACTTAAAATATTATTAAATACGAAGTCACAGGAAATAAGACGAACCAGTATCTTAATGGACACCAAGTGCTTATGCTTTTATTCAAAAAGTCTTTGACGGTGTAAAAACTCTCCGCGATTAACCATTTTCGCAATCAATAATCACATTACAATTATCTTTTACAATAATAAAAACTTGTCTAATATAAGTACATTATCCTGTAATGCACACTCACAGGTAACCACAGCTCACACATTATCGAATAGGGTTCTACGTTGTTTTATAGAAAATAGTTTCATAGAATTTCGTTTCACATAATTTTTTTCTCTTAATATCATTTCATAGAATAATCAATACGCAGAATATTTACTTTGAAGAAATTTAAATCAATGATTTTGTTACAAATAAAATTTTATGTTTTAATATTCATTTATCATAGAATAACAAATCAAATATTCTCTATCCTCATAATTATTGCTTAGTTCATATCAAACTTATTACCAAGAAAAACATTTTATCGAGTGACAGTTTCTTAACGTTTCAATTCGTATCTTTGATAAAATGCATACCCTCATATATAATACAACACTGCGTTCACAAAAACAATGCGGGTTGCAGGAAAACAATCTTGTTATTCAGTGTTTTTATCTTATACTCCTACGGAAGGACGGTGGACGTCGATATATATGTATACATATATATATTTAAAACACTACAAATCTACATAAATATTTACAAAGTTATTATTACTACACACCAGGCTACGTTTTGATATAATTAAAATTTTAAAAATTTGATAGAACTTGGATTAGTTTAGGAGAAAAGTTAGTCAAGAGGGAATGAAAATTAGTAGGAAGAAGGATTTTAATTTTGGAAAGCTTATGGTACAAATCAAAGGAATGGAAATTTATTTATTTATTTAATTCGGGAAAAAGAACAGTTCCACAAATATCTTAATAAACAGGTAGTGAGAAAAAAAGAGGTTACATATGTGTAGCTAACAACGTTGTCCACATCTTAAATACTACATATTTGCTATGGAACTATTTGCACACGAGTGAAACTTATTGGTTAATAATCGAAAGAAAATCCCTAAATGCGAAGAAAGGTGCTCGAACTCCAGCGTTAGTGCGGCAGGAGGAAACGGCAAAAAGTGGACGTGCGCGCACCTGTCGTCCAATGACATCATCTCCATCATCGTCCAGAGTACCATCATGAAGACCGCATTCGCACAACGAACTGTCACGGACACGGATCTTGTTCAGGAATACTGAACTGCAGCAATGACCAAGTCTCAGCCTGCACAAGGATGTAACAGTTCTCTTGGACAGTTTGGGTCATTTAAAAAACCAAGGTTTCCGCTGGATGTTAGGTTGAATACTGGCGTAGTACGCTCCCTTAAGTTTCGAACTTACCTACCACTCTGTGGACCACGAGTTGTACGACTTGTATTTGGTGTCAGTTCGTAAGTCGTAACTTTGCACCACGTAGTGCTTCCGATCCACCGGGTTAGATGAAGCAAATTTAGCCAGAGAGTCGGCGCACTCGTTGCCACCTTTACCCGAGTGACTAGGAACCCAAGCTATCTCAATGCTTAAACCGTTGTTCAAGCAAGTAAATAGTAAATTTAGTATGTCGAAAATGATTTTACTATGAAATTTGGATTTTAGTTGACGTTGACCTAAGGCTTGAACGCTACTGCGAGAATCAATAAATCAATAAGGTTAAAATGAAATTGATGTCATCTAGAATACCGATGCATTCCCCTGTAAATACTGAAGCCTCCAGTGGGCATTGGAATAAAAGGGCAATTTTAGAGTTCTGGAAATATGTTGAAACACCTGTGCATCCTGTTGACGATAATTTGGAAGCGTCTGTATAAAAAATATTCCAACCCTTCCAGTATGTCTCAATGGCCCGATCGAAGTCGCCTTTTACATCCTGGGAATTTTTGGAGATACCAAGTCCCAAAACGATCTTTGGCCTGAAATGGACCACCTCATAGGCGGAAGAAAAGACAGGAAGAGAGGGGTATTGACGGTATTGACAAACAGGTGATGAGAGGTGTTTAAGCTCTCTGTACCTATTCATCAATAGAATAGATTTATTATTCCAGTAAAAAAACGTGTTAAGAGAGAGGTAGATTTGTTCCAAAATGGGGAGTAAAGGATGGGACGAAATGGAGCACACTTTTGACAAAAAACGATCTGCTAAGTATTGTCTACGAAGGTTAAGAGGAGGTTCTGCACATTCAACCTGGAGAGCATTTATGGGGGAGGATTTCATGGCACCAATTACGATTCTCAGACATTTGGACTGGATAGAGTCCAGTCTACGTAGAGCTTCCTTGTTGCATGGCTCAATTAGGAAGCTTAAATAGTCCAACACGCTTCTGACCAGCGCATTGTAAACTAGCTTTAAGGTGTATGGGTGAGCTCCCCACCAGACACCAGCCAAAGCCTTGAGGACCAAAACGGAGCGCTCATATTTTTTTACTGTATTAATAATGTGATCCACTGCAGACATTTTGTAGTCCAGGGTGACCCCCCGAAACCTAGCCTTCTCCTGAACTGGTATAGCTTGACCGTCAATATTAAAGTTAACCTGGGGGATACGACGTCTACGAGTAAAAACAACTGCGGTACTCTTTGGAACACTAAAAGATAACCCGTGATCTAAGAGCCATTGGTTTAATGACGACAAAGAGATATTGATGGAATGAGCGGCGTCGCCGATGGAACTGCCACAGACCAATAATGCAATATCGTCAGCATATTGAAGTACTTTACAGTTAAAATTTAAGCAAGAAGGAAGATCAGAGGTATAAATATTATATAAAGGGAGACTAAGAACGGATCCCTGAGTTAGACTTCTCCAAACCAACCTCGGTTCCGAGCTAACCCCGGAAATCCTGAGTTGAACGCTACGATCTGAAAAAATACTGCCAAATGATCCGGGGAATCCTAGCCGGGATTCTCAGCTCTTGCATTTTCTGCCTGAGAAGTGGGAGGAGGACAGAATCAGAGGCAGCTGAAATGTCTATAAAAACGGCTACCACAGACTCATTCCTACTTAGGGGCAGTCGGATCTCTGATGTGAAGGTACCCACTATCAGCTGTACCCAGACCTTTCCTAAAGCCAAATTGAGTCGTTGGGAGCAGTTTCCTGTTTTCTACAAATCATTCTAGGCGGTTTTTAATCAAATGTTCTAAAAGTTTAATAAGAATGGACGGTAGAGCAATTGGTCTGTAAGAACAATGATCACTAGGATCTTTACCAGGCTTTAAGGGGATTACGACTTGAACCTTCCAAGCAGGAAGTAAAACAATAATTGACTAAGTCCAGATAATATTGATGGGTCTTATCACCAGCTTTAGTAATGAAGAAGTAAGGGAATCCATCCACCCCAGCAGCAGAATTCTTAACATGGGCGAGGACCGATTTAAGTTCACCAAGAGTAAATGGCCCATCCAGAGGATCATCTGAAAACAGCTGAGAGTCTGAAACGACACACTCGTCCACACCGGGAACATAGACTGGAGCGAACTTGGAAAAAAACTGGTTACTCAGTTCCGCAGATAGTATGCTCCCGGACCCCGGGCTTCGAACCACTTCTGAATGATTTCAATTTACGCCACACTGCTGACGTTGGAGTGGATGGACTCAGTGAGCTACAATACTTCCGCCAACCTTCTCGCTTCTTATTTTTTAGTAATTTCTTGGACTTAGCCAAGACATGTTGAAAGGCAATGATGTCATCCAGGTTCATGTCAGAGTTGAAATTCATTTCAGCCTCATTCCTGGCTCTGATCACGGCAGAGCAATCCCTATCCCACCATGGTGGGGATGGAATTTTGCCCGTGGGCGGTTTTTTTGAAGGGAAGCAATCATCCGCTGTAGAAGATATGGTGTTGGAAAATGATGAAAAGCTTACCTTGTCGCCAGGAAGGATAACAGTTAAAACCGGAGTAAAATCAAAGAGGAATCAGGCGGGTCAGGTGCTTTTTTGGTGTCCATAATGAACGCCGGGTAAAATCTTTAAAAATAGACTAAAATAGTGTTAAAACAAACCTTACGCTAAAACAAAAACACAAAGAATAATCTCGATTGAAGTTCACACTAATAAAAACCACTAAAAACTAAAAAAATCGTAACACAAATAAAGCGCTTATTATGCCTTCACCACTACCCACGAAAGTCCCACTACTAGTACTAGTGTTTATTCTGTGGTCACGAGTCACTGTCACTGAAGGGAAGTCTAAGGACGCATACCGAATTGCGCTGTTATCGATTTGAACGTGCTTACAACCGTTCTGAATTAGCGTGAACGCGATATTCAATGTCCCGTGAATCGTCATAGATGACGTCATGCGCCATCTAGCGATAACGCCGCGCCAACTTTAACATAAATTAATATCACCGTGACCGCTGTCAAAAGAGACAGTTGTACTGTTTTGTTTTGATTCTTAATTTTATTAATGTGGCATTTTCGAAATTGTGCTTCTGGCTATAGTCGCAAAGAAGAAGAAGAAATTTGTGGTATGGTGTATACACAAAGCAATACTGTAATCCAACCGTCAGCGTGTTCACGAGCGTTCCAAATTGTTGAAAGCTCTCAGCTGTCATAATCGTGACATCTAAATCGGTACGCAAATTGTTGTTATGAAGTATGAACGCTGTGAGCGATTATGGCTTAATTAATTCGGAACTCTGTGGAAATGTGGGTTGGATTACGAAAGGCGGCGACTGCAAAATTGGTTTTCCTTGATTATGTTAAACCATTCTAAAATAATTTTTATTAATATAATTATTAACCTAATAGAAACTTATCTCTGACTTAAGTTTTCGCATTATTACAAAATGCCGCGAGTGAAACTTGACTACGTCGTCAGTTTCAGCAGCGAGGATCCTGTAAGTACAACAGCCTCCGACTTTGTTTACATCCTTTACGTGATCATCAACACAGTATCCACTTCTGTTATATGTCAAATCTATTACTATTAAAAAGACGTCCTAAAGTGTAATCATTACGTTTGACTACTTTTCTTTATGTATGTAAACTATTAATTTCTAATTACGTTCCAGGCTCGTACAGACTAGTGCGATATTTCTTTGTCGGTGCCTGTCGCGCCCGCGATATCGCACGAGTCTGTACGAGCCTTCATAGTCCAGCACTAGTGTTAGGTACATGTCTCAAGTTCCACCTAACCTTGATTGTTGGCGTGAGCTATTTGTGATTACCAGTTTTACTCAAAAAGAATATAGAAAAATTGCACCAATATTCTGTTTTTAAATCATATTCCTGTTTAGAAATGCTGTGGTATCTTACTTATTTCTGGTTATAATAATAATATTATTATGTATCTATATTAGCATCTCCTTTCCATGACTTGTGAAGGAGCACCCCGCCAGCAACCTGCTGCAGCGGGAGGTGAGCAAGAAGAAATGGTTGTGCAAGAAAGGCGAGTCCTCCTGCTCTGTGGTGCTGCAGCTGCCCAGAACTGTCAAGGTTGGCCCACATCTTCCCTTACTGTAACTTTAAATTAGGAACATTTATAGAAGAAAATGAGAAGCAATTTCAAACAAGTACTTACATATTGGTTTGTATAAATAAATGAAAAAGAAGATGACAATCAATAAAGGTTTAAGAGCTGCCTACTAGGCTGACACAATATGAGTCATCGAGTAATTGAAATATAAGTAGTGTTACTCATGCAAGAAGAAAATGAGCAGATTGCAGATGTTCTCGTATCTAGCCTGACATACTGATCATGCATACCATTACACTCACATGTAGCTGATCGTGGGAATGACTCTATTCTGTTTTGGTTGTTGTTCAGATAACAGGAGTGCACATAGGAGCCTACCACGCGGCACTAGTGGAGGTGCTGGTCGGGCGGGCAGAGTCCTCCAGTGAACAGTTCCAGGTTACATCAGTTAAACTTTATAGTAATTAGGATAAAATTTTAATAATTAATTATATCCCTGACATGAGGGGCTGTACATAATTGAATGTAAGTGTCTAATCAGCACCATATCATTTCCATGCCATATCTGATAAGAAACTTCATTCATTATTTCCTGCCGTAACTGACAACAGCATTAAATTGACAAGTTGGCTTGTTTTCAAAAACATATTGTTCTTAGTTGTAGTACTTTCTCAAGGATGGTTAATCCAAAGTAAAGTACAGTCAGTACGTAGGAAAATGTGTTAATTACATTTTTTTTAAGCTAATGTTAATACTAGACATTGGATTATATGCACTATCAAAATGCCAAAATATGCATTAAAAAACTGGCCACAAAGCTTCCTGACCGCTAAATGTTCATGCAGGATTTTGTGCAGTTGACTCATACCGATGCCTAAGCTTGTCCGATTCTGCTGATAAAACACTCTTTTGTCAGTCTCTATCATACGCCGCACAACACTGATGTTATCTTCAGTCGTCGCCGTAGAAGGCCGTCCCTCACGCAGATCATCGGTGAGATTAGTGCAACCATGTTTAAACTCATTAAACCAGTTGTAAACAGTGGCACGAGATGGGGCTTCATCGTGAAAGGCTTATCGAAGTCTATCATAACTTTCTTGTTGACTTAAATGACATCGAAAGTCATAAAAATCATTGTACAAAAATCTCTCGTTAAATTCATGCATGTCTGTCTGTCTGTCATTTTAAAAATAAATAATTGAATTAAATAAAACAAATATTTAAGGGGGGCTCCCATACTTACAACAAACGTGTTTTTTTTTGCCATTTTTATAGATAATGGTACGGAACCCTTCGTGCGCGAGTCCGACTCGCACTTGGCCAGTTTTTTATTATATCGTTTATAAATGGCCAGTTCTAAAAACATTCAGTGTCGCCCTCGTACTAGAATTCGTCTTGTTCACAGCATGAGAGTGATACTGTGAGATATCACTGTTTCCTCAGGTGTTGGTGCCGAGCAGCGTGTTTATTTCGCGCGAAGAGTCGCGGCGTGACGCGCCGGTGGTGCGCGTGCGCTCGTTCGGTTCCGACGCGCTCGGTGCGCCCGCGCGCGAGCAGCGCTGGGACCGCGTGCGCCTCGTGTGCTCCCAGCCGCACAACAAGCACTGCCAGGTACGACGCGCTCGGTGCGCCCGCGCGCGAGCAGCGCTGGGACCGCGTGCGCCTCGTGTGCTCCCAGCCGCACAACAAGCACTGCCAGGTACGACGCGCTCGGTGCGCCCGCGCGCGAGCAGCGCTGGGACCGCGTGCGCCTCGTGTGCTCCCAGCCGCACAACAAGCACTGCCAGGTACGACGCGCTCGGTGCGCCCGCGCGCGAGCAGCGCTGGGACCGCGTGCGCCTCGTGTGCTCCCAGCCGCACAACAAGCACTGCCAGGTACGACGCGCTCGGTGCGCCCGCGCGCGAGCAGCGCTGGGACCGCGTGCGCCTCGTGTGCTCCCAGCCGCACAACAAGCACTGCCAGGTACGACGCGCTCGGTGCGCCCGCGCGCGAGCAGCGCTGGGACCGCGTGCGCCTCGTGTGCTCCCAGCCGCACAACAAGCACTGCCAGGTACGACGCGCTCGGTGCGCCCGCGCGCGAGCAGCGCTGGGACCGCGTGCGCCTCGTGTGCTCCCAGCCGCACAACAAGCACTGCCAGGTACGACGCGCTCGGTGCGCCCGCGCGCGAGCAGCGCTGGGACCGCGTGCGCCTCGTGTGCTCCCAGCCGCACAACAAGCACTGCCAGGTACGACGCGCTCGGTGCGCCCGCGCGCGAGCAGCGCTGGGACCGCGTGCGCCTCGTGTGCTCCCAGCCGCACAACAAGCACTGCCAGGTACGACGCGCTCGGTGCGCCCGCGCGCGAGCAGCGCTGGGACCGCGTGCGCCTCGTGTGCTCCCAGCCGACGCTACGTCGACCAAATGAATTGCCATAAGGGCAGTGAAATGATAATGTATAATGAGTTACCTATGGCAACCTCCCCTTTGGAGGAGGCCTATGTCCTGCAGTGGACGTCTTTCGGGTGAAATGATGATGATGATGATGAATGAGTTGCCTATACAGACTTAATTGAAGGTAAATGCGAATACGTATTTCCAAACAAATATGAGTTACATATTTTATAAAAAAAATCTGTAGATATACTACGCATTGACTTAACTTTATATAATACTAGCTGCGCCCCGCGGTTTCACCCGTGGGAATATCGGGATAATAACACTTCGTAATGTGAATAATAGGATTCTTGACCTCGTCTTGTCTAACAGTGAAGTAGCTGTCACTTGCAACCTGGATCCCCTAGTGCACGAGGACTCACATCATAAGGCACTCTGCATTTCTGCCGACTTCGTTCAACTTCACGAGCTGCAATCTCGGCCTCGAGTCAAGTTCTTGTATGCTCAGGCGAATTATGACGCCATAATTGAAGAAATCATGGCAATTGATTGGCCATTAGAGCTAAATTGTAGGCCTCTTGATGAAGCTGTTAAATTATTTTATTTATTTATTTATCTACGCCCATGCTATAAATCCTCTATAAAAGTTTCTGAAACAGTTAGCTTATTGCCAACATTAAAACACCCAGTGTCATAGTAACCATAATAGCATCCAAACGGGAGTTATTTAAGTACTTTGTTATTTAGAAAAATGAGTGATACAAGCTTTAACAACACACCACCAGATATTTCTAATGCAGCAAAGGACATTTCAACCAATTATTACCAGAAAAGTCGAAAAAACAATATGAAAAGGCGTACCAAGATTTCATGAATTGGAAAATATCAAAGAGTAGATCGTTTTCTGAAGATGTGCTATTAGTGTATTTTTAAGAATTATCAGAAAAATTCAAATCTTCATCCCTATGGACTTTCTATTCAATGCTTAAAAGTACGCTGAGTATTAATCACAACGTGGATATATCAAAATATTTAAAATGAATTGCCTTGTTAAAACGTAAAGCAGAAGGCTGTAAAGGGAAGAAATCGAAAACGCTTTTACCTAATGAAATAAATAGGTTTTTAAGCGAAGCCCCTGATCAACTGTATCTATTAGTAAAGGTATGATAGTTATGTACTTCATTTGTTATGTTATAAACTTATTTTATTTGTAATACGATGAATAAATTACAATATCATAAATTGTTCTTGTTACAGACTGCGCTAATATTCGGAACCATGTGCGCATGCCGCCGTCAAGAATTATACGCTTTGTTATATACCGACGTACAGATAAAAGAAGCTATAAATTGTGGTCAATATAAATAATACAAAAACCAAAATAAACCGCACATTTAGGTACTATTACAGGGAAATATTTAGAACTTTGCAAAAAATATATAACACTGCGTCCGGATCCCAGCAGCAATCCGTGTTTTTTTTTTACAATACAGATCTGGAAAATGTATATCGCAGAGGATCGGCTTAAACACATTTAGCAATTTAGCCAAAACAATTGCTAACTATTTACAACTTCCCAATTCTGAGTTGTATACAGGGCATTGCTTTCCCAGAACATCTGCGACATTGTTAGTTGATGCCGGAGGAGACATAATAAGTTTAAAATGGCACGGTGGATGGAAGTCGACATCTGTGGCTGAAGGCTACATTGATGACTCTATAGCCAACAAAATCAAATTTAAAATTCGATAGAAAATAAAAATAATGAAGTGGTGAATATAAATATTCCGAGTACATCAGGAGCTGCCAACATTCAACAGGGTGCAAATATTCAAGTGCATTTCAATAATTGTGCGATCCAAAATGTAAATAATTATTACAATAAATAATTCTATTATTACCTATACATAGTTTGTTTGTAGGTATTAGATACTCAGCAAATAAACTTTCCATGAATTTACATAGAGTTCTTACAACATTTTTTGATTTTCATCTTCATCTTCTGTCTGAAGATGAAGATGAAAATCAAATAAACATCTATAAGAAAGAGTTACAAGAGCTTAAAACTGAACTACAAAAGCGCACACAGGGAAATAGAATTATTATCATTAGAAAATAGTAACCTGAAGAAAACGAATGCTGATTTATTGAAAAAAAACAAAACTTACAAAGCAATAGCGTGTAGTCCCCTTAAGACCAAAGCAAAAACACCTAGGAAGAAAGCACCTGTTCGTACAAAGACAACACAGACGCTGACATCAGAGAGTATGGGAATTACACACAGCGCACAGCAAGTAGATATTGATTCTGGAAGTTCTCGGGACGTCGTTGTCGCCTCACAGAATAATATTAACGCAAATGCACCACGTCCTTCGCCCCCACTTGTAAAATGTAACATATGTGTTCTGAGCAGTGAAACAAGAAACAGAATTTACACAATGAGTGAGAGCCCCTAAAGAACTATGGTATGTGTCATTATCGTACTCCTCAATGTGGAATAAAATGTTTGTTAAATAATATCGATCAAAAGTTCAAAACTTCACTCATGCAGATTATTGCATTATTTTTATTAGTGAAGAGGATTTTAGGAAAACCCATAATTACATAGAATTTGTAGCCTATGTTCGTGATAAGTTAATAACACTAAATCATACTAACTTTGTTATATGTTTGCCTACATTTAAGTACATGGACAATGCCAATATTATGTTTAACAGCCGAGTAGATACTTTTAACAACTTGATTTGTATGGATGTTGAGACATACAACTACGCGTTTGTCTTGGACTCTAATTTAAATCTTCCATACGCATGGGATACATATAACCAGCGGCATGGGCACCTGAATAACAAAGGCTTTATGCAGATTATCTCGGATGTGCAAGACTTCATCCTGGACCTAGAGGTAGTAAATACTTCTAACTTAAGACTTTTAAGAGATGAACTTTCTGATGACTACACTGATACAAATGTTAATCGGTCAAAAGGCCCATCTAGTAATATTAATTAGACAAATGAGACGTCACACTCAAATTGTTTTGTTCGCCTATATCAGTAGGAATATATTGCATCAAAACATTGCTGGTCTTTTAAATAAGGCTGACTTGCTCACAGTCCATCTTCAGGAACTATATAAGAAACATAAAGACATAGATGTCTGCATTACGGAACACTTCATTATGCGGGGCTATGAAAAGGTATTAAATATTCCAAATTATAAATTAGCTGCGTGTTATGCAAGACGAGCAAAAAGGCGCGGGGGATCTTGCATTCTAGTTAAAATAGGCCTAGAGTATAGAGAACTAACAGAAATCTCACTTCATTAAATAACAAACACTTTTGAATGCTGCGGAATCGAACTAATCCGGTAATGTTGTATATACAGGCCACCGAAAATTAACAACCTGAATATGTTTTATGAAAAACTCGAAATTGTTATGAAAACTTCTGTATTAACTCGAGTAAAACAGTTGTTATGTGCGGGGACTTCAACATTGATACCGTAAAAAAGAATAGAATGTCCATAGACGTTGAATGTTCTCTTTTAGGTTTCAATCTTAAGCTGGAACTGAGGCAACCAACTAGATTGTGCAGTAATAGCTGCATTGATAACTTTGCTCACAATTCTCGTCAAAAATGTAAATGTGAAGTAATCGAATTAGCTCTTTCAGATCACACGGCTCAAACTATGCAAATTAAAGTAAATAAAACATATAGGTTGAAATCTTGGCGAATCAAGAAACGAGATTTGTCGTTAGAAAATCTAGTTAAATTTAATAATTACCTTAGCTGCATTTCGTTCTCCGAAATATACAATACAGAGAATGTAAATGTAGCATATGATATTTTCTTGGAAGACTTCCGTTTATTTTATGACCTTTGCTTTCCCTATAGATTTATTACTATACAACCGTATAAAAAAGTTAAATGGGTCTCTCGAGGTATACGTGTTTGTAGTACAAAGCAACGTCACCTTTTGTGGCAACACAGACGTAGGCCAACTAATGAAAATAAAAATAAATTTAAAGACTATTCTAAAAAATTTCGAAAAATTATCAAATTAACTCAAAAATCACAGAATAACTATCTCATACAAGCCTCTGGTAATAAGTCGAAAGCATCTTGGCAAGTCATAAATAACAAAACACACTCTTACGACCCAATTTCCCAAATTAGACTACATGATACAACAATTACAGATCCTCATAAAATCGCTAATATCTTTAATAACTACTTTATTGAACAGATTCAGCAGTCACCTCAACTGTCATTTGAAACTAATAATATTCCGAAAATCAATCACCAGTTTTACCCCAAGATGTAATTAGAACAATACAATTTTTAAAAAACAAAAATAGCGTTGGGTATGACGGCATAGCAACGAAAGTCGTTAAATTTGTGGCGACCAATATTGCTGTACCGCTTAGCCATATTATTAATGTTAGCATTAACTCTGGTGTGTTCCCTAATAGCTTAAAAACTGTTATAGTTAAACCACTCTACAAGAAGAATAAAAAAGAAGAAATAGCTAATTACAGACCAATAGCCTTAATTCCGGTATTGTCCAAAGTGGTAGAGAAGTTAATCCACGAATTACTTAATAATTTCTTATCTAAATATGACATTTTGTGTGATGAACAAAAGGTTTTAGGAAAAACAAAAGCATTAATACAGCTATTTTCGAGTTAATCAATATTGTCATAAAAAACGTAGATAGCAAAGTACCTATTTGCGCAATCTTCACAGATATGACGAAAGCTTTTGATTGCGTCGATCACGATACGAGTATTCTACTAAACAAATTGAGCGTTTATGGAATAAGGGGAAATGTTCTAAAACTTATTAAATCATACCTTAGCGATCGTAAACAGTACACGGAAATTACTAGAATTTGCCCAGAGACAAATAGTGAAAGAAAATACCGATCCAAAGGACGGACAATAAAATATGGTGTACCACAAGGCAGCGTCCTAGGGCCACCCCTTTTCTTAATTTATATCAACGATTTGCCACGGCATGTTGATAACCCAATGGTATTATTTGCCGATGACAGCACCGCGTTAGTAAAATGTAAACATCCGGATAGCTATGAACAAGAGCAACGAGTGGATCAATTAAAATTTTTAGGAATTCAAGTTGACGAAAACCTGAATTGGAAAAGCCATGTGGAGCACATAGGTCAGAAATAGATAGGTTCGTGTTTGCTTTAAAAAAGCTGAGACAAAATGTGTCTGTAGAAGCTGCTCTTGCAGCTTACCATGGTTACGTGTCATCTGTTTTAAGCTATGGACTAATCATGTGGGGTAACTCGACCGATGCCGACCTAGTTTTTAAGCTCCAAAAACGTTGCATCCGGGTATTAAACAGGGCATGGTTCTTGGATAGCTGTAAACCCCTCTTTCAAAAATTGAAAATTCTTCCACTGCCCTGTATGTATATTAGAGATATCGGCATTTTTACAAAGACACACATGCATTATTTTAAGCTACATACCGAGGTTAAACCAAGACAGCAAAGGGCTAGGTTTCGTAACCTTTTATATCATCCAGCTAGTCATAAAGATATAAGAAAAACGTGTTCAATATGTGTATATTAATTTATAATACCCTACCGGACGAACTTAAATTGCTGCAAGGTGGTGTTTTTAAAACACAATTGTCAGAGTGGTTACATAAAAAGTGTTTCTACAGCATAAAAGAATTTTTAGAACATAAAAATATCTGTTAGAGTAATTAGTTAGTGAATTTGTTTTAGTTTTGTAGGGACGCCATAGCGACAGTGTATACATAGGTACCTATCTAGTATGTAAGACAATACTTTATAATGGTGCCGATTCTGTTGTCACAAAATTCTCTAAACTAGACTAAAAATCACCAAAATTTAGTTTATTCCTGTCAAACGACGTTTCCCATTCTGAAATTGACTAAAGTGACGCAACTTAACTATATTATAGTTTGACAGCACTAATGTCATTTTAGTTACTCAATTTAGTGAAAATGGCAATTTTGCTATTCTGAATTTGACGTTTTTCACCTAAAATTAGGATTAGTGCCGATTCTGTTGTCACAAAATTCTCTAAACTAGACTAAAAATCACCAAAATTTAGTTTATTCCTGTCAAATGACGTTTCCCATTCTGAAATTGACTAAAGTGACACAACTTAACTGTAATAAAGTTTGACAGCACTAATGTCATTTTAGTTATTCAATCTAATGAAAATGGCAATTTTGGTAGTCTGAATTTGACGTTTTTCAGCTAAGATTAGGTTAAATCGACAATTTTAAATCGCGATTAAAAAGGTGTGGAATAAAATAAGTTGTCATGAACTAAAATTTACAAAGTACATTTTTCTTCTAGTTCTTGAAAGTTGGGATGCTTTTGTTGATTTGGGAGTCTTTTACAAGTTCAAGCTACTGCTTGAACTTGTAAAAGACTCGACACGGGTAAAGCATTCCATAACCATACTCGGTTATGGAATGCCCTACCCGTGTCGTTATGGTGTGCTCAATCTTTGTCCACTTTTAAAATTCTGGTAAAAAAATACTTCCTCTCTCCTTAAACATCATCATTACAGATTACAGTTCCTTGCTCTTGTTTCATGTTTATTATTGTTTATATATTCATATAGATAAGGGTATGCTTTATGTATGTATATTATTGTATAAGTAAATGGTACACCACTGACTACCTGTAGTATTCTCGTCTTCTCTCTTTAATCCATCCTAAGGCTGTAAAAGGTAGCTTTTAGCGATAAGTCCACCCATTGTGTCACCCTATGTAAACTTTTAACATTTATTTCTGCAACTTTTATGGTCTGCATAATAAAGAGTATTCTATTCTATGCTTGTGAGTTTGGAAAATCTTAAATCATTTAAAAAGCTGTTGTCAATTTGCCAGAAAGTTAATAATAAAATTATTGTTAAGTATTAGAATACAATACCGTCTACTACAATAAGATTTAGGAACGAAGTGGATAAATCCATTTTTCAGATTCTGTGAAATATGAAATAACAATTTTTTTGAAACTATCAAGAAAGAGTTAAGTTGGACATTACAAGACTGTTCTAACCCATCGAAAATGGCAGAAGAAAGAAAAATATTTAGACTCCCTAGATCAGGAGTTTGCTGAAGCAATAGATAAATAAATAATTCATTTAAGTTACTGCAACGCACCGGGCAGAGGCTACTTATTTTCTAAATTTATTAATTTCACAAAATTGTATGGGTAAGCTTTAGTTAAATATACCTGGCACCCACACAGACACTTCACAAGAAAAAAAAACTGCTGGCATGAGCGCATGTTATTCAAGGCACATATTTAATGTCACTTGTGGGTAGTTGTAACAGTTACACAAAGTAAAATTAATTTGCTCTTATTTGAAATTCAATATAATTTAATAGAAACATTATTTACAATTATATAAGCTAGATTTTAAAAGTTCATAGTACCTGCTTGTGTAGCGTTATCTCATAATTATTCTCTTACAATCTATTATCACTTCACTTCATCACAATGGATCCTCTAACAAGCACTCTGAGTAAATTAAAGGAGTTGTTTCACACATAGATGTCCGCCTTTGAAGATAAACTTCAGAAGGCCCCTCCATCACCACACCCACCCATCCACAACTTCTTAGGAGTTTGGACATTCATCACACAGGCTCTCAGCAGTGTTCGGCAACAGGTGGACCTACTTGCTCGCAGTGTCAACCAAATTGAGATGTAGGGACGAAGGAAGATCTTAGGTAATAGGTAAAACGGGCTGGTTTCCGCAACTCCACGTCAATATGCGCGTATTCTGCGTACTACAAGGAAGATCTTGCTGTTGCATGGTGTCACCAGATGGGACGTGCAGTAACTAATAAAATCAGGCCTATCCTGTTCAAGCTAGGCAGTCTTGCGCTTTGGGATAAGATTTGGTTTTCCAAAGCCAAATTAAAGGCTATAGGCGACACCATTAGCCAAGTTCCTAACAAAGGGGGTGGCATGATCTGTTCTTGGCTGCGAGAGAAATATGCGGTGTCACCAAGAGCTGGACTAAGGATGGCTGCGTGTATGTCTTTGGCCCCAATGATTCGCGGCATCGGGTTGAGACCTTTGCTGAATTGGACAAGATTGCGCCGAATCTCAGTGAGCCCGAGCGGAGTGATCCAATAACGGATGTGCCAGCTTCTGGCCCGTTGCTGCTGCGAGGACCGCTAGCTTAAAGCGTGCTGCTTTTTTGAAGCAGTGATTTCTTTGTGATGTTTTATTCAAAGTCGGGGTATTATGTACATTTTATATCTGTAATTTTTATGGTATTAATATAATAAATGTTTTGTACTGTGCTGTCTACGGTACTGTGCTAAGTACAGTATTGAACTATTGATTTAAGCATTGAGGTAGGAATACTAATAGGTTTATAATTCAATGGATTTAAGTCACAATGTTGTCACTGTCAGCTGTCAGTGTCAGTCATTACCCATGTCAGTTTAATTCCGTGCGTTCCGTTTTTCGTAAAGGTGGAATGGCAGACCGTGTTTTGTTTTCTTGTTGTTTTATATCTGAAATGTGTTACATATTATTTTTATATGCTTTTGTTTAACCCTTTTTACCCGGACTGAGTAAGTAGGTTTTAATTATTTTGATTGAATAACGCAACCGGCAGGTGGACTAGTTATTGCTCCTACAGACTGGTGCGACAGGCATTGCGACCATTGTCGCGCCCGCGATATCGCACCAGTCTGTAGGAGCCTTTATACGATTTATTTTTATTAGTCTGGTAAATATTTATGTCTATCGATGAAAGCAGTGATAGTAGTAGTTTTTTCTCTATAACAAGTAACGACGACGACAGTTTCGTGAGTACTCTTCTCTTGCAGCGCAGTGTTCGGATGTTCCTAAGAATTTTAACGTTATACACATTAACGCTCAGATCATTCGGGCTCATTTCCACGATATGCCGGCAAGCTTTAATTGTAAGAACGTACAGACGCCAGCAGATCAAGCTACCCGAAACTGTCAAATTTTCCCAATCAACCTTGAACCTTATGTTGTTGGGTTAAAGTTGAAAATTTATTGAAGAAATTTGACAGATTGTAGTAGCTTGATGTGCTGGCGTCTGTACATGAATGCATAAGTCATGGCACCACTAAATCCCTGAACTTATTTTTCCTTATTTTTTACCTTATTTTTCTGTCGTATTAAATTCGTCCACCTAAGGCTAAAGCTAAGAATCTCATGCAACGCAATTTTGGTGGAATGATCTTTGCAAGGATGCCAATAATATAGATTGGTGCTGGACTGATTGCCTCTGGATCAGTCAATGAGCAAGTTAATATTTTTATGGCTCTCATGCTCTCATCATCACCACGCATCTGTTCGAGCAGTTAAGGTTGACATTTGCCGGCGCCATGGCTCACGAATAAGATAGTGCTACTACACTAAAAAGTTATGGCAAAGTTTAAATTTAAGCGTGGTGCTAATGACGCTATTTTTGTCAAAATTCAAAGATTTCTACAAGCATGAATTGATTACCTATTCACCTTTTATGTTAATTTAAACAATATGGCTGCCTAACCACCAAAGTGGAGCTGGAAAATTGCAACCAGTAATATTTCACAATCATTAACATCGGTTTCCCAGTTCGATTTCGTGGACAGACCTTATCTAGAAATGTGATTTTGAATTTCCCGCTTTCGCGAGTTTTCGGTGTCATCCACCAGGACGCCCCCAATGCCGTACCATTTTATTTGTACGGACTTTTTATTCTTCTCTCCAGAGTAAATATGTTTCTTGCCACCAACCAATTGATATGGCAAACAAACAGACAAATTCAAGATGTCCTTGATAGAGCTTTCCTACGGTGACGAGAATACTGGAGATTTTCAACTTACTGAACACCAAACCGGATTTTCTTTTCTCGAGATCACATTTTTATTAGAACATTTGCTTTATTACGCTGAAATAAAAAGCAAGATAATCATGCTATAAAGACGCCGTCATTATGTTCTCTGTATTTTATTTGAATCATTATTGACAAACAATAGATGATTATTATGATTTTACTCAGGTTTTTAAGCATTTCGGATCATTTCGTTCAGTCTTTATTTTATTTCCCAACAAATCTTGGTCTATGGTTTATTCAACTTAGCGATTGTCAAACTCGATTATAGTTGTGTCTAAATTGTTTCTAAGTTTAGTGAATCTTGTTTTCAGAATAGCTTTTAAGAATAACTAAACTAAAACTAAGAAATTTTAGTTATAGTTTAGTTTAGTTCGGTGTACAAGAGAATCGGCACCAATGTAAGGCGCACAAGATAGGTGGCCGCTCGTACGCGATCACTCCAGTGTGTGGATGTGTCAACTCTTAGTGAATACACGTGAATTGAATAAGTAACCTATTTGTTTTATTGAGTTACCACTCCTAAAGTTTAAAGGACATTTGTATGGAATAATAATTATTGCGTGATAATAATATGATAATAATGTAATAATAATTTAATAATAATGTAATAATAATGTACTAGGTATTAATAGAATCTGTATAATAATTGTGGCATTAAGTCCGCCTTAGTACCTAATTGTGTGTGAGAAGTTTAAATAAATAAATAAATTGTGACTTAAAATCATGAATAAATTGTGACTTAAAATCATGAATAATTTGCACGCTTGCTCGCAGGCAGAATACTATGACTTTAAGGCTGTAAGATCTTCCCTTGTAAACCTTGTATTTTCTTGCAAATAAACAATTTGAATTTGAAGACATAAACCAGACTCTGAAAGATGTCGTACATTGGCTTGAAAAAAACAACTTAGTGATAAACTTACAAAAAACTAATATAATGCACTTCCATCAACGCACAATTTTAAAAGAAGTATCTAAACTACAATAAGCAAGAAATTAACCAAGTTAAAGTAGCAAAATTTTTAGGGATTTACATTGACAGACAACTAAATTGGCAACCACAAGCAGAGGAAATTTGCAAAAGGATGAATACAGCGGCATATGTCCTTTCAAAGTTGTCCAAAAAAGTTGACATTCAAACAATATTGGTAGCATATCATGGTCTGGTTGCATCAGTTCTAAGATTTGGTATTATTTTCTGGGGCAATTGCAGCTCAAGGGAATACATATTCAAGGCGCAAAAACGTTGCATTCGAGCGATGTGTGGTTTGAAGACCACGGACAGTTGTGAACCAAAGTTTAAGTCCCTAAAAGTGCTTACATTTCCGTCTTTGTATATTCTGGAAATGGCCATATTTGTAAAGACCAATAAAAACCTATTTCCCACGATGTCAGAAACTAGGAAACGACCTGTCAGAAACCAATACAAAAATTTATTACAAATCGAGTCCTGTAACACAGCGCTATTGAGAAAAAGTGTTATTTGTATGGGTCCTACTATATTCAATAAATTGCCAGATGTAATGAAAAATGATTTAATCAAGAACTTTAAAAATAAATTAGTGGCCTTCCTAATAGAAAAATGTTATTATTCGATTAATGATTTCTTAATGGACAAAACTTGTTAATCAGCAATGTGTATAATTAATATTATCTTGAACATAATGTACATATACATTTATTTGAAATTTTATTCTAAGTAACATTTTAATTTGACATTTTTCAATATCAATTAATGTAAATAAGTATAATTTTATTGTAATAATTCTAACTGTGACATTTTAATTTGTAATTTTATTTATTCTGTTTAACAATTTTTATAATTTTTGCGTGCCTATTTCCAAGCAGAATGTACATGGCTCACTCTTTTCTACTCCACCTGTATTTTAATGTACATTCTACCTACATCAAACCTACATTCCTTGCAAATAAATTATTGATTTGATTTGAAAAAAAAATGTACAACACCCTATGGGTTCAGAACGTTTTATAGAGGATTCATAACATGGGTGTAGATAAAGTCTTGTATGCAACTGTACATAATTAAGTATTATACAACAGTTGCATAAATAACTATTATGACACTATCAACTTCTTCATAATACACATATTCCATCTAAAACTATCGCTCCAAGGGGTAAGTATCCTCCCCTCTTATTAAAATAATTAAAGAAAAGTCAAAATTTCACTCAAACTCTCGGACTATCAATCTTTGTTAGCTTACGTCAACGGGCTATAGATCTTGAGAAGGAAATGTTGGATGACCATATAGCAAACATTGAATTAGCCATTTCTAAAAATCCTAGGGCTGTTTAGCAATATGTTAAATCTAAACAACAAACCAACTGTTACCCATCTGTATTACGGTTTGGTGAAGTATCGTCTGGTCACGGGGAAGTAATCTGCAATATGTTAGACGACTATTTCTTTTCGAACTTCCAAGAGCGACGCGACGCAAATGAATTCTTAGCCTCTGCGAGAATGGGTCAGTCTAATGGTGTCGTATCAGACATCTGCTCTATTAATGTGCAGGAGAAGGAGGTATTTAGATATTAACAAATCCGCTGGTCCGGATAATATTTCACCAATTTTTATAACCAGATGTGCCAGATGTCTATCCATTCCATTGACATTATTATTCAAACGTTCATTTGACTTGGGAGTGGTGCCTACAATCTGGAAGTCAGCGTATATAACGCCGAACATGGATATAAATAGTAATAGTATATACGCAGTAATATTTATGTCAATGACGCCGAATCATAAAAAAGGCCCGATGGACGTCGTTGACAACTATATACCGATCTCCAAACTCTGCGTGTTCGCTAAAATTTTGGAGAAAAACGTACACGTACAACTTTCTTCTTCACTTAAATTAAGTTTCTCCGAACACCAACATGGATTTTTAAAAGGTCGCTCCACCACATCCAATCTCGTGGTCTGTAGTGACTATCTTTCAGAGCATATGTCCAGGAGGTCTCAGGTCGACGTTATATACACTGACTACAGCAAATGTTTTGATCGAATAAATCATGCGCTTTTAATGCGCAAATTGCTAGGGATTGGTGTGAGGGGTAGCTTGTACAGATGGTTTGTATCATATTAGGTTGGGGAAAAAGTCTTTTCGCATTAAGTATGTATGAACTTGTAATAAAATCTCTTTGGCTATATTTGGCTATTTGTATCGGGCTGGTTTTGGTATCATTGAAGGTTTAAATTTTAAAGAACATAATTCCAAATTCAAATTAGGAAAATGTGCGATTTTCATTTGTTTTTCGTTCTGTCACGATGAGTGAATCTAATGAAGAAATTCGATACATTTTAAAATTTTACTACAAAAAAGGCAAAAATGCAACGCAAGCCGCGAAAAAAGTTTGCGATGATTATGGACCTACTGCAGTGTCTGTGAGAGTAGCACAAATTTGGTTTAAGCGTTTTCAATCCAAAAATTTTGATGTCAAAGATGCACGTCGCTCTGGTCGCCCTATTACGGATAAAATGGATGCCATTTTTAAAAAACTGGAGCAAGATATCAGTAAGTTACGACGTAGCTGACGAACTGGAAATTGACCACAAAACAGTTTTGGCACATTTGAAAAAAACTGGGTACACAAAAAAGCTCGATATTTGGGTACCTCACGAGCTCAGTGAAAGAAACCTAATGAACCGTGTACTCATTTGTGATTCTTTATTACGACGTAATGAAACCGAACCATTTTTGAAGAAGCTGATAATTGGTGATGAAAAGTGGATCACGTACGATAAGAACGTGTGAAAAAGGTCGTGGTCAAAGGCCGGTCAGGCTTCACAGACTGTGGCGAAACCCGGATTAACTCGCAACAAGGTGATTCTGTGTGTGTGGTGGGATTGGAAGGGCATTATTCATTATAAGCTGTTACCACCAGGAAGCACCATCGATTCTGAACTGTACTGCGAACAACTGATGAGATTAAAGCAAGAAGTTGAGAGAAAGCGGCCGGAATTAATCAACAGAAGGGGTGTTTTTTCATCATGATAACGCTTCCACATCTCAAACCTCACACATCTTTAGCCACTCAGCAAAAATAAAAAGAGTTTGGCTGGGAGGTGTTAATGCATCCGCCGTATAGTCCTGACCTTGCACCTTCAGATTTCCACCTGTTTCGGTCTCTTCAGAATTCTTTAGACAGTGTCAGGTTAACATCACGAGAGGACTGCCAAAACCACTTGTCGCGGTATTTTGATCAGAAGTCCTAAAATTTCTTTAGCAATAGGATCATGTCCCTACCTACAAGATGGCAAAAAGTTATCGAACAAACTGACACCTACATACTTTAGTTAAATGTAAATAAACTATATTTATATATATTTGACGGCACGGTTGGCGCAGTGGTTAAGCGATTGACTGCTGCGCTGCGTGTCGCAGGTTCGATTCCCGCACGGAACAAATATTTGTATGACCTACAAGTAGTTGTTCCGGGTCTGGCTGTTTGTGTATGTGAGTTTGAATGTTTGTAAACGCACCCACGATACAGGAGAAATTCCTAGTGTGGGGCAACGTTTTTTTTTTAAAAAAATGTTTAGAATTTTCTTAAAAAATGCGAAGAAACTTTTTCCCCAACCTATTATGTTGAAAATAGATGCTAGACTGTAGTCCTCAACGGTTCTACCTCGAAAACGATGAACATTCCGTCGGGGGTTCCCCAAGGATCCTTATTGGGACCTCTTGTATTCAATATTTTTAGGGTTCCGTGTCTCAAAAAGGAAGAAACGGAACCCTTATTGGATCACTTCGTTGTCCGTCTGTCTGTCTGTCTGTCAGTCTGTCAACACCATTTTACTCAGGAACGCGTAGAGGTATCAAGTTGAAATTAATATCAAATACGTAAGTCTATGGTCCCTTGAAGCTCTAAAAAAATCAAGCTTCCAAGTCAACGCAATAAAAAAATACGGCGATATAAGCGACATTATTAAAAATTTGCGTTGCAGATAGTTCATAACCTTCCACTTTACGAAAGGCGAAAAATATCAGATCTTGTGTTTCTTTTCAAGATAGCCAATGGAACAACTGGTGTTACCGAGTTGTTACACAAAATCGGGCTGCGAGTGCCATCAGTGTTCTTGCGTAAACCTCAATTATTGCACACCCCAGTGGTAGCCACTACGTACAGACAGAACTCGTACATGATAAGAGCGAGTCGTATGTACAATGCAACCTGGAAGCTGCCGGGAAGCTGATATCGACGTTTTCAATACCAGTGTTGCTCATTTGAAAAGAATCTTATCTAATGGCTTCTTCGAGCGTAAATAGTAAATTTTCTGTTTTATTCATAGACTACATGTGGAAACTTGTAATTGGCCATATGTTATGTATGCTATTACTCATTGTATCTGTTTAGCTGTAAGTTTTCTTAAAAATAAAATAAATGAATAAATTATTGCGACATATTTCGATACTCGCAAATAAATCAAAACCTATAGGGTACTTCCCGTTGACCTAGAATCATGAAAGTTGGGCAGAAGCAAGGTCTCACAATACTAGTAAAGGAAAAAGTCTGAAAATTATTAATTTGTGGTTTTATCACATTAAAAAATCATTTTTTGCGATTACAAACTTAAATTTTCTGTTGGATAATTGACCGTGGCGTATATCGATGTATGGGAGAACATTTTTTTCAACTACAATCTTAAGTTTGTTTTAGGGATAAATTCATCCCAACTACGGAACCCTTCATTGTGCGTGGCCCGACACGCACTTGGCCGGTTTTTTTGTAAATGACATCACCTCCTGTTTCCTAAATTCTAAAATTTTATTATACGCGGATGACTTGAAAATTCTTAGTCAAGTGTCAACCGTTGAGGATGCACACCTATTACAGGAGGATCTGGACCGGTTCCATGATTACTGCGATCGAAATAAGTTGGATTTAAATATTTCAAAATGTTATGTGTGTACATTTACTCGTAAGCCAAACTCTATTAGGTTTGATTACAAATGATCGAATACCTCAATTGCCATAGTCAACGTCATCAAGGATCTTGGGGTAATATTTGACTAAAAGCTTTTGTTTGATGCGCACATTAACAATACGTTAACAAGGCTTCTAAAGCGTTGGGTTTTAATTTTATTTCCTCTGAGTTTAAGAATGTCAAAACCATGAAAATTCTATACTATGTTTTTGTCCGTAGCCATCTCGAATATGCTTCTCAAATTTGGAAACCAAATTACAATGTTTATATTAATCGCCTTGAAAGTATACAAAGGCGATTTTTAAGGTGCACTCAATATCGTTCAAATACTTATCTTCCTAACAATACTAGTCGGTGTAAAAAATTTAATATTCTTCCTTTACACAAGCGAAGAAAAATTGCAGATCTTGCTTTCCTATTTAGTATAATGAACGGGTCTACTGACGTCCCTGAGCTGGTGGCCAAGGTTGGACTTCGAGTACCGTCTGTGTTTCTTCGGAGACCTCATCCCCGTCATGTACCTATTGTGAAAACTGTCTATAGGCAAAATGCATACATTTTAAGAGCTTGTCGAATGCTAGAAATACTAAACTGTTAATTACTACTAAATTGTTTCCTTCGCTAAGGTATAGCGAAGGAAACAAATTTTTTTTTCGTTTGCTGAAAGCTGAGAGCAATATATAAAGTAATATCCAAGATCATCACTTAAGGGGATCCACCTTAAGTGATGATCTAGTTTGCACTCATAAGTTTTTCACCTTGATAACTGGGCGTCTAGTTCGGGCTATCGTTCGTGCACATCGACGAGGCAGAGGGCGCCGTGCCGCCGCGCCTGCTGGCGCTCGACACGTTCTCGTCCGACGACGACGACTTCAAGCCGGGCGAGCTGTTCGCCAAGCACCTGCAGAACACCAGTGCAGAGGTCCGGACTAACACTAGCAGTAATACTGGTAGGATACATACTTTCATTTATAGACTAGCTGACCCGACAGACGTTTTCCTGACCTGGATAGTTTTGCGTAATATTCCCTATTCTCCTGATATAATTTTTCTGATAACTTTTCAATGACCTTATAATTATCATTATTCTCCTGCCCTTATCCCAATTTATTTGTGGTCGGCGCAACATGTCCCTTTCTTCCATACTTCTCTATTAGTCGTCATCTCGGTAGTCACTCCCTTTCTAGCCATATCATCTTTCACACAGTCCATCCATCGTTTCTTTGGTCTTCCCCTACTCTTATAGCCATCGACATTCATACTCAAAACTTTCCTCACAACATTTTCCTCATTCCTCAGCATCACATGCCATGACTTACCATGACAACCGATTTCTGCACAAGTTTTCAGTCACCGATGCCACTTTCAGACTTCCTCTTATATGCACATTTCTTATTCTATCCATTCATGTCACACTCACACAACACATTCCTCTTATCATTCTCATCTCAGCTACATGCAATTGCCTTTCATTCATCCCTTTTGTGGCCCAACATTCTGATCCATACAAGACAGCAGGTCTAACCATTGTTTTATATATCTTCCTCTTAAGATTAAGGGGAATGCGGGAGTCTCAGATTGTTCCCGTGACCTTCCGCCATTTCATCAATCCAGTGTTAATTCTGTGGTTAAGACTGGGAGAAGCGCGCCATCAAGCTCTATGGGTCCAGCAGGGCTATTGCGTATCTCTGTTGACAATTCATAGTGATGATCACTTGCCAAAGTGTCTAACGAACAGCTGTCAAACAGTTAGTTTCGTATTGGGTAACTTCAGTGAATAACTAGGATGACGTCATAGGCACCCATTAACACTGATAGTCACTGACTATTAAATTGATAGTCACCGTAACACATTTTGACAGATGTTTTCGTATCGATACTTTTAAGATTGCGATTGTGTAAGCTTAATGGACATCAAATTGATAATCATAGTTTTTGGTGGCTTTCGTTACAGACACTACTCAAAGGTAGTGTTTTATGAATTCTAGTGATTAACACCGAAGCCGGTACTAAGTGAAGCGTGTAAACATTACGTCTTTTGTGTTGTTTTATTGTGATTCTTGTTCGTGGCAGAAGTATGGCACGTCTAGTATTGCTGGGATTTGCTGAAGAACAGCGAAAACAAAGAGTTTTACGAATAGAGAGACGCCGCTTACGCGACGCTAGTGACCCATTGCAGTTGCCAGAGAGAGAATTTAATGCGAATTTTCGATTGAGTAAAGCTGGATTCCAACAGGTTTTGGAAGAACTCCACCCATACATACCACAAGTTCGACGAAAAGCAGCTGTTCGCAGTGAACTGAAAGTAAGTACTTACCTGCTTACTTACTTCTAAAGTAATTCATGTTGATGTATCATTCGGTGGTGCTTCACATGATTCCTATGTCTGGAATCAATGCCCCAAAGAAGATCTTTTAGAAAGATTGCAAAGGAATAGAGAGCACTGTTGGCTATTAGGTAGGTATGGCATTATAATATTGATACATTATTTTGGCTGGTTATTGATAACAGAATGCTCTTAATGTATGTGTTAATAAATATGAGATGAAAACTAAAATGAATAGTTCTATTGTGTTGCACCCAACACAATAGAACTATTCATTTTAGTTTGTTATGAAATAATATTAATATTTCTGTTAGGTTATATTACACTTTCCACATAACACCTTATGTGGAAAGTGTAATATAACCTAACAGAAATATTAATATTATTTCATTAATATTTTAGGTGATTCTGGATATGCACAGCGCCCTTGGATGAATACGCCAATCTTAGCGCGGCTCTGGGTTCGCCAGAAGAATATTATACAGAACTTCATTGTATAGTCAGAAAGACTGTTGAGTGTTGCATTAGAGTTCTGTAAGCACGTTGGCGTTGTTTGTTAGCACTCAGGGTACTTCACTATGAGCCAGTTAGCGCAGCCAAGATAGTGAATGCATGTGTTGTTCTACACAGCATCACCAATGCACGGAATATTCCAATGCCAGAACCTAAGAGTGATGATGACAATGATCTACAGAGCCAAGTCTTTTGAGAGAGAGGTGGCAAGAAACGAGGCAACTACAAACAACACTAGGGATATTCTAGTCCAAAGATTATGGAATGCTAGAAACAATATTGTTATATTATAAATTTTTATTTTATTTTTGTTGTAAGTTTATTGATTGATTACTATAAGAGAATAAAATCCAAAGATATAGGATGCTAGAGATAATTTGTAATATTCTATTGTGTGTAATGTTGCATGTAATAATGTAAAACTCTTCATTTCTTGTATTAATATTAGTTTTTTGATTGATTACTTTATGTGAATAAAGTCTAAATAAGATTATAGAATGCCAGAGATAATTTGTAATATTCTATTGAGTGTATTAATATTGTGCCCAGTTGATGGCAATAGGCTCGCCCCCCATTACATGGGACCTAAACTTAACTAGCGAAACATGGTTGTTATTATAGGTACACCTCTGCCTAACCCTTCAGGAATTCCAGGCGTGATGTTATGTAATGTAAATGTGTATTAATATAGCTCGTAATAATCTAAAATTCATATTTCATAAAATAATATATTTTTTTGTGTCGATCATGCTATGTACTTAAATATTCATTCAACAATATTTGTTTTTTATAACACTCATGTTGAAAAGAAAAACCAATAAATATAATGATGTATAAAATAATAAGGTAATGTTTTTATTATTTTATTTATTTATTTACGTAGCTATGTACTATCCCGTATCTCCCTCATTAACTGGACTCGTGCTTCCACTGCGGCTGCAAGTCGCTCTTCAGCAGCAATGCGTCGATTTTCAATTTCATAAGCGCAGCGTGGCGCCCTTTCTTCTCTAGGAACTGTAATTTAAATAATTTCACATCATAACCCTTCTTTTTGGCTTTGCCGTAGTCGGGTAAAAACGCCTGCATAAAACTATTTTATAAAAAGTTATACACTAACTTGTTATCAACAAATAGGGAACTCATATTCAGGATGCAGAAAGACGATCGATGTATGGTCTAAGAACGACGGATAGCTGCGTTCCTTACTTTAAAAATATAAAATATTAACGTTGCCATCTTTGTACATATTGGAAACTGCAATATTTGTAAGAGTCAATCAACATTTATTTGGAAAATTTTCATCAGTTAAGAGAATACCAATCCGTGCCCAATATGAAAACTTATTATGTCAGTATAAATGCAAAACTGCATTATTGAAAAAGAGTTTCTTCGGTAATGCTCCAAATATTTATAATAAAATACCTGACATTATTAAATCTATGCCTATAAATAAATTTTAAATCTCCCTTCAGGGTTTATTAATTGACAAATGCTATTACAGCGTGGATGAATTTTTGAATGACATTGTTATTTAGAAGTCTGATTGTGCGTTTTTATTTTTGCTTGTCTCCTAGTGGTGTAATGTAACTGAATCTTTGGCATTATGATGTAATTTGATTTCTGGTCTTGTTTCGATTTTGACATGATTTAATTTTATTTTTGGAATTCTTTGAATTTTTATGACATTGTGATTTTAATTTATTTCTGGTATTTGTTTGGACTATGACATTATTATTTAATTATGTTTCTAGTATTGTTTGGATATTGACATTGTTTTTTTTCTTTTCTTTTTGTGTTGCTTTTTTTTTGTATTATTTGAATTTTGCCATTTTAATTTAAATTCAATTTTATTGTATTGTCTGCTTAGTGCGACTAATTTTGTACGCCACATGGCAAAACATGTAGCTACCTAACTTACATATAAGACCTAAATATTGTACTCATGTTTTACAAAATAAATATATCTTTATATATCATAACCCTTCTTTTTGGCTTTGCCGTAGTCGGGTAAAAACGCCTGCATAAAACTATTTTATAAAAAGTTATACACTAACTGTGCCTGTGTGACCTCGACCTTTGGGATGGTGGAGTAGAGTGCTGAGTTTGTCCTAAAAACAAAATTAGTTTTTAATTTGGCTTTTACCTATCCTACTTTTTGTTTACAGGCTTGTGTTTGACCACAACTTTGATGTTTTAAAATATACTTGCTATTTTCTCTCGACGAAACCTCTGGTTGATCGTCTGACATATTCTGCGTAGAAATGTCTGCAGTATCGGCGCGCTGTGTCTCACAGCCCGCCGATACTGATGACTTTTCTACGACGGCGGGTGGCGGCGTAACAGTTTGCGATTCGGGTTGTAGCCCTAGTGGAGATGGAACCTCTTCGTCAAGCCATTCCACTTCTATTAAAGGCTCAATGGAAGTGTAAGGAGCGGAAGACGGAGAGACGGTTATTGATGTACTTTGATAAGCAGGATCGGGTGCTGCAATCCCAGAATCAGCAAGGGCCTCAGACTCATCTGTTGAAGTTATCTATTTTGTGGGTTTATTTACATACCTATAAGGATTTATTTTCACAAATGTACACTATATTAACACAAGTAAACACACACACTATTATATATTAATTCCGCTAGATAACTGCAAAAGATTGAATTTGCCGCCAGCTGTCAACTGTGAAATGTGCCTTAGAATTTTAACGTTTAAAAGGCGTTACTCAACTTAGCCGCATAATAGTCGATAAAAATAGAGGTATCAAGTGCTGCGATGAAGAGCACCGTTCCCGGTCGGTTAGTCACCGTAACGTGATATCCACTTACTGTGATACGCAATACCAATGTTATGAAATTCTCAGTTGTAATCAAAGCTCAGGATGTCAGGTCCATCTTCACCGACAAGAACAATGTCAGCGGCCAACAGCATGCACCATGACCTTAACAAAACATAAAAAAGAAATATGCATATCCATCGTTTGAATCGTAAATTATGGTCTTAGTTCATACAAAAATCCCATAGAAAAAGGACGTTCAGTTTTCCCGAATTTGATCATTTTCCGAGATCTTTTTTCAAATTGTTCTTTCCAAAAAACCTAATTTGAACTATTACGAACATTTTAAAACAAAAAATTGTCAAATGGGTCTTGTCGTACTCAAGTGATGCACTTACGAACGAACAGCATTGAAGTTTTATTTATATAGAAGATAATTTAAATTTAAGAGAGAAGTCTGAAACAGCTTTTGACGGGCCCAGTGCCCGGAGTCCTGGAGAGTCCTGGAGGGTTCACTCAAGTTGCATATGGGATGCCGCAAGCCCTCGCGGAGGGCTCATTTTAAATATCCGTTTTTCTTAGCGAATACAACATCATAAACTGTGCAAATAAAATCAGTTGTATATTTTAGCAAGACTTAATAGTATACTCGCTGGTTTTGAAATACAAGCATTTTTATTTATATTTAATTATTTATATTCATATTTATATTTTTTCATTTTAACTTGCTATATGTATGGCGGCAAGGCGTATGAGCTCTACGAAAAATGGATGGAGTCGAAAGTGTTAAAACCAGGGACCATTTTTGTTACCCATTGAAAGGGTTTTCGATAGGGTTTTTCTAAAATGGTAACCAAAATGGTCCCTGGGTAGAATAGAGATAGAATTGGTAATGCTAAGCGTGCTGGGCGGATATCGAAATAACATAATATTATGATTTTTTCATGTCACTGGGTTTCAAGTTTTTTTTTTTTTATGGACTAGTTCCGCCAACGTAATTGGCGCCTATTTTTTATCTATTCCTCTTCCATACTAGTTCTCGCTTTGCATTCCTCTCGCACTTCCATGCTACATACTTTATCTTTCTCACTTCCTTCTCCGTTTATCCTGGTGGGCGGTACTCCCACTTAAGAGCTTCTTCCTATTCTATCTAATTTTATCTATTTTTATTTAACTATATATATATGTTCAGGTAAATGAACAGGACGGGTGTCTTTTTTATTTACACATATTTTATTTACACACATATTTTAACTTGACTTAACTTATTAACATAGATCTACTTAAACTTATAAACATGTTTCTTAACCTACTGCTTATTTAATTACAATTTGGTGCTTATTTCCTATGCTTGCTGCAATTATATGTTCAATATAATGGTAAACATAGTTTATTCAACTTGTTTTATTTCTGACTATTACTTTCAGCGCTATATTCTCTCAGTAGGCTATAAGTTTTTTCCTATCTTTGCTACTTTTGCCCACCATTAATTCCTTTACGCTTTCTCTTTCCAATCTTATGCCTAAATCCTTATCCAGATCGTAACGCTCTTTTTCATAGGCCGGGCATTCCAACAATATGTGGGGAATGGATTCCGCCACATGTGGGTCGCAGATGCACGATGGGCTCTCTTTACACTTAAAACGGTTTAAGTATTCCGAGAACCCACCGTGCCCTGTTAACACTTGAGTGAGCACACCTACCGGCCTCACCCATTTCACAATACGGAAGGCGGCTACAGCGTCCGGAAGAAACATTCTCGTCACCGAGGCCGTCTCACTAGTCACGTATCTCCGGTTCCACTCACCAATTGAACTCAAACGAATTTGGCGTTTGATGAATGAAACCGGACACTGGTCATAGACTTCCTCCGCAACGACAATGCTGCCTCCTTCGCCATCTCATCCGCACGCTCGTTTCCCGGCAAGCCCGCGTGGGCTTTGACCCAGAATAGAGACACAGCTTTATTTTGGTCCAAAGCCTGAGCCAAATTGGCTCGCGCGCGGACCGCCAGAGGATGGAGAGAGCCATGGTCTGTCAGCGATTGCAGTGATGACATTGAGTCGCTGTACAGGCCATAGCTCGTCTCTTTGCGCTTAAGGATTACGTCCGTTGCCTTGCAAATGGCCAGTAGTTCCGCCTGGTAGACAGTGCAGTACGCGGCGAGGCTTAGCTTGAGGTTCTGGACTTCACCTTCATTATTCCACAAGGATAATGCGGCTCTAACCTTCCCCTCAGTCTTGCTGCCGTCAGTGAATATTCGCACTGCCTGCACGTTTTGACTGTCCACAAGCTGTTGGTCTGCCAGGCACATGAACTCCAAATCATGTAACCCTTTCATTGGGTTTTAGTATAAAACCCATTCAATGGGTTACATCATGATAAAGGTAACCCATTGAATGGGTTACCCCTTCGAAAGGCTTAACCCTTAACCGGGGTTGTACGGTCCCTGGTTAAAACACTTCTTATCGGCAAGGTTATTTTTTGTGTAATTTTAGATCCGAACAAGGTGATTCAGCACTCTGGTATTTTCAGGTGCACAAATAAGACAAGCAACGTCACAAGCTCTTAAAAGTATACCCGAGTCGTTAACGAAGCTTCTGAAGACCCCGATCAGCAAGCCTGCCGCATCGCGCGCGCAGTCGCCGCCGGCCGCGCGCAGCCCGCGCACGCGCGACGCGCTTTTGTACACGCGCCGCGACGCCGAGCCGCACGCGCGCATCGACCGCGTGCTCAGCCGGCACGAGCGCGACAAGGAACACGAACACTCGAACAAAACCACCAAACACGACAACACAGACAAACAGAACAATACTAATCAAAAAACAAAAGGTGACTCTAGAACAAAGGACGAGTCTAAAATAAAAAATGAGACAAAAACAAAAGACGAGCCCACAAGGAGGAACAAAAGTGACTCTCCGCCGAGACTGCAGGGGAATCACAACAAGCCTACAAGTGACCAAAACAAAGAAACGAGGAAACGCAGGCGCTCCAGCAGTCAGGAGCAGCCCATACAGGGTAAGTCATTTAAGATCTTACACACATGGAGATCCTAATAAATTTTACTTATGATATGAACAGCCAGCTTAAAACTTTCAAGTAGCTTATTGTGTTTTTATGGTGCAATGAGTTGCGGAAGGGACGACATTTTGACAATGACATAAGTACATGTTTTGAACCTATGATATACGACTCATAAACTCGCTAACTCATAAGAAAAAAAACAAAGGGAGTGCAACATACTTTAAAATTATTTCATCACAATATCCAAGGTTGCTCTTCCAAATTACTAGAAATAGAATTGTTTTTAGAAAATACCAAGTTTGATGTCATTTGTTTAACAGAACATTGGTTAAAAGATCATCAAGTGATGTCAATTAATTATGACAATTATTGTGTAGTTAGCCATTTTAACCGAAAACGTATGATCCATGGCGGATCATTAATATTAGTTAAAAATTCTATTAAATCGAAAGAACGGAAAGACATCATCGGACTGTCTGTTGAACACACCATTGAATTGTCCTGTGTTGAGCTTGATAAGCATGTTATAGTATGCTTATACAGACCTCCAAGTTACCAGAATCTATCTTTGTTTGATTCTGTACTGGAAGATGTGTTAAAAAAAAATTGTACTAATAGTAAGTCAATAATCATATGTGGTGATTTTAATATTACCTTATTAGAAAATAACTCGAACACTGTCAGATTATTAAGTCTTTTTAGGTCATTTGATTTGTAAAATGTTTCTATTGAACCAACACGAGTGACAGCTTCTTCTGCCACTTGTATAGATAATATTTTTTGTAATTATGATTACTTACACAAACAAATTGTAAATAAGTTGCCATCTGATCACAGTGGACAAACAATAACATTTTGCTCCTATATGCCTGTACAAAAAACTCAAATAAGGTTTAGGCCAATTACAAGTAAAAATTTAGAGAAATTAAATAATTCTTTGGCCAGTACATTATGTGTTCAGAAATTTGCGACCCAAATGAGTTCTACGCCGAGTTCTTTTCACTATTAAACAATTTAATGACACTTTTCCACTAAAGACTAAAAGTATTTACACAAAGTTCGTATTTAGTGATTGGGCGACTCCAGGTATTCGTAAAAGCAAGGAAAATCTTTTTGAACTTTATGGCCTAAAGCAACATATGAATAATACAAGCTTTCATCAATATGTTGCAAAATATTCTAAAAGTTTTAGAAGTGTGTGCAAAATAGCTTTAGCTCTTTATATTAGCAATAAAATAAAATCAGCTGATGAAATAAAAACTACCTGGCAAATAATAAATAATGAAACAGGTAGGAAAAAACAGCGTAATACTGAATTAAATTTAGAAACTGCACATGGGCACTTCAGAGGTAGAAATAGCTCAGGAATTTGAAAACTGTTTGCTCATATTTCCCTTAAAACTACTGAAACTTTAAATTCCTCACCCGCGCTCTCTGCTGCCTTACTTAGAAAGAATGTAAATGTATGCCCTTTGGAATTTTGGTTCCAACATACAAACCCCCAGGCTGTTATAAAAACTTTTAAAGATCTTAAAATTAATTCAACAGAAAATCTCTGGGGCATGTCTGTAAAATCGAATTGTCGAATGAAAATTGTCTTTCCGGATCTCATGAAACACAGTAAAGTAGTTCCTTTGTTCAAATCCGGAGATAGTAAAGAACCATTCTGCCAGTTCTCAGTAAGGTGTTTCAAAAGTTGATGATCAATCAAATGTTACGTCTCTTTAATAAAAATTCCATCTTTCATGAACAACAGTACGGTTTCACTGAAGGGCGTTGTACCACTGACGCCGGCCGGTGTTACCCTAATAAAGAAAATTTTTAATGCCTAGGAGGAAGCACAAGATGCCATTGGAATCTTTTGCGACCTCTCTAAAGGTGATTTCAGTGTTGAGGAATGGTGTCATTTTCTGGGGTAACTCAACCAATAGGGAATGTGTTTTAAAGCACAAAAAGGTGCATTAGGTCAATGTTCCGACTCCACAGTTTAGATTCCTGTAAGCCATTGTTTATCAAATACAAATTATTGACATTTCCTTGCTTATATATTTTTGAGGTAGCTGTATTTGTTATGACAAATCCAGACCTGTTTACTAGAATATCATTTTATCACAAACGAGCTCGACGAGAGAACAATAACTTTTGCGTAAAAGGTCTCTTACAGCATTGATGCTAAAAAGTGTTTTTTGTATGGCACCAATCATATTCAACCGCATATCTACTCTACAGTTGAATAAAGCATATTACAGCATTTCGGAAGTTTTGACAGATAAAATTCAATGACTGTTTTTGACCTTAGTTGGTACTGGTTGGTACGTGGGATGTTTAAGTTCAAGTCCATTTAACATTGCACGTATTATTTTTTTATCATTTTAATTATTATATTACTTTAATTCTTTCTTTTTGTTTATTTTTTTTGTTATTTGAATATTGACGTAGTATCTATTTTTTATTTTTTTATTTCTCTTTTGACATGTATATTTTATTTTTGAGTAAATCAAATAATATCGTTTTATTAATATAATTATGTTATCAATTATAGTATCAATGACATCTATGAATATTTGTACGCCTTCTGGTATAACATAGCGCGTTTGTAATTTTTTTATAACTATTTTATTGTACCTTTGTTAACAAAAGAATAAATGATTATGATCAGGAACTCGGCCAGGACCTGTCGCCCAAAACTTCTGTAAATAATAGATTAGATTTATTTATTTGCCTAAAATATGGTATTTTACAGATTTTATAACACATAAATATTTCTTCATATTCCGCCTACTACATTCAGCATGCAAATTTTGTGACAATAATAATGATTCTAATTTAACAAAATAATTAATTTTCAATGTCAATAAAAAATCATCTGTCCTAAATAAAGAATTGTCTACTTATTACTTACAAAAGTCAAAGAAAATTATATTACAATTTGTCCATTAACAACGTTCAAATGACAACCAAGGAAATTAAATTTCAAAAATGTCAACAGCTTCAAATCAAATAAAATAAAAATGTATAATTTAATGTCATGCAACTTTTCCAATTGTCATAGAATCCATAAATTCCCTAATGGTATAAAAACAATTTTCAATAAGCCATGTTCTGAGATGTTTTTTAAATAAGCCGGTTCGCAGTTCTCTAATAACCTTTGGTATATTATTGAATATCTTCATTGCCATTCGACTAGTGTTTTTATGGCAGTATGCTGTTCTACATCTTGGCATTGCTAATTTTGTTGGATCCCTTGAGATTTTGCCCACCTTATAAACATTGTCGCTATCGGCTGTATTGAATAAGTGAGGATGTTTTTTTACAAATACCCCCATGTTCAGTATATATAAGCATGCTAATGTTAATAATTTATGTTTTTTTAAGATAGGTCTGCACGATTCTAATGGGTCTGCACCAAACACAGCTCGTAAACACTTTTTTTTGACAATAAATGCCTTATTGCTGTCAGTGGAATTACCCCATAAGATTAAGCCGTATCTTAGCACAGATGAGACATATCCATGATACGCCAATAGAGCGGCATTACTTCCAACAGTTTTTCTGAGATTTCTTAGTGCAAATGCAAAGCTGTTTAGTCTATTACATATATTTTCAATATGTTTTTTCCAATTACAATGTTTATCAATTTCTATGCCTAAAAATTTCGTATGGTCAACTTCTTCAATTTCATTATCACGTCCAATAATTTGCATTGCTTCATTTGTCATTTTGTAATTAGAGAAATTAATATATTTTGTTTTGGAAACATTCACACATAAATTATTTTGTTCAAGCCATTCTATTATAGCTTCTACGGCAGAATTTATTTTATCCTCAAATTGTTCATTTTTATTATCTTTATTTATTATCAATGAGATGTCGTCTGCAAACAACACACACTTATTCTTCGTCACAGTTGGCAAATCATTTATGTATAGAATAAAAAGCAATGGCCCCAAAATACTACCTTGAGACACGCCATATGTATTGGTTCTGTATTGAGATTTATATTTTATCACCTCTCTGTCTTTATTAACGCCTAAGATTTCCACCCATTGTTGTCTATTAGTTAGGTAATCTTTTAGCCAATTTAACGCTTTTCCTCTTATCCCGTAAGTAGATTTTTGGTTTTAACAATAAAATTAAAACAACAAAATATCCTACAATTTTTACACTATGTGGTCCTTTAACTTTGATTTATTAAATAGATTCACAGGGAATATGATTATAACATCTGATTAAGAGCCAAAATCTTCTCATTGTACACTGACTAAATCTCACACGCTCAGTTTTAAATGGAGCTTATACTAATAAATAAAATATCGTTAAACAACAATAAAATAACAATGTAAGTACCTAGTAAAAACAAAGGCTCCCGCAGACAGGCGCGACGTAACAGGGCGACCCACCAGGCTGTACGACAATAAACTATCACAATAACTAAATTATACTCGAGCGGTCTTTGCAAGAAATCTAATGGGTTTGAGAGATTCCAAAAATATAACAATAAAAGGTTGAAAAATGAAAGTGATGCCACCAACTGCATTTTTGTATTTTTCTTTTTTCTCTTTTTGTATTAAAAAAAGCTAGAATCTGTAAATAAATGTAGCTGAGGCAATGGATAACTGCTATTCCTACCTTAGCTGGATCAAGCTAGTCCTACAGCACCGGGTGTGTGTGTGCAGGGCTGGCGCCGGGCCCGGTAAGCGCGGCCCCGCACACGCTGCTGCACGGCGCGGTGCTGGTGCTGAGCGGCTACGAGAATCCGCGCCGTGCTGCCGTGCGTGACCTGGCGCTGGCACTGGGTGCCCGCGTGCAGCGCGACTGGGGGCCCGATGCGACGCATCTCATGTAAGTTTTGAATACCCTCCTGCCCTTGTCCCATGTTACTGTGTGCTGGTGCCGAGCGGCGACGAGAACTAATAATTTCAATTTTGTTGACATGGGAGCTACCCAAGTCACCCAACCAAGAGGTCAAATAGTTTAGATATTTCGGCTGCGTTTGGTCTGTTTCTTGTTCACGTCCGAAATTGTGCATTGAAAGGTGAATTAATCCTCTCTTGAGTTCCAGCACAAGTCTAACGTTTTTAGTGTATTTTCCGTTCTGAAGTTGAAGACAATCTTATCGTTATTGTGTTGTTGGGAGATGTCTTCCAAAAGTTCTCGATTGTTTGCTGACCATTTCCGAAGGTTAAACCCTCCATTTTTGAATAATTGTTTCAGATCAGCGTTCGATTTATTTATTTTTTCTATTGTATGTGTCCCATGAACGAAGTCATCCATGTAGAAAGATTATTCCAGTACTTTTGTAGCTTCCGGAAACTGTTCACGTTCATCTGTCGGCAATCTCCTGAGTGTCATCATGGCTAGGAACGGCGCTGCCTTGATACCGTATGTTACAGTTGTTAGTTGATATGAACGGATAGGTTGTTCCAGCGATTCCCGCCATACAATTTTTGCAGTTGTTGGTCTGCGGGGGCCACCCAGATATCACAAAACTTCTTCTCAATGTCCGCTGTAAACGCATATTTGTATTGCCTCCATTTCATCAATAATTGGTGTCCGTCCTGTTTAAGACTGGGGCCTTTGTACATGAAGTCGTCCAAACTGCATCCTGTAGATGTTTTTGCTGACGCATTGATCACCACTCTGTACCTACTTTGTTGTTGATGACTCAGCGCGTTGCACGCCGTGGTGAGGTAAGTAACACTCGAGTATTTATTTACTGACTGTTGATTGTTTCATATAACCTAGATCAATATATTCAGCCATGAAGTCTTTATAGGGGTTTGCCAAATGTGTTTGTTTTTCCAAGTTTCATTCTAAAGTTTTGAATTGAGCGATAGCCATTAGCTTGGACGACCACAGTCTGCTCTCAAGTTCATTCTTCATCGGCAGTCTGACTTCATATTTCCCACTCTCCAAGCGTTGCGTAGTGTTGGTGTAGTATTCAATGCATGTCTCATGTTCCACCCATAGGTTGGATTGATCCGTGATGTCTTCGGCTTCCCAGAAGTGTTTGATATCTTCCAGATTGTTTATGACCACATTGCAGTGAAAAGTTTTGGCATGGCCGCGTATAAGCCAACCTAGATAGGTTTGTTGTGCGATAGGTTGAGTGCCGTCATCGCCTTTTATTATTCCTCCTAGCATGATTTGCGAATAAATGTCTGCTCCAAATAGTAAATCCACCTGACGGCTGTTATGGAAGTCTGGATCTGCTAAATGGATGTTCTGTATTTGGGACCAAGATGATTTTGCAAAGTTCTTATTTGGCAGGTTCTTCATCAAGTTCTTCATAATGAAGACAGACGTTTGGAACTTGTAGTCGTTGTAGACAGAACTGCAAGTAATTGTTGTCATTAATTTGCAGTGGTTTTCCTTTTGTCCAAATCCAAAGATCCTTGACGAAGACTCCTTGACATCTCTCGCGCTTGACACCGAGAAGTTGAGCGGCATGTTCCGTGATTAAAGATATCTGAGACCCTTGATCGATGAGGGCTCGCAACTTGATTTGGGTCCCATCAGCTGTTTCTAGGTTTACTACAGCGGTCGCTAGTACCATCTCCGAAATAGCATAATTCTTTGATACATGGGAAGAATTTGTTTGTTTTTCTGTTTCGTTCTTAATACATACATCTTGTATAGATAGTGCAATCCACATCGTAGTGTGCGTGCGCACTCATAGGCAATTCGTACATATCGACAGCACTACAACACTAGCGAATGGATGCACACTTGCACTGTTAGCGATTCGGAAAAAGAGTGGGGCGCGTCTTCGTGGATTGCACTATCTGTATCAATCAGAGGCGTGCAGTGGTTGTCCACGGAGGGTAGGCCACGAAATACTGAAAGAAAAAAAAAATGTCGCTCTACGTAATTATGATGACCCTCAAAGTAGTCACATTTATTGATTTATAATATTTCAAAATAAGCCTGTAAAAGTTATAAATACAAGAACTCACCCCCACTCCACTTACTGGAAGTATTAAACAAAACGTACGGGAAACAAAATAATTTATTTGTGTCTAAATCCATCCAACATTTATTTGGCTCTGTCCAAATAAATGTTGCATAATTTTGAGTATTGAAATGACGAGTACGAGATGAATTACCATAATTTTTGGATTCATTCTCGTAATTCGGGTACACCTACCTTTAGACACAACTTGAATCTTATCATTATACGATAATTGAGAAAACTTATTGCATTTAACTTCTAACAAACACACATTATCAGCGCACACTTCACTACTGAATACCATTTTTAAGTGATAAAAACACCAACAAACAATACACAAGTAAAAGTTCTGTTTAAAAACCAATTATATATAACTTAATAGGTTAAAACATTTAGAAAGTAAGAACGCGTTATAAATTGCTTATCACGATCAAACAATATGGCGTATTTACGAAAAATGTTATTTCCAAAAAGATCGATGAAAAAATACTAGTGGATAAAATTGTGACATTTTCATATCGAGTTGCTTTACAAAAGCGGGCAACAAAATTTGGTTGGGTTATTGGCGTCATCCAGGCTGCATTCCGAATGAGAACATAATCGCTGACAGCGGTCACATCGTTTTCGCGCTCAAACTATAATTATGGTGAGTATTTTAGCGCGCTCAAATCAATTACAGTATAACTCGGAACACACCGCAACTGTGTAGCAGCCATGAGCCAATCACAGCCCAGCTCCACTCAACGGAGTTACGCCCATAATCTAGACATATGTGCCGTTCATACACACAAGATATGCATCAGCTTAAATTTATCAATGAAAAAGTTTCAAAATGAGGCATTCGTCTTGGACCCTATACAGTCTACTACGTACTGACTTACGCGCGTAATTACGTCACACGGGCGCGAGAAGTTGCTCTAAGTGTTCTAACAAGAGTTTTAACTTTTTTTTGTATTATTTTATAACATAGTTAAATAAATGCCTTTGGGCTAACGTAGGCTAGGTCTAATTGCCTCTATAGACGGCTCGCCCATCAATGTATTATGTTAACCCGCGCAGTCGCGACATCAGTGAGCTGACGTAATTTTTTTTCCGTTATGGCTAAACAGGCAATTTACGCAAAGGTTAATTTTATTTACTGTGTTGCGGCATTTCAAAAAAAATTGCAATTTGTACATGCTATGTTCGTCATCGCAAAGAGGGCATCGAAATGTTGAAGCATGGAACGATTTCATAATTTTCTTGGTGCTAGTTGCTTGATTACTGCTTTATTGTTTTTTAGAGTATGAAGAATTTTAATGTTGACTCGATGACATATTTGGTTTTTGATTGTTTTCTTGTTTACGGCGCGATGCTTTCAACGACGCTTCGCATCTAGGAGAACTAACAGATCTTTCAGTACTGGCAGCTTTCGGCAATTCTTCTGCGGGGCATCATGAAACACAGGAGATATGCTTTGTACACAAATTTATTTGTGTTCAGATGTCTCCGCGTTTCGCCCACTTAATTCACTAACACAAAAGCAAAAACTATAAGAACGGCACACAAAGACACTGCCCGCTGTAAGATATTATGTGGCCCGCGAGATATTTTGAAAAAACCTAATTTAAAAAATATTACATTAGGTACTTATACTCACGAGAGTGACAGTGAGGCGGCAAACATCAAATCCTTTGATGTTTGCCGCCTCACTCTTTGATAATCACCGCCACTCGGCTTGCTTGATCAAATTCTTTGAGGTTTGCCGCCTCACGGGCGACACATCAAAAGATTTATTGGTTCTCAATTATTCTAAACTAGTTAATTCCAGATTATTCCTTCATTTTGCCTATATGTATAGTGGGTGGATGGCCCGAACGTAAGTTCAGTTCTATTTGACCTACCGAGGTGATAACTTGGACAAGCGATATCCTAGCGAACTGCTCGAGCCGTCAACTTGCTTTGTGACTTTGTGTGCATCTTGAGTGGTTGCTAACTATAGTTTGTTATTAAGTTTATTGAACGAAAAGTAAACAAAAACGATGTCTGGTGGAAAGAAACGAAAAGTAGATACAGAGGGTCGCCAGTTTCAAGAAAAATGGACTGAAGAATTCTTTTTTATCTTGCACAATGGTAAGCCTATTTGTTTGCTGTGTAATGAATCCATTTCAGTAATGAAAGAATTCTATATAAAGAGGCATTACTCAACTAAGCATGCTACGCTGCACTCACTGACAGGATAATTACGAACAGACAAAATCCAGAAGCTTACCGCAAATTTGGAAAAACAGCAACAAATGTTTCTTAAACAAAGAACACAACTTGATAATGTTGTGAAAGCTAGTTTTATAGTTAGCTCAAAATTGGCAAAGGCATTAAAACCATTTGCCGAAGGAGAAATTATCAAGGAGTGTATGTGATCGCGACGATAGGTCGTAGTGGAGCAAAATGAAAGGAGTGGACTGTATAACATGTATAATAATGAAATAAAGGGAAATAACTTAACCATCGTCAGTTCAAGGCGTTTTTGGATGAAATATCAGCTGAATATAACGACGTAACATATTATTGTGAAGTCAGATGGCTGAGCAAAGGAAAAATGTTGAAACGGTTTTACGAACTTAGAAATGAGATAGCAGACTTTATGAAAATAAAAGATAAACCACTATCTGAATTAAGTGACCCAAAATGGATATTAAAACATGGAAGACTGTTTCAGTTTATTTGCTACTCCTACAAAATGCACTTACAAATGGAGTTAATCGAGATTCAAGAAAACTCACTCCTAAAATCCAAATTTGAAGACGTAGAGTTGTGCGATTTCTACAAAAAATACCTAGAAGAAGACAATTTTCCGCAGCTTAGAAAATTCGCAAGAAGATTGATTTGTGCATTTGGCAGTACTTATAAATGCGAACAGTTCTTTTCATTGATGAAAGTTAATAAATCAACACATATCGTACAAGACTGACTGACGATAATTTGGAAAATTATCTTTGGATTATGGAATTAATCCAAAGATTAATTCCACTGATACAAAGACGTAATGACGATATTTGTATCGATGGATTATTTTCCCAAATTCAAGCTCAAGTGTCTCATTGATTTCGGTATATTTAACTTTCGTAGTTTGTAACAAGTAATACAAATTTCGTTCAAAGCTAAGAAATAAACTAAAATAATAGAAATTAAAATTTTAAAATGGTAAAAATGTTGAAAGTCTGCCTTATTTTTAAAGCTGGCGAGATCGTGCTCTGATTTGATCTGCACACGTTGTTTATCATCGATACGTAGAAAGACCGCTCCACGAAAAATCAGCATGTGTAGCCATTAATTTTGCAAATCCACGGACTTGAGAGAATAATTTGGCAGTCTTTTGTGACACACTCAGACACATAGATGGGTTTCTTTTCTCCTTTCAAGATCCAGTGTGTAGCTTATCACTTAAGTCTTCGACTAATGACTGAAGCTGGCATCAAGCCGCTTTGCGGCCAGATGCGTTCGCAAGCGCCACGCCTCCTTACCAAATTTCCTGTCTTTTTCTGATCTGTGAGCGGGGGGCATTGTACTCTGAATGTGTGTCTGCGTCTAATTCTGCGATAATATATTTACAAGAATCGGATCCCAAGTGTCGACATTCACTCCTAAATTCTTTATCGCATGTAAGCATTCTATGTTGTCATCGTGAATTTTCTTTTTGAAATTTGAAAATATGTAGATGTGCGATGTGAAGATAAGTTTTTCATTAATACATCGGTGATTGAGGATATCCCAACACACGAGGTAGTTACCCGAACTAATCTGTAGGTGTTGAATCAAGCGTTCCGCTTCTCCTTGCACCTTACTCTTCAGAAACTGCATCTTGTGAGCAGATGAAAGGAATTGTTGTTGTGTATTTATTGCTTCCGTGAAAAGGTATTTAAATGGGATCCACTGGTTGTAGTTACGGTAGAAGACGGGTATCTCTAATTTCGGTGTTGTTTTCTCACGATGAGCGCAACCACATTTTGGTATTCAAAGCTTTTTTCAGTTCATGGAACTGGTTTTCACACCTGGTGAAGCGTTCTTCGTACACTATCATCTTCTCTCCGTTGGTTTCACACTCGTATCTACCAGTGAGGGTTGTCAATTGCTGACCAGCGCGTTTGTAGTGTTTACAGAGCGTCTTCAATTCCTATTTTTCAGATAGAAACTCCACGTGTATGTTCACGACTGCTCACATGAAGGCTTTTTTGAAGTTTGCCGTCTGTTTGCGCATCATGTCGTTCGGCTTACTATTGAATACCGTATCCTTTTTCGCAGTGTTTTGTTATTCTTGCCGAGTAGGAGGAGGTGATGGTTCTCTATTTTGATTATCGTGATTGGCATCCCTAGCTTGTTCTGCCTCCTCAGTTTTCAAGGCTTCTTGTTCCTGTCTTGTCTGAGGTACCTTCTCCTGTTTGTTGGTTGGCTGGTTGGTACCTCCCAATGTTTTTGTTTGTACCGATTGCTCCCTTGGAAAACGAGCGAGGGTCGTCGTGAACTCGTGATTTGTTGGTCTTGTTGAATAATAAGCTCCTATACTTCATTGTAGCACTGCAGCGTTTGATTATAGCAGTCATTCGTAAAGTACTGATGACTTGCACTTTGTTCCGTAGACAAAATCAAAATATTTTATTTTACATAAGCCTACATGGGCACTTATAAAACGTCAGAAGCTAGGTGCACGGTTCCAATTAGTCGTTTCCTATGGAGAAGAGCCGGCAAGAAAGTCCACGGTTACTCTTTTAAAAATAATTGGCTTTTACAATGTTTTCGAACCACATGTTAGTGAACGGGCTCCGGCAGTTGAGACTTAAGATAATAATTATCTTAAGACTGCGCCGAGCGAACGAGGCGGGCGGCAAATAGGTATATACTGCGGCTCGCTAGTTGTGTGCGTCGTCTCGCACACGATCACAAGTTCTCTTGCGGACTTTTGCAGTTGCACAACAAAAGTAGATAAATCAGGATTTGAAAAATTTGAGTTGTATCTTTGTTTGTGCCTTAGGCGTTACTATACCATTCATCCGATTGCGATGAAGTTTTGGCGATGTTGAGTGCGCGCCCGGGAATTTTTCTAGCTAGGTAGTAAGGAAGTTAGGGTAAGTAGGGTAGACAAGTAGGATAGGTAGATAGTTATGGTAGGCAAGTAGAGTAGGTAGATAGTTATGGTAGGTAAGTAGGGTAGGTAAAGAGTTCTGGTAGGTAAGTGGGGTAGGTAGATAGTTATGGTAGGCAAGTAGAGTAGGTAAAGAGTTCTGGTAGGTAAGTGGGGTAGGTAGATAGTTATGGTAGGTAAGTAGGGTAGGTAAAGAGTTCTGGTAGGTAAGTGGGGTAGGTAGATAGTTATGGTAGGCAAGTAGAGTAGGTAAAGAGTTCTGGTAGGTAAGTGGGGTAGGTAGATAGTTATGGTAGGTAAGTAGGGTAGGTAAAGAGTTCTGGTAGGTAAGTGGGGTAGGTAGATAGTTATGGTAGGCAAGTAGAGTAGGTAAAGAGTTCTGGTAGGTAAGTGGGGTAGGTAGATAGTTATGGTAGGTAAGTAGGGTAGGTAAAGAGTTCTGGTAGGTAAGTGGGGTAGGTAGATAGTTATGGTAGGCAAGTAGAGTAGGTAAAGAGTTCTGGTAGGTAAGTGGGGTAGGTAGATAGTTATGGTAGGTAAGTGGGGTAGGTAGATAGTTATGGTAGGTAAGTAGGGTAGGTAAAGAGTTCTGGTAGGTAAGTGGGGTAGGTAGATAGTTATGGTAGGCAAGTAGAGTAGGTAAAGAGTTCTGGTAGGTAAGTGGGGTAGGTAGATAGTTATGGTAGGTAAGTAGGGTATGTAAAGAGTTCTGGTAGGTAAGTGGGGTAGGTAGATAGTTATGGTAGGCAAGTAGAGTAGGTAAAGAGTTCTGGTAGGTAAGTGGGGTAGGTAGATAGTTATGGTAGGTAAGTGGGGTAGGTAGATAGTTATGGTAGGTAAGTGGGGTAGGTAGATAGTTATGGTAGGTAAGTAGGGTAGGTAAAGAGTTCTGGTAGGTAAGTGGGGTAGGTAGATAGTTATGGTAGGCAAGTAGAGTAGGTAGATAGTTATGGTAGGTAAGTAGGGTAGGTAAAGAGTTCTGGTAGGTAAGTGGGGTAGGTAGATAGTTATGGTAGGCAAGTAGAGTAGGTAAAGAGTTCTGGTAGGTAAGTGGGGTAGGTAGATAGTTATGGTAGGTAAGTAGGGTAGGTAAAGAGTTCTGGTAGGTAAGTGGGGTAGGTAGATAGTTATGGTAGGCAAGTAGAGTAGGTAAAGAGTTCTGGTAGGTATGTGGGGTAGGTAGATAGTTATGGTAGGTAAGTAGGGTAGGTAAAGAGTTCTGGTAGGTAAGTGGGGTAGGTAGATAGTTATGGTAGGTAAGTAGGGTAGGTAAAGAGTTCTGGTAGGTAAGTGGGGTAGGTAGATAGTTATGGTAGGTAATGTAGCGAAAAGATAATGAACAAAAGAAAACACTTCGCCATATCATAAAACCGAAAATAAAAAGTATTAAAAATAATAAAAGAAAGACAATATAAGAACTCGCACACAAATACTGTCGGTTTAGTAGTATTAACAAAAGGTTAAAGGAAGAATTTCAAGTTTCAATTTTAATATTAAGTTAAGTGTGTTAAACGACAGGTTTTATTTGTGGATGCAACCAAAAAGTACTCGCGTCGTACACGAGGCTAAAATCAGATCCGACGAAACCATGTAAGATGGAGTTTCACTTTAGTCGTTCTGTCAAATTTCTAAACATAACTTTCTACTTTCGTCATTGTCAGTCGGTGTGAGCCGTGTTCACCCGTACTCTTTGTCACTTCATAAAATCCTATTCAATGACTAGGGTAAGTGCTCCAGTGAATGAACACATAAGCGATCTTCGAACTTCAAAAATCATTACAGTATGTTGCCTCTTAAGGGGTACGGTCCAAAAGTATATTTTGGTAATATGATTATATTCAAAAATGTTTTTTAAGTTAGGTTTACGTTATAACCTGTATACTTTGTTACATATTTAGCAATAAATTGAAAAATACCCTAAAACCCCAGTGAATTAACAAAATTTTCTAGCAAATGAACTAAATAAAACCAGTAAATGAACACAATTTTTGTTTAATTAATAACACAGAAAAATCCTTAATATTATAACAAATGCAGCACAACAATCAACAAAATAAACGAACATAAATTTCTCTGCCTCAAAAACTGTTACAAACATAAAAAAATATATTTTTAACAAAGTAAAAACCTTCAAACACTTACCTAATAATACACATATAAAGGCTAGCGTTAATATCTTTTAATTCAAAGAAAATATAAAATATAATCAAAATAAAAATAAAAAATCCAGTATCTAATCAACTAGGTAACTTATTTGTACACTTAGACGTAAATGTTAAAACAAACTTTACTTAAACTTTAAACAACCTCATTGATAAGTAATTAACACACTAGAATCACCTTTATCGGCATCAATATCGACAGATCTATAGTCGTTTTTATTATTCGGCGTTATCATTATTTATTCTATATCTCTAAATTAATGTAATATTATGAAAAGAGATCAAGCCACGTCTGGAATATTCAGGTTCACATATCACACGTTCTATGTCCTTAAAATCAACTTCTGTCACATCCGGTACTTATGGTTTTACAAAGCTAACAATGTTATCACATACAGATTTTTTTCTAAGAAAATCTATCTTATATTTCTGTTCTTCATCGTTCACCTTATGAACTATACCTACCTAATGACGTACTCTTTTTTCTGTCTTGAATCTTGCCATAACATATTTCCCGTATAAATCCTTCGATGCCGGTATAGACTCATCGATTTCAATTTCATCGTTCGGCTTAGCTTTTTTTACCTAACTTTTTTGTTTTTGATTGTTTTCAGAGCTTTTTTTATGCTCCTTACGCTTTCGCAGAAGCTTTTCTTATTTATTTTCTTTGTCTTCCCGTTTTCTTATTTTTTCATTTTCTTTCGCCTCTGCTTTCCTTTTTTTTTCTCTTCTTTTATTCTCTTTTCCTCTTCTATCATTTTAATATGTTCTTTGTACCTTTGAACAGTTAATCCAAATGGCATAGGGTTAGATTTCATTGCGTGTGTTTTCTTCTTTGAGGTGATTGTTATGGGTAGCTCAAAAAGCATTAATTATGTATGTATTATGTATTATTAATTACCAATTCTAATAAAAATATGAAATTGACGTTTTTCGACGGATTTCAAACGATTTTTAGTTCCAATGCTGGGACGCCTAATAATTTACTTAAAACTGGTTAAAATCGCAATGAAATCGATTTTATACATATAGTATAACTATCTTTTATTCGAATTAATAAATAACTTATAGTACTTACTTCAATTACGGCTAGTAAGTAATATCAAAAATGTTGCGTCTTACCCGAGTCCTAAATTCTTGTCCGAACAAATACGCGGTTACACCAACACTGCCAACTTTAAACGCTTGCCATTTTAAAATGAACAATGACATTGGAAATGAATTTTGCTACTTTATTAGAAAAACAAGTTGCAATTACGAAAAAAAATACTGCGTTGGGTAAACATATCTTAAATTTTTAATATAGTTTATTTACATTTAACTAAAGTATGTAGGTACCATTTTGTTCGATAACTTTTTGCCATCTTGTAGGTAGGGACATGATCCCATTGCTATAGAAATTTTGGGACTTCTGATCAAAATACCGCGACATGTGGTTTTGGCAGTCCTCTCGTAATGTTAACCTGACACTGCCTATAGAATTCTGAAGAGACCGAAACAGGTGGAAATCTGAAGGTGCAAGGTCAGGACTATACGGCGGATGCATTAACACCTCCCAGCCAAACTCTCTTAATTTTTGCTGAGTGGCTAAAGATGTGTGAGGTCTAGCGTTATCATGATGAAAAACCACACCCCTTCTGTTGATTAATTCCGGCCGCTTTCTCTCAACTTCTTGCTTTAATCTCATCAGTTGTTCGCAGTAGAGTTCAGAATCGATGGTCCTGCCTGGTGGTAACAGCTCATAATGAATAATGCCCTTCCAATCCCACCACACACACAGCATCACCTTGTTGCGAGTTAACCCGGGTTTCGCCAGTCTGTGAAGCCTGACCGGCCTTTGACCACGACCATTTTCGCACGTTCTTGTCGTACGTGATCCAATTTTCATCACCAGTTATCAGGTTTTTCAAAAATGGTTCGGTTTCATTACGTCGTAATAAAGAATAACAAATGAGTACACGGTTTATTAAGTTTCTTTCAGTGAGCTCGTGAGGTACCCAAATATCGAGCTTTTTTGTGTACCAGTACCAGTTTTTTTCAAATGTGCCAAAACTGTTTTGTGGTCAATTCCCAGTTCTTCAGCTACTTCGTAACTACTGATATGCCGATCTTGCTCCACTTTTTCAAAAATGGCATCCATTTAATCCGTAATAGGGCGACCAGAGCGACGTGCATCTTTGACATCAAAATTTCCGTATTGAAAACCCTTAAACCTTTGTGTTACTCTCACAGACACTGCACTAGGTCCATAAACATCGCAAACTTTTTTCGCGGCTTGCGTTGCATTTTTACCTTTTTTGAAGTAAAATTTTAAAATGTAGATATCGAATTTCTTCATTAGATTCACTGATATTGACAGTACGAAAAAGAAATGAAAATCACACATTTTCCTAATTTGAATTTGGAACTATGTTCTTTAAAATTTAAACTTTCAAAGATACCAAAACCAGCCAGATACAAATAGTATAGCCAAAGAGATTTTATTCCAAGTTCATACATACTATAATGCGAAAAGACTTTTTCCCCAATCTAATATATACAATATATGACACGGCGAGGAACCCAGTGCCGTCTCTGACCAGTCTCTGGTGTACTTAATGCTTCACTGATGGTAGATAGGTAGTTTGTTTTCAATCACACAAAACACTTAACTCAAACTCAAAGCATTAATTTCAATTAGAACATTTACAGGCACTTTTGAATTATCATTTCTCATGGAGTCGTTCAGTTTGAGTTAATATGAAGCTAGTCGCCCGTTCCTAGACGAAGCAAATTCTCATGGAGAAGAACGGGCAAGAAACTCCATGGATACTCTTTTAAATCAAAACTATTATGTTACATAGGTCTCTTGTTCGACAAATACAATCACAGAACACCTTTATTCAGAGAGATTACAATTTCAGTCGTTAGCGTTACAATACAAGCCACACACACTACTCTCACAATGGCTGCCGGCAGTCGATTCTCTAAATCTTATTACTTAATTAGCTGAATAAACCTTACAAACAATACTAAGATGTTATCAGTTAATTCTTTTATCATTAAACAATGCTTATATTCACAAATGCAAATGTGGTTTTAGATGAAAGCTTAATTAGTAACTTTACTACTATTTTTCCCACTTAAATTGACAATGTTTCCGGTAGATCCAGATATTAATCAAATAACAAGTTTTCTTAAAGAAATGTGTGTGTAAAATAATCTTGTTACTTTATAGTTTCTAAATTATTATTGAAACTGATTTAGTTCTCGTATTAAATTATAACATTGAGGTAATGACCACTCAATATGTGATCGGCGCCATTACTACGATATTAGGTGTTTGGAAATCAGTCGACTGTTGTGCAACCTTTTCCCTCTACGATATGCGCCCTCTCAATTGGTTATTGGGGCGACTCGCTTCTGAGAGACCCGTCCAACCGATACGCAACCGTAAAAGGTGTAAATCACACATCACTAAGTTGCTTGAAGGACCTTATTATGTTGGGGCGTAACTCGCAACATTGAAAATGTTATGTTGATGTTGTGTATTGGGATGATTTATGTTGAACAAGTAAACAACCGATTTGTATAAAGGTTTTATTGCTACTAAAAATAACAAAACAATAGCCGGCTGTCGCTGAAAACCAGCGCTGGGGCTCTGTCTCGCATAGGGTCGCATTATGCTGAGCGATGGCCGTTTTGCGTGAATGTGACGCATATTTTCCCTCAACTTGTTCTTTCGTGTTTGTGTTTTTATTTCTTTGCGTTATGTTTACCGCAAATAAACGTATTTTCATTCTTTCTTTCTTCTTTCTAACTTGTTATAAGTGATGATGTACAATTAATGTTGGATTAAACAAACTGCAACGTTTCACTGGAAGTAGAACAAATTAGTTGCATGTACAGTGTAGCTCGTACAGTTCCGTTTTTCCTTTTGAGGTACGGAACTCTAAAAAAAAATAGTCTTACCTTAAATAATGTATTATGAAATCCAGCCCAGTGACGTAATGTGTACAGTTGCGCGTTCCCCAACACGCCGAAGCTGCGCTTGGTCCGCGCGGCCTCGGGCGCCAGCGTGCCGGCCGCGCGCGCCGACTGGCTGGAGCACGTCAGTCGGCGCCGGCGCCTGCTGCCGTGGCGCTGGTACGCCACGGAGCCGGCGCAGCGCGTGCAGCCCGCGCCCGAGCTGCTGCTCGACGACGACGAGCCGCAGCCCGACACCCGCCACACGCACCAGGATCCCGATTCTGGCAAGTTTTGTAATCGCATCCTTCCGATCCAATATGTAGTTTATTTATTTCAAATAGGTACGCCAACAGTATATTTTACATTCATTCATAGAAGTTATAGGTATACATTCTTATATTTACAACAATTTACAGGTGTACACATTCACATACTTATTTAAAGCAACATCTACTAATATTATAAATAAAAATAAAAAGAATTTACAAACAAAACAGCTTTGACTTAGGTAAGCCTAAATAGAGAGAGTATGTTTTCATTTTATTTAATCATTCTGAGCATTACCAAAGTTTGGCAATGGGTGTAAATTACCTGAAATAAATGAATTAACTTACCTATTCATTTAGAACTAGCTTTTGCCCGCGGCTTCGCCCGCGTGGATGTCGGAAAAATGTTACAGATTATAAACTATGTTACCAAATTTCATCTAAATCCGTTCAGCCATTTTTGCGCTAATCCGAAACATAAAATCATCCCCTTTAAAATTTACTACCCCTTTCGTTAGGGGTAGATTTTTTGACAACTCTGATACACCTTTTCTTTTATTTCCGATCCTAAATATAAATACCGAGTTTCAAGTTAATCGAACCGCGCGATATATCTTTCCATACAATTATTTTCCCCCGCAAAATTCAACACCCCCTTTAAAAGGTTGTTTTCGAAAATGTATGTTTATGGTCGTTTTATTTATTAAGAAAATATACGTTTATTGATCAAAGGAAACATAATTTTGATAAAGAGAGTAAAAGAGGCGAAAGACATCATTATAGTACTACTCGTAGAAGTAGGGATCTATTAGCTCAACCAGGTTTCAGACGCCCTAAAGTACACTCATCTTTCATGGGGTACTGTTTAAAATGTTATAATAAAATTCCTCCCCACATACTTCAACTGAATGAGACGAAATTCAAATCTTGTATAAAACGCACACTATGCAAGGCAATTATAGGCTGGGGGATTAGATCGCTGATAGAAATGCTTGGCTAAATGCTGGTCCTGCTCCTCAACGTCAACTAATTGATTAACATTTGAAAGTACTGTTGGAGCTGCTGAAGATTGTAAGAATATCTTTTCATTGTATAAACTCAATCACCTTTGTATTATATAATTGCATAACACAGGTGTGAGTACTATGTACAATAGAGCTACCATTTACCGGGTAATATGTCTTTTATTGACTTGAATATACCCTGGCAGCTGAGAGTATGTAATGCTCACTCAGATGTCTCGCTGATGGTGGCGTGTGTGTTGGATCATTTAGCTCCCTTCAAAATGGTTGAGCTGAATGGTGCTGATCCATGCGTCATGTTCGTGAACGGGCGCTGTCAGTTGGGACTGGGCATCTCTTAGCTGCCACGGCTTATTTTTAATTATTTTAGTTTTGAATTGCTTTTTTTTTATCACGGACGCTTCTGACGTTTTGCATCGTTCTCACATGTATATTTTCAATAAGAATGATGTAACCAATACTTTGTATCAAATATTTTATTTTAAAAGAGTGCCTTTGGAGTTTCTTGCCCGTTCTTCTCCATAGGAACCTACTATTTGGGCAACTAGCTTCATATTTGTAACTGACCGACTTGTTGACAATTCAAAAGTGCCTGTAAATGGTTTAATTGAAATAAATGCTTCGGGTTTGATATAAACTGTGTCCCCCTTTTCACCCCAAAAGGAGTTTATTTTTGAAAAATATTCAATCATGTGTTATTCAATTACTTTGGAGTTTATCAAGACGGACAGTAAAATCCTCCCCTAAAACTTAAAAAACTCCCTTTTGCCCTGTAAGGGTTACATTTGAATAAACCCAAAAACATGTAAGGCTTTATATTCTGTGAGCATTAGGTATATAATTATATAAAATACCGAGTTTCGAGTAAATCGGACCGCGCGTTAAAACTCTTCCATATAAACTTTAACATCCCCCAATCCCCCTTTAGGGAGTAGATTAAAAAACAAAAATGACAACTTTATAATTTACTTCGGTAAGTATTCGTGCCAAGTTTCAGGTTTATTAACTCAAGGAATAAGGTTTTTCATACAAACAAATTCCCCCTTTCACCCCCTTAAAGGACGAATTTTCAAAAACCCCTTCTTAGCGGATGCCTACGTCATAATAAGTATCTATGTGTCAAATTTCAACCCAATCCGTTCAGTGGTTTGAGCTGTGTGTTACCAGTCAGTCATGGTTTCCTTTTTGACTACCCCTTTCCACCCCGTTAGACGGACCCTGATACACTTTATTCTATATTTTTGGTTTTAAGTATAAATAAAGGGTTTTAAGTATAAGTTTCGAGTTAATCGGACTGCGAGTTAAAATTCTTCTATACAAACTTTGACATCCTCCAATCCCCCCTTAAAAATGGAAAACTTTATTATTTACTTAGGTAAGTATTCGTGCCAAGTTTCCAGTTTACCAACTTTATTATTTTTACTTGAATACAAAATTTAGCGAATGAACAACTTCAATACAAACCTTTTTCCCCTTTTCACCCCCTTGAGGGTTGAAATTAAAAAAAAAAACAAACCATAAGCATTAGTGATTTTAACTTAAAAAATAGAGAACTTTAATTAAAAACAAAATTTCATCCCCCTTTTCAGCCCTTAAGGGTAGAAATTCTAACTACCCCGTTGCTTTAGCTTCCGACCATAAGCCTAGATAATAAATTTAGTGATTTTTACATTCTAAAATGAAGGAATGGAAAGTCCTTCATTTTAGAATGTAAAAATCACTAAATTACAACTATTACACAACTTCATCCCTCTTTTTAAGCCTTCGGGGGTGAAATTATCAAAAACACTGAATCACATATAAATTAATTTTCAATCGTCAGCATAAACACAAAATTTGAAGATTCTAACTTCAAAATTTAGGCTGGGCGTTGATGAGTCAGTCAGGACTTGTCTTTTTATTTATATAGATTAAAAATACACATTGCAGACGGCGACACGGACGACGAAATTGAAAAAGTGCTCCAAGCTCAAAATAAACGACGGGTCACTGAGTCAAAGACAAACCATGACGCCCACAGATGTGGCGACAGTCCCGTAGCCACTACTAGTAACGGGACGCGGACTGTGACTCGCGATACGGAGGACGAGTTGTCGACGGACGAGGAGGGCGCAGGCGGCGGGCCCCTGGGCCCCGCGGCGCCGGGCCCCGCGCTGCCGGACTTCTTCGACGGCCTCACGTTCGCTGTGCACGCGGCGCCGGGCGAGGCGCGGCTCATGGCGCGCTACGTGCGCGCGTACGGCGGGCTCGTGCTCGAGGTAAGGACGTACAGCCCACCAGCTTTATTTGCGTACCAACTGAAACCGCTAATGGTCCAGATCCCAGGGCCCCCAGACGATATTTATTTTTCTGAGAAACGAAATGTATGGGATTTAGTAGTAGTATGTACTTTGAACGTACGCATCCTGCTAGCTTGGACCAACGGCCAATTTATCAGGTATTAGGTACATAAAACTCACTTATTACTCACTTTCCTTAAAATCTTAGTACTGATTTTAATGTATGTGTTACAGAATATTCTTAATAATGAATACTGCCATACACTTCCCGTCGGCGGTATTTTCTGCTAGACGCTTTTAAGCTCGCAATAAAATAACGTCATCTTACATAGTTATACACTCGCGAGCAATAAACTGGAATCACTTCATCGCGCGTTGCTCAAGACAATTTTTTACATTTTCTATGCAATGAGCTGTGGATTGTGGTATACGAGGGTAATTTTGTTAGCTTTCAAATGATATCAAAAAGATTTAAAATTAATAAAATTTTCTACCTTTTAGATAATTATTGCAATAGCTCGAAGTTGTGGACGTCTAAATGAATTAAAAAAAAAAAAAAAAAAAGTTTAAAGTAAAGTAAAATTATAAAATAAAATACGTTTATATTGACCAACAAGGATCATAGACACAGTGTTTTACTAAATTAAAAATAAAATAAAAACACAAAAAAAACACCATTAAAAATACCACATACACATTACCGACCTCGATTGCTCAGTATGTGAACCATACAGCAACGGTTCAGGTACTGGCAATCGAACCTCTGCGCAAATGCCCTCAGGATGCCGCTGGAGCTAACCCAAACCCTGCGCACCAGGGATGTACGCCGTTTTCGCATAGTAGAATAGAAACAGTCCACACGTGACTCGGCGAACATTCCTGATGCGCTGCAGAATCGGGGCAGCCGTATCAGCACCCTGAACGCATTATTATATTGCACACGCAAGGCGTTGTACTGTCTGCGCGTGTATGAGACCCACAGGCTGCTTGTGTAGAAAGATGTACAATACTCTCTGAACAATGTTGTTTTGACTTTAGTAGTACAACGAGGAAACCTGCGGGCCATCATATTCGCCCTTACAGACAACGCCCTGCGTTCTCGCTCTATGTCAGCATCGTCTTTCAGATCAGACGACATCATATGCCCAAGATATTTAAAATGTTCCACCCTCTTCAGTGGAGTTCCTCACAATTTTATAGCAGGTATTGTAGTTGGACATTTCCCTCTGGCCTGAAGACCATGCATTCACTTTTTTTGACATTATATATCAAGCCATGGCTGTGAGCGTACCGTTCACAGATGCCCAACAGTTTTGAAATGCCACATACAGAAGCACTCAGCAGCACCATGTCGTCCGCGTAACTGATATTATTGAGACATACATCATCAATATGGCAGCCGACACGGGTGCTGCCGAGCTCCTCTATCAGCGCGTTGACGTACAGGTTGAAGAGTTTGGATGAAGTTAGTCCCTCCTGCCTCACCCTACATTCCAACCTGTACGGCTCGGAATATATACTCGACCATCGCACGACATTGACCTGGTTATGATTCCAAAATTTAAAGATCCTGCTGAGTTCAGTTGGCAGGGATATGTCTTTTAGTTTCTGACACAGGACATCGTAATTAACCAAGTCAAATGCCCTCGATAAGTCGAAGAAACTTGCATAAACGGGCGTTTGTCTTTCTGTGTAGTACTTGATAGTTTGCTTCACACACAAGATGGCAGTCTCTGTGGAGAGTCTCGGCCTGAAACCGAACTGGTTGTCATTAATGTTTAGGTATTTATCCAGTTGATTGTTAAGCAAACTATCAAGCACTTTCGCTACCGTAGTGGCAAGTGAAATCGGCCTGCAGTTGGATTTATCAGAAATATCACCAGTCTTATTTTTCACAATTGGCACCACCACAGTTTTCATAAGTGCAGGAGTTAAGTAAGAATGTCTTATACATAGGGCCTGCGTGTTTGAAATGTTCGATGCTGATGCCATCATGACCAGGAGACTTCCCACGCGACACAGCTTTAATAGCTTCTTTGACTTCTTTAGCTGTAATTATAGCTCCAATCTCCTGACACTGCGGCCCAACATTGTTCACCAACCGTGATGTTCCCAATTGTGATTTTACAGTGAAGTGATCCTTAAACATATCAGCTATACAACTGTGATCATTAATACCGTTAACGCTCACTGGGAGGCTAGGTTTGCCATTGAACTTCTTAGTGGACTTCCAAAAGTGTTTAAAATTATGCTTTGAATGGTGCGATGTCCATTTTTATTTGTTCGCTATGATTCTGACACCATTTTAAGCGAGACTTAAAAACATTTGGACTTATTTAAATTTCCTCAAAAACACGGCCCGACTTTGGTTATCCACACCATACCCACAGCTGAAATTTACACACACACACAGTACACAGTTTACAGTTTACCTAGCCTCCCTATGAGAGTCACTAACATGTTTGTTCCATCCAACCACAGGCTTCCTAATGTTACGCCGTGTTACGACAGCAAAACTGTCAGTGGCAGCCTTGCTTAGAACAAAAATTAACTTGTCATAAAGTTCATCAATGTGTTTTTTGTGATCTACATTACTACAAACATAGTCACTACAGTCGCGAAATACACTAGGAAAATCAACAAGTCTCAATTTTTCATGACAGATCTCACTATATAATAAAATTTTCTCTGGTGTTCTATCACCCCATAGTACCTTATTGACTAACAATCCCGTGTTACAAGATATTTTCATCATTCTACAATCAGAGGGTAATGATCTGACCACAAAACGTCATACTTTATGTAAACATTTACTATGGGTTGTAAGGCGGCGTCACACAGTGGTCCAGCCAGCGTCTAGAACCATTCGCCTCACTAACAAAGCTAAACGTGTCCGAATCAAGTCCTCATTTCTAAACGTCCGCACATGTCCATTCTAATTCACTACAAAAACAAGTAAGCTCGTTGTAAAATAATTCATTTGGATGAGCGTTAAAATTACCCATTACGTACACCGACTCAGTATCCTCATTAATAACAATAGCACTCACCAAACTGAGACAATTCGTGAAATCCGTCAAGTTTATTAACTTATCTGTAGGCATGTAAACACTGAACACTAGAAACGACTGTAGGCCCATAGTTATTTTAATTGCACACACTCGCGGGTTATCATCACATTGCAAGACCGACACATTTTGAAAAACTCCTTTGTTCCCAAGAAGTGCAACTCCTCCGTATGCCCGGCCGCGAAGCATTCCTGCGGTGGTATGCACCGCGGATGTACCGGTGCACCCGAAGTTGTCGTCAATTCCGCTCAAAAACTGCAAGTCGCCGGGAAACAACCACGTTTCTTGTAACGCAATTATGTCTGAGGACTCGCATGGTTCTCGAATACCTCGCTTCACATTTTACAGTTGAAGCTGACTAATTTGTATCTGTTATGATGACTGTTTACTATCATAATGTTCCGTGGCAGGGCCGCTTACGGTGTTGCCTCCACCGTTCGCATATTTTTTCTTAAAATTTGTAAATCGCCTAAATATGCCCTGGGGCCAAAGTTTGTCATCCAAGAACGTGGATAACTTTTGTTCCGAGATAAAAAAAAACTTGTACGCATTATGATATTTATCTCGTAGAAAAGATGTTTTCTCCAATTTAATAATTTCGTTTGTTTTTCGATAAACGTAATCTGTATTATCCGTTGTATCTTTATGCACTTTGGTAATAAACATCGGAACCTGCCTGTCTGCGGCTTTGAACTTGCAGTCCGTATCGTTTGACATTCCCATTTTGCCAAGATATCGATAGTTCACCTTATGTTTCCGATACTGTACCAATTTCCAATCACTATCCACACCCGTTTTCACTGTCTCCGCAAATGATTTCTTTTCGGTTTGTTTATCGGTAATCACACTCTCACACGTCACGATCTGCGACCCGTTATCCAGAATCACGGGCCCTGGTTGCAGCTCCCCTGCCGCTTGCGTCGTAGTCTCGTCACTGATACCGCTCAGTTTTACAACTTGCGGGTAACTTCGTGCAGACCGCGCGCCTTTCGGCGCTGGGGTTTCTTTAGGTGCAGACGATATTGAATCAATATTTATGTCATTATGATCCGTAACTGTCGTGTCTAGATGTGAAAGTCCCATAGGCCAGGGACACTATCCAGATACGCACCACGCTTAGTATTTATCCTCATATTCCGATATTGATATTTATTCGGGGTTGACTGGTCCGATGTAGAAATCACATTTCCTATCACTAGCTTAAGTTCCTCTAGCTGATCCGACGTAACATACTTAGTTTTTATGTCTTTCAGTTCTGTTTGGTGGATCAAATTATCCTTTAACAATTTCGTGACATGAAGATGGTCGAAAGTCACCGGTGGAAAATTTTCTAAATCACGGGCTACAAACACTGGCATCAGTTCTAGATTAATTACAATCGGGGAAAAATTAATTCTAACTGTAATATAGACCTTCCTGAACTAGATTTATGAAAACCTGTGTTTCAGGCCATCAATTTACATCAAACATTTAAAAAGAAGATAACAATACGTTATTACTAAGCTAAATTAAAAAGAAGACATAATATTTTCAATTACTTAAAGAACTCTTTGGGTATATTATTTTTAAAATTAGATTATGTAAGATAAATTATATGTAAATAAATTAACAAATAATATTAAAGTAGATAAAGTGGACACTATTATTAATTAGGTGAAGGAATAGACATTAGAGTAGGTCGGAAACAACGGAACAACTAGTAATTGTTCCGTCTGCGGAACAACTAGTAATTGTTCCGTCTGCGGAACAACTAGTAATTGTTCCGTCTGCGGAACAACTAGTAATTGTTCCGTCTGCGGAACAACTAGTAATTGTTCCGTCTGCGGAAAAACTAGTAATTGTTCCGTCTGCGGAACAACTAGTAATTGTTCCGTCTGCGGAACAACTAGTAATTGTTCCGTCTGCGGAACAACTAGTAATTGTTCCGTCTGCGGAACAACTAGTAATTGTTCCGTCTGCGGAACAACTAGTAATTGTTCCGTCTGCGGAACAACTAGTAATTGTTCCGTCTGCGGAACAACTAGTAATTGTTCCGTCTGCAGAACAACTAGTAATTGTTCCGTCTGCGGAACAACTAGTAATTGTTCCGTCTGCGTAACAACTAGTAATAGTTCCGTCTGCGGAACAACTACTGAATTGAGTTTTGACAAATATTCCTGTACTAGTCAGTTACACCTATTATAACTTAAACTATAAATCTTTAGCACTCTCTTAAACTGGTTATACAAGTAGGGCCCTGAACTTAAATAAAATCGAGTAGCAATCGCATGTTAGGTCTGAGAGTTAGCACAAACCTAATCTTTTCTTCTCCTATCTGAAGGTACTGGGTTAAAATAGAGTTCAGTGTGTTGAAATAAAACTACATTCCAAACAAATAATTGACGTACTGTTAGCACCTTACATGCCATAAAAAGCTGGTGTGTAGAAAATCTAAATGGACGAAAAGTAGCAACCTTTAAAACTGCTCTTTGGGCGCGTTCTAAGTGCAGTCAAATTGATTTAGCGGCACCACCCCAGCACGTTATGCAATAGGTAATGATAGATTGACACAACGCCAAAAAAACCTGTCTAATTAATTTAAAGTCGGCAATGTTACGTAATTTTTTTAAATGTATATTAGTTTACACACTCTGGTGCATAGTAAATCGACGTGTTTGCAGAAATTCAGGTTTGTGTCAATCGTGACGCGTAGATATGTGGTATGATCGGTATTAGCTAAAGTGGGACAACTGCATGCATGTCAGCATAATGTAAATTACATGTTATTTTATTTATTTATTTCTCTTCTTACATCTACCATCACAGAGTAACCCAAAGCGGTAAATGCGCTTATCCTAACTTAATTATTCTAAATAGGTAAGTACTAACATTCATGGTACCTACCTATAACAAATTACATACAATGCATTCCTTGTGAATTCACCCAGAGAACAACTGAATAAGTCCGTCTCAATCGCTATGAGGTCGAGCGTGCGAAGCGCACGCGTTAGCGGCGCCTCCCTTACAAGCTTGGTGCTCGCGCGCGGTTCTACTAGCAGTGGCGGCTGCCGTCGTCGCCACACGTACCTGTCCGGAACACACAGGCTCACCTGCGCTAAAATAACTGCATTATGCACCTTCCCTCTTATTAATTTAAATATATGTGAGGTAAGTGCAAGATCCCTCCTAACCCTTAGCTCATTGTATCCTACCATACCTAAAATAAATAAGGACTCTGTAATAATACTTATATAAATATCTTATAAATTTATTTTGTACCCTCTCCAGCTTATGACTATATTTAGCTTCATGCGGAGCCCAGATGACTGCATTACATTCTAGCTGGCACCTTACCAATGCATTATATAATGCTATAATAGCTTTCACATTCGTGAACCTTCGGACCGTATGGAGCATAAAACCTAAATTTCTATACGCTCTTTTGCAGCTACGCATGATGTGATCACGAAAATTCAAACCAGTGTTAAAACCCACTCCCAAGTCCTTGACTTCTGTGACCCGTACCATAGGTAACCCGTCAATATGGTAGGTATGTAGGATGGGATTGTGTGCGCGAGAAAAAGTGATGGTCACACATTTCGAGCTATTAAACTGCAAGAGATTTTCTTTGCTCCAGCTCACCACCCTATCAATGTCCCTTTGTAGCCTGACACAGTCATCACCGCTTTTTACCGCGAGGGACAATTTGAGGTCGTCGGCAAACAAGAAACAATTTGCGTCTTGGACTACTTCTGGCAGGTCGTTTGCCATCAGAAGGAAGCCCAAAGGGCCAAAGGTACTACCTTGACTTACTCCGGACCTCGTGAAATATCGATCTGATACGTGTCCCGCATATTCCACATATTGCTGCCTATCCCTCAAATAACTGGCAAAAAACTGAAGTGAGTGTGAGGTGAAACCAACACCTGCTAACTTTTTTAGCAACATGTCATTTTCGACTAGGTCGAATGCTTTTCTGAAATCAAAGTAAGCAGCATCAGTTTGTCCCCCACTATCTACCGTCGGCACCAGATAAGCCATGTGGCAGAGAAGATTACTGGTGGTACTTCTCCCAGGTCGAAATCCATGCTGAGCGTCTGATAGCTGTGCGCTAACCTGAAGGTATATGCTCTTGTGAATGGCTGTTTCCAATACCTTTGCCGGCGTCGATAATAGTGCAACTGGTCCGTACCCATCCACCGATTCTGCTGAACCTCCCTTCGGAACCGGAACAACGCGGGTCACTTTCCACCTTTCCGGTTTATGCACTTGAATGTTTAGATTAGTAAGCGTTGATCATGTGAATTGTAAACGGGGTCAAAATTAATACCGCGTAAATCAGTTTCAAGACTCATCATATTGAGTTTAGTATAGCTGCGCATGAGGAGCTTGTGGCTAAATAATAACTGCCGCACGGGTCGATCGATCAGGTTAAGCTACGCTTGCCGCGGTTGGTCCCGTGGATGGGTGTCCATCTGTTCATACCAAGATTCCTCCGTGCCTCGGAAAGCACGTTAAGGTGGATGCCTAGACAGGCCTCGCCATACATTTTTCAGGGGTTGTAATCTCCGTAAATAAACGGTTTCTGCAGAATAAACGCAAGTATAATGAGACTTTATAATGTATTATGTTCGCCTAACGCCAAAATTTTATTTAAAAAAAACAGTATTTCTAGGAGAATTAGACCCAATAAAAAACGGAAAATCTTTACATGTGTGAGTGACCTGAATCGCGCCATCTAACAGAAATTTAAAGAACCACCGAGAAAGAGTTATTTGCTGTTGTGTTACGAGTTTACGTTCGGTAAACATTTATAATACATGGCGCTGTTCGAAAATTCGAACAAGCGCCAAGGTTACACGTCGAGTGACGCGGCGATGCAACGCGCGACGTTGCCATTCAAGACGCACCCCGCGTTGTTGCCAAATTGCTCCAGTCAGTCCATGCGTGATTGTCTTGACAACTTGCGAATCGTTTCCAAAATTGTGTTTCTAGAAAGTTAGCGCCGGCGCGCGGGTTTGCCCGCGGGTTTTACATTTTATGATTGATAAAATGTTTTTTATTAGGGAATGAGAAAGAATGCTAGAAAGTGAAAAAAAATATCTGCGATCTGCATTTGGTTCACACAGATACAATACTAATGTAATTATTGTAATATCTACTTTAAATATAAAGTACCTAAAGATTTAAAAATCTTTCTACTGTATGTAAGTAGGTACTGATAATACATTTTCTGACACGGTTAGGTACTAATTCATTGGTTTGGGTTGAATAAAATCAGAGAATAGAAGTTCATGTAAACTTAGGGTATACCTAAATCAGGCGATCAGCGTAGGCAAATTTACCTATTTTTTTTTCTAATTACCTACCTACGCAATGGTGACACGTAGGTACTACTTACATCTATTGATTGAATCATATTTAATTTATGTGAAACCATCAAGATAAGTGAATACACAGACAAACCACATTGATTTTTCATAACAATTGCACATTTAAGTATTATTAGCACACGTCAAAGTGCGTCGAGATAAATTGGTCTTGCCATCTAAGAAGTTTACCAAGAAAAAGGGGAAATAAAACATAGGGCAGTATTTTAGTAGTAAGTTGTAGGATGTTCTGATATTTAAAATGATGAATGATATAGGTACAGCAGTAGTGGCTCTGACTTACAAGTCAGACCCACCACTGCTGTACATCATTCATTTATGGTTTCGGGGTTTTTAACTGTCAGCGAAATGACGTTCTCAAAATGGTAGCTGTAGTTCCAATTTCGCTCGTCTGAACAGCTAAGTAAGTAGTAAGCACCATTCAGGTTTAGAATTGGTGACTGGGGCTACTACTGAGAAGGCTGCAAGGTGCAAAATTTCGTGTAAATTGTGAAACAGTCGTTTTACCAGAAATAGAAATAACGTAATACCAAAACAATGGCAGCTGTTATCTGAAATCATATTTTGTTTAGAAAAACAATACACTTCCCAGATCCATTCTTGCAATTGTTTATTATGGCCTGTCTAATTAGCTTCTCAGAAAAAATTACTCTTTAGGTATTACGTCTTTTGTTATTTTTTTTAAATATGTTTATGAGTGCCGGCGGCCCCTGTCATAACAATGACAGGGCATAAAAAAAGGTCGGTGCGTGAGTCATTGTTCGCCAAAACGCGAATGAGGCCTCAAAGGTTATTTTATTTTATTTATTTTATTTTTATTCAATAAATGATTTAGAAATAGATACATAGTGTACAAGGTTAATGAGATAGATACATAGTGCTCACAAACATCGTAAAAAAAAGTTTTTTTAATGTACGTTTAGTACTTGATACCTGCAAATTGGCCGTCTGCCCAATATACTAACTATTATCTTTATTTCCAATTTCCAAAAAACATAGAGATAATTGTACTATATGTTTACAATTTTTGAATTTATGGTAGCGAACAATCACATAAACCTGTACACAATAGATTAAACTCTGTCTCTTAAACTAGGGTATCATGTATCTTAAGAGACAGTGTATCACAATGAGGTTCCAATTGATATATGTATGAGTGGACTGTGTCGATTTACCTTCGGAAGGGAAAAAATGTATAGTTTATTTTAATATTAAATTATTATGTAAGAGTATGTGAGAGTTCGAGGGTGAGGGTGAATGAGTGTGAATGTAGTGTGTAGGTGTTTGTATGTGAGTGTGGATAAGTAGGTGATGTGGTGTTGGTGTGTGAGTGAGTGGGGGAGTTGTATGTACGAGTGTATATGGATGCGAGGATAGAAGTATTCGTGCAAACATGGAGATGAGTGTGTGCTTATTAGGCAATGTAGGTTAGTAAAGTCTCCGTTGCGGCATAGTCCTGTTTGAGTAGCCATTCTGTCACTTTTTTTTTTTTTTAGGTTGTGTTTGTTGAGGTCTAATATATCAGGTATACGTACGTACAAGGTACATACTAACACTACTCTATCCCACACATTTTGTTAGATACTCAGAAAATAAGTAACGTCTGGGGGCCCTGGGATCTGTGTTCTATACTTGTACATTATTTACCTAGATGTTAGACTGGAAGCTTTCTGAAGAATAAATAAATACAATAAGATGGAGACATTTCATGGCAAACAAGTCCACCACCCACATGATCGTCACAACCGTCTATTGTATACTATCCCAAAGACAAATTAAATGTCTCAGGTGTCCTACAACTACACCTCCAACACTCATACCCTTTAAAAAACCGGAATACAGTAAATAGGTAGCGCGGTGGTACTTGCACAGGTAACTCCTTCACAAAGAGCTCTTACTACGTCCCATAGTAACCCATTACAGTATATATGCGTTGTCGTAGATGTCCGAGGTGGTACAGGGCAGCGAGGTGGACTACATCGTGTGCGGCCGCAGCGTGGACACGCGCCACGTGCCGGCCGCGCGCCACGTGTCGGCCGCGTGGCTGGCCAGCTGCCACGACGCACAGGCGCGGCTGCCGCACGAGCATACACTGACGAAAATTTAATAAAAACTTGTCGAAAACAATCTGTTTCTTTTTGTAACAAACAAACATCCTCACCCTTAAGACCTCGGCTACGAGCTAGGGTGTGCGTTTCGATGGCGCGGCCTCGGTGATATTTAATAAAAAAAAACTATGCCAAGATTTTATAAACATTTGTAAAAGTTGATTCCCAAAACCATAAATTTGTCAAAGTTATGGTTAAAAAGTTAAAGGGTTTGAACGTGGCCGCGCCATTGAAACGCGGAGAACCGCGTGGCCACGGAGATCTATAAAACTAAGCGTTGCAGACGTCTGAAGTTTTTTGTTAAACCCAGATCTGATTTTTTTTTTAATACTTATAAAAATCCTAGGTTTAAATTTCAGGAGCTGTAAGACTAAAACCCCGTGGCCGCGCCATTTAAACTGTAAAAAACAGGTTATCGCCGATATCCCGCTGAAAAAGACCATATAAAAGCAGGTGGTGAGACCTGTCGTCTAAAGAAATCTCTATATGGTCTCAAACAAGCTGGATGACAGTGGAATATTAAATTGGACGAGAAGCTAAGAAAAATGGGATTGAGAGCTACGGTAAATGAACCTTGTTTATATCACAAACACAATAAAGGTGGACCAGATCTTTTTGTTGTTGTTTACGTGGATGACATATTGATCGCATCACAAAAGAGGTTGTATATAGATCAATTCAAGCAGGAATTAGCGAAGACGTTTGAACTTAAAGACTTTTGTCAAGCAAACTTCTGTCTCGGGATAGATATAAAGAAATATGCTATGGATACTTGCAATTCTATACGGACTCCGATGGAAATTGGAAATCCTGTTATTAGTGAAAAAGAAGTAATAAAAGGGAAAGAATTTCCGTATAGAGAACTAATTGGAGCGCTCATGTATTTAAGTGTAGCTAGTAGACTAGACCTGATATCGCTAACGCTACGGCAAAACTTGCGCAGTTTGAAGAAAATCCGCAGGAAACTCATTGGAGGGCTGCGAAGCGAGTTCTTCGATACTTAAAAGGTACGATAACTCACGGTTTGGCGTTTAAGCCGACAGGGTTATGCAGATGCAGATTGGGGTAGCTGCATCATTGATATACGATCTTTTACGGGTTATTTATTCGTTCTAGGTGGCGCAAGCATATCATGGACTTCACAAAAGCAACGCATCGTTGCGACTTCTACTTGTGAGGCTGAGTTTGTGAGTTTGGCAGAAGCTATGAAAGAAGCAGTATATTTGAATAGCCTGTTGAAAGAACTAGGGTTACATCAAATGTGTAAGGTAAAAATGCATGCTGATAACTTAAGTGCCATTTGCCTTGCCGAGGATCATGGTATACATCATGCGAAAAGTAAGCACATTGACATTAGATATTTCTTTATAAGGGATGTGCTACGTGACAATAAAGCTATAACGTAGGAATATTTGTGAACTGATAAGATGTTGGCAGATGTCCTCACCAAACCTTTGCCTCGCGTAAGACACGAGTTACTAACAAGTGCGTTAGGATTGTGTGTGCGAAAGTAAAGATAGGTTTATTTTTGTGAATCGTATCGTACATGAGTTGAGGTGGTGTGTTGAAGATATATCACCTTCATGTACTTCAGACTGGCTAGATAGAAAACTATCAAGCTAGAAGTTGACATATGGTTTTGTACCAGATTCCATGTTACATTTGTTCTGAGTACCTTTTACACCTATTATATGCTTTACAGTATTTCTTGTGTTTTATCTCTGCAAACCTCCCCAACAATTACCACGATTTGGGTTTTGTAGGCTCAGTGCATCGAAGTGTCGGTTTCATCGATGATAATTAATTAATAATAAATTTTTAAAATGTATAATATTATGTGTTTGTATCAGTGTAATCAATTGTCGGTGAACCTAATAAAATAAATAAATATCTACAGATGGTGAAAGTGGCCCCTGTGTTCAAGTCTGGTTGCTCTGCGTTTCGTACTCTGTCTCCATAAAGAATCGACAAGCGAAGCAGATAAAAGTGAACCGAGGTAAAAGTTACACACAATATTTTTTTTTTTCTCATTCGCTACGTCTGTCTAAGGTTACATCACTCAAAAGAGATCAACATAATACTCTAGCATTTCATGATTCCTTTAAATAGTAGAATCTGGAAATATACGGGCAGACGTAACGACAGGTACCTTCAGTGCAGGGGGAGGACCTACGCCCTTCGCGTTGCACAGAATCGACACGGGCAATGCCGCGCCTGTCGTAACGCCCTTATCGACTGACTCCTGCTAAGAAGGAGAAGATAAGAGCTGAAATTGATAAGACGTCGGAACTGGAGATAATAGAAAAAGCTAATGTGGGAGCAGACACACTCAGTCGTCCGGTATGCCAGTCGTCGATGGACGAAAATTCCAACTCTACCTGCGATCTGAGTCCAGTCTCCGTAGACTTACCTCACCGTAGCTCCGAGGAGTTGCGAGCAGCTCAGCTCGAAGATCCTGAAGTTAGGAAGATACTTATGGACTTTAAAGACGGTGATGTGTCCACTCGGTGGACAGATCGAGGCTATTATCTTTAAACGGAGTCCTTTTCCGTTTTTATCCGGATGGCGAATCAGAGGAGCCTCAGCTGGTAGTACCAGACTCTATGCGCACCGAGATCATGAAAGAGCTCCATGATGCGCCCCAGCCGGTCATTTGGGCCTGGACCGCACTCTTAACAAATCTCAAAGAAAGATTATATTTTTCAAATATGCGTCAATACGTGGCAAAGTATCTCAAGGCTTGCGATCTTTGCCAGAAGTTTAAGCCAACTCATCTTAAACCAGCTGGTCTACTGCAAACCCCTGTCTCGCAGTAACGCTTCGAAGTCCTCGCCATGGACTTGTTTGGTCCTCTTCCCGAGGGTAGTAAGGGAGAGAAGTGGATCTTCCTAGTTGAAGACACTGCGAGCAGATGGGTAGAGTGGTTTCCATTGACCGAAGCCAACGCAGAAAGTTGCGCTAGAGTATTGATAGAAGAGGTTTTCCTGAGATATGGGTTTCCCCGTAGAGTACTCTCAGATAATGGAACCCAATTCGTGTCAGCGGTTATGCAAAAAGCAATGCACGTTCTAGGTGTTAATCAAAATTTAACTCCAGTCTATCATCCCGAAGCCAACCCAGCTGAACGGAAAAATGCGAGATGAAGCAGATGTTGGCGATCTTGATAGATCCAGAGCATCGTCGTTGGCCGGAAATGTTACCTGCTGTGCGATTCGCTCTAAATACGGCTCCTAACCAAGACACGGGACACTGCCGCCTTTTTAACATTTGCGCGCGAGTTCCAGTCCCCGGTGGACGTAGCCCACGACTTGAGAGCGGTAGTAGAGCAAGAAAACTACGTACCCCAAATCACGCCATATTTACGGGATTTTGTATACCGTCTGCAAAAGGTGAAGTGGAACGTCGAGTGCCAGCAGGATATTCGTAAGGATGCAGCGGACAAAAAACGCCGTCCTGGACCTAAGTTTCAGAAGGGGGACCTCGTACTCGTGGATAGCCATCGACTTAGTCAAACCGCAAAAGGCTTCACCAGTAAGTTTGCCCCGAGGCGAGAGGGTCCTTATCGTATTAGCAAAATTGTTTCCACAACCACTTACGAGGTTGTAGATAAAGAGAGCGAACCTCGGGGTAACTATCGTGCCAGTCTCCTAACCCAGTATGTAGGTGATTCGGACGTTATCGTCCATGGTAGGAAGAAGGGCAGACCCCGTAAGCTATCAGTTGCCAAGCCAGCGCCAGAGCCTTCAGCTGACTTGGAGGGGGAGGGTATAGCGCGAACCCTATTAAAGTCGACTCCCCGCGCTTCTAGAGTTCGTCGCGTACCGGCCAGGTTACGCGAATAGTTACGGTTCGGCGCAAGGCGCAACACTATTTCTGTCGCCCACGCCGCACGCCGCGCGTCTCCTTGCGAGTGACCACAGACCAAGTAGTACTCGAGTGACTGACCAACAAGCATTAAACGCGCACGCGCTCGGCGACCGTACATTTTGTACTTACCTACCTAAAAGTTCTGTTACTCGCACTAATACTCTTAAGACTGCACCGAGCGAACGAGCCGGGCGGCAAATAGGTATTTACTGCGGCTCGCTAGTTGTATGCGTCGTCTCGCACACAATGACAAATTCTCTTGAGGACGTTTGCAGTTTGTTCATGAAGAAACCATAGCAGTCTTTGTTAAAGTTTAAAAGTTTGATGTCAAGCTCGATAGATGGCGTTGGCGTCGAAATAGATCGCGCTATGGTTTCGTTACCGCGAGTTAGCTACGGTCTTGCAATTTTTTAATGAAATATACCAGCTTAGATCAGAACACAATTGTGGTTTTATTTTCAACCCTATTAGTGTTCACATAAGATCAATAGTCCAAACTATTACGGTGTATAAGTGCCGCAGCATAATGCTGAGATAGGGGCCTTTTGGCCTCGTACAGGACTTTCTGTTTTTATTTTCATTTTTACTTTATTTTTGTTTTGATCTTTATGTTTCTATGAGTGTGTTTTTGTATAGTTTAATTTGTGATCTGTGCGAGTGCCGCACCCCAGTGTACTCGCAGTGCATCGCTGTGACAGGAGTACCGGGCATCCCGCAGAGGCAGCATTGCTTCGTCCAGCACGGTGGACGAGCTCAGTCGCTGTGGAATTGTTAGTTCAACGTGACGCCACAGAGGGCGCCACTAGTAGTTCATCAGAAGAAAGTGTTCGGGTTCAAACGGCAGCTTCGTTCAGCAAGGTGAACGAGATCAGTGTCAGCAACCGTCATTCGAAGTTCAAAGTGACACCACAGAGGGCGCCACTAGTTCATTATGAATTCAAACCAATACAATGTCAGTTTTAGTGTCGCAACATTATGCCACCCCAAAATATACACGATCCACCTCCAAAAGCCACACGTTCGCTTATGCAGCATTGTGAAAATCGCTCTGATGACCTTCTGTAGACCCTAGAGCGTCCATCATGAGCATGTAAAGTCATTCTGCACTCATCAGAGAACATAACAGCCCGCCATTGGTCATACGTCCAATTTAAATGTTCCCTAGCAAATTGTAGCCGGGTTTGTCGGTGAGCTGTGGTCAATTTGGGACCATTTGCTGGGCGATGTGAAGTCATTCCTGCTTCACCTAGTCTTCTTCGAACTGTCAACCGACTTATACTGACATTGCGAACTGCTCGAAGCTGTTGTCCCAGTTGAACCGCGTTCAGTTGCCGATTTCTCAAAGAGCTTGTCACAAGAAAGCGGTCATCACGCTCTGATGTTGTGCGTCGCCGGCCAGATCCTGGTCGCCGAATGTAGCCACCGGTCTCTTGGAACCTCTGGTATACACGACGAACAGAGTAGCGGCTCAAATTTAGCCGTCGAGCAACTTCTCTTTGGTTATGGCTTGCTTCGAGCAAGGCAATAACTTGAGCGGCTTCTGCGTGCGTGGTATCCATATTTTTCCAGTAAATCCGTATGCTTCCGTGATCCTCGGCTAGTGCCGGCCCGCCTCTGCGGGCCACCTCAAGTCTGCGGGGGGGTGAGGTGTTAGACCCCCCCGCGACGTCTCAAAGGGGCGCGCGTGGAACACTACGCGCCGCCACCTCGGGTCCAGTGTGATAGGGGGCGGCGGACGTCCCCGAGTCCGCCGTCCCTGGACCCATTTAGGGGGGCCGGAAGAGGGCATTATCTGCCCTCTGCCGACGCCCGGTGCGCCTGCTGCGGGCCGGGTGAGCGGACGAGATCTCCCGCTCCCTTTCTGCAGCCTCCTTCTGCGACACGACTGTTTCGCAGAAGGATACCACCGCGTCCCAGGACTCCTCGCTGCCGGCCATCGACTCGACCACGGCCGGCAGCGACAGGTCACTGCCTACTCCTGAGATGAGGGCACGGCGAGGCTCCTCCCAAGCGGCACACTCTGCCAGCGTATGCCGCGCCGTGTCCTCCCGGCAGTCGACGCAGTGGTGACACCGGGCGTCCGGCTCCCTGTTTATGCGACACAGGTACTTCCCGAAGCAACCATGCCCCGAGAGCACCTGCGTCACCCGAAACGACAGGGAGCCGTGACTCCTCCCGAGCCAGGGCTCGAGTACCGGACCGCCTCGATGGTGGCGAGGCCGGCGGTAGGGCGTGAAAGCCTGTCCCGCCATTCCGCCACCAGGGCTGCGCGAAGCTGTGACCGATGCAACTCCACGTGTCGCTGCATCAGCCGAGTTCTATACACTTAGTCCAACGTTTCTCCAATTTTTTTATCCCTTCCGATTATTTGTGTCTATAATCGGAGTTTCCTAACCCCCCTTTGACTTTGACCCCTACCTGGGTGTAAGTCTCTTTTGCGGTTAAGAATTACGAATTTATTTCACTCAAAAAGAATACAATTATTCACTTCTATGAGGTAAAACATAATAATTAAGATTAAAATAAGCGACGGTTTCGACACTTTTAAGGTCCAGTACCTACATAATATTGGTCAGATCATGTAAGGGGCATGTAAATCCGTGTCTGAAATGGTCTTTTGAGGTTTTTTTTTTTTTTTTTAGGTATGGCATCTCGCAGTTGACCTTGAGAGGCCGTGACTGCTTAACCGGTCTTTCCTGTGGCTGCCCTAAGGTATTAGCTTAAAGCCTCCAGCCAGGAGCGTAAATATAAGTATTAAAAACTAAACGACAGCGCTCTAAGGGCACCCCCTGTGGGGTTCGAACCACGGCTTAGGGCGTCGTTGGGTAAAAACAGCAAGTTGGGGGCGGGCTGGATCGAAAGTTTAAATTCATGATTATTAACGGGGATTACTATTAATTGCTACGGCTCACTCAGCCTCGGGGCTGGCGGTTCGACGTGCAAGGGACGGGGGGAATAATTCATTCTTGAACTTCGCGTGGTACCTCGGCGGCGAGGACGGAATGACGGTTTGTATTTGTGCACTGTACTTGTGGCCCTATTGCTTTCCTGAAGGAGAGTAATGGGGTCATCCGGGTCTGAGAGAGTATGCCTAGGTCGGCGAGTCTGACTAATTTGAGAAGGCCTATAGCTAGCTGCCTGCACAACCAAGGGGTTGCGATGTCTATCTGCGGATTCGAAGAACCGCTTTGTCGCGCTTTTCATAAACTGCTTGATGGTGGGGATTCTTAGATCTACATGAAGGGTTTCGTTCCGAACGAACCATGGAGCGTCCGTAATTTTACGGAGAAATCGGTTTTGAAGTGCCTGCATTCTGTGAATGAGATGGGGACGGGCGTGTGCGAAAGCGGCACACGCGTACGTCATAATCGGCCGGATGCACGCTGTGTAAATACGCAATTTGCCCTTAAGGGACAACTTGCTGCGTGAGTTAAGAACGCAATGAAGCCTACCGAGAGCGAAAGCGGCGCGCGAACGCACTTGCTTTATGTGCTCAGTGAACGAAATGTGATGATCTAAGATCACATCGAGATATTTGGCTCGCTTCTCCCAAGGGATAGGCTTGCCGAACTTTTTGATCTGTCGGGGTAGGTGCGGTCTACGCCGGGGCCTAGAAAAGAGGACCGCTTGGCTCTTATCAGGATTGACCTCGATCCTCCACTTCCTGAACCAGTCACCGAGTCTGTTGACTTCGGTCTGTAGGATGCGGGAGATCTGGTCTTGACTGCGGCTGGTGTAGTAGATGGCCGTGTCGTCTGCGAACAGAGCTAACTGCGCCTTTCTACATTTCGGGATGTCACTGGTGAACAGCGTAAAAATGAGCGGAGCCAGCACAGACCCCTGAGGGACGCCTGCGCGGATTGGATGAGGGGAAGTGAGCGCACCCTCGATGCGATAGCGGAAGGTGCGGTCCAACAAAAAGTCCCGTAAGATGAGCAGGAGACGATCTGGCACACCGAATTTGTATAGCTTATACAATAAGCCGTTGTGCCAGACTTTGTCGAACGCTTTCGCGATATCGAAGAACACAGCACCCGTCATGAACCCGCGCTGGAAACCGGCGCTTATGTGTTCTATGATACGGTGGACCTGTTGTACGCAAGAATGTTGGGTTCTAAAACCAAACTGTTCGTTGGGGATGAGGCCCTTCGTCTCGGCGTAGTCTCTGAGACGCATCGGGGCGACGACGTCAAAGTTTAGGACGGGGCAGAGGTCAAACAAGTGTCTGCCTCGGAACGTGGTACTGGTACTATTCCAGGCCGGATGTTTGGCGTTGAGGTCACCCGCTATGATAACGGATTCGCTCAGGCCAAAAAGTCTTGAAAGATCGTCAGAGAGCAGTTTGAGACCGTCTACTGACGAGGTCGCGGTGGGCGGCATGTAAGCCGAAACTCGTAATCTGTCTATGACCTGACATGCCTAGTCTACATGCAGACACTTCAAGACACGAGAGAGTTGGAGGATCGAGAGGGATACAGTATAGAGGGGTTCTATAATAGATCAAGGTGCCGCCCCTGTGGCATCGAGACCTGTCATTGCGAACTATGCGATAGTTCGCAACTGACGGGTTTCGATGACTCGGCTTGAGGAAGGTTTCCAGTACTAGGAGAATATCTAACGTGTTGACGCGGAGGAACTCGGCGACTTCGTCGCGTTGTCCCCTAATGCCGTTGGCATTGAAGAAGCCTAACTTGAGGATCTGAGTTTAGTTCTTGTGGGGGCGGTATTATACATATTAGGGCCGTTTCGCGAAGGTGTTGAGGACTTGCGTAATCTCCGGTTACGCATTGAATATGCTCTGGATCTGAGAAAGATTGCCAGAGGATTGAGCCTTGACTATTTCCCCGGCCATTTGAATGGCGCGAGGAGACATGAACACGTTGAATGTCGGGACGTTCACGCGCGCTCTAAAGGAGGCGGCTGGCGACATTAAGGAGGCAGTTGGGGTCCTCCTTAGTCGCACGAGCTCAGACGAGACGGCGAAGCTGTGGGAGGAGAACAGCCGTCTCAGATCTGAGCTGGAGGACCTCAAACGGGAGCTTGCCGCGCAGAGGGCGGAATGGCAGCAGAGGCGTCCTGCGGCCTCCGTTTCCGATCCCGTCGTCGTTGCCCTGACACCGCCGGCCCCGTCGTCGGTTCCGTCATCGGTCCGTACCCCCGCACCTGCGGATGCAGAGATCGAGAAGATCGTTCGCATCTGCATGCTGCAGTGTGGGGCGATGGTGTCAGCCCGGCTGGATGCCATGGAGGCGAGGCTCCCCCCGGCCGAAATCCTCCGCCCACCGCTCGCTGCAGACAAGCGGAGGAAGGAGGCGGAGGCGAGAGCAGCGGCAGTGGCTGAGCCGAACCAGTCCGGGAAGGGGGCTAAAAAGCCCGCGAAGGGGACACGGATGCCCGCGGAAGCTAAGTCCGCGCCCACTTCCCGAACGGCTGCTCCACCGACGACCGCGCCCGGACCCACCACGGAGGCCTGGACGGCGGTCGTCAAGAAGCCCAAAAAAAAGAAGACGGCGCTGCCAGCACCCGCTAATGTACCGGCACCGGCACCGAGGAAGACCCAGAAGCCGCCTAAGACGAGAGCCCCACGCTCCGCGGCTGTGGTGGTAACACTGCAGCCCGCTGCCATCGCGAGGGGCGTCACCTATCAGGCGGTTATGGCGGACGTGAGGAGCAAGATCGCGTTCCCCGACCTTGGCACACCGGCTGGCTTTATTTATAAGCAAGCCATTACGGGGGCGCGGCTGTTCGAGGTGTCGGGTGCCTCTAGCGGTGAGAAGGCGGACACGCTGGCAGCTAAGCTGAGAGGGGTCCTCAACCCGGAGGACGTCCGGGTGTCCAGGCCGATGAAGACCTCTGAGCTGCGGGTCGATGGACTGGACGACTCGGCGACCCCGGCTGAGGTCGTGGCGGCCGTAGCCAAAGCCGGCGGATGTCCGCCGGAGGACGTGCGGACGGGTGACATCCGCGCCGACGCTTCCGGGCTTGGCACGATTTGGGTGCGGTGCCCGGTGGCGGCGGCGAGCAAGGTCGCTAACGGTGGGCGTCTGTTGGTGGGATGGGTTGCAGCAAGAGTCAAGCTGCTGCAACCCAGGGCATTGCGGTGTTACCGGTGCCTGGACATGGGGCATGTCCGGGCACGATGCACCGCTGCAATAGACCGCAGCGAGCAGTGCTATCGCTGCGGTCAGCCCGGCCACAAGGCGGCCCAGTGCTCCGCGGCACCAAACTGCAGCCTCTGTACAGCTGCAGGGAGGTCCGCGGGGCACAGGGCTGGCGGAAAGGCCTGTCGTGCACCAGCGGCGAAGAAGAAGAGGGGAGTCATGGCTGCCGGGGGCTCTTTACCCCCCCCTCAGCCTGACTGCACTACGGCCGACTCCCGGCCTGTGAATGGTGCGGAGGGGATGGACTGCGTCTAATGGCGCTGTACCATTTCCTCCAGGGCAATATCAACCACGCTGCCAGAGCTCAGGATCTCTTGCTCCAGAGCATGGCAGAGTGGTCGATCGACGTGGCTGTGGTCGCCGAGCCGTACTTTGTCCCCCCCAGGGATAACTGGGCGGGAGACCTGGACGGCTTGGTGGCCATCATTGGCGGGGCTCTCGTCAACCCGTCCCGAGGACACGGCTGGGTAGCCGCCCTCGCGGACGGCATTGGCACGGTTGGGGCGTATTTCTCGCCCAACAAGAGTCTCGCCGACTTCGAGAACTTCCTTGTCGAGTTAGGTGCCGTCGTAGGCCGACTCCACCCTCACCCGGTGCTGTTGCTCGGGGATCTCAACGCCAAGTCTGCGGCGTGGGGATCTCCGGTGACCGATACTAGGGGTGAGGCACTAGAGGAGTGGGCGGTCACGACTGGCCTGGTCGTCCTGAATCGGGGCTCGGTCCACACGTGCGTGCGGCAGCGGGGCGGGTCTGTAGTGGACGTCTCGTTCGCTAGCCCTGCTGTCGCGAGCCGTGTCCGCGACTGGCGTGTCGCCGTGGAGGTGGAGACGTTGTCGGATCACCGATACATCCGATTCGACGTCTCCACCCAGACCACCGGCGGCCGTAGTCCATCGGCCCCGCGAAGGGACGGTCCGCGCTGGGCGCGTAAGCGCATCGACAGGGAGCTTCTCGAGGAGGCCGCTATTGTTCAGGCCTGGATCCGGGAGTCGGCGACGAACGGACCCGTCGACGTCGAAGAGGAGGCGCTGTGGTTCCGCGGGGCGATGACGCAAATCTGCGACACGTCCATGCCCCGCGTCCACTCATATCCAGCGAGGCGCCAGGTGTACTGGTGGTCTACCGAGATCGCACAATTACGTGTCGAGTGCGTAGCGGTCAGACGCCGGTACACCCGATACCGGAGGAGACGTCGTCGGGTCCCTGACGAAGAAGCCGCGCTGTATGAGGTGTACCGCGCGGCGAAGCAGGCCCTGTGGCTGGCCATCGGCGAAGCGAGGACGCGAGCCAGGGAGGAGATGTTGGAGACTCTCGACGGAGATCCGTGGGGGCGCCCCTATCGTGCGGTTCGAGGGAAACTTCGAGCCGCGGCGCCTCCACTCACGGAGAGTCTCCAACCTGAGCTGCTGGAGGAGGTAGTTGCAGCCCTCTTCCCGGCAAGAGCGGAGCATACTCCACCGCCGATGGCTTTGCCCACAGCCGCAGAGTCTGCATATGAAGAGAACGCCATCAGCGTCCCAGAGGTGACACAAGCAGAGATGGGGGCAGCCGTGACGCGGCTCCGGGCCAAGAACGTGGCTCCGGGGCCCGACGGGATCCACGGCCAAGCGCTAGCCCTCGCTCTGAAGGAGCTAGAGCCCCACTTGAGAGGACTCTACACAGCGTGCCTTGAGCGGGGCCAGTTTCCCACTTTGTGGAAATCTGGTCGTCTGGTCCTGCTCAGGAAGGCGGGGCGCCCTGCGGACTCACCGTCCGGGTACAGGCCCATAGTGTTGCTAGACGAGGTGGGTAAGATGTTTGAGCGGATAATCGCTGCCCGCCTCGTCGGCCACTTGTGCGGAGAGGGGCCTGACCTGGCCGAGAGCCAGTTCGGCTTTCGGCACGGGCGCTCCACCATCCACGCGATATCGCGGGTGAGAGTCCTGGCGGAGGAAGCGGTATCCCGGGGCGGGGTGATGTTGGCGGTGTCCTTGGACATCTCCAACGCCTTCAACACCCTGCCCTGGAGCTGTATTCGGGAGGCACTGCGTTACCATCGGGTGCCTTCCTACCTCCGCCGCATCGTCGGGGCTTATTTGGCGGAGAGGTGTGTCACCTACACGGGACGTGATGGCGGAAACCAGCACCGCATGTCGTGCGGTGTTCCACAGGGCTCGGTCGTGGGACCGCTCCTGTGGAACATCGGGTACGACTGGGTGCTGCGGGGCGAGCTCCAGCCGGGCGTGGACCTAACGTGTTATGCGGACGACACACTGGTCACGGCCCGGGGGAGCTCGTACAGGGAGGCAGCGTTGCTGGCGACGGCTGCGGTCTCACAGGTGGTGAGTCGCATACGTCGCCTAGGGCTGGAGGTTGCCCTCAACAAGTCGGAGGCCTTGATCTTTCATGGCCCCCGGCGGGCGCCGCCGCCGGGATCACACATCGTGGTCGGGGGGGCTCAAATCGCTGTCGAGTCCACCATGAAGTACCTAGGATTGATGCTCGACAGCCGGTGGGATTTTGGCCCCCACTTCCAGCGGCTGGCGCCCAAGTTGTTGGGTGCGGCTGGGGCGTTGTCAACGCTGCTTCCCAATCTGGGGGGCCCGAGCGTCGCCTGTAGGCGGCTCTACGTGGGGATCGTGCGATCGATGGCCCTTTATGGGGCCCCGATCTGGGCGGCTGACCTGACGGCCGGAAGCATCGCAGTCCTGCGGAAGCCGCAGAGAGCGATGGCCGTCAGAGTCATCAGGGGATATCGCACGATCTCCTACGAGGCGGCTTGCGTACTGGCCGGATCCCCACCCTGGGACCTCGAGGCGAAAGTACTCGCGTCACTGTATCGGTGGCGCGAGGAAGCGAGGGCGCGGGGCGAGTGGCTGATGCAGCGACATGTTGAATTGCGTCGGTCACAGCTTCGCGCAGCCCTGGTGGCGGAATGGCGGGACAGGCTTTCACGCCCTACCGCCGGCCTCGCCACCATCGAGGCGATCCGGCCGGTACTCGAGCCCTGGCTCGGGAGGAGGCACGGCTCCCTGTCGTTTCGGGTGACGCAGGTGCTCTCGGGGCATGGTTGCTTCGGGAAGTACTTGTGTCGCATAAACAGGGAGCCGGACGCCCGGTGTCACCACTGCGTCGACTGCCGGGAGGACACGGCGCGGCATACGCTGGCAGAGTGTGCCGCTTGGGAGGAGCCTCGCCGTGCCCTCATCTCAGGAGTAGGCAGTGACCTATCGCTGCCGGCCGTGGTCGAGTCGATGGCCGGCAGCGAGGAGTCCTGGGACGCGGTGGTATCCTTCTGCGAAACAGTCGTGTCGCAGAAGGAGGCTGCGGAAAGGGAGCGGGAGATCTCGTCCGCTCACCCGGCCCGCAGCAGACGCACCGGGCGTCGGCAGAGGGCAGATAATGCCCTCTTCCGGCCCCCCTAAATGGGTCCAGGGACGGCGGACTCGGGGACGTCCGCCGCCCCCCATCACACTGGACCCGAGGTGGCGGCGCGTAGTGTTCCACGCGCGCCCCTTTGAGACTTCGCGGGGGGGTCCAACACCTCACCCCCCCGCAGACTTGAGGTGGCCCGCAGAGGCGGGCCGACACTAGCCGGGGATCACGGAAGTAATACTAGCTCCCAAGATCCCCGGTGCAAGTGTGGGTAGGGAACACCGGGGTGGTTTTTAGTCAGTAAGAGTCTGACAGACCCCTCCGCCCACCCCAGGGCGGAGGACATCCATGAGGATTTTCCACCCCGGCAACAAAAAAAAAAAAAAAAAAAAGGGTAGGTGGGTACGGTGGGGGATGATACCCTCCTCATTGCCCGGGGGAGGAACTTCAGGGAGGCGGCCATTCTGGCCTCTGCTGGCGGATCCTTAGTGGCTGGTAGGATCCGCCGCCTAGGGCTGAAGGTGGTGCTGCACAAGACCGAGGCCGTGTATTTCCATGGGCCTCGGCAGCGCATCCCACCCGACGGACACATTGTCGTGGAGGGCGTCAGGATCGGGGTCAAGGCCCAGATGAAGTACTTGGGCCTTGTACTCGACAGCAGGTGGCGCTTCGGCCCACACTTCAGCGGGCTGTCGACGCGCCTACTGAAGGCTGCGAATGCTCTTTCCTGGCTCCTCCCGAACCTGGGGGGTCCGAAGGCACGATGCCGGCTTCTGTATGCCGGCATCCTTAGAAGCATGGCCCTTTACGGGGCCCCGATTTGGGCGGACTCCCTCAACAGGAGGGAGAACGCCACTGCCATTCGCAGGCCCCAAAGGGCCATTGCACTGCGGGTGGCGAGGGCCTACCGATCGGTGGGCTTCTCGGCGGCGTGCGCTCTGGCCGGCACCCCTCCTTGGGAGCTCGAGGCATGGGTGCTGACCAGAGTGTACGAATGGACGGCGCGGCGTAAGGCGCTCGGGGAGCCCCCCGCCGCAGAAGAGCGGGAGGCCGTGCGGCAAGAGGCGAGGGACGCAATCGTCCATCACTGGACGGAGGACCTCGCCACTGCCGTTTTCGGCCGCCGAACCCTGGACGCGCTCGGGCCAGTTCTGAAGGATTGGCTCGAGCGGTCCCACGGTTTCCTCTCTTTCCGTCTGGTGCAGGTGTTGTCCGGACATGGGTGTTTCGGAACGCACCTGCACCGGATCCAAAGGAAGGAGACCCCGTCGTGCCACGACTGTGGAGCGGCGGAGGACACGGCACAGCACACCCTCGAGGTGTGCCCGGCCTGGTCCGAGCTGCGCCGCGGTCTGAGCGCAGCGGTCGGGCAGGACCTCACGCTTCCCAGCGTCGTCAAATCGATGCTGGAAAGCGAGGGGGCCTGGACAGCGGTCGCCTCCTTCTGCGAGGACGTAATGTCGCAGAAGGACGACGCGGAGCGCGCGCGGGAGGATGACCCTCACGCAGCGCCGCTCCGCAGGCGAAGACGGGGCATGAGAAGGTGATTGTACGATCGTCGTCTTATGCCCCCTGGTGGTGAACAGCGGGAGACGGGTGCGGGGGCGCCTTCTCCTGCATTGCACAGTTCACCATCCACGTCGGGCGGGAACGACAGAGCGCTCGCGGTCATTCCTGGGCCCCTCCCCGACGGGCGGGGCGTGTCGGGCCCGCCTGCAAGGCGGGCGGTCGTCAGCGGGGGACTGGATGTTATGGCTCTGCCGGATTCCCAGTCCTCCTCCTTGCAGACGAGGTAGGAGCGCCGCTGGGTCGTTTAGTGGGTATACCGGATCTTCCGGGGAGTCCCACATACCCCTCCCATCCCCCGATGGGTGGGTATGCGTGATGCATTTTTCCCAGCGTCAAAAAAAAAAAAAAAAAGGGGAGGTGGGTACCCGGGGTGCTCTCGCTGCTGCCTCGCGTCGAAACGCTTGGTCAGTTTCGAGGAATACGATTTCGGAGCTTTAGGACAGCCACGGTAGTTGGCTGGGTGACCCTGTTGGCCGCAGCTGGGAGGCTCGGTGCAGAGGGCACGGTCCTTTGGACGGGTGCACTCAGAAGTGCCGTGCTCGCCCAGGCACTTGACGCACCTGGGTTTCGCAAAGCAATTCTTCTGTGGCATTGGCCTATGATGCTCGACTTGTGGGGCTTTTGGACGTCAAAGCCCTTAAGGCTGCATATTGAGCTGACCTTGAAAATTGGGTGATGCCCTTCGGTTTGGGGACACACGACAAGAACCATGTCGTATGGGGAACCACCTCTGGATCGGTGCATTCTATGGACTTCGAGGACAGGGATCCCCTGTCTCTCTAGGTCGGCCTTGATGTCGTCCGTGGCGATCTCACTGGGGATCCTACGGATCACCACGCGTATCTGACGGTCCTCGGGGAGGGTGTAAGGGTGAAATGAGATTCCTCTCACCCGAAGAAGTTTGGTTAGTTCTCTATAATCGTTCGATGTTGGAACGGAAACCTTGATGCCAGGCTGGGTGCTGACTGCACTGGTAAAGTTGATCCTAAGATCACTGCACCTTTGCGAAACTTCCGTCCACCTGCCCTTATCTTGAATGATAATGGGTGGGGGACGGCATGCCTTCTTGGAGGCAGAAGGAGTCTTGGCGGAAGTGGTCGCGGTACCGGAAATGATAGCTTGCGACGGCGCGGGCGGAACCGGGGTAGGGGCCCTAGGGACGACTACCGCGGGGGTAGAGGGAGCGGAGGTCGAGGGAGCCTCGATCGCAACCATTTTGCTTGGTTGCGAAGACCTGCTCTTGTTCTTCTTCCTCTTGCCAGGGCCTGAGGTGATGCCCCCTTCCTCTGGTCCAGAGGAGGAAGAAGAAGAACCTGTCTCCGCATCCGAAGAGTCGGAGTTTGAGTTCGCCGCCGCCGCGTTATTGTCCGCGGGGGCGGTGGTGTCCATTGACACTAACGGGCTAGCAGACCGACTCTGTGAGTCAGAGTCGTCTGGGTTGTTAGCGAGCGCATCGCTAAATTGGGAGAGGCTCGCTGATGGCGTAGCCCTTAACCCACTTATCTGGGAGGCGTACTTCCTGAGGAAGTCCTGGTCCTTGAGGAGGACCTCTCTGACGAATGTCAGTAAGAGGTCGTCCTCCATAATTCCGAGAGGGGGGATCCTAACGGAGGAATTTTGGAGCCGGACTCCACTACTTGAAAATAAAGCCTATCGTGGCCCTACGCCTAACTCCCCGGGTGGATGGGCCCGGGGATGAGTTTCGCTCTCTGTCGGGTGTAGACAGGGAGGATGGGTACCTATGGTGAGCCCTGAGCTTGTGATCCCGTTGCCAATCTTATTGTGCAAGGGGGCCCTATTTGGTCTAGCGCGAAGGGTGTAGACACACCCTAGAGACACTAGGTGAGTCGCTGTGGGAGGAAAACTGTCACCAGAGCCGACTAGGAGATCCCCCAAGGCCGGTTAACTCTGGGACCCGTCCAAATTACTGCCTCTCCCTGAGGGGGTTCGGCGGGTGCGTTTGGGTCAGCACCCCACTCGGTTTCGTTGGCACCGTAAGGTATCCACCGAGGACCACGAAACTGTGGTTTTACCCAGAAGGGGCCTAATGAATTTAAATAACGTTTTCCTGTCAGAGAAACACCTGTCTTGAAAAAGACAATTTTTGGGATCCAGGTCTTTCGATTGAATTGATGAATAAATTAATCTACCCAATCAATCGACGATCGGATGTAGTCGGGGCGACTACGAGAGCGTTACGCAAGCGTAACAATACCGGGCACGAGAGAGCGGCGGGAGGGCGGGAGCACACCGATAGCAGCACACAACACGACCGTCCGCAGCGAGATCCGAACGCAGTATGTTAAAAATTCTTCTTTTTTTTTTTTGATGCGGGCGTTTTTGCAGTTGGCTCCGGAGTGCTTTTGCTGCTTCACCGGTCGTTGGCGGGGCCTGGAGGGCCTCTCGCCGGGTTAAAAATTCCAATAAACCGACCTTTTTATACTTGCGGCTAAGGGTGCAAGTAGTGACAACGCAAACGCGTGAATTTGGGGAATTCGGTGTACGGTCGGTTTTTGTAAGTTACGTGAAGGTCAATGATTTTAATTTTATGTTTTTGTAAAGCTAAGCTTGTATGCTTTAATTTTGTCTAATGATTTTTACTCAATATCTTTAGATTTTAGAAAACAATCAGTAATAAACCAAATTACAAGGGGTGTGCGATTTTATTGCTCTCAAGTGTATAATAAAATTGATTAAATTTTATTATAAAAGTTTTATGAGACAATTATTATTTATTATAGGCGTATTTAAAAGTTCATTGATTGTATTTACAAAAAATCAACAATTTTAAAATAATTTACATGTTATGACTATGAGTTTGTTCGTCGGTTAAAAACCACTTTTTTTTGTTTTTCACTTTGTCACACATTTTTTGTAAATAATTAAATTAATTTAAGATTTCCTGGTTTTCCTTTCATTTAATTTATCATGTTTGTTATAGAGATTTCATCCTTATAATTGACCCTAACGATCGATGCAATAAAAGTACAGGGTATAATTTTTTCAGATTTTTAGCCGGTTCGATTCCCGGGTGTGGGAGAAGAGAATTTTTGAAAATCTTTGAATGCAGTTTGCTTTCTATTCAAAAATAAAGGAATGTTTCCTTTGAGTAAAAAAGTTTCTATCTGCAGTATTAAGAGTACTTTCCCTCCAGGTGGCATTACAAAATTCCACCCTGTATATTGTCTCCTCTAATTCCCCATTAAGAAACGCAGTACTAACATCCACATGGTCAATGTCCATGTCTCTATCTACTGCAATTGAAAAAGTAATCATAATGTTGAATGACGCACTACGGGTGAAAAAGTCTTATCATAGTCGATACCTTGCACTTGGGTAAAACCTCGAGCAACCAATCTAGCTTTATATCTTTCAAAATTACCAGAAGCATCTCGTTTTTCGTTGTAAACCCATTTACATTGAATAATGTTTTTATCTATTGGCCTATCAACTATCTCCCATACATGCTTTTGTATCAATGAATCATATTCATTGCCCATGGCAGATTTCCAATCAAGGTAATACTTAGAAGACATTGCTTCAGCATATGTTTTAGGTTCAGTGACCAGCATTGAAATGTCACTGTTTTCAAAATGACTAACATAGTCATTTAACCATACAGGTGGTTGACGATTTCGTATAGGTCTTGACAGCTGTTCAGTGAATTCATTTCTACCAGAAATATTTTGCTGTATATTTTCCATTGTATCATTTTCTACACTATCACTAATATTTGAAACATCTTGATTATTATCAGAAGGTTCCACTATTATGTCTTCTTCATCTGATGAATCACAATCACGAGTGATTAGGTTCTAAATGAGTATTTTGAGTCTCAACAACATTGGACTCTAATATTTGACTAGGATTCAATTGATTGATTATAATAAGAGGATTCTCAATAGACTCAGCAGATCCATGATCAGAATATAATGGACTGATTACATTAGGATTCTGTATTACAGAAGTACATCCAGGAATATTTTCAAGAAAAACTACATTTCTAGCTTTTATCATTTTTCCTGGCCGTAATGGATCAGCTAATCTATAGCCTTTAGAATGATCACAATAGCCTAACATGATATATGGTTTAGACTTAGCATCAAGCTTATTACGATGCATATCTGGAGTTAACGCATAAGCTCGACATCCAAAAACCATAAGATTACTTAAATCTATTTTGGTATCTGACCACATTTGTTCAGGGGTGGCATTTTTTAAAGCAGTTGTAGGACTTATATTTTTTAAGTAAACAGCAGTTGATACTGCTTCACCCCAGTAACGCTGATCTAAACCTGAGTCACGAAGCATTGTTCGAGCCTTTTCAATGAGAGTCCGGTTTAAGCGTTCCGAAACTCCCTTTTGCTGAGAAGAGTAAGGAATAGTAGTCTCATGAATGATACCATTGGCAGAGAAAAAATGTTTCATCATATTGATACAGTATTCAGAACCATTATCTGTTCTAATTCTTTTAATTTTTAACCCTATTTGATTTTCTAATATTTTGAATTCAACAAATCTTGAATAAATCTCATTTTGTGACTTGGTCTTAAGTAAATAAACAAAAGATTTCCGAGTAAAATCATCAGTTAATGTCAATATATATTTTGAATTTCCCCATGAAGGAATAGGCATAGGGCCACATAAATCTGAGTGTATTAAACCTAATTTACATGTTGCTCTTCTCGATACACCTTTTGGAAATGTTTTAGTTTTCTGTTTCCCCTCAATGCAAGGAACACATGGCTTTAGAGCTTTATCATCAAATGAAATTCCATCTCCAAGACCATCAAGTAATAACAACATACCTTTATAACTGAGATGTCCTAATCGCTTATGCCACAAATCAAATTCATTACATGAAGCTGTGACTAATGAAGTTTCAAATGGTACACCCATATTTTTAGGAAACTTCAAAGATTGCTGATGCTGATTAAGTTTGTATATTCCATTGGTGTTACAACAAAAAAATATATACAATGAAAAAATACAATTTCCATTAATTTTAATATTGTTTTTAGTGTAAGCTTTACATTCTTTGTTAGCAAATAGGTACTAATATATAACCCCTCTGAGTAAGTTTATTTACAGAGAGTAAATTAGCAGCTATATCTGGCACTTGAACAACATTAGTAATGGTTTTCATTAAATTATTATTAAGAATGACCTCAACATTGCCAGATCCACAACCATAAACAGTTTGATTATTAGCCACGATGACTGCAGTTTTATTTTTATCAGAATAGTTATGTAGCCAGTCTTTTCGCATAGACATATATGTTGTACAACCAGACTCTACCAACCAGTCAGAGCTCCCACATAAACCTGTGAATAAAGCAGCGGCCTGTTTCTCTTCACATTCCACTGTTGTAGGCAAAGCTGAACCATCGCACCTTGTTGCTGAGCGGTCACACATTACAGCTAAACTGTTGGCTGCAGCATTTTTCTTAAAATCTGGACACTTGGGTCGTATATGGCCCTCTTTTTGACAATGATGACATCTGATCATCTTCCTATTGGATTTCTGCGCTATCAACGCACTAGTTTGAGAGGTCAGCTCAGAACGTCTATAATCACCACTCATGAGTCTTTGCTTTACCATTTCAGAAGTCAATGAATCTGTCTGAGAGCCTTCAATGGCCATAATGAGAGGGTCATAATCATCAGGTAACCCAATCAATAGAATTTCTGCTATCTCATTGTCATCAATTTTACAGCCAATTTCACATTCTTGTGTTGCAGATATTATCTCCGATACCTATAGACCTTTCCATAGAGTTGAAAGTAGAATAATGCATTCTAGCAAGCTTCCTTTTTAGATACAAGCCCCGACTAATTCCAGTATTTTCATACGCCTTTTTTAAGGCAAGCCATGCTTCCTTTGCAGTCTTTGCATTGCGCACATGCGGGTAACCAGACGTGAATTCTCATTCTCTAGACCAGGGAGCCGATTCTATTAACAATATTGTTCTGAAATTGCAATTGAACCTCAGCTTATTCAGGGCTTCCAAGCGTTTTCTTATTCTACTAATGCACAACGATCCATCTGCGGTTAAGACGCAGTTGACGCTAACGATCGACCGAAACATTCTTAAGTTTTATTCTGCTAATCCGATCGAACATCAACGAGACTCTAGGAGACGTTAACTCACATTCTACTAATATTTTGACAGACGCTTGAATCGAAGCGAGACTGAATTGTCTCGGTTCATGAGTTAAAATCAGCGGTTCAACATAAGTTACCTAGTACAAAGCTACTTTTTCCGGATCGATACGAGATGACTGTCGTTTATTCTTATGAAAATGATGGTTTAAGCATTGACTCCGGTTGGATTTGCCCATTAGAAGTTGTAAGTGATAAAACTTTCAATGTAGGTACAAAACATCAGCTAAGATCCCCGAAATCATTCAAGCTAGAACAGCCAGTTTTACCTACTGGTAATGGACCTTGGACCTTGGTAAAGGATCTACCAACCCACACCGGGCGCGCGTGGTAGATTACAGCCCACTCCCTCTCGAAGAGAGCAGGCCGTGTCCCAGCAGTGGGAACACTAAAGGCTGATTATATTATACTTGAAACTATACTTGAGTCAAGTTGAACCCTCCTCCACTTGGGCTGCGACCACGCCTGTTCTCATCTTAGGAACCGTTTGTAAACAGTACCTATCAATGCATATTTTATAATGAAAGTTGTATGGTTTTCATCTTAGTTTGACCTTATTGTGAGCTGTGGTGTGTCAACGTAAATATTTACTTTAACTTTTTGCTACTGTAGACATACGTACCTACCTACGCACCGGAATATTGTAGACATACGTACCTACCTACGCACCGGAATATTCTTGATGATAGAACTAATATTATAGGAAAATCATTGAATACTTATCACATCACACACCATACGAGTACCTACTGATCCTAAATTTTTTGTATCTTTGTTTCAATGAAATACAACAGCAACAGCTACTGGCATGGCTTGCATTCAGGCATTCCCGCTGTTTGCTATACTAAAATAACTCTTTACGACATTTTAAATCCGTTTCGTTTTACGCGATTCGCACCGCTGAGACTGTTTCCTTTAATTTTATAAAGAGAATCTGCTAATTTATGATAATTAAAATGTATGGAAAGAACAATTTACTTTTCCTGTGGTAAATATAACGGAAAATATGTTTTAATGAGCTTATTATTTAAACTTTATTTCTTATTAAACCATTTATGTTACGGTAACATTATAAATTTCCCAAGTAACAAAAGCTTCTATAACCAAGGCATTTTATCACCAAACAGTGATATAGTAACCCTATAATGGTAACCATTGTGACTGCTTGTACTATAAAGGTTTTTAACAGAGCGTTTTGATTCTATAAGATTAAAGAGCATTTAAGTTCTATAAGTTAGCTCTTAAAACGCTTACAGGACCATACAAAACAATCTTTAAAGTGTTGCACTGTAATAGATATGAAAAAAGCCATGATGGTACTACTTTTTTACTTTAATACTATAGATGATCTTACTGACACTTGTATGTATCTATTTTGCACTAATAATACGTCAAAATAACTTTTACAGTGCTAGTATTGTAGCAGTATCGAAAATACTATTACAGGATCAATCTGCACTATAAAAGTACCTTGCAAAACCATTACGTAACCTGTAAGCTTCTTAAGAGCTCCTTCAACATCGCTATGGGGTAGATATGTAAAAGTAATGAACACTCTTCTATAGTACTAAATAGCACCATAGCGACTCCTGGTGCAGTTGCTAAATAATTTAAATTCTAAATAGCTCTATTGGTGAGTTTTTGTTACTGCTACGAGACTAAACCGTAATATAAATGTACTAAAATCAATAATTAAAGGGCTAATTAGATCTATACTAGATATTTTCAGTGTCAATTATATCACTAGTATTTCATAAATGGTGGCACACTGTCGAAAAACTTTAAGTAGCTAAAGGTTTAATAATGGATTTGAAATCTTTGCGTCGGTATAAAGTGAGTGGCAGTTATAAAAAAAGGTGAAAAGTCGATATACACAATCAATACAACAGGCTCATGCCCAAAATGTAAATACTGGTCAAGCGGGTCCAGAAAATATAGCACATGGTTCTGCACAAAATATTTTTTTTGTACCACAACAGGACTACCAATAATGTTCCTTTTTCTCCAGTCAGAATTATGGATGAAGAATATGAGAGCGAGAGCACCTCTGTTCAAAGTTCCCCTACATCGTGTCATGTTCAGACGAGGAGAGCATTAAAGATGATCAATTACGCAGTGACATTAGAAGATGGTGCGTCACTTACAATATTCCTCATCAAGCAATTAAAAGTTTGATAGAAATAATAAACAAGCGCATTCCCAATGTGTTGTCAAAAGATCCAAGGACGCTATTGAAAACAGATGTTAAAATAAACATCAAAGCAGTACCTGGCGGACATTATTGGCATAATAGCATACCAGAGACATTGCGTGCTTTACTAAGCATCATAGAAAATGCACCTAACAATATTTCATTAAACATTAATATAGATGGATTACCCCTTTATCACAGCTCAAAACAACAGATATGGCCGATTTTGTGTAACATTTATGAATTGCCGCAGCTGCCTCCTTTTGTGATTGGGATATATTCCGGACAAGGAAAACCAACAGATTTAGAATCTTTCTTAGAAGAATTTGTCGACGAGATGAAACACTTAATAGAAAACAATATTATAATTAAAGACATGAACGATACAGAGAAAACAGTTGGCGTTAAAATAAGACTTTTCACCTGTGACTCTCCAGCACGAGTAATGATCAAAGGTTAAATATAACTACCCATTTTTATATGTTTTAGGTTTATCTGTGCCTTTAAATGGACGCAGTCCAAAATCGAGACATTGGGAGGTTTTTTTGTCTGGTAGTCGACGTATTTTTCTTCTTTTCTATCAAAAATTCTGTGGTTGGAACTTTTCAATACGTTATTTTTCAATAAGTGGGTAACCCTTAAGCAAGTCTTACTTACAAAAGTTATGATTTGTTTTATTTTTTCAGGCGTATGCAATTACAACGCCAAGCATGGCTGTCTCAAGTGCACAACAATAGGAGAATATTCACATGTTTCTGGTACCGTTTACTTTCCAAGAACTGGCTGTACAAAGAGGACTGATACAGATTTCCGAGCGAAATGTTACGGAGCGCATCATAAGATGGATTCGCCACTATTGGAGCTACCTGTAGATATGGTGAAAGATTTTATCGTAGCAGATTCACTGCATTTATTAGATCTGGGATTAATGACACGACTTCTTAAAGGTTGGATGGAAGGAAAGTTTGTAAATAAAAAAACTAAGTGGTGCCCTCAAGATATCATTACAGCTTCACATTTTTTATCCAACTGTAAATTGCCGAAAGAAGTGAATCGAGCTGTTAGATCTCTAAATGAATTGGCACACTGGAAAGGATCCGAGTTTAGAGTTTTATTCTTATATTACTTAAGTTTTATAATTCTGCAAACAGTATTAAATACTGAAGCTTATCATCATTTTCTGTGCTTTTTTTGTGCCATCACGATTTGTTCCAATAAAGAGTATTTCCATTTTCTGGACCTGGCAGATTCATTGCTCATTTCTTTTGTGGAAATATTTAAAAATATATACGGAAAACGCAAATATACATTTACTTCCAGCATTATAATAAAATAAAGTTTCAATGGCATAAAATATGGACTGTTGACCATATGACTTTTAAGTCTGCAACTGTTTTACTTATCAAAGAACCGACATTCTTGCGCGGCTGATGGATGATTGGGTCTGCCCGCATGCGATGAGATAGTTAGAACTTTTAGTTTAGTCAAAATAAATTAAGAGGTTGCATTATAGACACACACAGGAACATTATTTTTAATGAAACTATTATTTATAGCTACACATTCGTGGAGATTTCGTGACTGTTTTGGGCGATAAACTGGAAAATACCTAAAGTTGTGTATTTTCTGTTATAATTCTGACCAAAAAAAACACAAACTGTATGTTAAAACTGAGAATTATTTATTACCATAGTTGCACACACATTTGAAAATTCCACACGGAAACGTGTGGAATTTTCAAAATAATATTTTTTAACAGTTAAAAAAATTATACCTACTTAAGTTTTCTAGGTACATATATATATTCCAAATTATGTCCGTGTGCATTTAATGTAACTCCATACAAATAAATGTATTTTGAATACACTATTTTACATTTGGACAACGAACCCTAATTCGCTTGTGGTGAAAATAAGATGGCTGCTGTTTTCTGCCTTGATAACACATTAGCAGCACGGCTGGAGCCAATATGTACTATAGCAGCCATAGTCGGGACAAGTCCTTATTTTATTAATTAAAATTTTATTAAAACATAAAAAATATGAGGGCGCATCGTCAAATTTTAAATTAGCATAATGATTTTATCAATACAATTATTTTCGCAAGTGCAATTTATGGCAGAGTTACATTTTTTTAGTATGTCCTTATTACATATTACGCTAAGCAAACATGGCAAATGACATAAAGAATAACTCTCCGATTTATTTTATTTTCTTGGGGAACACTCACGACTCTCTGTATAATATATTATGTGTATAGTCTATGCTCACGACGAAACCACAACACGAACAAAATTGCAAACAAGTGTGATAATAAAGATCACTGGAATCGTTTACGGTGCAATATAGCACTATAAACATGTGTTGGTTACTTTAATAGTGCAAATTTGTGATATAAAAGTTGCAGACAGCACTATTATAGTACTAAAAAGCGTTTCTCGACACTTTTACATTTCAACTATAGAGCTGATTTATCACCGTAAAGAGCCTTTATGTAATGTTTTTATAATAAATCAGTGATAAAACTAGGGCCTTTTCGGGGTTTTGTAAACGTTTACAACACGATTATAGTACTAATCTTGAACACTAACTAGCACGTTCTAAAACGTTCTCAGGACTTTTATAGTACCAAATTTTGTTACTTGGGTTACTAATTGAACTGTAGGCAACACTCATTCATTGCCATTCTTCCCGTAGTCATTGGGTTGCGTTTCGACTTGGTTACAGTCTGTTACCGTTTCAGTTTTGAAATAATAAACAGTAGAATAGGTTTATGGGGGACGGACGAGACCCGAACGAATCCAAACCATTGATGAGACGGTAGAGAGCGTATAACTTTGCAAATTAGTAGAATCGGCCCCACGTGGATTCTCACTGGTTGAATGTGTAACTGTGGTGTACTAATATTGTATTGAGGAAAACACTGTAACAGGGATACAGATTATTTTGTTTAGTAAGATTAATTTGTATACAAAAGGGAAAGCAAAAATGTATTAATAAAATTTAAAACAAAAGGGCATGATGTAGTAACGGAACGTTACTATAGTAAATGTCTAATGTCAGCTGTCACTGAGCAGTCAAGGTATGTCAGGCACTAGGCAGACTACTGTGAAACAGATCATTACGAAGTACTTACTGTGAATATTAAATAGATACTAATATAAAGATCATTGTTCTTTCATTAAGAAACCATCTAATACATTCATAGTATCCATCATAAAAAACCGGCTAAGTGCGTGTCGGACCACGTACAATGAAGGGTTCCGTAGTGGGGATTAATTATCCTACGAAAAAACTTAACATTGCAGTTGAATAACATGTTCCCTCATACATTCCAATTGCAAATGTAAGTTTGTACGCACAATATTGAGAGATTTACTATGTTATTTTAAGATCATAGACTTCTTATAGGTTTTCCTGTAATCTATTAAGTAAAGAACTATTATCTGTAATTTTTTCAAAATTTTAGGCTCTTTATTTTAGTTTCGGAGATAATGGCGTGGTAAATTTTCATCTAATTTCGTTAATAATTATAAAAGCATTTATTTTAAAATTATTATTTTGCTGCTGACTGTACATTTTTTTCAAAATCTGTGAATGCATTTCAAAATTTCTCAAATTTCCTGTAGCTACAACGGTTAAGGTAGCTGCCCTTACTGCCCCATCTCAAAAATCCACCCTGTATATATGCCACGCTCACAGATGTCGATTCTTTCATCAAAATCTACAATCACTTTTAGGCAAAATGGCGGGTGTATTTCGTTATTCGCGTCACGAATGTTGAGTTTTAAGGCTGCAATCGATTCGAGTGGCTCCAATAGACTGTCTTTAAAAACATAGGCCCATCAAAAATAATCCAGTGAATTCCAGTGGTGTTAAATCACACTATCGGGCCGACCACATAGCAGCTGAATTTCGTGAAATTATGCGATCGGGAAATTTGGTATGCAATAATAGTACATTTTGATACAAGTGGAGAATGTTTGTTAGCATTCGAGGCGGAATTAACACCCGGGCCGTAGGCGAGGTTGTTTTTGAGCCGAGAACTGCAATAACAAATGTCCACGTGTATCAAACGACGTTTTTCAATACACTTTTGAAGAAATAAAATAAAATAACGAAAAATATTTTTGTCATGAATTATTAGGAAACTATAATTTAATTTTTTTTTTTTTCGCGCTTTGCTTTCGCCAGGTTGAAGGAGAAACAAAGGTTTAAAGCCGATAAACAGCCTAATATGAAAAATAGAAAATTAAAATATTTTTGAGTTTAGAACGTAAACGTTTTTAAAATATTTTTGAGTTTAGAACATAAACGTTTTTTTATTGTAGGTATTCTATTTATAAACATTATTTAAATATTCCAAAAATATTAAAAAAGATTCATTAAAAATATTAATTAAAGACGCATCTTTGCCGATTAAAAAAAAAATTACCTCCGAATAGAGAGGACCGTCTCTGGCGCGAGACGGTGTGATTAAAGGCATTTGGACAGTACTACTTGGTCTGTGATTTGGACTAAGTATAGGTATAAGTTATCTGTGGATTTTTTTTTTATTCCCGCACGCGTGTGAAACACATTGTGTGACCCTAATCGTAGTGCGATATGAACCAGTTTTCGAGGAAGTGTATTGAAAATAAATTTTGAATTCATGATGAAAGAATAGACATCTGGGAGCGTGTTCGTGGTGGACATTGTCCGATATCATTTTTTATTCATAATAGGGAATATGCACGTAATTCTAAACGTATCCATTATTTTAATATACATTATGTAGGAGTCAAGAAACAAACCCCAATATTTTTTACATTTTTTAATGCATTACTTATTTTATCATTAATTAATTTATATTGCGTTTTTTTGGTGGAACGGAACGCAAACTCAAACCGATCCTCTTTCTTATAAGGATCAAAAACCTCTATCTATTGGACCAATTGAGGTTTGAGTACTAGAAAAGTCATAAAACGCAAAAAACTTTTCCCATACATTTCGTAAGAAATGATACTCCAACTTCACTTGACCCCGCCCGCCCGCGCGGAGCAAGTAGCAATAAATATAATCCATAATAATAATAATATGCTGCAAGTCCCCTCTTGCTCAGTAACCAGTAGCGCCCTAAGCCAAGGTTCGAGTTCCAGTAGAGGACGCCCTTAGGCCTGCTACTTAAAATTCGATAATAACCCGGCGAGAGGCCCTCCAGGCCCCGCCAACGACCGGTGAAGCAGCAAAGGCACTCCGGAGCCAACTGCAAAAACGCCCGCATCAAAAAAGAAAAAAAAGATACTCCAACTTAGTTTTTTATTATCGATAGATGGACCGCTATAACGAAGACTGGCCAAAAATAAATAAACTTCGTATTTCGAAATCGAATTCCGGCAATTCGCAAGGCAGTGGATACAAACATAATGATGGTCCTATAACGTGACCACCCCGCAGTCCTGCGCCTCTACACTTTTTTATGTGGCGCTATTTAAAAATTGAACTTTATAAAAAGAAATACAACAGTGTTCAGGAACTCAAAGATTTACTTACCACGATTCTCTATGGAATTAATCCTAGCACATTATCAGCTGCTACCCAGTCTGTAGTAAAGAGAATAAACCTATGCCTACGTCAAAACGGCTACCATTCTGAACACCTCATAACTTAGAGCACAAAAGTAAAATTTCTAGGTGACTCGAAATGTAAAGTTTCAAGTTTTAATTTTAAGGTGAAATAATACCCAAAGTAGAAGTTATAGTTTTTAATTTTTTTTCGATCAGTCTTTTTTTGTAGCGGCCAGTTTATCGATGGTAAAAAATGTAAGTTGGAACTTGTCTACGCATCATCGCCATGAGCGAGCCTACCACTACTGGACGAGAGGAGTGCGGGGTGGGACGGAATTCCTCGACGCGCGGGACGGTCCTCGTTACAATCCATCGCCCGACATACACGCACATAGAACATTACTAATTTATGTAAAACCCAAAATCATTAATTATTATACGCCTAATTACTATCGAAGAAGATTGTCATTCATCTCCCAAAACATATTTGGACCTTCATCGCCGGATACAGCTGAAGAAATCGTAGCGACCAGCGGACGCACGAAGCCATCAGCGAAGTCATCCACGGTACCAGCATAAAACGGTCAGGTCAATCATCATTATTTATCCTTATCCCTTACGAGTATCTATATTCAGTGCTTCATTTGTGTTAATATTGTGTGAAATACTAGTGTTTTATTCTCGTTAAATTGTTAAAAACGCGTAAAGATTGCCACTACCGTCAACTTCGTTTAATAATCTAAATCTTTACAAATAAGTATTTTCCATTGTCTTCCACAAACTCGAAAATGGCTAAAACTCCATCAAAAGAGGGTCGTAGTAGTGGTGAGGATATATTTACAGATTTAAATAAAAGAAGAGGTGTTGTTCGCGGTAAATTTCGACTATTCATGAAGTATGTAGACTCTGTAGAAATAATCCCCGTTAGTGAAACCATTAAAACAGAATTACAAACGCGTTTACAAAAGGCTGATTTATTGTTAGAGCAGTTTTCAGAAATTCAGGATGAAATAGACTTAAAAATCCCTGATAGTCAAATAGAAAAGGAATTATCTGAGAGGGAAACTTTTTAAACCCACTATTATTCTTATGTGACTAAAGCTAAGTGTATTACTCGTATTAACGTAGATAACGCTCAAAATTATTCAAAAGTTTCTAGTAAAGTTCAATTGCCTACAATTTCACTTCCTTCCTTTGATGGCTCTTATGACCATTGGTTAGAGTACCGCGATACGTACTATCGGCCCAAGTTAAGCATGCTCACTTAAGAAAATATTCCTGCGAGAGCGCAGCTAGTGACAAACCACACCCCTTCCTAGTTTCCCCCAATTAGAGACAATATGCATTTGTGTGAGTAATGAGCGAGTAACATAAAATAACAAACATTAGCTAGAGCGCGGCATACTGCGTTCGGATCTCGCTGCGGACGGTCGTGTTGTGTGCTGCTATCGGTGTGCTCCCGCCCTCCTGCCGCTCTCTCGTGCCCGGTATTGTTACGCTTGCGTAACGCTCTCGTAGTCGCCCCGACTACATCCGATCGTCGATTGATTGGGTCGATTAATTTATTAATCAATTCAATCGAAAGACCTGGATCACAAAAATTGTCTTTTTCAAGACAGGTGTTTCTATAGCAGGAAAACGTTATTAAATTCAGTAGGCCCCTTCTGGGTAAAACCACAGTTTCGTGGTCCTCGGTGGATACCTTACGGTGCCAACGAAACCGAGTGGGGTGCTGACCCAAGCGCACCCGCCGAACCCCCTCAGGGAGAGGCAATAATTTGGACGGGTCCCAGAGTTAACCGGCCTTGGGGGATCTCCTAGTCGGCTCTGGTGACAGTTTTCCTCCCACAGCGACTCACCTAGTGTCTTTAGGGTGTGTCTACACCCTTCGCGCTAGACCAAATAGGGCCCCCTTGCACAATAAGATTGGCAACGGGATCACAAGCTCAGGGCTCACCACAGGTACTCATCCTCCCTGTCTACACCCGACAGGGAGCGAAACTCATCCCCGGGCCAATCCACCCGGGGAGTTAGGCGTAGGGCCACGATAGGCTTCATTTTCTTGTAGTGGAGTCCGGCTCCAAAATTCCTCCGATAGGATCCCCCCTCTCGGTAGAATGGAGGACGACCTCTTACTGACGTTCGTCAGAGAGGTCCTCCTCAAGGACCAAGACTTCCTCAGGAAGTACGCTTCCCAGATTAGTGGGTTGAGGGCTACGCCATCAGCGAGCCTCTCACAATTCAGCGATGCGCTCGCTTCAAACTCAGACGACTCTGACTCACAGAGTCGTTCTGAAAGTCCGATAGTGTCGATGGACACCACCGCCCCCGCGGACAATAACGCGGCGGCGGCGAACTCAGACTCCTCGGATGCGGAGTCAGGTTCTTGTTCTTCCTCCTCTGGACCAGAGGAAGGGGGCATCACCTCAGGCCCTGGCAAGAGGAAGAAGAACAAGAGCAGGTCTTCGCAACCTACTAAAATGGTTGCGATCGAGGCTCCCTCAACCTCCGCTCCCTCTACCCCCGCGGTAGTCGCCACTAGGGCCCCTACCCCGGCTCCGTCCGCGCCGTCGCAAGCTACCACTTCCGGTACTGCGACCGCGTCCGCCAAGACTCCTTCTGCCTCCAAGAAGGCATCCCGTCCCCCACCCATTATCATTCAAGATAAGGGCAGGTGGACGGAAGTTTCACAAAGGTGCAGTGATCTTAGGATCAATTTCACCAGTGCCGTCAGCACACAGCCAGGAATCAAAGTTTCCGTTCCTACGTCGAACGATTACAGGGAACTTACTAAACTCCTTCGGGCGAGAGGAATCTCATTCCACTCGTACACCCTCCCCGAGGATCGTCAGATACGCGTGGTGATCCGTAGGATCCCCAGTGAGATCGCCACGGACGACATAAAGGCAGACCTAGAGAGACAGGGGATCCCTGTCCTCGAAGTGCACAGGATGCACCGATCCAGAGGTGGATCCGCATACGACATGGTCCTTGTCGTATGCCCACAAACTGAAGGGCATCACCCAATCTTCAAGGTTAGCTCGATATGCTACCTTAAGGGCTTCGACGTCCAGAAGCCCCACAAATCAAGCATCATAGGCCAATGCCACAGATGCCAGCTATACGGACACGCGCAAAAGAACTGCTTTGCGAAACCCAGGTGCGTCAAGTGCCTGGGCGAGCACGGCACTTCTGAGTGCACCCGTCCAAAGGACCGTGCCCTCTGCACCGAACCTCCCAGCTGCGTCCTATGCGGCCAACAGGGTCACCCAGCCAATTACCGTGGCTGTCCTAAAGCCCCGAAGTCATCTTCCTCGAAGCTGACCAAGCGTTTCGACGCGAGGCAGCAACGAGAGCACCCCGGGTACCCCGCTACCCTGTCTCAACCTCCGCAGCGTCTGAGCCCTCAAAGGTCCAGTCCGTGGAATTATTTTAACCACCAGCAGGCCTTCCCTGCCTTCGGCCAATATATGGCCCCTCCTCTCCATCCTCAACCTCTGATGATGGACCCCAATATTCGCGCTCAACGTGCTCAACTGGCACCCGCCGCTAATACCGCGCTTCCCGCGGCTCGCGCGCCTCTCGCACCCCGCGCGGCTCCCGCGCCCGCCGCGCCCCGCGCGCCTCTCGCGCCCCGTGTACCTGAGCCAGCTCCTAAAGCCGCTCCCGTCGCCGCTCCCGTCGCCACCACTCGCGCGCCCCCTAAACCCGCGACTTCTTCAGTTGGCGCCGTCGCTAACGCACTAGACGCGTTTAATGTGATCACGAGCACATTCAACGTGTTCATGTCTCCTCGCGCCATTCAAATGGCCGGGGAATTAGTCAAGGCTCAATCCTCTGGCAATCTTTATCAGATCCAGAGCATATTCAATGCGTACCCGGAAATTACGCAAGTCCTCAACACCTTCGCGAAACGGCCCTAATATGTATAATACGGCCCCCGCAAGAACTAAACTCAGATCCCTCAAGTTAGGCTTTTTCAATGCCAACGGCATTAGGGGACAACGCGACGAAGTCGCCGAGTTCCTCCGCGTCCACAAGTTAGATATTCTCCTAGTACAGGAAACCTTCCTCAAGCCGAGCCATCGAAACCCGTCAATTGCGAACTTTCGCATGGTTCGCAATGACAGGTCTCGATGCCACAAGGGCGGCACCTTGATCTATTATAGAACCCCTCTATACTGTATTCCTCTCGACCCTCCAACTCTCTCGTGTCTTGAAGTGTCTGCATGTAGACTAGGCATGTCAGGTCATAGACCGATTACGATAGTTTCGGCTTACATGCCGCCCACCGCGACCTCGTCAGCAGACGGTCTCAAACTGCTCTCTGACGATCTTTCAATTCTTTTTGGCCTGAGCGAATCCGTTATCATAGCGGGTGACCTCAACGCCAAACACCCGGCCTGGAATAGTACCAGTACCACGTTCCGAGGCAGACACTTGTTTGACCTCTGCCCCGTCCTAAACTTTGACGTCATCGCCCCGATGACGCCCACCCACTACCCCCACGACCCCAACCATACCCCTGACGTATTGGACATAGCGCTCCTAAAGAATATCAACCTCCGGTTGGATTCGATAGAGGCGATGGACGAACTGACTTCCGACCACCGACCAGTCGTCATGAGACTGGTCCCTCGCGACGGACTCCCTGACCCGGACGAACCCACTCGTAGCAAAGTAGTCACGGACTGGAGGAAAGTAAGCGATCGCTTGAAATCCACCACTTCGCCTCTACTAGACTCTATACCAGATCAGTTTACCTCAATCGCTGACACGACGGCCGCGATCGGCTCACTCACGGAACACGTACAATCGGTCCTGAACGATTGTTCAAGGCAAGCTCCGGCGATGGACGAACATCGCTTGAGGCTGCCGGACGATGTGCGTGAACTGCTGACTGAGAAGAACGCGGCTACTCGTGCCTACGACGTCTTCCCCTGTGACGCCAACAAAGCTCACATGCGCTATTTGCAGAGATCTGTAAGGACACGCATGGCCGAGCTGCGTGACGGTAACTGGGACAAGATGTTGAGCGAGCTAGAGCCCACTCATCTGGCATTCTGGGAACTTCAGAGGAAACTCAAGTCCCAGCAAGTAGTCTCTATGCCTCCCCTGACACGACCCGACAGGACGATAGCATTCGACGACATCGACAGGGCTGAATGCCTAGCTGACAGCCTCGAGACCCAGTGCTCGCCCAGCTCTCAACCAGTAGACCAGGCTCACCTCGCCGAGGTGGATGCCGAAGTCGAACGTAGAGCCTCTCTCCCTCCGGTCGAAGACCCTGATTGTCCTCTAGACCCCGTCTCCCCGGACGAGGTTCACGATATAATCAAGGGTCTGAAACCCCGTAAAGCCCCTGGATCAGACGGTATCACCAATAGGGTGGTCCAGTTGTTCCCGGCTCACCTGATCATGCTAATGACCACCATCTTCAATGGTGCTCTTAGTAACAACATTTTTCCACAATCGTGGAAAAATGCCACCGTCATCGGTATCCCGAAGCCCGGCAAGCCTAAGACCGAGCCTTCCAGTTACCGTCCCATCAGTTTGCTCGACGTTTTCGGCAAGGTCTATGAGAGGCTTATTTATAAGCGTCTCAGAGACTACGCCGAGACGAAGGGGCTCATCCCCAACGAACAGTTCGGTTTTAGAACCCAACATTCTTGCGTACAACAGGTCCACCGTATCATAGAACACATAAGCGCCGGTTTCCAGCGCGGGTTCATGACGGGTGCTGTGTTCTTCGATATCGCGAAAGCGTTCGACAAAGTCTGGCACAACGGCTTATTGTATAAGCTATACAAATTCGGTGTGCCAGATCGTCTCGTGCTCATCTTACGGGACTATTTGTTGAACCGCACCTTCCGCTATCGCATCGAGGGTGCGCTCTCTTCCCCTCATCCGATCCGCGCAGGCGTCCCTCAGGGGTCTGTGCTGGCTCCGCTCATTTTTACGCTGTTCTCCAGTGACATCCCGAAAAGTAGAAAGGCGCAGTTAGCTCTGTTCGCAGACGACACGGCCATCTACTACACCGGCCGCAGTCAAGACCAGATCTCCCGCATCCTACAGACCGAAGTCAACAGACTCGGTGACTGGTTCAGGAAGTGGAGGATCGAGGTCAATCCTGATAAGAGCCAAGCGGTCCTCTTTTCTAGGCCCCGGCGTAGACCGGACCTACCACGACAGATCAAGATGTTCGGCAAGCCTATCCCTTGGGAGAAGCGAGCCAAATATCTCGGTGTGATCTTAGATCACCACATTTCGTTCGCTGAGCACATAAAGCAAGTGCGTTCGCGCGCTGCTTTCGCTCTCGGTAGGCTTCATTGCGTTCTAAACTCACGCAGCAAGCTGTCCCTTAACCCTTTATAAGGCAGAAGGTTCCAGAGGAATGAAATAAGTTTTGTTTATATTTTATGGCGTGTTTTTATTTATACAAAAAAATAGACTTACATAAAAAACTCTAACTATTTTGGAAAACTTAGAAAATATGGTGGTAAAAATATTCCCACTGCCCGTCATTGACTACCCATACTAGCAAAGTACCAGATGTTATTGTTGATGAAATTTAGAAAAACAAGGCGTAATGCACAGCGGGACATTGCATTTACTGCATTTAATTTTGCTTCTTTTATCTTTGGCTTTTGTGCTGCAGAACTTACAGCGTCGGTAGGTCTCTAAATCTGCTGGCATATGGTCACCTACATTTAGAAACCGCGATTCTGCAGGCACAGCATTTACGCTTTTTTGATAGCTATCTGGACATGCTATGCGTGATTTCTTGCAAACGTATGTGGGGATGTTGGATTTTCTTTTTCGGCTGCTGTAACCACCGATCAGTCCTCTTGCAACAGCTACCCGAAATTCTAAATTGGTTAGTTTTTCTACTCTTGATGTCATTGAATATAAAATGAAAGCGTTTGTCAGGCATGCGTCCACTAAGAAGTAGAATATTCGCAGCCACCAGCGTTTACTTCTTCGTCCGACGGCATATGTCCCCTTTACTTGGTCGAATCGGTCCACACCGCCCATTCTTTTTGTGTACTCTTTTACAACCTTAGGGCAGTGGACAGCCTCCCTGGTGCCATCTTTTTGCTTTCTTTGTACAGATGTTATTCCTATTTTAGGATGAAATGCGGTGGTTAGCAACAAAACCTCTTTAGTATCTTGCCAAACAGTAAATGCTACGTCCTGTTTCGTTCGCCATTTGAACTCACCTTTTTTCAATTTTAGGCTTTTGTTCCTTCCAGTTCTATTGGTATTATTTTTTATTATATTAGGTAAAATTGCTCTATTTCTTCTCACCGTTCCAGTGGCATAAATATTTTTTTCATATAAATACTGCAAAAGAGAATAGTCACAAAAAAAATTATCGAAAGTAACGTGTGTCTTGAACTCTTCTTCTGTCAATTTACTTGATAATTTCTTTACAACATTAGCCCCCAATCCTTCTTCAGTTCCTTGTCCCGTCTTGCCTGTGTAAATTTCGTAGTTATACAGATACCCTGTACTACTGTCGCAACAGCACCATACTTTATAGCCCCTTTTTATAGGCTTTAGTGGCATGTACTGTTTTAGACTGGATCTTCCTTTGAAGAGGATCATGCTCTCATCTATACTCTGAGAAGATGAGTTAGAAGCATTGTTTTGAAACGAATCGCTGAGTAAAGATAAGAGAGGGCGAATTTTATATAATTTGTCAAAGTTGGGACTTTCTCTGTTGGGTTGTTGACTATTATCATTCAGATGTATCGCTTCCAAAATTTTTTTGAAGCGTTTTACAGGCATAACATCAGCCACTTCATTTACTCGAAAACCAGGATCTGATGACCAATATAGATCTATTTGAGGAATAATGTGATAACCCATTATAATAAGAATTCCCAAAAAAGCACTAATTTCTTTTTTATCAACAGGTTGCCAATTCTTTATGTTTTGCTGCTCTGCATACAAGTTTGTCTGAGTGATAATCAAATCAAAAATATAATCATTGAAGAACTTTTCGAAGTGCGCTACTGGACGCGCTCTTCTGTTCAATAAATACTGAGGCTTTATTGTTACCTTATCGAATTCATCTGGATCTGGCCTGGAAGTCCACATATGCTTTCCCCATGACTCATCTTCACATTCAGATTCATCACTTGATGCTACCTCTTGTGGTTGTGGTGATTGTAGCCCCAAAGGCTCTTCTTGATGTGAATTTTCTAATGAAGTTGATGGCGTTGTTGTGGATGTACCTGTCTCTGATCTATTACTAGGGGTGGAATTCGAATGAACAGGAGAATTTGGTAAAACATTATCATCTGATTCCAGTATTCTTTGTATTGTGTTGACATTGAATTCATCTGCCTCATCAGACTCGAATCCGTCTTCTGAACCATCATCCGGAATGCCGAAAATCTCTTCCAATGTCTTTTCAATATCGCCGTCATTCAAATTGCGCTGCATTTTTCATGAATGTCTGAAACAAGTACGTACTAATTCAAAGAGGATACATTACACGTCACGGGCGGTGGGAATAATTTTCCCACCAAATAAATTGTCCTTACCAATAAAAATATCATGGTGATTTCTAAAACATCGCAATAATTTGTAATAATAAACACAAATACGTAAAAAAAAAACAAATACTTACTTCTTTTCAAGTAAAAAATGTCAGGATTCACGGAGATGAAAATTTTATTTGAAATTGGCGCAATTTTTTTGACAACTGGTTCCGCCAAGAAAAATATGACATTCAAACGTCAGTTTTTTTTTTTAATGATTTGCAAGTTAGTCTTTCCTGTTGCCTGATCAAAAAAAAGTAGGAATCCTACCATGATACTTGCAACAGGAAAAATAGGATATGTTGGTGGTAAAAATATCACCTCTGCCTTATAAAGGGTTAAGGGCAAATTGCGTATTTACACAGCGTGCATCCGGCCGATTATGACGTACGCGTGTGCCGCTTTCGCACACGCCCGTCCCCATCTCATTCACAGAATGCAGGCACTTCAAAACCGATTTCTCCGTAAAATTACGGACGCTCCATGGTTCGTTCGGAACGAAACCCTACACGTAGATCTTAGAATCCCCACCATCAAGCAGTTTTTGAAACGCGCGACAAAGCGGTTCTTCGAGTCCGCAGATAGACATCGCAACCCCTTGGTTGTGCAGGCAGCTAGCTATAGGCCATCTCAAATCAGTAAGACTCGCCGACCTAGGCATACTCTCTTAGACCCGGATGACCCCATTACTCTCCTTCAGGAAAGCAATAGGGCCACAAGTACAGTGCACAAACACAAACCGTCATTCCGTCCTCGCCGCCGAGGTACCACGCGAAGATCAAGAATAAATTGTTCCCCCCGTCCCTTGCACGTCGAACCGCCAGCCCCGAGGCTGAGTGAGCCGTAGCATTTAATAGTAATCCCCGTTAATAATCATGAATTTAAACTTTTGATCCAGCCCGTCCCCAATTTGCTTTGTTTTTCCCCAACGACGCCCTAAGCCGAGGTTCGTACCCCACAGGGGGTGCCCTTAGAGCGCTGTCGTTTAGTTTTTAATACTTTTATTTACGCTCCTGGCTGGAGGCTTTAAGCTAATACCTTAGGGCAGCCACAGGAAAGACCGGTTAAGCAGTCACGGCCTCTCAAGGTCAACTGCGAGATGCCATATACAAAAAAAAAAAAAAAAAAATAGAGCGCGGCAGTGCCAATTTGCTCTCGCTAATTGTTGACGCTTCCCTTAAATTCCTATCGCCATTTCATTTTACGACCTGTTTATTTCTATCGGACTGATTGCCTGCCTAACTGTGACCTCTGCTTGTATACCGGACTGTGATCGAAAGCCTCTTCTTGACCCTAGCTTGTATCCTGGACTGTGTGTGTATTGTGTGTGGGCTGTGACTAACGTGGTGCAACCATGACGACCCGAAACCTGATTCAGGAAGAAAGGAATCAAATTATTGTTTTGCATAGACAAGGGTTAAATATATCCCAAATAGCAGTGGAGTTGAACATGCAAGTAAGTTATGTTTTTGTATTCAGATAGAGGGAGAGATATAGAAATAAATAAAGTGATAGTAATATTATTATTTCATAGTTTGCATTTTTCCTTATATTGCAATTTAAAAACAAATTCCATAAAAAATATTGGTATTCAGCTGCATCCGGTTAGACTGGAAGCCGACCCCAACATAGTTGGGAAAAGGCTAGGCAGATTTATATATAAAAATAATAAAATTATTATAACTTTCAGATGGATTCTTTTTAAAAGTCTCATAAGATATTACCTACTTATAGTAATGCATTCAAATAAGATTGTTCTTTTTATTTATTTTTGCTTTCAAAGACGTTGTTGGAGCCTTTTATGACCCGATAATAAATCCTAAACCAAAACAACCTAAACAATGGTGCCTTATCTCACAGCGTCGTTGCCGCATTTTAATTAGAAAAACCAGAGCGCATTCGTCGCATTTCTAGAGGCTTGATCATTATATTTCAAACTACAATTTTTTTTCGCCCAAGCACAAGATAATTGTTTTTTATAATTATTTTTAACATTTATTTTATCATAATACTGCAGATGGAAAGTAATTGACAATAATGTAAATTTTTGTTAGTAGTGCTCGTAAATACTTACCAAAAAAACTTTAAAAAAATTGCACACATAGTTTTAAATACTAACGATTTAGTGCTTGGCTGGCCGATAAAATAGCAAGTACTTACTATTTTTTCGGCCAAGCACTAGATCGTTGGTATTTAACCACGAAAAACCTTTAGAAATGCCACGTTGCCAGCCCGCACGGGATAAACACTTTTAAATAGTAGAGATAAAGCACAAATTTGCTTGGGACAGTTTCATACAATGTTGGAATTTACGCTATGCCATTTTTCTTACTCATAGGTATACGAGGTGTAAATTGCAATATCTGAAAACCTCTTAAGGGGTCATTGTACTAATAATTATGAACAACTTTTACTATGGGACCAAACCTGAAATCGCGAAAAAAAAACAGGTGTTCCCTACATTTATGTTCGCGTCACTCGTCAAAATGTATGGACCAGCTGCTTTTTTATCGCGATTTCAGATTTGGTTCTCATAGTAAAAGTTGTTTATAATGATGAGTAATGACCCCTTAAGAGATTTTCAGTTATTGCATTTACAACTTGTATTTTAAAATATAGTTATGAATGTTATAACTACTTAAATCAGTTATAGAAAAGTTAAGAGTTTATTTATCATGAAGTCAACCAAAATGCACACCTTAAGTATTTCAATACTTATAATTTTTATTTATAGTGTACTAGTTGTGCCCTTTGAATAAGACTTTTGTAGTGTACTCGTATTATTATACTTAGTTCCTATATTATGTAAAAAATCGATGCTGATTGTTTTTTTTTTTTTTTTTCGTTAGAGAACAACGGTGCGCCGCTGGGTGCGAAGATATGAAGAAGGAGAAATTACAGAACGCGTTCGTGCACCTCGACCCCGGGCTATAAACGAAAACGAGTTAAATAATATGATAGCCACGTATGAAGAGAACCCGTTCACACCCACTCGCAGTTTCGCACAAGAATACGAAGTTTCGATGCAAACTATTAGAAACGAGTTGCATCGAGCTGGAGACGTCAGACGTCCATCACAGACGTCCCGCAAAAAAAAATATTTTGACGCAGGAGCAGAAAGCTGCTCGCGTGCGATTCGCTCGTGACTACAGGGACTTCGATTTCTCTTACGCCATATTTTCTGATGAAAAGTGCTTTAGGTCTAGCCAACAAGGTCGTCGGAATTTATGGCGTGTAGATAACACAAGATACGAACCTCGAAATGTGAACCCAAATGCAGAATCGGGAAGAATTGTAGTGAACATGTGGGGCTGGATGAGTGCTGCTGGACCAGGCGAGCTCGCTTTTATACCAGGGAGGGCAAACGGCCAAACGTATTTAGAGGTGCTACAAACCATCATGGTACCCACAGTGCGCACGGTGTATCCACAACTGGACGTGCCAGAATTTTATTTTTTCCAGGACAATTGCCCGATACACCGTGCGCGGGTTGTTCAAGAGTGGTTGCGAGGGCAACCACAAATTAAAACAGTGCCATGGCCCTCCCGATCGCCAGACTTAAACCCCATTGAAAATTTGTGGGGTTTAATGGTCCAGAGATGGGATAGTAGAGCAGAAAGAACGAAGGAAGCACTTGTCACACATTGCGAACAAGTTTGGGACACATTCAGAGGTTCGAATTTGTGCGAAGTCCTGGCTAGGTCCATGCGTAGCCGTTGCGATGCTGTGATAGATGCGGGAGGAGCAGCGACGAAATATTAAGTTAATATAATTTTTAACATGCACTATGTTAATTAACGAAAGGCGTTCCCGTTAACCCGCAATAGTCCAAACATGCTACAATTAATATTACCATTTAAAAATTCGCGAAAAAAAATCAGCTGCTCCCTACATTTTGTTAAGCTAGGTATGCGAACATAAATGTAATGAACAGCAGATTTTTTTTCGTGAATTTTCGAATGGTCATATTTTGGTAGCATGTGGACGCTATACTATTGCGGGTTAACTACATTATATAATGGTATAATTACATTATACAGGCTTATTTTTCTAACACCTGGTAGGACTATATTAGTACAACCACTTTTGATCTATGACTTTTTAGAATACCAAAAGTAAACTTTCAAGTTTTTGTTGTAATATTTGTAATAACACTTTTTAGATCTGTATTTTGTAGTAAGTACCGCTGCGACCCTGCATTCGCAACGCACTGTTTGTTTATTTAACTACTTACATATTTTGGTACCGCGTAGAGTTGTTCAAATTTAGAGCGATCAAAATAAATATTTTTAATTGTATTATGAAATTATTTTTTTATGAATTATTAAAAGTCATACAACAAAAGTTGTTATTTATGATGTTAGTATTATAGTCCTACGAGCTTATTAGTGTTTTATCATCAAATGACTTCTCCCGCTCTGGGCGGAGCGGAAGGTCGTGTCAAACTTTTACTGACTAAAACCCACCCGTGTTCCTTCAGTTGCCTGCGCCAGGGCCATGGTATCTCTTTCGAACAACCCGCGACCCCGGCGGCTTGCAAATAACCCTGTATAGCTATTTTTATTAGGTTTATTTTTATTATTCCAATTTGTATTATATTACTTCGTTGATTAATGTCACAGGGTAGACTGTAGACCGTAATCATAGTTTAAAATATTGCCAACGATTTTGAAGTCTTCTTGTAAAATTATTGATGTCAATTTAGTGTCATGTTGCCTTTATTGGTGGATTTGTTGTTTTATTTACAATCAATGTTGTCGTAAGCCCCGATCTCGTTAGTTTGTTATTTTACATATTCAGTAGTTTCATCATATCCGTCCACCTCATAAATAATTGATCTCATTTGCTTGATAAACCTAGTCTGTAGTGTAATGTAATTATTGCAAATTATAAAAATTATTAAGATTCTTAAATTGTACTAATCTTAAAACTTTTCAATTTCATTAGAACTGCACGAGCAATATTCTCCTAATCTTATTTACTGACAGGCTTTTTGCCTGTTGTTGTTGTGTTGTCTGTTTGTCATTGTTGTGTTGATTTCATATTTTGAACTTTACGATATAAGTGTAGATAAATACAGTTTATAAATGATATTATGAGTAAGAATCTTTTCACTTATAATATTTTGCATTTTGATGATAATTTCTGTGTAATTTTTTGTTATAATATGTTAATTTCTGGATGAAACTTTAATGTTTTGAAAAAGTCTATTAAAAATAAATTAAGTTACTTATATTGTTTTTTTTTCTACAACAGCAAATCCTTAAAATTGTTCTCAAGTAGATTTTAACTAACTGTTTATTTTTTCACACTGAGATTACAGCCGATAGTTTCATACAAAAAGCACTTACTATACATCTTTTATTATACAGATAAGATTTAAATATCAACCTAAATAAATCTTTAATCCTGCATAATGTTAAATGAACACAAACTAAAAATATATATTTCACTAGTACCCAACATTTTATTTCAATCCTTTCACTCTCACTGCTGCCAAGGCACAAATTATAGTTTAGTTTAATTACTTGATAAGCTTCTGAATTTTAAAGTGGCGTAGGAACTGAATCATTGTTAGATTTGTCAAAAAAAAACTTGACATGCAATGCCGGTAACGCGCCTGTAGCGTTGATTTCGCTTAAAATCATGAATTGTCAAACTTTGACTAGAGCATGAATTATAAAAGAGTAAAGTGTTGGTTTGATTATAATCCAGTCTTAAAGTGCTCATCCTGCACGGCATGCCTGGGCATTTTAATTGCAACGATACCTTGTTCGTTATACAGGCTGAAATTTAATTCATGGGTATCCTCTTAAGGGGTCATTGTACTCGTCATTATGAACAACTTTGACTATGGGAACAAATATGAAATCGAGAAAAAAAAATTGCTGTTCCCTACATTTTGTCGAGTTATGCAAACATAAATGTAGGGAACAGCTGATTTTTTTTTCGCGATTTCAGGTATGGTCTCATAGTTGAAGTTGTTCATAATGATGAGTACAATGACCCCTTAAAAGGATGCCCATGAATTCAATTTCACCCTGTATTATTTTAATGAATAAAAGGTAATATTACAATTACCTACTGTTAAAAGTATTAAACCAAATACAAGGAACAACTGCAAAACATTTGAGATAATCCTAAGGTAATAAAAAAACGTATGGCCCTTGTATTAAGCCGTCCTCTATTGTTTAACCGAATTTCCAGACATTCCCACTAAATAACAATGGGTCTTAGATAATGAACTTATTTTTATTTCAGTTGCAAGAGTTGTGCGGCTTGCGGCCTTGCGTTAGCTACAAACAAAAAGCTCTGATAACATTGTATGAACTGCGCAGAGTATTGGTTCAAATATTACTGTAATTTTCAAGTATTCCCAAATTGCCCAAGTATAAACAAACACATGTCATAGAAATTTAGATAGTTATTTACTTTTAATAAAGTCGATTAAACACAAAAAATTTCAATATAAACATTTGATACCTTCATGCAGTGCCGGTCAACGCACCTATACCTAACGTATTCAGGGAGCCGTGAGATAAAAGGTAAACAAACCATAAATGTCCGTTCAATCGATTTTGAATGCTATTGTGTTGGTGGCATGACAAATGGCAGCTGCAGTAAACAGTTGGTATTGTAACCACTTTTTTGCCTTTAATGCCATCCATAAGCCTACGGAATAGAAGTCAAAATCGGTGGAACGGACTGTAATAAAACGGTTCGTTTCAATGTCTCATCTTATTGTGAAGGGAATATGGTGCGGTTGCTGCGGCATGCGGCATCACATAGGATATGGTGAAAATTGGAGAGGCAGTGAAAGTGTTCATAAATAACCTATATCTATAGACCCGATAGAGAGAGGAAAATATTAAAGTGGATTAATACATATAAATTGTAGTTTATTAGTTATTACAAATTATTTTTGTAAATACTGCAATATCAATAATACATTTTCTAAACCAAACAAACAGAAGATATGAGTACTAAAATTAATTCTTGTCAATAATAAAATAACAATTCAATTCAATAACAAAGAGCTCACGCCGCCGCCGCGCCGCGCTGGCCGTGCCGATTAAAAACTCGTCTCTTAGCAGAAACAAGTGAGCATAGTACGCTCCTAGTGTGAGTGTCACACATTCTATACATGATTATACTAATACGAACACCACTAAAATACGCTTTGTGCATCCTATTGGTCAAAACTCGTGCATTGTGCGATCGAGTCGTGAGTCGTGCTATGCGATTATCGCCTTTAAGGTGAGCATGCGGAACTTTGGCCGATAGTACCTATCTCTCATCCATGGTTCTAAAGAAATAGATAATGTGCAAAAGTTTCATTATTTACGGTCTTCTCTTACTGGCAGTGCATTGTCGGTGATTAAGTCATTAGAATGCTCCTCTGATAATTACAATATAGCATGGGAGTTAATGGAAAACAGATTCAATAATAACCGTTTACTTGTGCAAAACCATGTAAAGGCTTTATTTTCTATTACCTCACTTAATAAGGAATCATCTAATCAAATTCCTAAACTTATAGATACCGTTCTCAAAAATCTACGTTCCCTCAAAAACCTCGGCGAACCGACTGAGTCTTGGGACACCTTGATTATTTACTTAATTACATCTAAACTTGATTCAGTTACCGAAAGAGAATGGGAGACTCATAAAAGTTCAATTATAAATAGTCATAACCAGTCAAATTCACGTTTATCTCTTGATTATTTGATTACTTTTCTTAAAAATAGGGCTGACGTATTGGAGACTATTCATTTGGCACATAGTAAATCTACCACGGATAATAACTTAAAGAAACCATCACATTCTCAACAACCAAACAAATCACATAGTTACACATCAACACAAAATAAACAATCGAATAATAAAAACTCCAAACGTTGTCGTATTTGCACTATGTTTCAAGCTAACCATCCGCTTTATTCTTGCGATTCATTCTTAAAATTATCTGATAACGATAAATTAAATTCATCAATGAAAAGAAGATAAGTTGTAATTGTTTACGCGGTAGTCATTCGGTAGATGAGTGCTGGTTCGGTCCTTGTAAGCAATGCAATAAGAAACACAACAATTTAATTCATGATAAATGTGACGATAATGCGAGTGCATCAACATCGTCAGCTGTTGGGCTGAATTCACAAGCATCGCCGCAGGGTACAACTAGTACTACTTCTTCAAACACTACCACATTACATTCTGCATCTCACACAACACATCAAAGTGCTACTCGTTCATTATTAGAGACGGTACTGCTATCTACTGCTTTAGTTGAGGTTGCAGATAAAAGCAATAATTTTCACACTACCCGCGCTTTATTAGATAACGGCAGTCAGCATTGCTTTATTGCAGAATCTTCATGCAAACGATTAAATCTTAATTTAATACAGTCCACTGTGCAAGTCTCCGGGGTAGGTAACTCGGTGACTAATTCAACACAATCATGCGAAATTCATTTGAGATCTAAAACTACACAATATAGTACACGCTTTAAATGTTTAGTTTTAAATAACAATTGAGTTCAATGCAATTACTCACAATCATTAGATACTCTTCTTAAAAAAATCTGGGAGTTAGAAGAAATAGTTCCGCAAAATAAATTAAATAAGGACGAGTCTTTATGTGAAAACTTGTTTGTGCAAACTTGTTTGTGCAAACTTCGTACCGCGATAACACCGGTCGGTTTTTTGTGCGCATTCCATTAGCCGAGTCTAGTGACACACTAGGAGATACGTATACACTCGCGTTAAATCGCTTTCACGCACTTGAACTTAAATTAGATAAATCTACACCTGAATATAAAAAATTATATTGCGATTTTATGCATGAATATTTAAGTTTAGGACACATGAGTCGAGTCAATCACTATCCAACATCAAATTATTTTCTACCGCATCACGGTGTTTTAAGAGTTAATAGTAGTACTACCAAACTTAGGGTGGTTTTCGATGGAAGTGCAAAATCAACATCGGGCAAATTCGACATTCAGTATATTGGCCCTAGTTTACATAATGATATTTTCTCAATTTTTTACGTTTTCGACAATTTAGACTTGTTGCATACGCTGATGTTGAAAAAATGTATCGACACATTAACATTCAACCGGATCATAGAAACCTCCAGTGAATTCTTTGGCGTGAAAATAAATCGGACGAACTCGGTGTGTACCAACTTAATACCGTGACATACGGTACCGCGTCCGCTCCTTATCTAAGTATTCGATGCATCAAACAGCTGGCATCTGAGTGCGAGGATGACGTCATAAAGCAAGTAATAGACGAAGATCTGTTTGTGGATGACTGAATTACTGGTCATGATAATAAACAATGTTTTTAGACATTTGTACTAAAGTAAATGATGTTTTAAAATCTGGTTGCTTCCATTTACGTAAATGGTTGTTTAATTTGGAGACTTCCACAACAGATCAAACAAAGGATTTGGTTTTAGGCGAAAATTGTTTAACTAAAACTCTCGGTCTTGGTTGGTTGAATTATTTATATTTGTTATACTTTACTACAAAGATTGATCAAACCTCCACTCATGTGACTAAGCGTGTTATTTTATCTGTTGTCTCACAGGTGTACGACCCATTAGGCTTGTTATCACCCTCAATTATAATTGCAAAAATACTTTTACAAAAACTATGGCTTTGTAAGTTAAGTTGGGACGATCCAGTACCTAACAATATTTTGTTTATGTGGAAAAACTTTATCGACACCTACAAAACACAAAAATTCCTCGTCATGTTAGACAAGTGAATACAAACCACACAGATTTACATATTTTCACGGACGCATCACAGGATGCATACGGTGCTTGTGCATACATAATGTAAGCCCAAAGGGCTAATACTCCGAAATTATTATAATAAAAATATAGTTTTTTGGGTGTTGGCAACACGGGCGAACCGGCGAAGACCGCCAAGTAGCACAGAAGGCTGTATAGTAGTAGGCCGCTAGGTAACGTTAGTACTATAAGCTGTGTTTGTACAATCAATCAGTACAAGAGCAGTATAGCATGCTATGCCGCTCTTATACCTCTTAAATGGGCACAAATAATACAGCTTTAAGTTCACAAAACTGAATAGTGGCAGAATAGTGGCATTACAATAGCAATATAAGCGAGCTAATGTGATTGTTTATGCAGGCTAGAGCATCATTGGAGCGAAACAAGTGATACCTATCAAATTGTCTTTTCTTACATAGTTTGGTGTCCAAATTCTACATTCAAACGAGTTTAGTTCACATGTCCTCCAAATCTGTATCTAAAATAATTTTGTGATCCGCCGGAACGCACGCATAAGACGCTCGCCATTACAATTTACTTTTGAATCTATAATATACCGGTAAGTACCTACTTTTGTTCTTTAATCGTTTATTGTATTAATGATTATTAATGGTAATCCAAGTTTACTGTCAAAGTAGGTATATATTTAGTGTTAAAATTTTCACGCGCTTTAAAAATAATGCATTTTTAATATAAAAAAAGAAAAATTACAAACAGTGACGATACATATAATATTCATATTTTCCTTGTTTATGTTATTTAATTGTAGTTTTGTGGTTTATTTCTATATTATGTGTATGAAAAAGTCATAAAAATTCGTTATAAAGTGTTAAAATCAAAGTAAATAAACAATGTGTAAATAATTAAATTTAGGTTATCACATGTAAAATGGTGGCGGTCATAATATCAGCCATGTGAAGCATTGTAACTCTAAATTAATGATATTTACGGTACAGAGGTTCACATACGAACCATTATACTGAAAATGTCAGTAAGTTATAGGTTGCGTGAACTCATATTTAGTTCTAGGGTATTGTTCTAATGTTTAATGGTTCACCTATTCACTTTTACCGTTTATCAGAACTCTATAACCGGTACATAATTCGTTTGTAAATTCTAAAAGTTTTAGAGATCCTCATTCAAAAATGTTAAACTCAGCTACTTAGTCTATCTACACCATCTACACCACTGTGAACGGTCGATCTTTCAATGCATGATAAGTTAATTTGTTTGCCATTAATATTTAGGGTATTTAGGTAGGTACAATGAAAATGAAATGGATAAAACTTCAAGTTTAGGTTATTGTAATATATGACCGCTATCCCTTCCCCTACCGCGCCTCGAAAATCGCGCTGTTTGTACCTCTTTGTTCCCGACTCCTGAGTAGTCGAGTGAGTCGTAAAATCATCGTTGCTTTAGTCGTAATTCGAACGTAAGGCGGAGTGCACGCCACTTTTGTCTGCACCGCGCCGCGCCGCGCGCCGCCGCGAACTCACGGTAGGTATTTTATAGATAATCATTAAACTCAGTCTCATTATAATTAGCTTTTATATAGGTCTGGTATGTTTTAATTTAATTAGATATATGTATACATAGGTCATAGTGCCGTGTGATGCCGGACGTAAAGAATAGCACCGCCCTATTTCTTCCCGTGGGTCTCATGAAAGGCGACTAAAGGACTTACTAGAGAATGGGCAGCAGCGTTCTCTACGCATTTTAACAACAAACTGCGATCGCCAACCCGCCTGCCAAGCGTGGCGATTATGGCAAACCTCCTCGTTTGAGGGAGGCCTATGTCCAGCAGTGGACGTCTTTCGGCTGAAATGATGAATATGATGATACATAAATAATCAAATACCTACTTTTTACCTCCCTGTAGTAGTTAGATTTTAACACTAAGTAGGTATGTAATAATTTTTAGGTTTACATAAGTATACAATCATATTTCTATTAAATGGCGTTTGGTTTAAAAATAAAAATAGGATGATAGTTTATGAATGATTTGAACAGTCGACAGCACCTAACATGCAAACGTAACATGTTGACTTTGAGCGCGCCTTTATCTCGCTCGGAACAAAAGCAGGTTTCGTATGCAACTGTGACACTTCATGTGCGGTCGAGTGTTCACAATAATTATGCTTTTATTGTGTTGGATTAAAATAGACTAGAAATGTTATTTACCTACTTCTTTTATTTACAGGTTATTTTTTCCTTCAGACAATGCTTTTTAAAATCGTCTAAACTTTAGGGAAAGGTCAACCAAGATTAAGCGTAGTACCTTCAATATGGGAGGAAAAAGGAAAATTATTCTGGCCTCCAGAAAAGGTAAAAAAACAGGGCACGTCTAGTACGGGACGAAAAATCATTACCTAGTCCAAACTGGGCTATTTTAGACTGTGTAATAAAACGAAAAAATATTTCAACTTACGAGGAAGCGGAGGCTGAACTTGAAATCATGGAAAATCGTACAGACACCGACAATGACACCGCAGAGATTGGTGGGCCTGGTTATCGTCCAGCTCTCAATAATTTTGAAAATTTGGCAAATGATTTGGTAACTATTTTTGTACATGTATGTAGCCGGTTTTGTTACTTGATTTACTTATTTAATTTTCTACCATTCGTGGCCCTGGCACACAGGTAAACGAAGGAAAACGGGTGGGTTTTAGTCTGTAAAAGTCTGACACGCCCTCCCGCTCCGCCCAGAGCGGGAGAAGTTATTTGATAATTTCCCACCCAAAAAAATTATACAACAATAATAAGTATAAGTACATGTCGGGATAGGTTATTGGGGATATATTATCGTTTTACTAATTTAAACCTTATTAATTACTTATTAAATAAGCTGACACTAAATCAGCAATAATTTTATTGTGCACACACAATTAATATCAACATAGATTAAAAGTAAATCAAGATTTTACACAAACCAAATGGTAAAGAGTACCTACCGACTACTGGAAGTGAGGGAGGCATAGACTCTTACTGAGACAGCAGTCCGTGCACCGAGGCGCATCCGTTAGAAATGCGTGCCGATACATTTTTTTTTGTCTATGGCATCTCGTAGTTGGCCTTGAGAGGCCGCAACTACTTAACCGAGGTTTCCTGTGTCTGCCTTAAGTTTGAGCTTAAAGCCTCCAGCCAGGGCGTATATATATTATATATTATAAACTAAACGACTTCGCTAAGGGCACCCCCTTTAGGGTACGGACCTCGGCTTAGGGCGTCGTTGGGGGATCACAAATTGGGCACGGGCTGGATCAAAGTTTAGATCATCATTATTAATGCTATGGCGCACTCAGCCTCGGCGCGGGCGGCTGGCGATACGACGTGCAAGTGACGGGGGGAACAATTTAGTCGGGGACTTCGCGTGGTACCTCGGCGGCGAGGACGGAATGACGGTCTGTGTAATTTGTACACTGTACTTGTGGCCCTATTGCTTTCCTGAAGGAGAGTAATGGGGTCATCCGGGTCTGACAGAGTATGCCTAGGTCGGCGAGTCTGACTAATTTGAGAAGGCCTATAGCTAGCTGCCTGCACAACCAAGGGGTTACGATGTCTATCTGCGGACTCGAAGAACCGCTTTGTGTGCCAATACATTTTTTTTTTTTTTTTTGAATGGCATCTCGCAGTTGGCCTTGAGAGGCCGTGACTGCTTAACCGGTCTTTCCTGTGGCTGCCCTAAGCTAATATAGCTTAAAGCCTCCAGCCAGGAGCGTAAGTGCCGATACAACGAAGCGGCCAGTTTTATACTCTCCAAGCGTAGTGGGACGTAGGTGGGGCGATGACATCCGGTGCACGTTCTGCTAGCGCATAATATCGCTGTCTCTTTCTTGCACTAAATGTCAGCCACCCGTCATACATTATTAACGTTTTTTTTTTTTTTCAGATTCACAATACCATAAGTGTGGATATGTTTTCGTATTCTAATAATGAAAACACAACTGGAGAATCTTTGAATATGCCAATGATTAACGTAGATCAACTTCTTGTCAATCAAAATCTCATGTTGCAAAAAATGAATGAGCAGGATAAAATACTAAACGAAGTGGAATATTAAGAAACTTTCGCAAAAGGTGGTTTTAATGTCTATGCAACTCGATGATAGCTCGACGAAAGTCTTGGAGAAAATCGAACAGCCGGTTTCCGTAACTCTGCTAAAAGACAGTGCTTCAGAAGAAAATGAGTCATTCTGTCTCAAACAAATTGAAGACCAAAGGCAATTCGAAATTTTAGAGACAAAATTACGTGACTGTACCTAAAGTCACCTTAGCTGGTACTCCCTTAAATAGAGTCGCTCAGTTCAAGTATCTGGGCCACTGGGTTTCCGAGGACCTAAGGGATAACGCGGATGTGGAAAGGGCACGTAGGGCGTTGGCTGTCCGATGTAATATGTTGGCCCGCAGGTTCGCGCGTAGCAGTAATCGAGTGAAAGTGACTCTTTTTAAGTCTTACTGCCAAACACTTTACACGTGCAGCCTGTGGGTTAACTACACACTTGGGGCATACAATGCCCTACGTGTTCAATACAACAACGCGTTTAGGGTGCTGCTGGGGCTACCACGATTCTGCAGTGCTTCGACTATGTTCGCAGAAGCGCACACTGATGGGTTTCATGCTCTTATAAGGAAGCAGTGTGCGTCGCTGCTGAGTCGTGTTAGGTCCAGTAGCAACAGTATAATAAGCGTGTTCGTGGACAGGTGGGACTCTCCACTGCTGCGCCACTGGATACGTTTACATACTGCACTGTGAGCAGTGGACAGTTCCTCCCGGTTCTAATGTGTGTAACTGTGTCCTTGACTGCTTTTATTTTTTGTGTGTAGTTTGTTTGTGTGTTGTTTGTTGTGTATTGGTTGTTTTTAAAATATGTGTCATGAAATATGGATTGTTTCTGAAATAAATGTTTATATTATATTATTGTTTATTTATACGGTCTTGGGATCCCAAGTTCACCATCGAACACACGGAAACGTTTTTCAAAAATATATTGAAAAATGCTGTGAAAAGTAAGTCAATGAGAGACCTACGTGCTTCTTCAAAAAGAACCCGTAAACCCAAACATGAAAGCAAAGACAATGCTTCCACAAGTATAAATAACCTACCTAAGACTGGCGATGAAGCTTCTAAAAATACAAAAAACCAAAGTGATAAATCACCTGAGACCCCAAACACACATATTATGTCGCTAAACAATGAAACAGAGGACACCGACAACAAAAATGAAGAAGAAGAAGAGCCACTTTACGATTTGTGTTAGAAGAACTTCGGCACAATTTACTTCCAAAAATGTGACATTTTATACATTACAGTGTAAAATATTTTTTATTGTTTTTACGACTTGAGCTATTGTTATAATAACATATTTAACTGAGACATAAATTTACCTCTACGTAATGCGTGAGTAATTAAGTTACATTATTAAGGTTAAAAGAACCTAACGTTCTATGTGACAATTTTGTTTAAAAAATAAAAAAATATGTCAATTTAAGTGTCTTTCTAATGATATAGGAAAGACACTTAAATTTACACATTTTTTATTATAGTATTAGAAGAACCTAATGTTCCCTACTATGTGACAATTTTGAATAAAAAACGAAAAAAAAATATATCTAGGTATCCTATAAGTATTATAGTGTTAAAAGAACCTAATGTTCCTTACTATGTGGCTGTTTTTATTATAAAAGAGAATCTAAATGGTAATTTAAGTGTCATTCCTATATTGTTTCTTACTATGTGACTGTTTCTATGTTATGAGAGAATATGGACGCTATCACATTTTGAACTCGCTCGAGTTTAGGTATCTGAATCGCAACACAACAACATTACGCGCACGCACACATTGAAACCGCTGACCGCTCGATTTTGTACGTAACTTATCTAATCTTGATACTTGAAGGTATATTTTTTTTAATTTTACTGGTATTGATTGAATAAAGTTAGTTGTAAGTTCGCAATCGAATTTGAGTAACTGTGGCTAAGTACTATCTGCGTGATAATTTATTTATTTATTTTTATTTTTTAAATTCATCAGCCATCAGGTACTTGTAAATATTATTTTTGCTGGCAAATGTTGGAGCATTACATAATCAAATACTAGCCTGGGAGTTTATCGTAGACTTTCGTTGTGATATTTAAAAATAATCATTGCCTTATGAAAACAGTATTTTATTTACAGAGACTGGGGCGCGATTTCAGTACTTTTGATAAAAATTCAAACCAAAGTAGGTAGTAAAAAGTATATTTTCATTTCATGTTTCAAAGAAGTTCAAATTTAGAATTAAGGCCAGCTCTTTCTAGGGTTCCGTATCCGAAGGGTCCAAGCGGAGCACTATTGCTGTCACTCACGTGTCCGTCTATCACACAAGTTTTACAACCAAACGGTTGATGAAGCTACAGTCTTTAAATTTTCACAGTATAAGCATCTTGTTAACCCTTGTTTTTTCTTTATTCATGGTGAGATACTTCACGCCGCAATCAAAAAGAGGAGTGTGGCTACCTACAAGGATTAGCTGTTCAAAAAGGAAATCCATCTCGATTATTTTTGTGCTTTTTGGCTTATATTCTCTTATTGCGCATTCTTCCTCCTGAAAATAAAAAACCGGTCAAGAGCGAGCCGGACTCGCGCACCAAGGGTTCCGTACGTATATATGATGTTGATGATTTCTGAAAAATTGTGCTATTTAGAGACATCGTTTTATTTTTCCTGTAGGTAATCTTTACATAAACTTCTATCACATAGAATAATTTCAGATTTTTATCTATGCAAACTTCGGAGATAAGGGGAACGGTATTTTTTTTTACATTTTGCACCAAAAGACGGAAACCACGCTGCCTAAAAAAAAAGAAGATTTTTGAGAAGGTGCAAACAGCGCTCTTTCATATGATACCCCACATGCCCTAGTAGCTCCATTTCAAGCCGCTTTCAGTCCCTTTTGCAAAAAAGGTATATTTTTTTTAATTTCTTGTTTGCAAAATAATTGGGTATAAGCATCTTGTAAAGCCTTGTTTTTTCTTTATTTATACTTTACGCCGCAATCAAAAAGAGGAGTGTGGCTACCTACAAGGATTAGCTGCTCAAAAAGGAAATCCATCTCGATTATTTTTGTGCCTTTTGGCTTATATTCTCTTATTGCGCATTCTTGCTCCTGAAAATAAAAAACCGGTCAAGAGCGAGTCGGACTCGCGCACCGAGGGTTCCGTACGTATATATGATGTTAATGATTTCTCAAAAACACTATTTAAAGACATCGTTTAATTTTTCCTGTAAACTTAACATAAACTTCTATGACATAGAATAATTTCAGATTTGTATCTATGCAAACTTCGAAGATAAAGGGAACGGTGCAAACAGCGCTCTTTCATATGATACCCTACATGCCCTAGTAGCTCCATTTCAAATTTTTCAGTCCCTTTTGCAAAAAAGGTATATATTTTTTTATTTCTTTCTTGTTTGCAAAATAGTTGGGCAAACGTCATCTAAAACTATTCTAAATTTCAAGTTGATAGCATTAGCAGTTCTTGAGATATCCTGGTGTGACAGACAGACAGACTTAGTCTCACCATGAGGGTTCTTTTTTACCATTTTGGTACGGAACCCTAAAAAGACAACATTAGTAAGTACCTAAGGTAAATCAAATAAAATAAATTACCAACACTCGTACCTATATCAACGTCTGTAACAAAACTCCAGAGTAGATTTGTGATTTCTGAATCAAAATACAAAGTCTCATTACTTTTGTTTACTGCTACGTGTATGGTTTTATTGTGCTTTATCGAAATTTCTGAATTCGTGGCATCTGTAATAACAAATGTAAATATTTTAGCAATGGACACCACAATCAAAAACCATACTTGGTGTTGAAAGTTATAACCATCTACTATTCTGGATTTATGAATTGACAACTAAGTCGATTTATCACCAAAATGTACATCCGCCATCATGAATCAAAAGTTGGATGGTATATTTGTAAACACCACCTTCAACAATTGATAACAAACCTCCACAATTGCTGAAAATGTCGAATTTTTATTTAAAAAAATACACCCGCCATCTTGGATAAAAAAAATATGACATACGTAATCACCACCCCCAAAAACCCCAAAATTGACTATGTATCGAATATCTAAAAAAAATTTGATTAATGATAATATAATTTTATTTACACAATGTTTATCCGTAATCTACAACCATGATTCATACAAAAATTTTGAACTATGTATTTATTTTTAAAACTAATTCCAATAATCGTACTTCCTTTTATTTCGGTCCGAAAAAGTATCAACTTCGTCCGCCCACAGTATACAATACAGCACACGCTTTTGTACGTAAATATTTTTTGCGAAAAATCGATACACCGGTGCTTCCACGAGCGCGTCTGAGCGCGGAATGACGAACCGCGTGTAGAAAATGTATGGAGAAATTTGAGGGCGCTTCTTATTTTAATCATAAATAAAAAAGTTATTTATTTACTTACAAAATATTTAGTTGACCGTATAGAGGACTATATAAGCAACAGTTTGTTATTAATTTTATGTATAACTATGCAGTGGATTTAGCTATATCGGTTCTTATTCAGACCTCATTTTTTTTCATTTGTTGGTTTTATTGTGATTGTTAAAACGTATTTGTGTGAAAAATTTGTATGGGGCTATACAATTTTTATGTGCCCATTCTGGAGATGAATATATTATCTTTAATTTGAGACACTGATATCCTTGCAGTTGTGACTCCTAATTCATTAAAAGGGTACCTGAAAAGCACTGATATTTGAGGAAAAATGTGATAGCGTCCTTAAGTGTCATTCCTAATTATACAGTGTTAGATGAACCTAATCTTCCTTACTATGTGACTGATTTGATTAAAAAAGGGGATAATTTAAGTGTCATTGTAATAAATAGGTAAAAAGTATTACTCAGTTGTTTTTAATAATATACAATATGTAGCTAATTAATATGGTTATAGTTTGTGATTACTTACTTACAATTAGACAATTATGTATGATTGATTAAGTTTAGCTTGTGTACTCAAACTAATTACTCAAAATAAAAAAAACTTATAAAATTAAATGTTTATTTTTATAATGTATGTAACAGAGGTATGAAGTATTGGAATTCTTTATGTTCAATACATACTAACTTACACTTAATTTCCTTGGGATCTAAATAAACCAAAGTACGATCACAGTTGGACTGATTTCTTGATTTGTATATAGCAAGATGCGATGACTTTATTGGGTGTATAAAAACATCTTCCGTGTTGTCTACTTTATAACACTTTAATGATACCACATTGGATTCAGCTGTTATGCAGTTGATTTCAGCAACCTCACTGTTTCTCGTTAAAAAATAGCTGTCCTTTTTTTTTTCGTAGAAAGTTTGAAGTTTTTAAAATTCAGTATGCTTATTTTTTTTGTGTTTGTAACAAACGGATAATCGTTGTCGTTATATTTTGTACAAACGATGTCATCAATATCTTCGGCTAATCTTTTGGCCACTTGTGACAGTGGATTTTTGCCTGTTCTCAGCATGCGTTTAATCACGAATAATTTATTTTCAAAGGGATAGGCATTAAATGTCTGTAGAGGCCCAAGCATTTCAACCTCGTCAGTTAGGTGTACTAAATTATGAACATTACTTGTGACATAGCCTGATCCATAAAAGTCTTTATATTGTTCCACAAAACATATTAGAAGTTTTTTTGCCAAGGGCAACAACATTCGGTACACATCGTTTGAGCAAATTGTAATGCCGCAGTAGAGGTGTACGTTACCCCAGCAGGAAAGTGTCTCCTAGAGTTATATGAGTGGAACATTTAATTGGTGCCTTAGCTGCTGTAAATGTGCCCCAACATAAAAAATGTGTGCCCGCTGTCGTTTTGGAAAAAAGCGGAAAAAACGATTCCTGCTGGGGTAACGTTTTTCTAGCAGGAAAATTCTAAACGAATGATAGGAGAGTGAAAAATTGTGCATGGCCAGATAGCTTATATGTGTGCCAAAATGTGCCCCCATAAATAAAATCTGTGCCCCTTCAGGTTTTTGAGATATTGCATTTCCTGCTGGAGTAACGTTTTGCAGAATCGTATATCTCTAAAACCATTGCATGTGCCCCTGTAGAATAAACATACACGAGTAGCTCTTAATGTGTGCCCCTTAGTGCCCCAATTAGATTTAAGAAAATATTTGTAGTTTTCAAGTTATCGCGGTTTTATGAAAACCCGAAAAAACATCGCAGCGCCTAAATGAGATAAGGTATAAGTTCGCTGAAAATTGTATTCGGTCCTTCTTGACGCTAATAATAACCATACAAAGTTTCAAAACTGTTCATGCATGCGTTTTTGAATAATCTTGCTAAAAGTCAAAACGATGGTGTCATAACTTTGACGGCAAAATACAAAGAACCGGCTCAGTCCCAGATGTGTAGGTGTAAACCAAAATCTTGTGCCTTTAGTCAAAAATATATGGTGAAAATATTCAGCTTGGAATGTTTCGCATTAAGTAAATATTAACAAAAAACCAAAATATGTGAACAACGGCTGGTTATCCGACCAAATTCGAATGACTACTAAAAAGCGATGCAGGAAAGTGGCTCCTAGAGTTATATGAGTGGAACATTTAATTGGTGCCTTAGCTGCTGTAAATGTGCCCCAACATAAAAAATGTGTGCCCGCTGTCGTTTTGGAAAAGAGCGGAAAAAACGATTCCTGCTGGGGTAACGTTTTTCTAGCAGGAAAATTCTAAACGAATGATAGGAGAGTGACAAATTGTGCATGGCCAGATAGCTTATATGTGTGCCAAAATGTGCCCCCATAAATAAAATATGTGCCCCTTCAGGTTTTTGAGATATTGCATTTCCTGCTGGAGTAACGTTTTGCAGAATCGTATATCTCTAAAACCATTGCATGTGCTCCTGTAGAATAAACATACACGAGTAGCTCTTAATGTGTGCCCCTTAGTGCCCCAATTAGATTTAAGAAAATATTTGTAGTTTTCAAGTTATCGCGGGTTTATGAAAACCCGAAAAAACATCGCAGCGCCTAAATGAGATAAGGTATAAGTTCGCTGAAAATTGTATTCGGTCCTTCTTGACGCTAATAATAGCCATACAAAGTTTCAAAACTGTTCATGCATGCGTTTTTGAATAATCTTGCTAAAAGTCAAAACGATGGTGTCATAACTTTGACGGCAAAATACAAAGAACCGGCTCAATCCCAGATGTGTAGGTGTAAACCAAAATCTTGTGCCTTTAGTCAAAAATATATGGTGAAAATATTCAGCTTGGAATGTTTCGCATTAAGTAAATATTAACAAAAAACCAAAATATGTAAACAACGGCTGGTTATCCGACCAAATTCGAATGACTACTAAAAAGCGATGGATTCATACATATCGATGACCTTCTTTATTGGACGTATTATACCTGAGCTGTTGTCCTTACAGTCACGTTCAAAAGTTTTGGGGGCTAATTAAAAATATATATTAAATGCGCCTTGTGACCATATTAAATGAAACAGCTTGTTGATGTGGAAATTATTATTTTTATTCCCTTAATTTTTCTTTCGTTCACACATAAATTACTGGATGTATTTTAATTAAATTTAGAATGGAGAAGATAAGCTTACCTTTGAATAGCACTTAGGCTACTATTTATAATGTACTTAATCATGTGTAAAGTCACAGAAATAGCTAGTGGAATATAATCCAATAACAACTTTATTTTGTTACTTACTAGCTGCGCCCCGCGGTTTCACCCGTGTAAGTCTCGATCCCGTAAGAATATTGGGATAAAAAGTAGTCTATGTCTTATTCCAGGGTGTCAGCTACCTCCATACCAAATTTAATCAAAATTGGTCCAGCTGTTTGAGCGTGAAGAAGTAACAAACATACACACACACACACTCACAAACTTTCGCCTTTATAATATTAGTGTGATTACTTTTCTACTTCAGTGTACTCAGGCACAACACGTGTGAACCGGTTAGTGAGTAAAGTAAAGAAGGTCATCGATATGTATGAATCCATCGCTTTTTAGTAGTCATTCGAATTTGGTCGGATAACCAGCCGTTGTTTACATATTTTGGTTTTTTGTTAATATTTACTTAATGCGAAACATTCCAAGCTGAATATTTTCACCATATATTTTTGACTAAAGGCACAAGATTTTGGTTTACACCTACACATCTGGGATTGAGCCGGTTCTTTGTATTTTGCCGTCAAAGTTATGACACCATCGTTTTGACTTTTAGCAAGATTATTCAAAAACGCATGCATGAACAGTTTTGAAACTTTGTATGGCTATTATTAGCGTCAAGAAGGACCGAATACAATTTTCAGCGAACTTATACCTTCTCTCATTTAGGCGCTGCGATGTTTTTTCGGGTTTACATAAAACCGCGATAACTTTAAAACTACAAATATTTTCTTAAATCTAATTGGGGCACTAAGGGGCACACATTAAGAGCTACTCGTGTATGTTTATTCTACAGGAGCACATGCAATGGTTTAGAGATATACGATTCTGCAAAACGTTACTCCAGCAGGAAATGCAATATCTCGAAAACCTGAAGGGGCACAGATTTTATTTTTGGGGGCACATTTTGGCACACATATAAGCTATGTGGCCATGCACAATTTTTCTCTCTCCTATCATTCGTTTAGAATTTTCCTGCTAGAAAAACGTTACCCCAGCAGGAATCGTTTTTTCCGTTTTTTTCCAAAACGACAGGGGGCACACATTTTTTACGTTGGGGCACATTTACAGCAGCTAAGGCACCAATTAAATGTTCTACTCATATAACTCTAGGAGACACTTTCCTGCTGGGGTAACGTAGGTACACGCAGTAGAGCATTAAAAAATGGGAATATGAGTCAGAATTCATCACATCGGGTAAAATGACTATACTCAGGTAGTACAAAAAGGATCGGAATTCTGTTCCTTTCCAATGTACTAACGATTTTAGGTCTCGCACTGTTCGATGAACTTCTGAAGGTAATCTACACCTGTTCAGAAAATTTGAAATTGTGGAGATGTCACTTGCTCGCCATTTGGTGACGTATTTGCCAAAAGTCCCATCACGCCAGCCAACCAACAGCCTTTTCATAAGTCCTAAATCAATTAGATGGAGTGAATCAACGACTACAAATTGTTTTATCATATCGCATTTGTGACGTGCACCGTAAAGTTTATTTCGAAATTCATCATTTGTTCGTTCATGGCACTTTTTATCAGGGAATGTAACAGTGTGTGTGGTATGGGAATATTCTCCGATCGTGCTACATTTATTACAACCGTGTTTCCCATTGAAGTTGCAGACTCCTGTAAAATAAACATCGCACAGATATAATTAAATTACATACCTACCTACTTATGTAATGTTAAAGTAAATAATTGAAAACTAACCCTTTATGTAGGCTCTAGCGGGTGAGTCGCATATAAAGCATCTTAATTTAATTTTTATAATCTTTTCTGATTTTTGAATGTAAAGTCCGTTTTCTAATATTATCTTCATATCGTTTATATAGTCTTCTAGATATTCATTAAATTTTTTTGGCTTTCCTGTTCCAAAATAGATCCCAATTACAAAAGGTGTAAGGCTGGGATTTTCAAAAATATTGCACAAAATTGGCCAAAACTCTTTAGTTGAACTTTTAAAAATTGGTAAGCCATCCATATTTATATTTAACGAAATTATGTCTGGAACATCAATCCAATTTCGCAAAATTTTAGTCAACGGGTTTTCTATGCCGTTGTGCCAATATTCACCGCCCTCGACACTTTTTATAGTAATGTTTCTGGGAGTACACAATATTGTTCTAGAATCATTCGGCAATAATTGAGGAATTATTTCGTTAATGATGACTGCCAGCTTATTCAAAGCTGTATGACTAATATTATTTTCTACAGCCCATATTCTTATTTTTTCTCGGAAGGCTAAACATTTGTAATAATCAATATTATAAAGTTCATATTCACTGTCATCAGAGCTGCAATTCTTATCCAGAACACTGAAAAATTCCTCACTTTCCTTATCACTATTCTCACTTTTTTGTGCGGAACCATCGTTATGTAAGTTGTTTGTCACACTTGGGATAGTTGTACTGGTTTTAAGTTTGGACGTAGTAACAACAGATTGTTCCTCGATTTCTTCTGTGTTTGGCTTGATTAACTGTAAATATTGTTTTAACATTTTCCTTCTAACTCCACCTGTTCTCACTTTCTGTTTCCAAGATTTTTTCATCATTTTTAATTGTTAAAAGGTGTTATCACGTGTTATTAAAGTCCAGCGAGTATACAACTATAAAGTGTAAACCTTACAAATGGTGTTTCATGTGAACAAATAAACAGTAACAAACTTTATTGGGGATCTATATACATATATGGGTATCTACCTTAAGCGTTTTTGTGACCTAATAAAGTTGTTTCATACAGCACATTAACAAGGCTGATTAGCAGGATAAAGGTCTAAACATGTATTGCTTTTAGCATTCTAATCCTCTAGATGTAAACTTCATTAAATCTTATGCCTACATTGACGTTCACATTAACTCTATTATAATGCTAGTAATACAACATGACATGTGTAGTCCCTAAAGCAGCAATTGACATATTTCGCTTCCATTGAAATTTTGTTATGCAGCTTGTAAAATGAAAGCTGTAAAGAAGCGTCGTTTTCATCCTCTATAACAGCAATAGTTGCACAATAGGACATTATTACACTTTTAAAAATAAAGTATACAGTTTCTAGTAGCATTCTATGCTTACGGTTCACGTGTGAACTACAATAACTGTTCACAAATTCTTGAGGTTCACATTTACACTAAATGTGAACAATTATAGCGGCCTTTGTGCTACTTGGCGCCAACACCACACAAGAGGGATTTATGAAAAAACACAGTCCGAGATTATCGGATTATAATAACTGTAATCCTATTGGATATTGGAAACAAATAGAGGGATCTTCCTGTTCATCTACCCAGTAGTTTTATTTATATCTCCGAAGTGGCAAAACAACATCGCACCCACAAATTGGCAAAATCCTGAGTGGTTTGGTTCACAAGATGGACGACCGGTACGAAAAAAAAACGAAAAATGCGGTCGACTCGAGCACCTGGTGCAGCTCCGCCTGATCAACGGATGACATCCTTGGTCAGTATTGCTCGGAAGAGGGAGCTCCGCACAACGAGATCGTAACGAAAGCGGCCACGGATTTTTGTCGAGGGGTCAAGGTCGCGGTGGGAGTCGGAACCGGGGGCGGACGCATGATAGAGTCGGAGCAGCAGGTGAAAGTCAATACCAGTGGCAGACAGAACTGGACGCGGAGGTTCCCTGTGGAGGAGTGGCAGACGCGGTGAAGGTCGGCACCAGAGGCTTGCACACGACCGAGCTGGATACGGAGGTTCTCTGTGGAGGAGTCGCGGTCGCGGTGGGGGTCGACACCAGGTGCGGACTCTCAATGGAACTGGATCGGGCGTTTCTCTGTGGAGGACACGGAGTCGCAGTCGCGGTGAGTGTCAGCACCACGGACAGACACACGACGGAGCTGGATCCGGAGGTTCCCTGTGGAGGGCTCGCAGTTGCAATCGTGGTAACAGGGATCGGCGGGTGCGGACTCGGGACAGAGCTGGATGCGGAGGCTCCGTGCAGAGGAGAGTTGGTTGAGCCTTTGATCAACAGGACTGTAGCCGGACAGTCAACAAGCTGCGCCTCCGGGTAAGCTATGATCATTCAATCATTGCCGAAGGTGATACATGACTTTTTTAAAGAATTAATACAATCGTAATGAATAATCAACAACCAAGTAGGAATAAGATAAGAGATATAATAATAATAAGATCCTGTCGGAATCACAATTTGGCTTTAGACGAGGAAAGAGCACTGAGGATGCTGTCAGCCAACTTGTGGAACATATATCATCTTGTATGGATGTTAATCAAAAATGCGTCGGCATCTTCCTCGACTTGACTAAAGCCTTCGACACCGTATCGATTCCTATTCTTGTGGACAAGCTAGAGCGTGTTGGCATTCGGGGAAATGCTTTAGGGATTTTCAGCGATTTCCTCTACGACAGGACACAGAGAGTGAAAATTGGGGGCAACACTAGCTCTGATGCCCGGGTTAAATATGGTGTACCGCAAGGAAATATCCTCGGCCCGAGTCTCTTCCTGATATACATCAATGATCTGTGTCAGCAAACGCTTGCTAATGGAAAAAAAATCACGTATGCTGATGATACGGCTCTTGTGTTTCATGGCGGGACCTGGGATGAGGTCAGACAAAACGCTGAGGTCGCTACATAGGGTGAATCAGTGGCTTAGAGCCAATCTCTTGACTTTGAATCTTTTGAAATCGACACAAATTCAGTTCAGTTACTCTAAGATCAATCCCAAAAAAATTGATATCAAATTACATTTGTGTAACTCACCTCAGGATAATACAACCTGTTCATGTCTGGCTTTAGGGACGTCGGTAACAGTGAAATATTTAGGGGTTATTCTGGACGGAAAACTAAGCTGGCGCCAGCATATAGACCTTGCCACCGCGCGTATTAGAAAATTGGTTTGGATTTTTAAAAGACTCAGAGATGTGGCTGACTTTGAGCTATTGCGCACGGTGTATTACGCACTAGGACAATCAGTTCTCGCATACTGTATTCGAGTTTGGGGTGGCGCGTGTAAGGCGTATATGATTCGCCTTGAAGGGGCTCATAGATCTGTCCTTAAATTAATGACATTCAGGCCATTCAGATTCCCCACCATGACTTTATATGAGAAATGTCAAGTATTAACAGTACGGCAGATGTATATTTTAGAAATTGTCATCAAGCAGCACCTCATTACGCCATACAATAAAAGTATGTTAAATAAACGCACCGTGCGAAACATCTGTTCATTTATTAAGTGTCGAACTGAATCAGCTAGAACCTAGAAAGCAGCATAAGTATTTGTCCAATGTTTTGTATAATAGGACAAACAAAAAGCTTAATATAAATACACACAATGAAGGAGGCTAAAAGTAAGGTTACATCATGGCTACTTACTCATGACTATGAGGAAACCGAACTCCTTCTAAAATAGGTATAAATAGAACAATGCACACATCCCACACAAGCACACGTTTCTATAACATTACACACCACATACCTACATTACATACTCACACACCACGAACACTATACACCATATACTTTATACACCAAACGCTCTTATAAGTTAGTCCACGTAAGGAATGTTTTACATGTTTATAATTTTCTTTTTTTATTTTCATTTTAATTTCCATTTTTATTATTACCTGTATTATTTGTATTTATTATTTTATTATTACTATTTTTGTTAAAATTATTTATGCCAATAAATAAATTATGAAAATTATAATAAATTTCCATGCTAGGCAATGTAGTACCAGAATTTGACCCTATGACCAAAGGTCAAACTGTAATATGTGGATTCACAAAGTAGAAGAATGTGCTAAATTATAATTATAATAAAATTGGAATGATGATCAGATTATTCATTATGCATTGCCTAAGTGGGGTAGCCTAGACATGGTACCAAGCCTTACCAACAATGCCATTCACTCAGCAGGGTCGGAAAGACAAATAAATGGAATCTTTTCCTAGAACTGATGATTATGCTGTTATTAACTGAAATGATAAAAAAGCGAGTGAAATTTAACGAGTAGCTATTATTATGATAAAATTAACATGGTAAATAGATGTGAAATATTGGGTCGGCGTGCTGTGGACTGTTTATTATATTGAATAGAGGACCGTGCCTTAAGGTTAGGTGCAAAAGCAGCTAAATGTGTAGAACCAGAACAAGTTTTGAAATAATTTCAATCTATTAGGGCACAACCTCATGAATGTGATAGGACTAAAACCAGCCAAGATAAAAAACTGAATTACAATAGGTACTCAAATGTTACTGCTAATTCAAAGCAAACAAATAATTAATCAAATTCTGTTAAAAAAAAAAAAACCAACAGAAAAGTCAGTATTACAAGTAGAAACTGAGACCAACGAATAGCAAAAATATAATAAACTTAAAAACAAATGACACAATTATGCAAGGATATGTGGACTTGGGTAGTCAATACACGTTGCTGAAATACAGCAAAGCTTAATAGGCTAGGTATAGATTGGACAGATCAAAATTTACCTACCATGAGGGGAATAGGGAATAATGTTGGTTCTGCTTGTGTAAACATAGAAATACAAAATATTTACATCAATATTTTAATTGTTGAAGACAACATTATAAAGTATCCAGTATTGATAGTTTTACTGAAAAGCCAGGGATCACTTACTAAAACTACAGATTCTTTGATCTTTGAATGCAAGTTGATTATGAAACTTCAATTGATTAATAAATGTGACACTGCAATACAGCCACAACAAATGCTGGTAGTACAAATATTGTACAATAATGAGACAGGTTCCATTTATGTTAACACTTACGGTTCATTACGTCGAAAGCCTTATGGTGAATATTACTGCCTACCCGGGGAATATAATGTTGCAAAAGGAGAGGCTGCAATATTAATACAAAATTTTAGTGAGACATCATTGCTTTAAAAAGGTCAATTATTAATACATGCTATTACCACAAACAAATTGTACATAAGTGAACATTTTAGATTTTAACAATGAAACGTTGGTGATACAAGTTAAAGAAATCAAGTCATTAGTATTGAATTCTGTATCATGCTTTTCAAGTAACCTTAAGGGTTTAGGATTTACAATGTTGTACAAATGGATATTGAGTAGCCAGAGAGAGGACACAAAGCCCGTTGTTTACAGACCATAAAGACTCATAATTATCCAGAACGCGAATTAGTACGATCTAATCGATCTATGGTTATAGATATGATAGATGCGGATATTATTTGTGAGTCAAATTCATCATAGGCAAGCCAATGCAAAAGCAGGCCAGAAAAGACTGCGTCGGTTTTAGGGCATTGAATAATAAGACCAAGAAGGAACTTATTTTTTATTTAGAATTTCATTTTAGTTCAGAAGGGATACAACCACTAGGCTTCGCACGAGAACCGTAGAGAAGCATTTTATCGACGGGGGAGTAGACAAAAATGACGTTTCCGTGTAGACGGTGGAACATTTTTGGTAGACAAGCGAATTCTATTCTACAGTAGAGTAGAAATAGAAAGCGTCATGCTAAGCCTGCAGGGTCACGTAAAATATTGGCGGTTTCGGAATATCCTCAACCCAAGAATGTACACGACATGAAAAGATTTATTGGTCTAACTAGTTTTTTTTAGAAGATTCGTAAAGAATTATGCATTTATAGCCTGACCCTAACAGATCTCTTGCGCACTACGTTTGAATGGAAACGGATAGATAAACATTCATCTGCATTAAACGAATTAAAAAAAAGGATTGGTGGAACAACCGATCCTGGCTTTGTACGACCCAAAGCTAGGTGTTGCCGGAATCCTACTGCAACGTAGTACAGATGGTTTACTTAAACCAGTAGCATATTTCAGCCGAAAGACAACAAATGATGAACAAAAGATGCTTTCTTTCGAATTAGAAACACTGGCAGTCATAGCGTCGCTAAACCGTTTTCGTGTTTACCTATTAAATTAGGTTTAAAATGATAACTGATTGCAATGCACTGCGTACCACGCTTACGAAAAGAGACCTGATACCACGCATCACTCATTAGTGGGTGCAGTTTCAGGAGTGCGATTGTGAAATGAAACATATATCAGCACCCTGAATGCGTAACACAGTTTGAATCGGAATGGTTTTGAAGTAAGTTAGACAAAGGTGTCTGCTCAACAATGTAGGTAATACTTAGCGCAATAAATGTTGATTAAACTGTCAAATTGAAACCGATTCCTACTGATGGTGTGTTACGCAATTAGCCCACAGGTACGCGAGTGGCGAGTGTGGATGTGCTTAGTCGCAATCCTGTTACTGACCCCACCACTGAGAGCGAAACTCATATTATTGGTGTAAGGTGACAGGTATTGCGAATGAACCACGACGATGTGGGACACTTTAGGTTCGATAAAAGTATTAATCGCTACAAGGAACATTCTGGTTACCAAAATGCGTCGTTTTACAAAAAAATACGTGTCAGTTTGTCAATAATGTGCTCACCACAAAGCACCGGGAGATCCTAGAGACGGTATGCTCCATGCCATTCCTAAAATTTAAACGCCATTCCACACTCTTCATGCAGAACACTTCAGTCCATTTGTTCGACCAAAAAAAAAAGGCTAATATGTTTATATTAGTAATAATAGATACCTAATAGATTATTTTACGAAATACTTTTAGCAATATCCGTGCTGTTAGAGACACAAAAACAGCAATAACTATGAAAACGATTAAAGAATATTCCAGTTATCTTGGAGTACCAGCTTATTACAGATCAAAGCTCTTGTTTTACTAGTCATAAATTTAAAGAATTTATGGAAAAGGTAAATATTAAACATATTTTAAATGCTGTGGCCACCCCGAGGGCAAGCAGGTTGAAAAATTCTTATCTTAGATTCCTTATTCCTAAATGCCACGGCGAGAACCATAATGCATGGGGTTCATTTGTTGGTGACATTCAATTAGGAATCAATATAACAGTCAATAAATCAACTGGCAAAAGCCCATCAGAGTTATTATGGTGTAAATTAGTGAGTGCATCTCACAACTTGTCTAGTGACATATTTGCAGAAACATCTAAAAATCTTACTGGTGATAATCCTATGAAATTGAGATCGGATGCTGGTAAGAAGATTAATATAGACAGCAGCACAATTTTTTTAAAGGGATTTGATAAGCACAAAAAAAGCTACTACTTATAAGTTAGGAATGAATAGACAGATATTGACAAACAACTCTCGGGCAAACCCAAGAAACTAGTTTCTAAATTCGAAGGACCTTATAAAATAATTAAAGTGCTACCTAATGGTCAATTCATTGTCGAATAAACCCCTATTACTAGAAAAGGTAACAGGAAATATGAAAATGTGGTTGCTATTGATAAAATATTCCCCTGTCTAAGTTTTAATGGATTCAGCAGTGAAAGTGATTTAGATGAGAATGAGACCAATGACACGGACACAAACATTTATCAAATATATTTTATTGAGTACAAGTAAGAAAAATAATAATAAAAAATACACGGTAGGAACACTATCTATGGCTGTGTTTTATTCCTAATGTTTTAACAGAGCAACTTTATTCTTGCGCTTAAATTAAAATTGAGATTATTATTATGAGTGTAAATCTTTAAAAGTACCAATTCCAATTCCAATTTTATATTAATGGCTCCATCGTTTTACCGATGATTCTGCCAATGTCAAGGTTGAAGGAAACAAAGTGTATTCGCTGAAGTTAACCGGTTGTATTGTCTTTAAAACTGGATCCGTTTGAGTAGCCTGTAAGGACAACACAAAACATTTGTTAGTACATATTGTTAGTAAGCAGACAACACAAATTAATTTTATTATGAGACGAACACTATGAACTACCTTTATGAATTGGTAAATTAAAGCTTTATGTTTTTTGGAGTGTTTTTACTAATGGGGAATCAACGAGTGTCAAGAGGAACGGTATATTAATAGGTCTGGGAAAATGAGGAGGAAGCATATCATAAAGAGGTACCAAAAGATTACGACAAGGGAAAAATATGTGCTCAAGAGTACCTTCTTCCACACCACACTCGCAAAGGGAATGATCCCGAATGCGTAGTTTAGCCAAAAACACTGGAGTGCAAACATGTCCCAGTCTGAGACGTATAATAATAGATGTGATTAATTTATTCAATTTCTTATTTTTGACAAACCAGGGCTTAGTTGGGATATTGGGTTGGATACTGCCATAATACTTGCCCTTAATTGCCCTTGATTTTTGCCACAGATCATTCCAAGACCTCATGAGACGTGGTTTAGCCAGGCAACGGACGTCGCGAGCCGGTATGTTGGAAAAAGACGTACAGCCTATCCGGATAGACTGCTTAGCATAGAAATCAGCTGCCTCGTTACCAAATATGCCAATATGTCCCGGAATCCATGCCAAGACCGTTTCTAGGCCAGATTGATTTAACTAATAGAGTATTTCCTTAATTCTAAGAATAATTATAGAGTTATCTTTGCTGCGAAATGGGATTTTCAATAAATCTTGGAGAGAGCTGAGAGAGTCTGTAAAAATCAAGGATTTATCAAAATGTTGTTGATTGGCATCAATGTATTTCACTGCCTCTAATATTGCTAGGGATTCTCCTGTAAAAGTAGAACACTCAGACGGGCTCTTAAAAGTTAAAACAACATTAAACTTAGGTATGAACACGGCTGAACCTAAATGAGATCCTTCTATTTTGGATGCGTCTGTGAATAACAAAATCCAATTTGTCCATTTTTTATTTAGAATTTTATTAAAAAGGTTGTTGGGATCGGGACTCCGTTTATGTATACCAAAATCAAGAATGACTCTGGGTTGGTAAATCACTGACTCATAAGGAACCAGGAAAAGGGGATGATTATCCAATGGCATAACTGGAGATGAAAGAGACTTATTATTATTGAAACTGTTCACTAATAAAGGAGGAGATTTATTCCTCCAATAAGTTGAAGTTTCGATAGAACGAGAAAGAGGACGAAGAATACTAAGAAGAGGGTGTGAGGGAAATTGAGACGCTACCGAAAAATACCTATCTGCTAGGAATTGTCTACGAAGATGAAGTGGAGGCTCTACACATTCCACTTGAAGAGCATTAATAGGCGATGATTTCATTGCACCAGTAATAATGCGTAAGCATTTAGATTGGAGCTTATCCAATTTATTCAGAGCCAATTTACTGCTGGGTTCTAGTATAAAACATCCATAGTCAAAGTGGCTGCGAACGATGGCATTATAAAGAACTTTTTGAGAGGATGGATGAGAACCCCAACGAACTCCAGATAAAGATCTCAAAACATTAATGGCCTTCTCACTCTTATTAAATATGTACTGTAAGTGATATAAACCTGTCATTTTGGAATCAAGAACAACGCCCAAGAATTTAACCTTATCTTGAATTAAAATCGGTTCTCCAGCAACAGAGATGTTAACTGAAGGAATATTTCTTCTACGGGAAAATACTATGGCTTGACACTTAGGAATAGAGAGGTCCAGTCCATGATCTGAGAGCCAATCATTCAAGTAACTAAGAGCAGAGTTTAATTTAATAGCACCATTGGACAAAGAAGAACATTTTATGTATAAGGCTATATCATCGGCATATTGCAGTATGTCGCAAAAAGAATTAACGGCTAAGTCAAGGCTAGCAGTGTATAAATTATATAGGATTGGGCTTAAGACAGACCCTTGCGGAAGACCCCTCCAGAGAACACGGGAAGACAGGAGATCGCCTTGAGAACGTACACGAATAGAACGGCACATAAAAAGATTAAAGATGAAATTTACCAGTCTCACGGGAATACTCAGCTCAAGCATTTTTTGCCTGAGTAGCGGAAGCTGGATGTTATCATATGCCGACGAGATGTCAAGAAAAACCCCAATAACTTGTTCATTGTGGGAGAATGCAAGTCTTATTTGAGAGGTAAGAATACTTAGACTGTCGATTGTACCCGTACTTCGTCTAAATCCAAATTGAGAGTTGGAGAGTAAACCACGGCTTTCAAGGATCCATTCCAATCTGTTTTTTACAAGATGCTCTGTAATCTTTGCCAAAACCGACGATAAGGCGATAGGTCTATATGATGTCGAGAGATTTGGATCTTTCCCAGGCTTTAAAATGGGAATTATAATTTGTGTCTTCCATGCCTCAGGTATATTTGCAAATAAGAAAATTGCATTAATAATACTTAAGAGATATAATTTGAAGATTGGCTAGTTTTACAAATAAAGGAATACGTGATACCGTCTATGCCTGGAGAGGAATCTTTAAGGTGATTTAAAGCACAAGTAAGTTCTGCAAACGAAAATTTATCATTCATTCTGTCAGATGAAGGAGAGGGAATCATACTACAAGGAAAGCAATCTAAATGAGGTACAAAGGGGGGGGGGGGGGGTCAGTCTATTAACAAAATTATCGAGCCAGGTAGAGGGGTCATTTGATGAAATATTTTGATCCTTGAATATTCTTCGGAAATTATTAATTTTACGCCATACGACAGTTAAAGGGGTACGAGGAGATAAGGATTCACAGAACTTTAGCCAACCTAAAGCCTTCTTCTTGGCCAAAAGTCTCGTGGCTTTAGCCCCAGTTTTCTTAAAATCAATATAATTTGCCATAGTTAAATCCGCTGCATACTCGTATGAATTTTCCGACTCGTTGCGCAGACGCACCGTGGTGGTACATTCTGAATCGCACCAAGGGGGAGAAGGATGCGACCACGAGACGAGTTCTTGAGCGGTATAGATTGATCGGCAGCTGCAAGCATACAGGAAACAAAAGCTTCATAGGCCATCAAAAAAATTGAAAGATCTATGGGAGGGAGACCAGATAATTTAGGGTTTGAGAATACTTGTCCCAGTCTGCATCTGATAGTCTATATAAAGACTGACCGACTGGTCCGACTGACTGTCTGATAGTCTTATCAGACAGTCAGTCGGACCAGTCGGTCAGTCTTTATATTCATCTTCAGATCTTTCAATTTTTCCCCCCCCCTGCCCTCCCTCCCTTATATAGACATATAAGGGAGGGAGGGCAGGAGGGGGGGTAAATAATTGTAGAAAGTTTATTAAAATTGGAAAGTGGTCGCTGTGGGAATTAGGTAACACGGACCACGAAAGAGAATTTACTAGGGAAGGAGAAGATAATGAACGATCAGGTACACTATTATTTTGACCAGGAGGTACCCTGCGAGTCGGAGATCCATCGTTTAGTAGGCAAAGATTGATGTCATCCATTAGATCAACCAAAAAGTGAGAGGATGTGTCTATGTAGTGGGACCCCCACATAGTGTGGTGACAGTTAAAGTCTCCCACTACAATGAGGGGGCCCTGTATGGAAGAAAGAATATTATTAAGTTCTAATATCACTGTACTATTTGGGTGGGGGATATAGCATGAAACAACGGAGATGTTAAAGACTTTCACTGCAACTACATGGATTTCGTCGCTGTGAGCAGGAATATTAATTTGAGAGAACGGAATGGATCTTGAGACTAGCAAGGAACAACCTGCCCAGCCATCCACCCTGTCGTCCCTAAGACAGGAAAATCCCGGAAACCTAAACACGGAACCAGGTACCAACCAAGTCTCCGAGACGGCAAGGAGGACAGGTTTATAGCGATATGTCAAATAACTAAGCTCATGCTTTTTCCTAATTCCATTGGAGGAGGGTTGAGGGGAGCATTTTTGTTTATAAGGGTTTGGAGAAGTTGTTGTAGTATATTAACGACGTTGTTCGGTAGTCCATCACTAAACTTACTGATGATAGTTATGAGGGAGCAGGCAAGGAGCTCTATCAAGTTATCATTATTAGTGAGCATAGGAGTGGTTTCTTCCATGGGATTAAGCAAAGCACAACCATTTGGTTGAGAGAAGGAAGGAGTATTTGTAATATCTCTATGAGCATGCACATCATAGGACTTACCTAACGAAGTTCTTGGACGGGGGGTACGATATACAGTCTTTGTGTAGGATTGAGAGAGAGGTTGAGCAGGGGAGTGTGGGGGAGATTGTAAAGAGCATGAGGTTTGTTGGGAGAATTGCATTTGCTGTGATGGAGAGAATGGAGAGGAAGTAGAGGTGATGTCAGCATATAGACGTTTAGGGTAGGGAAATCTCAGTGCTGCCTCAGAATAGCTAATATTGTCCTGTGACATAACAATTTTATTAGATTTTTGCCGAGAATGTTCCGGGCATTTAAAATCAGTCGCCTTATGAGCTCCTCGACACAAGATACAAGTTGAGAGATCGTCAGTAATTGAGCAACTGTCGCCGGAGTGTTCCTGACCACATCTAAAGCACCGAGGCTTTGGGCGGCATTGAGTACGGATGTGTCCAAAGCGACAGCAATTTCTGCATTGTATTGTTGGCATTTGATATGTACTTACAGGGAGTGACGTTTCATAGCAGAAAACTCTCTCAGGAAGTGTTTGACCAGTAAAGGTTAGAACAACTGCAGTGGAAGGAATCTAGGTAGTGATTTCTTCTTTTTTAGATTTAACATTCAAACGACGGGCCCTGATTACTTCTGCACAGTTTGGAGGAGTTCTAATACCTTCCACTAATTCCTCTAAGGTCCAATCTGTTGGAATATATACCAACTTTCTTCTGATCAGGATTTTTAGGTGGTTATAAAAACAAAACATTCGTAAATTTTTCATTTAAAAATCCATAATTTACAACTGTAATTAGTTCCACAAGGATCTCTTTTATTTCTTTCTACATTTCTTCTCCACAGATATTCATAAATTAAATCATTATTATTACGTCTCGAATAATCACGATTATTGTAATTGTCATTTTGTAGATTATTGTAAAATGCCGAATGCGTATGGTATACGTACAGGTTTTTTTTACGTTCCGTTTCACGACATTGTACACCACGAACAATATACTAAGACAGATTTGGTTGTCAATCGCCCGTTTTAACGTTTCGTTTTCGCTTTTTAGCTGATTTGAGGTTAGAAACATTTTTTAATTTAATTAATTTTTTTCTCTTTGGCTTCGCACGGTTTGTGCATTTAGCCAGTGTCATGTACAATTAGGTAACAAGTACAAAGTTATAATAATTATGAAATGAACTCCACTCAATGCATGATAAAGATGATTGATGATATCCCGCCCCGCTCCCCTTGAGTTTAAGTAAAGACGCGGTACTATACTGAAACCTCGCGCGGACTTCTTGAGAGAACTTAAAGTGATGTTGCACTGTTTTGTTTCATTTGCCTACATTAATGCAGGTTCACGAACACTTAATGGTTAATAATCCACCACTATTACACATTAATATTCAGCTAAACACAAATGTTAGAAAATAAAACAAAACTGCTAACATGACGCTTCACTTTCCCGCCAAGAAGTCGTTTGTGTTTGTTGTTCATCGTAGGTGACATGACATGTGTCCCAATACTCGTATGTGTAATACATGTGACAGTTATAAGTATCTTGTTGCCAGATTGTGATTGTAACTTTATTACCTGAGACTGATGTGAATTATTGAGACTAATATGATTAGAAGCCTATGATATGTGCGTTTAATGAGATATGTGCCTTGTCAGATTGTAACTATACTATCCGAGAGTGTTGTGAATTTATGAGACTAATTAGTGATATTAGAAGTGTTAAAATGTGTATTATTTCGTAATAAGTATAAGACATAATTTGGTTATAATTCAATTATAAAGTTATGTTGATAAGTTAAAAGTACGTTAGTTAAAAGTAGCCCTAAACGTTTATCGTTAATATTGCTCAGTTGTAATTAACCATTGTATAATTTTTATTCTTAAGTGAGAGGACTCACTTAAAGTAGGATGGCCGAACTGTAAGCCCAAAGGGCTAATACTCCGAAATTATTATTATAAAAATATAGTTTTTTGGGTGTTGGCAACACGGGCGAAGACCGCCAACACCATACAAGAGGGATTTATGAAAAAACACAGTCCGAGATTATCGGATTATAATAACTGTAATCCTATTGTATATTGGAAACAAATAGAGGGATCTTCCTGTTCATCTACTCAGTAGTTTTATTTATAATAAGCACATACAACGATAATTCACCAGTCACTGTTAGGTTACTTTGTGCTAAGAGCAAAGTCGCAATTAATCCAGTTACAATACCGCGACTTGAACTGTGCGGAGCTTTAGTTGGTGCTAAGTTATATCAAAAAATAATTCAGTCATGGAGATTAACTTTTGATAACGTAAATTTTTGGTCTGATTCCACGACTGTTATAAATTGGATTAAAATTTCACCTAACTTGTTAAAACCATTCGTCCAGAACAGAGTAGTGCAAATCAATGAGTTGACTGGTGAGTTACCGTGGTTACATGTTGCTGGTAGAACCACCGGCTGATCTTGTATCCCGCGGGCTCAAGCTCGACGCGCTTCAAAATTCGGATATTTGGTGGCACGGGCCAGCATTTTTAACCGAAATTAACACTAATTTTAAACAAAATAATAACGATGAAATAATTAAATTGCACGATTTACCAGAAATTAAATCAAATGTTAATTCTTTATTTACACAATCAACTTTTACTAGTATTTTTACCTTTGAACGTTTTTCTAATTTTAATCGCACGAGACGTGCGGCCGCTTACTTGTTACGATTCATTCATAATGCACGCATCAAGGTCAAAACAGAACGTAGCACTGGCCCGCTTACGTACTTTAGTTTTAGTACCTACGCTTAGCACAACAAACGTCATTTCCAGTCATTTTGAATGCATTAATAAAGAACTTACCTGTTACTCGTATATCAATAAGAAATATATCTAGTCTTGATATGTTCCTAGATTCTGATTGCATTATTAGAGTGGGAGGCAGATTATTAAATTCAGATACCTTCTCCTATAGTAAAAAACATCCCATATTGTTGTGTTCCAAACATACTCTCACGCGACTTCTTTTTCAATTTGAACATAAACGTCTACTCCATGCTGGTCCACAATTGCTCTTGGCTACTATTAGAGAAAGTTGGTGGCCACTCAAGGGTCGTGATTTAGCCAAGCAGACAGTGCATAAGTGCATTACATGTACTCGCCAGAAAGGAAAGGCTTTATCAGTAAAAATGGGTAACTTGCCTCCTGAAAGATTGGAGCCGGGGTATCCTTTCTTGCACTGCGGTGTAGATTATGCGGGACCTATGTTCATATTAAGTCGCAAAGGAAGAGGTTCAAAACTGGAAAAATGTTATGTTTGCCTATTCATATGCTTTACTACTCGTGCGATACACTTAGAATTAGTCACCAGTCTAAGTTCTGATTCATACTTATTGGCTTTAAGAAGGTTTCTATCTCGTCGTGGAAAACCCGAGAAAATATTTTCCGACAGCGGAAAAACGTTTGTAGGCGCACTAAAAGAGTTCTCTCAATTTTTAATTACTAATGAAACTGATATTTTAAATTTTGCTGCAGGTGAAAATATTAAGTTTAGCTTTATTCCTCCCTACTCACCACATTTTGGAGGTTTGTGGGAGGCAGGGGTTAAATCCTTTAAACATCATCTCCGTCGTGTAGGAAACGTAAATCTCACATATGAGGAATTTTCCACTTTATTGACACAAATAGAAGCCCTCCTAAACTCCAGGCCTATGTATCCCATGTCTTCAGACCCAAACGACCTACTCCCTCTTACACCAGCCCATTTCCTGATTGGCCGGCCGCTCGTTGCTCCTAGCTACGAAGACCTAACAGCTGCAAACACTTCACGCTTGGTCCGCTACGAGCGCATCGAGCAGATGAGGCAGAATTTCTGGATGCGGTGGTCGCAGGAGTACGTTTCGGAACTGCAGACGAGGAGTAAATGGCAGTCCAACACCGACACAATAGCACCTAATACTTTAGTGCTCATTAAAGACAACAATCTGCCACCCTTGAAATGGCGTCTTGGACGAGTCATAAGCACTTCACCTGGCAAGGATGGACTGGGACGTGTAGCAGACATTAAGACAGCTAACGGAGTGATACGAAGATCATACCCCAGATTGTGTCCGCTGCTAAAGGAGGAAGAACACTAACAAGATTAGGGGCTTAAACACAGATGTAAACAAAGCAGTTTCGTGAACAATGACGTGACATCATGACCGCAACAGAAACGGACGTTTGAACTGTAGTAGAAAATTGTTGGAGTTTCATAATTTTTTTCAGCATCAATCAGTAGTTCAATCTAACTTTCAATACTTTTCATAGGTTTATATTACTGTCTACTATTGCTTTAGTGAAAAAAAAAATACATGCATATACCCTATTGCCAAACTTTACTCTTTCTAATACAATAAAAAGTTGAATCATTTTCACATCGATCACTAATAAAGAACTAGATACACAATCCGCGTCAAAAAATGTCCTCACCGAATGACCGCCCACTTGAACATTTGGGCGGTCTTTTCATCTAGTAGCATTCGAACGCTCCGACGGTAAACATGCCTCAGTGCTCGTTTAAAAATTGTAAAAATCACACGTCTAGGACGCTTAAAAAGGATGGAGTTTCATATTTTTGGTAAGTATTAATATTATCATTATATAATTGTTAACACAGTATTGTAAATACTGATATTTTGTCAAGAAATTATCGTAAAAACATTATTTTAAATTAAGTCGTAATAAATAGCAGGCGATATAAAGCAGCTCAATTGTAAAGACTCTTACTAAACGTATTAATCCTAATGTCGCATGCCCACTTAAATTATTTAGGTTACGCGCGTTGACTCTGTTCCATTTGTTGGAGACGCTATTCTTCTTATTTTTTTTTTATTATGTGAGATTTTATTTTTGTTTCTTATTTACCCGACTGCACGATGCAAGGGAGGGTAATGTATTTATCAGCCTATGTATGTATAATTGATCTAAAATAACTGCCACCGACTGCATCAGACTGCTTGAAAATTGACTTGTTCGGAACTTTTTAGTTGTTTTTTATCAGTCGGGATTTTTGAAAATATTCATTTTTTTTTAGCTTTCCTCGTGATCCAGTGAGGTGTGGAGAATGGATATCCGTAACAGCACGTCAAAGATCTGAAGAATTCTTCAAGCCGACCCAAGGAAGCGTTGTATGTTCGAAGCATTTTTTCGAAAGTGATACATATGTGACTACGAAAGGAATCAGAAGGCTACACAAAACAGCTGTACCTCGAATAGTCGAGGCTACACAAAACAGCTGTACCTCGAATAGTCGAGGCTACACAAAACAGCTGTACCTCGAATAGTCGAGGTACAGCTGTTTTGTGTAGCCTTCTGATTCCTTTCGTAGTCACATATGTATCACTTTCGAAAAAATGCTTCGAACATACAACGCTTCCTTGGGTCGGCTTGAAGAATTCTTCAGATCTGAAACAAAAGACATTAACAATCACTAATATGCTTAAATAACTGAACCCAATTTATAAAAAAATTACATACTATTATGTAATTTTTTTATAAATTGGGTTCAGTTATTTAAGCATATTAGAATATGAATTTAAGCGTATTAAAATTACATACTATTAAGTATGTAATTTTTTTATAAATTGGGTTCAGTTATTTAAGCATATTAGAATATGAATTTAAGCGTATTAAAATTACATACTATTATGTAATTTTTTTATAAATTGGTTTCAGTTATTTAAGCATATTAGAATATGAATTTAAGCGTATTAAAATTACATACTATTATGTAATTTTTTTATAAATTGGGTTCAGTTATTTAAGCATATTAGTGATTGTTAATGTCTTTTGTTTATAGGAACTAAATGATCATGATGTAGAAGACGAGTCTTCTTTTGATAAAAAAAACGTTCGAACAATGTTGCTCACAATCACAAGTAAGTAGTTAGTTGTAAATATAACAATAATATTTTATTGCTAATGGTTTGAGTTTGAATGTTGATCATCAATTCAACTTTCATTAAGAATTGAAGTTCTGAGAGAAGAAAAATCCTTAAAATTATTTTTTTTGTTATTTTAAAATGTGATATAGGTATGTATAATTACAAAATTATATTTTATCTAATGTTTATTACTGTTGTTTAATTTCAGATAAATATTGAACCAAGAGTTGGTGAAGTTCTTAAAAGCCCAACTTCATCACTAAGTATTGGCTCAATTCTTGATACGCCAAAAAAAAATATTATAAAAAAGGAACTTCTTGCTTGCAAAAGGCTTATAACAGTGAAAAACCACAAAATATCTAACTTACGAAAACAAAATACTAGACTTAAGAAAAAATACAATAATTTGAAACATGTTCTGTCTATTTTAAATAAACGTCAAACTGTAGATCAATCATTACTTCATGATCTATCTAAACATATAGAAGTTACAGATACATTTAATGCCATATATTTGAAAAACGTAAAAGGCAGAAAACGACCATTTTCTCAATATCCACCAGGTGCCAGAAAATTCGCCATCACACTACACTTCTATTCACCAGCTGAGCAAGAAAAAAAGCAAAAAAAGAAGTAATAGGTGCTATAGTGGCTGACGAAATGTCAATACGACAACAGAAAATATGGACTGGTAAACGTTATGAGGGGTTAATTGACATGGGACTTGGCAACACAGACGACACAAATGACATTGCCAGTCAAGTCTATGTCATTATGTTAGTAGGGGTAAACGAGTCATTTAAAATACCTTTAGCATACTTTTTCATTTCAAGTCTGACAGCTGAAGTAAAGGCCAGTTTACTTAAAATTGCATTAAAAAATGTCATTCAGTGGGTGTAAAAGTGATATCGTTAACTTTTGATGGGTGTAAAACAAATATTTCCTGTATGAGAATTCTAGGTTGTAACATTGACGATTGTTCGAACATGAAAACCCATTTCAAACACCCTTCTGGCAACTACGAAGTGGTCGTGTTTCTAGATGCATGTCACATGATCAAACTTATGCGTAACACATTTGAGTCCAAAAAGATAATCAAGGATGCCAATCAGAAACTTATAAGATGGGATCTTATAGGTAGTCTTCATAATTTACAGGAAGAAAAGGGACTACATCTTGCCAACAAATTATCTCACCGCCACATAGCATTTCGAAATGAAATAATGAAGGTGAAATTAGCTACTCAACTTTTGAGTCAAAGTGTGGCTAGAGCTATCAAGTTTTGTGAAAAGCAACTAGATCTTATCGATTTTAAAGACTCTAGTGCAACAGTCGACTTTATTTTAATTTTAAATAATATTTTTGACATTTTAAATACTAGGAATCTAAATGATCACGGATACAAAAAACCACTAAGTGCTAGTAACGCTGAAGAAATAAAGTCATATTTAGTGAAGGCTAAGGAATATTTAATATCTTTACGTGTCGATATCCGACGGAAGAAAACTATAAAAAGAAAAAACGAAACAAGAGTGGTTTACACTTCGGAAAATATTCCGTTATGGAAATGCCAAGCGAATACAGGTGTGATTGGACTTTTAGTTTGCATTGAAAGCTTGACATATTTATTCACGACTCTAGTTGAATCTGGGACCCTTTCTTTTCTTCTAAGTTACAAATTTAGCCAAGATCATGTAGAACTATTTTTCGGCCATTTACGAAGTCATGGCGGTCATAATAATAACCCTAATGCAGTGCAACTAAAGTCCGCTTATAAGAAAATGCTTATGCATTTAGAGCTAAGTAACAAGTTCACAGGAAATGCTATACCACTGGAAAATATTCTAATGTTAAGTGGTAACAACACAATTTCCAACCTGAACAAAACTTCAATAGGATATCGCGCAGAAAATGAAATAGAAATCATTAGCTCCAGTAATAACTTAGATCACAGTGTTCTTGAAGACACACGTATTCAAGAAAACTGTGACATATTAGCGTTGAAGCTCAATGATTCTGAATGTAGATCCGAATATGTCGACCAAATTGTGGGATATATAACAGGAAATGTGGTACGTCATTTAGTAAAAACAATGAAATGTGACGCATGCGTAAATAGTTTATTAGCTCTTGGCGACATGGAGAGTGCGATTGTCGCAACCCAGCGCTGGGCACGCCACAATTGTGGCGATAAGTCCCCTCTTTGAGGAGTGGCTGGAGAGGCGCCACGGCGTCCTCACCTTCCGCCTGACGCAGGTCCTCACCGGACACGGTTGTTTCGGGAGGTTCCTGTTCAGGATAAAGCGGGAGGAAACGCCCGGGTGTCACCACTGTGTGGATCGCCCGGAGGACACGGTGGAGCATACTGTGGAGGTCTGCCCAGCTTGGGCGGAGCACCACCGTGTCCTCACGGAGGCGATCGGCGGCGGCGATCTCTCGCGTCCGGCCCTGGTTCAGGCCATGGTTCGGAGCGAGAGTGCATGGGAGGCCATCACCTCGTTCTGCGAAGCAGTTATGCTAGCGAAGGAGGAGGCGGAACGCGTGAGGGTGAGACAAGGTTCGCGCCCTCTCGCCCTTAGTCGCCGCAGGAGACGCCCCGGGCGTCGGGAGTCGCAAGTCGATTTCCGGCCACCGTAGGCGCGGGCCTGCGGACGGTGAGCGATGGGTAGCTCGCCGTCCGATAAGGACCAGGCCCGGGTCGACGGCGCGTTGTGTTCCACGCGCGCCTCAAAGAGATATCAGCACCAATTGACGGGGTCCGTTAGGACCAATGCCTGCCGGGGTTGCGAGTTTTGTATTCATAATTTTATAATTTAGTATTAAACTTTATATTAGTTGTTTGTCAAGCATTATCCTAAAATTATTGACACAAGATAAAGAATAAATAAATATATTAAATAACTTTAATTTAGTTTCATTAACCCACTTATAACGACCGATCGTTATAAAGATCAAAAAAAATACTGGGGAATACCCTCAATTTAAAAATAATAACGAGCGGATAACTTTTGCTTATTGTATACCAATCGCTGCAGTGATCGTTTGACAGTGTTTCGGTGCATAGAAAATTATCTTATGATCATAATTTTGAAGTGCGTTTGTATTTTAGTCCGTATTGGCGTAATTAACTTTCACTATGTCGTCAAAACGGTAAGTTTACAAATTAGCTTGTGATTGAAATTTATTTTATGCACGTTTTTTTATAAATTTATAACCTGTCTAACAAAACTGTGAATTAAAATTTGATCTTGTTATATCTTTTATAAAAAACAAATGATATTATATTTGATTATCGTTTTAACGATCGGTCGTAATTTGGGGATGTATTTTTGACTTTCAGACCCAGGAATACCGATAAACCATTGTCTCTCAATGAAATCGTTGACGAATTGGAACAATTAGATGATGATGCCCCATTTCCAAGAAATATAACTATTTTACCACCAGATAACGCGAATGCTGATGTTACAGATGAAGATTCTGGTGATGAGGAGTTTGTAACTCTGAATAATCTTCCAGGTTTGATATAGATGTCATATAAATCCTTACGTTATTTTCTCATGACAGTTGTTATATATATTTTTTTCTATCTAGGTTCTCAGCTAAGAGCTCCTGCTGAGATAGAATACATTTGTTCCGAAAGTGACGAGGACAGTGAACCCTTGTCTTCTTTAGCAAAAAGAAGTCGAACCACCGAAGAACCCCTAATTGTGGAAGGTCGGCAACTTGAGCCATCTACATCTAATTCAGCTCCAGTTATTAGCAGCACGTCAGCCATTTCTTTTGTTGATCCAACCGTACCAAAAAATCAAACATATACTTGGAGAAATCGCCATAATCCTCGCGACCGACCACAATGGCAAGAAAACCATGGGCCAAGATACCTTCAAACACCCATGTATTACTTTGACTGTATGTTTGATGACTCTGTTATCGAATTATTGATCAAATATACAAATATTTACGCGATTCAAAAGAACAAAGTGGGCAATGTGACAACGAGTGAAATGAAGTGTTTCCTTGCTATACTTCTTTACAGTGGATATATCAAAGTTCCCCGAAGATACATGTACTGGGAGAAATCATCAGACACTGATTTTAGTATCATATATAACGCCATGTCGAGGGATAGATTCACATTTATCATGACTCACCTCCACTGTTGTGACAACGCTCAGATAACTACTGGAAATGACAAATTTGCAAAGTTGAGACCGCTTTTCAATGTCCTGAATGAAATATTCCTGAATATGGCTCCTTTAGAAGAAATGTACAGCATAGACGAGGCTATGGTACCATATTATGGAGGACACAGCTGTAAACAATTTATACGTGGAAAACCGATTAGATGGGGATATAAGTTCTGGGTTGGAGCGACTAGATTGGGATACGTACTATGGTTTGATCCGTACCAAGGCCATGCAGCAATTATTCCACCGGCTTATAGGCAGTTAGGTATGGGAGCTGGTGTGATTTTGCGTTTTGCTGATCATTTACAATTTCGTCACCCAGGTGTGTCTTGTCACTTATTCTTTGACAATTTCTTTTCTTCTATTCCACTCTTCCACGAATTGAGTAACAGAGGGCTCAAAGCCACTGGAACAATTCGCGAGGACCGTACAAAAAAGTGTCCTTTGCCGTCCAATAAAGAATTCAAGAAGACAGAAAGAGGCACATTCAAGTACAAGTCTAGCCAACCAGAGCATATTTTGGTTTGCAAATGGAATGATAATAGTGTGGTGTCGGTTGCATCCAATTCAGAAAACATCGAGCCCTTACATAAAGCAAAACGGTTCTCGCATCAGCAGAAAAAATATGTATACATCGATCAGCCTGCAATTATAAAAAGCTACAATGAAAATATGGGGGGAGTCGATAGGTCCGACCAAAACATTGGTCTTTATCGTACATCTATCCGTGGCAAGAAATGGTATTTCTCATTGTTTTGTCACTGCTTGGACATGGCGACTCACAATGCGTGGCAAGTTTACAAAACGAATGGAGGAGAGTACGATCATCTCACATTCCGGAGAACTATCGCCAGAGGTATCTTGGAAACATATAAAAAAAATGAGAAACGCGGTCCTTGTCCCACTCCTAGAACATACAGGGAAACTTCACGCTATGATAGAGTTGATCATCTAGTAGAGTACAATGACTCTCAGCTTCGATGTTCGCTTTGCAAAAAAAATACAAACTTCACCTGTCAAAAATGTAAAATCCATTTGCACCCTAAAACATGTTTTGTTACTTACCATACTCCTACATAGACTTGTTTGTTAATTAACGTTTTATATTTAGATAATAAAGCCTTTTTCATAATTATAACTGTTTCTTTAATTTCAAATAGGATACAATCGATAAAGTGGTAGTTATATGAGCGTTAACCTACCTGCCTATTACTACTGATCGTTAAAACGATCCGCATTTTCCGAGCTTTCCTGAAAACTCAGTTTTTTTTTGGTATTTTTCCATGTTTACTATATGCATCAAGGTAACAATACTAAAAAATTACTGAGATTCGAGATAAAAAAAAGTTTCAGTAACAACTGGGTTAATAAGTAAATGTGGTGACCACATTTATTGATTTATTTTCCAGAAACATTCACGTAAATTATAATCATTACACACACATAATACACCATAGAATATAATAAAAAAATAAAGAGTTCTGGTGGCCATCTCTGGCTTTACTCATCAGTTCCACTTCACAAAATGATATTTTCTGAATGTAAAGATCCGATTTGTTACAGAAAATACAAAAATCGCTTAATTTATGCCTTAATGTATTTAAGGAGTTCCTTCAATTCCTCATAGATTCTATCATCAGAACAAGGATTTGATATAAAAAGGACCAACTTGGGAACAAACCTAATGTAATACCGTTTGAATCATCTCAATCGGTCGATCCGTCTTCGAGTTATCGGTGGTGTACAAACATATTATAATATATATTATACATATATAATAAATACGCGAATTGAGTAACCTCCTCCTTTTTTTGAAGTCTGTTAGAAATATCATTTATAATATTACAGTACAAACAAAAAATATTGTTCTGGTTCGTCTCCACTCATTCCTTGTCCTAGCGGCAAGCCTAGGTCGTAAAATTTTATTACTTTTTTTGGCACTTAGTAATTTTGACTTTAATGCATGCGTATAAGGTTGAAGTTGTTTTGATGTATGTTGAGCAGTGACTACGGGTCGTAAAATTTTATTGCTTTTTGTAATAGCTTTGTGAATTCGACTTTAAACATGGCAATTAAGGTTGAAATTACATTAATGTATATCAGTAGCGAAGCTACAACTTCCAGTAGAGGGAAGCCGAAGAAAAAGTTGTTCAGTTCACATACATTCAAGATAAAATCAAAATTACCTTCATTTTTTTTCTCATTCCTTTACTTTTCTTAATTGAACGCCATCTAAATTTGTCGGAATTCTTAGTTAAAACAGAAAATGTAAACTGCGTTCGCGATTTAGGATACCTATAGTCCATTCTAAAAACACGTACGCACCTAGGTACACGTTTTTATCTTATTACTTATTAAATACCTGTAATGACTATGTACTATATTATTAAGTAATAGTAAACTCAGATGAGAGTCTTTGTTCCGAAGGGAAGCCGGTAGGAATGGGGTTGTATGAAGCCGTCGCCCCTGATGTATATTTATTCTAACCACGCACACACGCAATACAGTTGGCGACATTTTTAAGACAACTTTTCTATGAGATTGTGTATCTAGTTCTTTATTAGTGATCGATGCATTTTCATCTCAATTCTGTTTTTTATTGTTTTAAAAAACAAAGTTCTTGTTTAAAAACAAGACTTTTTGGGGTTGCCCATTTATTCCAATGCAGAGTTAGCGTGGCCAGACTATTATTATGTTTAATGCGGCATTTATAAGTGCTTTTGAAGAGCATTTTCATCTCAAAATGATTTTCCCAGTAGGATAACTCTGTTACGATTTCAAAATCACTTCCGTACTTTCACTTGAATCGGACATGTTCTATATTATTATTTATAAGTGTATTAAAAAAAAAAGTAAATGCCAGCAATTCGGCGGATAGACCTTTTTCATCTTTAGTAACTTTCCTGTCAAACTAATAGCTATCCGTAGTAAGCGATAGATCCTCCCATCGATAGATAGCGTGGGCCGATCTCCAGAACGCCAAAATTGTAAGTGGAGAATTCGTAACCTTTCTGCGTAAATGTACCTTTTGTCGCGTGCGTTGGCTCTCTATCTACAACAACTAAACTAAAGCTAGACTGTGATGAAGGTCGTTTTGAAAAATAGAAATGTTGATGGTAAGTTATTTATTTATGGGTATCATGTAATATATTGTACGCGCTCGTGCGAGCTAGCAGTATGTAGGGGTGCGGCAGTTTTACTGTGACGTCAGCAGCGTGAGCTTCTCGTTGAGCTGCAGCTGCGTCTTGATGAGCTGCGCCAGCGTCACCACCTGCGACACGACAAACGTATTGTAGAGCATGCATATGTTACACTCAAAACCTTTGAAAGGTGTTTTTCGTTAAACATACGTTTTTACGTAACGCCTTAGTTATATCTAGATTCACTAGAAAAACAGATTATTTTAAAAGGATTACAAAAAAAAAACCTACCAATTTAATAGGTTTGTACCTGAATATAACTGGTTGTGAGCAGGTATCAGTGTCGACCGTGACATAATCAGATCAGTCAGTTAGTTAGAGCTAAAACTTTACCGTAAGGCCGAACTTGGAAGTTGAAGGCAATAGTCGAAGTCGTAGTTGAGGGCAGATCGAGAGGGCAATATACCTTACTGATCATCCTATAGTTAAAGACCAAAGTCCTGCTATCCAATAATCCAATAGACAACGACAGGTAACTCAATACTTTATTGCATTCCATAATGTGTACATAATATAACAGTTCGTATGTTTGGTATGTTGGTGTGTTAAAACATCCAATCAATTATGGACCCTGTCGGCACAGCAAAGTTAATTTTTAATAAGAGAGAGGATGAAGGCGCTTTTTGCTAAGAAAAAAAATAATATCACATTCAAATGGTATCATTTGCTTTTCTGGTATTTATATTTTATATAAGTATTTATATATTTGGTTTTAAGTTATACGAATATATTTTTAAATTATATATTGCACGATTTAGAATTTATAATATTAATAATGTATATTAATATTATAAATTACAATAAATAAATATTTTGAATTTTATTTAGTCTGGTAGAATGTTATTATTATTAATTGTGCACTGTTTAGCATAAGTATACATTTTTAAATTAACAATATTTTAGTGTTTTAAAATAAATCTAGATTCAAAGTGAAATTTAAAATGAAATATAGGTACTTATATGTAAAAAAAAATATTGTTGTTGAAATTCATCGCTAAAATATTCGTCAATAGTGTAGTAGCTTTTGATTATCAGAAATTGTTTTAATTTATTGATAAAGATATTATTTTTATTTATACTTTTGGTATATTCCGGTAACTTATTGTATATTTTAATGGACATAACAAATGTACAAGAAGAGTGCATTTTTAATCGTGAAGTGCAATTTTTGTTTGGATACCTCCTCTTTTGGTATCTGCAATTCTATACCAAAAGAGGAGATCCTCTTATGGTATAGAATTGCGGATATTTACGTACAAATTTACAAATTTATACAAGTGGATTGTTCTGGCTGATACAGGTAGGTACAGTCCACTGCTGCTCATGGGCTCATTGGCTTAGATGTAGGTACAGTCCACTGCTGCTCATAGGCTCCTGCTACTCATAGGCCTCTCCCGAGTTGCAAGACAGCAGCCGGTTCTCTGCCTGTCGCTGTGTAGCCTGGCGCGTCGTCGGGTATGCTCGGCTTACCATGAGCAGGTCCTTGACGCTGGAGGCGAAGGCAGCGGAGAAGGTGTCGGCGGCCAGGTTGGGCACGGCGTGCACCAGCTCCAGCAGCTGGCGCCCGGCCGCGTCGTTGCGCTCGGCGCGCTCCGCCAGCACCTCCTCCACGTACGACAGCACCTGCACACACACACACCTACATGTTTTACAACCTCCAGCACACCATCATCTTCAGCTGTGGAAGTACTATCATATTTTAAATACCACAACATAAACGCCGAAGTAATAAAATAAATATCAAGTAAACTACTAATTTTTAAGAGGTTTCATAGAATATTGCCCTTGTTGGCGGGCCATTTGTTCCATCTGGTGTTCAAAGGATTGTTTCTTGTTACCTTCACAGTAGTTCTAACCTGAGATATATAATCAGCCCAGAGAGTATTGTGTTGTCCTGCAGATTTCTCTATGAAATATTAAGTGATTTAGTTCCGCTGAACGAAATTTCATGCATAAAATAATTTGAAATACAATTGTGGACTTATAATTAGAAACGACTGATAACGAAGTCACTTTTGGATAAACTGTTGATTTTACTTTTGTATCATAAAAGGTGCAAAGTTGTTAAGTATAAGGGGAAACATAAAACGAACGAATAAAAAAAAACTTAGCGACTGATGATGAGATAGGTACTGTTTTAATAACTTAACTTTAACTAAAAGTGGATTGTGATTAATCCATTTCAGATATTAAAATTCTTGTCGTGCACTATAAGTGAGCGACTAGAAATACAGAGAGGGTGCTGTTATTGAATCATTTGGGTTAGGTTTGAACAGTGACCATTAACGCGCGAAGGCGAGCGAGCGTGCCGCGACATCGGCCGCCGAGCACCAGATTCCCTCTATTCTTGGTGAATCATTTGGGTTAGATGAGGTTGTAAATATGAAAATTAGGTCAACTGAATGTTATAAATATAAAAAAAAGCTTCTCATTTTGTATTTTACACATAACACAACAACAACATCAACGACATTAACAACATTTTAAGTAACTCAAATTAATGTTTGTTAGTTGCTGTTCTGTTGATTTCTCGTCACTCGCAGTCAGTCGCTCACTAAGTAATACTATAACGTAAATTAATTACTTTTGTCACTTAAAACTTTAACTGACAGTCACTCGTTTAAATACTACCCATACAATAATAGCTTTATTAGTAGTTTTAACGTTTCATACTCAATGGTCGCCGACAGGCTAGCCTGCCCGATACCATCCCGGCAATGGTCGCCGACAGGCTGGCCTGCCCGATACCATCCCGGCAATGGTCGCCGACAGGCGGGCCTGCCCGATACCATCCCGGCAATGGTCGCCGACAGGCTGGCCTGCCCGATACCATCCCGGCAATGGTCGCCGACAGGCGGGCCTGCCCGATACCATCCCGGCAATGGTCACCGACAGGCTGGCCTGCCCGATACCATCCCGGCAATGGTCACCGACAGGCTGGCCTGCCCGATACCATCCCGGCAATGGTCACCGACAGGCTGGCCTGCCCGATAACATCCCGGCAATGGTCGCCGACAGGCTGGCCTGCCCTTAAGTCTTATAGTTGTGGCAGGCATGTTGCTGTTCCAATACCGGTTAGAAAATTTTAATTATTGTTTTGTTTTAATTTTTCGAGCCCAACCTGCAAGCTCAGCACATCGTTCCGACAAAGTGACCGATCGTATTATGACACCGCGCTTCCCACGTCACCGACTATTGTCATCGCCTTTTCTATACCTAACTTCGGTGGGAACGGACATTGATATATTAAACCTAACTAATAAGAAATCTATTTTATATTTTTTATGTGTTTGTGAATATTCAAATACATTTCGTAACCTAAAAAGGACTTATTCATTGGAGAGTTTCCCGACACATGCCCACACATATTTGGCGCAGTCGGAGCTCGTTACAGACTTAAGGTGTGGTGATGTTAAATACCTAAAAATCAGGAAAACGCCGCATCAACCGTCTGGACGAAGAACCTATTGGAGGCCTGTCGAAAAAGCTGTTGCTACAGAGTTTGGGACATCCAAAAATCGATAAAACAACGCTCGCAAGCATTGCTACTCATGTAAGTACATAAGTCCTATTATTGGTTGCTATTTTTTTTTTACGCAAGGTAGTTTATTTTTCCAAAATTTACCAATGGACCTTAGTTTTAGTAAGCGCAATCAACTCCGCATCGCGCGAAGTGACGCATTTCGTAATTTAGAAGATTTAACAGAAAATTTTGAAACTATGACGGAATCGAGTAGTAGTTTATTTATTTACATTAGACATGAATCAGATAGATTTATAAATCACTTAGGTTAGTTCCGGAATTTGACGGTAATCCTAATGTTTTAACTAGATTTTTGAATTTGTGCGATCAGTTAGTGCTCACTTTTATCAATCCCCGCACCCAGGACATCAGCTTTCGAACTTATCTTTGATCAATGGGATTTTAAACAACATTACTGGTAATGCTGCACGTACTTTGGCAACTAACGGAATTCCAAGTGACTGGAATGGTATAAGATCGACCTTAATTAATACATTTTCAGATCACAGAGATGAATCATCGTTGTATACTGATCTTTCTCTCTTAGTTCAGGGAACCGATACCATACAACTTTTTCAACACTTATTATGCACAATTATGACGTACGTTGAATTACACGAATCTATAAAAACTACCATAGAATCCAAACGAACTCTTTATAAAAAACTAGCTTTACAAAGTTTTTTGAAAGGTCTCGAAGAACCACTAGGTTCTAGGATAAGATGTATGAGACCTTCAACTCTTGAATGCGCTCTTGAATACGCTCAGAATGAATTAAATATACTATATTTACAGAAAACAAATAAATCCGTACCAGCAAAAGAAAAATTCCAGAATTGTGAGCAGGTTAATCCTTCTACTTCTTGGTTACACCCTAATTTTCGTTCAGTTAGGCCAGCAAATCAAAATTCAACATTTCAAACATACCTGAGACCTCAAACCAGCCTTTGGGAATTCAATATCCACCACAAAATATCGCACATTTCGCACAACCTGCACAACCAGAGCAGTTCAGACAACCCTACCCAAGACCTACCAAAACTCAACAAATATTCAGAGCACCCCCTACCAACATGTCCACTGGATTTCGAATTCCACTACCCCAAGCCCCTCAGAATAATTATCTAAAACCTATGAGTGGTATCAGTGACCCCGTCGCGCGTACTCTGCCACCATGAACTACAATGCCAGACGCAATTTAGCCCCTAATAATGTTCCACAGATTAAAGAAGCGAACTTCAACGAATCTTTTAACGACAATTATTGCTACTACGAGGGCGGCACTGAAAATTTCGGGAATCAAGGAAGTGACACAACATTACTATTTAAAAATGTATTTATTGCTTTTCGAAGTATTCTCCGCGAAATTTGACACATTTTTCCATACGATGGAACCAATCATTGAAGCAACCATTCCATTCGGAAGTTGGGGTCTCCAAAATGGCCGTTTTGTAGGCGTCTACAGCTTCTTCGGGTGATGAAAATCTCTGTCCACGCAATTTATTCTTTATTTTACGGAAAGTATAGAAATCATTAGGGCTTAGGTCGGGGCTGTACGGCGGATGGTCTAATAATTCTGTTTTCTTGCTCTAAAAACTCTTTTGTTCTGTGCGCGGTGTGAGAACTCGCATTGTCGTGATGGAGGATGATGCGGCGGTTGCAGTTCTCTTTACGGAGTTCAGAAACGACCTGTGGCAAACAGATGCTAGCATACCATTCTGCATTAACCGTTCTTTGTCCCTCAAGAGGAATAGTCGTAACATGGCCGGTTTTGGAGACAAACGTGGCCACCATTTTTTTTGCAACACTCCGTGAACGAACAATTTTTGTTGGCTTTAACTCATTTTCGAACACCCAAACTCGTGACTGGTTTTTTGTTTCGGGTTCGTACGCGTATATCCAGGATTCGTCACCTGATACAATGTTCTATACAGCATTTGAGGATCCTGCGTGGAATCTTTCGAGAGTTCTGACGCACCAAGTAACGCGAGCCGCTTTTTGCTCTTCACAGAGCGAATGCGGTAGCCATCGGGAAAACAACTTTTTTACACCTAATTGTTCATGCAAGATTATTTGTATTTGACTCATGCCAATGTCTAAAGTTGCCTGAATTTCGCGGTATGTCACATGTCGATCTTCCTCAATCAGCTTCCGCACAGCATCAACGTTTTCTTGGGTGACTGCAGTTTTTGGACGACCTTGACGGGGATCATCACTGAGCTTGACACGTCCACGTTGAAATTCAACAAACTAGCGATAAATTGTGGTTTTGGATGGGGCTTCATCACCAAATGCAGAAATCATCCGGTCAACACACTGTTTTTGTGTTAAACCAGTTCGAAAGTCATAATAAATCATCGCTCTTGAACTTTCTCGAGTCAGTTCCATTTTCTCAACGACTAAACAAGTTTGACAAAACCTTGTGACAAGACCGAGAATCTTTTTTTAAATAAATAAATGGTATTCGATTTTTAAAACCAAGGAGTTTTCAATTAAAAAGATTTTAATATGACAGGAACAGTGGAAATATTCAATTCCCGATACTTTTAGTGCAGCCCTCGTATGATTGCAATATCCAGAACACTGATATTACTAATACGGTTTCAAACGACCCTAACAATTTTTTGACCGACCTTGACGTTGACAATCTAATTTTTGAAGATGGCCAGAACCTTCAGAGTGCAAATTTTTGCCCAACCTTGGAGAGAAATGCCCCGGGATAGAATTAAATTTGCATAATAAACACCGTTTACCTTATATTCAAATAAAAACTTTTGATCGATACATGCGCAAATGAGTCCTTTATAAGCCCGGAAGCTTACGAGAAATTTTACCCGCATATCCCACTCGACTATGACCTTTTTTAGTCACAAATACCCACGTGACTACCCAAAATTATTACTCGTTAACTGTGCCCTGTTTCAATGAGTTTAAAGATTATATTCCGATAAAATTACATCTATACAGATTTCATAATTTTTTCGATGGGTTGATCGGTTGCGAACAATTAAAAAAATGGAATGCAAAAATCGACCTTGCTTCGCATACGTTAGAAACTAAATTCGCTAAAATTCCTATAATCTTATATAATCCTGAATGCTTAAACTCTTATCAAATTACCATACCTGCACAAACTACTCAGTTAATTAAGGTAGGTACCTACTAATATTGCGCAAGGAGACATTTACATTGAAGAACAATCAATTTCTGGTTGCTACATCAGCGAATGCTTATCATCCGCCGAAAATAATCATACCAATATACAAATTTCAAATCCGACGGGTAATGTAATAATTTCTATAACAAAACCTATCTTTGCACATATTTTCAACGAACAAACAATGCTAGTAACTCGAGTAGACACGACCGTGAATACCGATATGCGAACTCAGCAAATCTTAGCGCACTTGCGCATAGAACATTTAAATACAGAAGAGACAGCCAATTTAATTAATCTTTGCAAAGAATACATTTTATCTCGAAAATAAACCATTAACCTTTACCAATGAAATCAAACATCATATGAGAACCGTAGACGATAGCCCGGTATACAGTAAAAGTTACAGATACCCTTACGTACATAGGAAAGAAGTACAAAATAAAATAGAATCGATGTTACACCAAGGTATTATTCAACCATCTTCATCGCCTTGGAACGCTCCAATATGGATAGTACCAAAAAAAACTGACGCGTCTGGTAAAGTCAAGTGGCGCTTAGTCATTGACTTCCGCCAACTCAATGCAAAAACAATTAATGATAAATATCCGATCCCGAACATTAATGATATTTTAGACAAGCTAGGCAGATGTTTATACTTTTCGACATTAGATTTAAAATCTGGGTTTTTGCAAATTCAGCTAAATCTGTCCGATATTCCGAAAACGGCATTTAGTGTAGAGCAAGGGTATTTTGAATATGCCCATGGGATTAAAAAATTCTCCAGCCACATTTCAACGTGTGATGGACAATGTTCTTCGCGGATTGCAAACTGCCAAAGCGGATTGTACCACATACATGGACGATATTTTAGTATTTTCGACGTCCTTGCAAGAACATATAGTTAATTTACGCGCCATATTTGACCGACTCAGAAATTCAAATTTAAAAATTCAGATGGATAAGTCGGAATTTCTCAAACACGAAATTCCCTATCTTGGTCATATAATTATTACAGACGGTGTGAAACCAAACCCGGATAAAATATCAGCTATTGTAAATTATCCGATTCCGAAAACCTCTAAGCAGATTAAGCCATTCTTAGGTTTACTTGGTTATTACAGACGTTTTATACCGAATTTCACACGTGTCACTAAAACCTTTACTTCATGTCTTAAAAAAGGTGCTAAAATTAATTTGACTCCCAGAGTACTTGACCTGCTTTGAACACTGTAAAACTCTTCTTACAAATGACCCTATTCTAACATATCCAGATTTTAGCAAAGAATTTATTTTAACCACAGACGCCTCAAACGTGGCCTTGGGAGCAATACTTTCTCAGGGACCTATCGGTTCTGACAAACCCATAGCCTACGCATCTAGAACTTTAAACGATAACGAAATTACTGGTCTGGGCTACAAAATATTTCAGGCCTTATCTATTCGGCAGAGAATTTAAAATAATAACGGATCACAAACCCTTAATTTGGCTTATGAATCTTAAAGAACCAGGTTCACGCCTCACGAGATGGAGACTAAGGTTAGCAGAATATGATTATACTATTGTTCATAAAAAAGGTAAAATTAATACTAATGCGGATGCTCTGTTGCGTATTAAAATCAACCAAAATGAAACTATGTCTTTGTTCGTTAATCATTCTGAAACGGCACACTCTGATACATCTTCTACATTAACTGCTGAAGGCAACAACCCAATATATTCATCATCCACTCTCACTGCTAGCCCGATACATTCGTCATCAACCCTCACGGCTCACTCAGTTATTGATGGAGGATCGAATGACCCACAGCATCAAGAAGGTACAGCCTCCCCACATATTGAAACCATACACACAAGCTTAGAAAACCCTGTTCTGGAAGTTCCGATATCGGACGAACCTTTGAATAAATTTAAGAGGCAGTTAGTCATTAACATAATAAATGGTAACCCTAAAAGTATACCAACAATAACTCAACCTTTTCAATCCTTTCAGAAAATTACTGTAGCCATTAATGAACATAGCATTGAAGGAAGTCTTATTAACGTTATAAGGTCTCACGTCGATCCAAAACTCCGGACAGCGATTCTTGTAAATCCTATCGGAAAAATGTTGAGTATCATACCGATTTTACAGCATACTTTCGAGAATTTATCCATGAATTTAGTTTTAGTTAAATATGAAGTACTTAACGTTAATGATCAGTTAAACCAACTAGAAATAATAAAAAAATACCACGAAGGCAAGACCAATCATCGCGGAATCAACGAAACCTACCTTTCGCTGTCACAACGTTACTTTTGGCCGAAAATTAAAATAGATATCACTAAATTTATAAACGAATGCCATATTTGCAGATATGCAAAATATGACCCAAATCCAATACGTCCGCAGTTCAGAGTTGTACCTCCACCAACTCAACCGTTCAAATTAGCACACGCAGACGTTCTGACTATTGACCATGAGAAATACTTAACTATCATAGACTCATTTTCTAAATACGCTCAGGCGTATCTTTAACCCGATTGTACTGCACCCAATATATTAAAAGCCCTTTTAACTTACAGTACCCATTATGGTTTTCCTTTAAACTTAACAACGGATCAAGGTACCGAATTTAGTAATCAAGTAGTGTCAGAATTTCTCCGTTTGCATAAAATAGAACACCACATGACTAGTGCATATGCACCAAATGAAAACGGTATCATAGAACGTTTCCACAGTAAGCTTTTAGAACACTTACGATTATTTAAACATCAGCATAAAAACGAGCCCATCCGAAGTCTTATACCGTACACGTTAATCGCCTACAATAGTTCTATCCACAGTTTAACCAAGTGTAGACCATTTGATGTCATATCTGGACATTTTGATCCTCGGAATCCTATTGATTTAAATATGACGGACCGATATCTTCAAACTTATATTCAAGAACATCGTAGTCGAATGGAAACGGTGTATAAAATTATTCATGATTCTGCACTATCCGATCGTATAGGTACGAGTATAATGACGCGTCGTAACGCTGATGGGAACCCGATCAATCAAATGTTAAGTCACTTTAATAAAAATTCCATCTTTTTTGAACAACAGTACAGTTTCACTAAAGGGCGTTGTACCACTTAATAAACCGTTAACGTTAACCTACCGCTACGCTAACGTTACCCTAATAAAGAACATTTTTAACGCCTGGGAGGAAGCACAAGATGCCATTGGAATCTTTTGCGACCTCTCTAAAGCGTTCGATTGCGTGAACCATGAGACACTTTTGCTGAAACTAGAGCACTATGGGATTATGAATGCAGCTCTTGATTTACTAAGATCATACCTAAAAGATAGAAAGGTTGAAGTTCAAGTAAACGGCGTTAGGGTCTGAAATGGCAATGGGCGTTCCTCAAGGTTCGATATTGGGTCCATTCCTCTTTTTAGTTTACATTAATGATTTACCCCAACTATTTCAAAATCAACCGAGGATGGATTTGCTGATGACACATCATTGATCTTTAAAATAGACCGACGATCACAAAATCTTGACGACGTGAATAACTCTATTCTTCTGGTCCAAGATTGGTTTACGGTAAATAATTTGGTACTAAAGGAAAAAAAACCAAATGTATTAGATTTAAATTACCTAATGTTAGAAGTACCGAATCTGATATCATATTGAACGGAGAAAAACTGGAATTTATTAATCAAACGGTTTTCCTAGGAATCAATCGGTTTTCCTAGACGAGAAACTGCAATGGGGACCACATATAACCTCAGGACAGGAATGCTTGGAAACATGCTGGTCCAGCTCCATAGGACAATCTAGAATTCTAGAGTCTAGACAAAATCAAACTGGTTGCTATTTTTATGGTAAAATCTGTTATTTTTATGATATTGATTTTACATTCTGTGATAACCTATACTCACACACTGACTTATTATTTTTATTTTTTTAGAAAAACATACTTTTACGATGTTTGTAAATATGTGAGCACCATGTATCTATCTAATAATTAAGTTATTTTTCGTTGCTTAGTTTTAAATTCTTTTTACCTATTATGGTATAGTTATTTTATTCTATGTGCATCGTCTTCACATGTAATCATATAGGTAATTAATGTACTCAAACAAAATATTGTAAACATTTTTAAAAGAGTAACGGTGGAGTTTCTTGCCCATTCTTCTCCATACGAAACTACCTTTTGGAAGGGGCAACTAGAATCAATTCTATTTTTAACCGACTTCTAAAAAAGGAGGAGGTTCTCAATTCGGATGTTTGTTTTTTTTTTTATGTTTGTTCGCGCATAACTTCTTCGCTTGCCAACCGATTTGAAAAATTCTTTTTTTGTTGGAAAGGGTATACTTCCCAAATGGTCCCATGAAAATTTTCTCGAAATCGGACAAGCGGTTTTTGAAAAATCAACAAACATCTAAAAATGTATATACATACATTGTCTACATTAACGATCTTTTCGTTTACTCTGCATTGCGTTTCTTGTTTGCGCATAACTCCGTCATTTACGAACCGATTTGGAAAATTCTTTTTCGGCACTAAAAAGTGAAAAATAAAAAACTTTTTACAAAAAAAAACCGACTTCCAAAAAAACACTACAAAGTGAAAAATAACTTTAATTTCGGAAGTCGGTGGCATAAAACTAAAATACAGATCCAAAGACACCGACTGCCGAAATTAAAGTTATTTTTCACTTTGTAGTGTTTTTTTGGAAGTCGGTTTTGTTTTTTTGTAAAAAGTTTTTTATTTTGGTAATTTTGACGTTCAAAAGTGCCTCTATGTGCCTATTTGAAATAAATGGTTTGACTTTGACTTTTGACTTAATATCCTGTCCACACAAGCCATTAATAAATATTTGGAATTAACATTGTAGGTTAGGTTGGGGGCCCCTCGCACCTGGGGACCGTGCGGCCTATAGGCCTGTGTGGCAGGAGCCCCGGTGTGGGCTTCTGACCTGACGGCCGGCGGCATCGCAATATTGCGAAAACCGCAGAGGGCGATGGCCGTAAGAGATATCACGGGCTACCGCACGATTTCCTACGAGGCGGCTACTGGCTGGATGGGCCCTGGGGCCCCTGGGACTAGAGGCGAGAGCCCGCGCGTCTGTATCGCTGGCGCGAGGAGGCTCGAACGCAGATCGGTGGATCGATGCCTCGAGAGATCGAGCTTTGTCGGTCACAGCTCCGCGAGGTCGTGGTGACGGAATGGCGGGACAGGCTCTGCGCCCTACCCACCAGTGCTCGGGGACCGGGAGGTGGCACGCTCCTTGTCGTTGCGAGCGACGCAGGTGCTCTCGGGGCATGGCTGCTTCGGGAAGTACCTGTGTCGCATGAACAGTGAGCCGGACGCCCGGTGTCACAGGGCTGCTCGCGGGCAGTGTGCCGCGTGGCACACGGAGCCGACCTGTCGCTGCCGGCCGTCGCTCGTTCGATGGTCAGGACCGCTGAGTCGCAGACTTGAGGTGGCCCGGACAGGCGGGCCGGCTCCAGCCGGGGATCGCGGCAGTCAAGACCAAACCCCAAGCTCCCCGGTGCAGGTGGGAAGGGAACACCGGGGTGGTTTTTAGTCAGTAAGAGTCTGACAGGCCCCTCCGGCCGTCCCAGGGCGAAGGACATCCAATATTCCACACCGGAACAAAAAAAATATTTTTGACTGGACCGGCCCCAACATAATTGGGTAAAGGCTAGGCAGATTTTTTGTATTTCTTTCATAACGCTGGTTGTTTCTTTTTAACAGACTTCCAAAAAAGAGGAGGTATATGTTCGGCTGTATGTATGTATGTTCACCGATTACTCCGTCAATTGTGGACGGATTTTGAAAAATCTTTTTTAATATGTAAGGGTATGCTCCCGAGGTGGTCCCAACAAATCAGAATCTGATGAGGGGATCCTATGGAAATCGAGGGAAATCCTCAAATTTTATAGGTATACCTATAGCGATTTGAGATTTTTTTATAGCAACTCGTGCATTTGCACTCTAAAAAAACCGTTTGGTGAAGTGGAACTGATGATGGAGACCACAGATGGCCACCGGAACTACTTAAATAATAAGTATTTCACCGTTGCGATTCGATTAGGCACTTTTAATATGGTTGCTAAGCAATTTATCCTCGTCAAAATGCATATGGTGAAGTCACCATCAGTTCTCCTGGTTCTTACCACGAGAACTCGTGTTCTGAAACGTGTACTGCGCGCTCTACGCTCGCGCCGCCCTCACACGTGTACTGCGCGCTCTACGCTCGCGCCACCCTCACACGTGTACTGCGCGCTCTACGCTCGCGCCGCCCTCACACGTGTACTGCGCGCTCTACGCTCGCGCCGCTCTCACACGTGTACTGCGCGCTCTACGCTCGCGCCGCCCTCACACGTGTACTGCGTGCTCTACGCTCGCGCCGCCCTCACACGTGTACTGCGCGCTCTACGCTCGCGCCGCCCTCACACGTGTACTGCGCGCTCTACGCTCGCGCCGCCCTCACACGTGTACTGCGCGCTCTAAGCTCGCGCCGCCCTCACACATGTACTGCGCGCTCTACGCTCGCGCCGCCCTCACACGTGTACTGCGCGCTCTACGCTCGCGCCGCCCTCACACGTGTACTGCGCGCTCTACGCTCGCGCCGCCTTACACGTGTACTGCGCGCTCTACGCTCGCGCCGCCCTCACACGTGTACTGCGCGCTCTACGCTCGCGCCGCCCTCACACATGTACTGCGCGCTCTACGCTCGCGCCGCCCTCACACATGTACTGCGCGCTCTACGCTCGCGCCGCCCTCACACGTGTACTGCGCGCTCTACGCTCGCGCCGCCCTCACACGTGTACTGCGCGCTCTACGCTCGCGCCGCCCTCACACGTGTACTGCGCGCTCTACGCTCGCGCCGCCCTCACACGTGTACTGCGCGCTCTACGCTCGCGCCGCCTTACACGTGTACTGCGCGCTCTACGCTCGCGCCGCCCTCACACGTGTACTGCGCGCTGTACGCTCGCGCCGCCCTCACACGTGTACTGCGCGCTCTACGCTCGCGCCGCCCTCACACGTGTACTGCGCGCTCTACGCTCGCGCCGCCCTCACACGTGTACTGCGCGCTCTACGCTCGCGCCGCCCTCACACGTGTACTGCGCGCTCTACGCTCGCGCCGCCCTCACACGTGTACTGCGCGCTCTACGCTCGCGCGCGAATCTTGCTTGATTCGCGCCGTGAACTTCGTGTAAAAACGTGTTTCTCCACACGCAAAGTTTCGCAGTTTCATCGCAATCTCAAAGAAAATGGACGACATTGTGGCTGTTGCTGCTGCTGTGACGCTATGTGCTGTAGCTTACTATAAAATTATCTTTGCATTCAAAATAACAAACAAATAAAAAAAGAGATCGAGAAAGAGAAGATAGTGGATGACATAATCCATCGCAGTAGAACCAGTTAAATGAATAATTTATTATTTTCAAAACCCGATTGCGACCCGCTACTACGAAAAGCTGCGAGTGTAGCGCGAATTCTTAGTCGCACGACAAAAAATCGACACCAATCAGGGAACGGCGCGAAGGCGCGAAACCATCTACACTCTTGTTTCACGGCTTTCGCGCCGCAGTGCGGAGCTTCACGTGCCCCGTCGCCCGTCTACAGCGACGGTCTGACCTGGTCCAGCAGGCCGGACAGCTTGGCCGCGGCCTCCGCGACCTGCGCCAGGTCCGGCACGGGCTGCACCTGCCGCGAGCGCCCGCCGCCGCCCATCGTCTTTTGGCACAGGTTCAGTCCTACGATCTGCAATCATAAAAATGGACGCTTACTTTTTGTCAAAGTCATAGAATATATATTTTTAGCCCCTTTTGTGATGATGGTAACCAACACGTGGCACACACCTCGGGCTCGTAGCAGGTGAGGCCGACGTCGATGGGCGTGAACATGCAGCCCTGCTTGCCGCGCGGCACGCCCAGCGCCACGCACACGTAGGCGCGCAGGCCCATGCGCGCGCCCTGCAGCGACGTGTCCAGCGTCACGTGCACCGGCTCGCGACACTCGCGCGAGTAGTACTCGTGGATCACCGACGAGTGGTTCGTCACTTCGTTGCCCGTGGCCCACCAGCCTGGAAAAAGTTCGCAAATATAACTCAAAAAGGGAGCCCATGCAAGCTACACACATAAACAAAAACATTATGACTATTGATTTTCTAATATCAATTATAAACACTTTTTATTCAAAGAAAAAAATGTTGTCTCTTGAGTGCTATGACCCTGTTATTGAATGAACAATTCAGAAATTCTACAGATTTTCGCACACACACAGGCATGTATATTTACGATAAATATCGACAATTTAGAAGTATTCAATATCATAAGCAAAAAGTATAAAATTAATTCTTAAAATAAAAAAGCTTTAGGAAACACCATAACAACCAAAAATAGTTTAGTATGATATTAACATTAATAAGTAAATGTAGCATTTATTTATTGAGATTAAAGGTACTACATAATAAATATAATTATTATTTGATAAAGTCAACTAACTTGAACTATTAGGTTAGGGTATCACAGGCCATGGGTACGAGGGTGACACTGAAAGTTCTTAGAAAATCAAAAACTGAACAAACTAGCAAGTTATTATTTTTATTATATCTTTTCAAAACCACTGAGAAATGAATGTATCAGTCCAAACTCAGGATTATAAAATATGGAGTACCGCAAGGTAGCGTGCTTGGACCACCTCTATTTCTCATTTACATTAATGATTTGCCACAAGTGACACAACAAACAATAAAACAAATACACCAAAAATGTGTGTTAACTATAACGACAACGAAATAGAAGAGGTAAAAGTAACTGTATTTTTAGGTATCCATATTGACAACCACCTTAAATGGAAAACACATAATACTCGTATAGAAGGTAGGTAAAAAAAAAAAAATCTGCCTATACACTCTTCCAACTATCGAAAAATGTAAACAGAGATGCGTTACTGGTTGCCTATCACGGTCTAGTAGCTTCCATTCTACGATACGGAATTATTTTTTGGGGCAATTCTTCAGATAAATTATTAATATTTAAGGCACAAAAAAGATGTATAAGAGCCATGTGTGGTCTGAAAACAGATGATAGCTGTGCATCTCACTTTAAATCTTTAAAAATTCTTACATTGCCGGCGTTATACATATTAGAAACTAGTGTTTTCGTTAAAACAAATCAAAACCTTTTTGAAAAAAAATCGAATGTACGAGATGTTCCAATTCGAAGTCAATCTAAAAATTCCTTATGTAATAGAAAATGTAAAACTGCATTAATAAAAAAGAGTGTTCTGGGTATGGCCCCTCGTACTTACATAACATAGCGCTCCTGGCATAACATAGCGCTCTATTTCATCTAAACTAAGATCTGTATTTATCAACACCTATGTTAAAAAAAAAAAAATAACCACTTTGCCCACTCGTCCTTCGTCGAAGAGACCCCCTCTTCGACGGCATTTTGAAACGCTGCCACTGCTTCCTCGGCGTCCATAAAAAGTTTTCCTCGAAGTTTTTCTTTTATTTTCGGAAATAAATAAAAATCGCAAGGTGCGAGGTCGGGGCTTTAGGGCGGGTGACCCAGAAATTCCACGTCTGACGTCGCCAAGTAGTCGATTGTTTGCTTGGCGGTGTGCGACGAGGCGTTGTCGTGGTGAAGGAGGATCCTACTGCAAGGTCGTTTCTCCCAAACTATTTCCAAGACAAGTGGCAAACAATTGTTAGTGTAGTAACTGCAGTAACTGTTTTTCGATCCTCTAAAACAATTGTTGCGTAATGACCTGTCCTTCCGAAGAACGAGGCCACAACCTTTTTTCCCACGCTTCGATCTCTATTCAATTTAGTTAGATGGTAACTCTTCGGAAGGAAACACCCAGACAGCAGACTGACTCTTAGTTTCAGGATCATAACAATTAATCTAGCTTTCGTTACCCGTAAGTATGTCCAACACAGCATTTGAGTCACCTCCGTTGAATCTTTGAACCATTTCACGACACTAATCAACACGACGCAGTTTTTGGGCCTCCGTCAAATTATGAGGTATCCATCGGGCACAAAGCTTCCTGACCGCTAAATGTTCATGGAGGATTTTGTGCACTTGACTCATACCGATGCTTAAGCTTGTCCGAATCAGCTGATAAGTCACTATTTTGTCAGTCTCTATCATACGCCGCACAATGCTGATGTTATCTTCAAACGTCGCCGTAGTCCATCCCTCACCCAGATCATCGGTGAGATTAGTGCGACCATGTTTAAACTCATTAAACCAATTGTAAACAGTGGCGCGAGATGGGGCTTCATTGTGAAAGGCCAGTCTATCATAACATAACTTTCTTGTTGACTTAAATGACATTGAAACTCAAAAAATCATTGTATGAAAATTATCTCGCTTTAAATTCATGCTGACGTGACACAGACAATTCTAAATTTTCCGCCAAATCGTAAACAAATGATAAATGTGTTTTATTGAATTTTAATTTTTGTATAATGTATGGATTTTGTCTGAAATAAATAAATAAAATACATACACAATAATATTGCCAGAGTTCCATATTCAAAATTTGAACTTATTTTTTTATTATATTGTTTACAAGTGGAGTGGATAATCAGAGTCGTCAGATACGAAAACCCCAACCTCATCTAGATTTTTTTGTAGATATGATTGACGTGTACAAGTGTTTGTACAAACCTACTTACAGAAATAAATCATTTATCATTTATTTATGCAATGTATGGTGTCTGTTTGTATTAAATCATTTTTTATTGTGTTGGGTGCTTTTTAAATTCATAATTGCTTGAGCTTATTTATAAAAATTTTGTATTTCTGGTGTCATCTTTCATTGCATCTGGTAATTTATTAAATATTTTACAGGGCATTACGTAGGGGCTATTTGGACATAGTTTCAAGCATGAATCTGGTAACATTAACATGTGTATTATCAAAGTACAACCAAATGGAATCATGCACCTAACCTCTGATGTTTCATAATTTTTAATAAAATTACCGTACCAAAATTGCGCTTTGACATGGACTTGCGAACACCAGCCCGTCTAACTATAAGTGCTCATTTAGGTTAATGTGAATATTTTGAATTTTAAAGTAACTAATTACAACATACCAACAATGTTCTCTGACGCGTTGACTCGTCTATTCAGCTCATACACGTCCATGGCATAGTTGAGCTCAGCCTCCACCTGGTCGGCATGTTCCTTGTGTGGCACACAGAAGCAGTTCGTCACTTCCACAATTCCCTTGTCGCAGGTGCCTATGCATCATAACAACATAACCTCAAAACGATGTTAAACACTTGTAAGTTTTACATAATCTAATGCCGAAATGATTGTATTTGATATAAATCATGCTGTTTCAATACGCGCAGGTTCGAATCCCTAGTCAGAAAACTCATTAATCTACAGCTCCTCAGAATGTATCACCAATGAACACATGACAGAAGACAACGGTAGAAAGCTGCGGTTTCGTATAGAAACTGTTATTTATAACCAGCGAAGTGGATGTATAATCAATACTTACCCAACAAGGTACCAATAACTCTGTGTGAGTCTGCATTTCGGCGCTCATAGGCGTCTACAATTTGAAATAATACTACGGGGTGAATCTTGACACTTAAGTTGAGCGCCATGTTGATTTTGCAAAGGTTTATTTTTAACTGCGATCCATTATCTAGTGGGCTGTCAAAGCTGTCAATTTCAACTTTCAACTAAATAGGATAAAAAATAAAAGTTTAAAAAACAAAAAACACGTCTTATTAGAAAACTAAAATAAAAAGTAGAAAATAATTTTAAATAAGTTTGAAATAATAATAGTGATTAACAAGACTTTTATTTTATCGTAAAACAGCGTGGGGTGAATTGATATTTTATCTTTTGATATTATAATAGTGAGAAGAAAGTTTATTATTTAAGCAAGAAATTTATTTTATCGTAAAAAAGCGTAGGTTGAATTGATATTTTATCTTTATATTTTGATTCTACTTTTACAAGACTTTTACCAATAAATGAAATGTCAATAAAATATTGGCAATAATTTACATCAAGCAGCCCTCGCTTTTTTACGATAAAATACAGGAGACCTTCACGAAATGTATGCGGCTTGGTACTAAAATAATTGAAAATTGAAACAGCCTTCTGACCTTTAAAGGCTGAAAGAACGTAATTATTTTGAAGTCTTTGGGCATTTAATTTTTTTTTACCACCACCTGTTTTTTTTTAAAACAAGTGTTGAAAAATAAAATGTTTGCATCACTAACTACAAATCTTATTTATATTTTAGGGATGGCAGCCCTGTGGAAAATGACGTGACAATGACATTGTCTTTTAATAGCAACCAGAGCGGATTGGGACATGAAAACGAGCAGCGTAACGATAAAGCTCTTTATTCTACACGGAACTAACTTTAAAATGCACTGACATTTGCTGTTATACCTTTCTACGTCTAAAAACTGCAAACAGGTGGCGTGCCAAGCAACTTCCGGAAATAAAATATTAAATATTATTTTAGTCAAGTTTGCAATCGACTTCCGTTCAATAACCGGAGACGGTATTTACAGCACCGGAAGTCGGTTGCAAAAAGTCTCAAAGAATTAAATAAAACATTTACAAAATAATCTGCACCCAATCAAAAAGATTTAGTTACATTAAAACCAAAAGCTAACATTCGGCCTTCCTGACATCAAGTTTGTCCTCAAACTATAAATTTGACAATACTTGCACACAATGGTGCTTGCTTGTTCAATCAATATTAAAGAAGACTTGAATGTCGTAGAGGTAATTATTACAGTATCCAATTAAAGCCTCAGCTAACGATAATCTCAGAAACTATGAACTAATAATTTAGTGAAAAACTCAAAACCAAAACAAACTCTGTGCCAAAAGCACAGGAACCGCTTAAAAGATATTACATAATCGAATTTAGTTAACTTCTCATTTTCATTAGCTCATTCATATTATTCAATAATAATTTATATCCGTCACTCATTGCACCGCAAGCTTCACTGGCCAAGCACTCTCACTTGCCAGCCACTGTACGACTTCCAATCAGTGACATCACATTCTGCACATGCCAAACATTGCACCGCAAGCTTCACTGGCCAAGCACTCTCACTTGCCAGCCACTGTACGACTTCCAATCAGTGACATCACATTCTGCACATGCCAAACATTGCACCGCAAGCTTCACTGGCCAAGCACTCTCACTTGCCAGCCACTGTACGACTTCCAATCAGTGACATCACATTCTGCATATGCCAAACATTGCACCGCAAGCTTCACTGGCCAAGCACTCTCACTTGCCAGCCACTGTACGACTTCCAATAAATGGCCTATGCTTTGGGTGGGAAATGCACCGTGGGACTTCGCTGGCGGTTGACCACTCAACGTGAGCTTCTTCATCAACACTTATCTATCAAGCCAACCACCCCACGACTTCCATCTCCTAATCATATATATCTCTGGTAAGTAACTACGTATTTTCATTTTTACCATAACTAAACTAATACCGATATTTTTCAGTTTCGTATAAATAATTACTTTTATCTCTATTTCTTTTAACACAGACTAACTTTTGACAAAACAACATATTTACTTCACATTTCCTCTTCACTTTCCAGCAGTAACTTAATCATAAAATTCATAGATTAATTATATCGATTACTTATGTTATGCTTTCATAATTATGTTTTTTTTTTCTTTCAGGTTAACCGTATCGTGTGAAGAAATGTAAATCATAAACTTCTGTCAGATTTCCTTAATGATGTAACACAATGTTCCGTTTGTATAACCTATGACCAATTATATACTCCACAATTAATGTGTCTTTAATTAATCACCTACCTAATCAACTTGATCATTCTTTTTCAGAATCAGATCCTGAGCTTATTTCATTACTACTTGTGCTTATCCATGGCTGTATCAGATCCACAGCCTAAATATTACAATACTACTTTTTCCCAATGTTACATCCATACTTGAGACTATAACCTACCATTATCTTAATCTATTGAGTTTCTGTAAGGGCCCAAGTATACAGGTACCTAATAGTTTGAATTTTAAAGTCCCCTATTGCATATATCTTAGCTTCTTTACGTTCCTAATCAAATCTATCTTTCTATTTACATTGGTATTTCAATATGTGTGTTCTAACTTCGGTTCTCATTTCAATAATGTTCCGAAATTGATAAAAAGCATTGAACTTGAATATAATTATTATTAATAGAAGCATTTTTGTAATATTTATTTTGTGAACTATTTAAATCAGTAGAGTGCTCATTAAACCCGGTTATCTTCATTATTATTTTGTTCTTTATTTTTGTTTAAAAAACAGTCTTCAGTTTTATGTCCATATTTTTGACAATTTTCGCATTTAATAATGGGTTTAGGACATTGTGAAGCTCTATGGCCAGTTTGTTTACAATTTTAGCATACAGAAGGAGTATTGTTTGATTGCCTGCATTGGTTTGCACGATGACCACTCTTACTACAAATATGACAAATTATGGTGGAATTATTTAGCAAAGGGGTTTCAGACTTATTTTTAGGTACCAATTCGCTTTGATCACGGCACATGTCTTTAAGATATTTTAACAAATCTTCAGGTTGAGCAAAACGGGCTGAAGATGCACCTGCTCTAATAGTGCGGTCCTCAATACCGTAAATGATACAATCTACCGCTTTCTTGTCCGATAAATCACATGCATTCAACAAAATCATTTTGTCGTAATAGTAATCATCGAGCGAATCACCTATTTTAAATTTCTTTTCTAGCATTTCAAACAACAAAGCACCATAATTAGTGTCCGAAGGAAACGCACGTTTTTAAATTATGTTGCCATTCTAACCACGTATATTTTATAGTTTTAAGCCCTTCATACCATTTTTTGGCATGACCTACTACTAGTCGTGGCAAAGCAAAATGGGTCGTTTGTTGATCAGACCAACCATAAATATGAGCACATTCATCAACTTTAGATAGCCAGGTATCTATTCTTTGATTTTTAACGGACGGGTCAAATTCAGGAATAATATTTTTATCGCATTTTAATGACGAATATGAAGAATGATCAGGTTTCACACGAGAAGAAATAAAGCTCACTAAATCATGCAAATTGATTGGCAAATTAACATTAAGTGGGTTACTTTCCAAACCTCCATCTGGAACTCCTGAAGATCCTGGCACTGCCTCTCGTCCAGTTTCCGCAGCATAGCTCCTATTTCCTTCCACGGGTCCTGGTTCAGGCACATTACAGCAATCTGCAACCGCTACAGAAGCAACCATGCCTCCTGGTTGCCCTACTGGAGTTTCACATGACCTGCCATCATTCAAGGTTCTTCCATTCGGACTTTTGCTGCTCTCTCTCGTTCGGCGTGATCTTCTGGATTTTTTTTTCTTTTGTGGGTACGTGTACGATTGCTAGAGTTTGAATGTCTTTTATTCCTTCGTTGTTTTGAATGTCTTTCTCTATACGAATATTCACTTGTTTTACTTGATGAACAGTCACTCTCACTACTTACATCACGAGTGCGTTTGGGCATAGTAAAGTTCACCACAGAAACACTCCGTATAGTTTACAACAACGTCTGTTTTTTTTTTAACTCAGAAAGACGTTATGTAAAAAAAAAAAAATGTTTTTAGATTAAAATCTTATTAATTCTCAGTTCACTTGCACTTTAGGTACTTATCCCACTTCTGATAATAGCAACCAGAGCGGATTGGGACATGAAAACGAGCAGCGTAACGATAAAGCTCTTTATTCTACACGGAACTAACTTTAAAATGCACTGACATTTGCTGTTATACCTTTCTACGTCTAAAAACTGCAAACAGGTGGCGTGCCAAGCAACTTCCGGAAATAAAATATTAAATATTATTTTAGTCAAGTTTGCAATCGACTTCCGTTCAATAACCGGAGACGGTATTTACAGCACCGGAAGTCGGTTGCAAAAAGTCTCAAAGAATTAAATAAAACATTTACAAAATAATCTGCACCCAATCAAAAAGATTTAGTTACATTAAAACCAAAAGCTAACACTTTAATGTCATTGTCAGTAATGGGTAACTCATCAATTTTACCGTACCTCACTTTTCCTCGTGAGGACCTCACGAGGTACCCCTCATTTGAGGTGACGATTCGAGCAACGGTATTCACCTCACGCCTCGTGCGCCCGAGCCGAACTCTGCCGATTACTGCCAAACGTCTGAGGGAACGAGGCGGGCGGGCGCGACGACAACTCACGAGTATTCACGAAATCACGACTCTCCGTCCGATTATTTACATCTCCCTCATCTTTCACACACAACATTTTCTTTCGCTCATAAATTTTAGACCGCCAAAATAAACGAATCATTATCACTTGATTACCAATCTAATGCTAATGCTTTTAGAGTTCATAATAATTAACCATAATTATCTGAAATATGAATATTTGCTTTAAAATTCGTTTTGATTATTAATTTTAATAGTTTACCCAAGTTGACCGTGAAGTGAATTGTTGATATTTTGTTCCAACAATTACGTAAACTTTTGTTTTTTTTGTGTTCGTACTTACTTGCTTGTTTATCCTACTCTCCACACACACCCATGATACAAGAAACATCATTACCTAAATTATTTCATTAAGTACATACCAAAATCGTAATGTTATTTTTTACTGTGTTATTGTGTTGTAAAAATTTCGAGACCAGACCTCACCTCAGTCACCTCACTCATTCTCTAATTCTGTAAACAACCAAACAATTTGTAAGTCGGTTCATCTTTCATCATTCGCTCACTCAATACTCACTCGCGACTCGTGAGTACTCGCAAGTCTCGCGCGTCGCCACGATTTCATATTGTCAATGTCAAATTTTGAGGACGCGTGAACGAGTGAGAGAGTGAGGTGTGATGAAGTGCCTCAATGTTAAAATTCGAGTAACTCTTTCAATGTGCGATCACGAGTTGGAGTGAGGGACACATCTCTACAATGACAATGTCAGCCGAACACGGGCGTGCCAAGACGTTTGTGACAAGACATGATAAATTAGCTTAATCAGCCTATAAAGTTCCAACTGCTGGGTGGGACACAGACCTCCTCTCTGTGAGAGGGATGGGCCGTAATCCACCACGTGGGCCCAGTGCGGGTTGGTAATATGGTATGGTAAATTATGTCATGTCAATTTGTACAAGCATTTTATGACAAAACAGTTTTATCGCTCAAACTGTGATAAAATGTGTGACTCTAGTCATGTCACAGTAGACCGTGCTTGCCCCGCAGGCGTAGAAGTAGACAGAGTATTCTTCTGTCTACGCCCGCAGGACTCGGCTTGACATTTGCAGCTTTGACTTTTTTTCGACACGTTTTGTTATTGCATTGTCATGATAACTTCACCCTCAAACGGCTGGCCCAATTTTGATTTCATGGAGCTGCAGCTAAAATTATAATAAAATCTTAAAGTATTTATTAGAAACAGAAACTTACCCACACACAAATTAGCCACAAATTATACTTCAATGTTCCATCCTCGAGATTTAACTCACATGGTAGTCCGTTACCTAATGCACTACACTGTACACACTGTTGAGAGACAAAAAAAAAAAAAATAGTCTGTGTCATCTGTCAACTGTCACCCAAACCTCATTCGTTCTTCGTGTGTTGCACTGTTACGCTGTATATTTCAATAATTCAATCTACATCCTTAAAAATCTTTATATTTAAATTGCAAAAAGTATTAATAAAGTGAAAATTAGTCATGGGAAACGAAAAAATTAACGTGACGAATAATATTATAGGCGTTTTTTTTTTTAAGACCCTAACCGAGACCCCAAGACCGACCGAGACCGAGACTCTATCGTTATCTTAATGATAAATTAATAATAAACACCTGATGTTATCCTGATAAGAAAATGGTACCTATTTCTTAGCGGGGTAACACGCGATGTTATCCAGAAATACAATAACTACTTTCTCGATGAGGTAGTACGTGAGACTATCCTGAAAGTAACTTTCTTTTTGTTTCGGCCTTCAGAAAGCCCATCGTTGCGATCTTTAAGCTTGCCTTATGACGCACATCAAAGTTCTGTTGAAAACAACAGAAATATCGATGAACCACAAGAGGATGATGAAATCCCAGTAGTCACATCGGTCGTTAACACCGCGTCTCAAGAAAATTTCCTTGTCCTTGCTACAAGGACAAACTTCGAGTGACCCGAGTGTGGTCAATGAAACTTCTACTGTGGATATTTCCACAGAAAATCGTGAGTTGCTTGGCGAAGCTTTGCCGCACTCGGAGAAAAAATACCCAATGAAGTCTCTGAACGTTGGGAAATAATACTGGTCGATGTATTAGATAAAGAACACAAGGAATCATTAAACACAAAAATGCTTGTTCCTGAAAATTTCACACTAGTGCGTGCACCAAAAATCATTTGGAATCGGCGAAAAATCAGCTTGGTACAGGGATCGCTGGCCTCGTTAACCTAACGAAGGACCTCATACAGGCCTAATCTGTAGACAAACTTGATATTCTGAAAAGAATATCAGAAATCAGTCAATTGCTTCTTGATCTCACACCCCCCCTCCAGTGAATACTACAGGCAACCGGAGAACCGGTTTTCAGGCGGAAAATGAGCGGGGTCCTCTTCGACGTGCAAACAATATGACTTCAGCACTATCCACAAGTCGACACCAACCAAAACCATCGACATCTTCGGCGAGGAGGACCTACTACTCAACCATCAAGATGAACTACAAGAAGAACCGCCGTTAAAGGTACCTCACGCGGGTATAATTAGATATTTTATAAAACTCTGGATGTTCTTAATCGATGGTCCCATCATACTAAATTATGTTAATGGTTATAAATACCGTACACTGGGAAAGTGGTTCAAAACACGGAACCAAAAAACCCACCATCTCATGGAGAAATGGAATCTGCAATATTCAAACTTATTTATTAAGGGGCAATTTCTAAAATGTTATGATCTACCACAACAGTTTATTTCACCGGTATTCTTAACGCCTAAAAGTACAGGCGGTTATAGATTTATCTTAAATCTGAACACCCTTAATAAATTCTTACCAGCCCAACATTTTAAAATGGATGATATACATACCGTATCAAAATTAATATTAAATAATGCATTCATGGCAACAATAGACCTAAAAAAATCTTACTTTTAATGCTTAAACATATCTCACATAGAAAATATTTGAGACTAGCTGCGCCCCGCGGTTTCACCCGCGTAAGTCTCGATCCCGTGGGTATATCGGGATAAAAAGTAGCAAGTAGCCTATATGTTAATCCAGGGTATCAGCTATCTCCATATAAAATTTTATAAAAATTGGTCCAGCCGTTTGAGCGTGAAGAAGTAACAAACACACACAAACTTTCGCCTTTATAATATTAGTGTGATGTGATTCCGTTATTCAATTGCCTACCATGTGGCCTCAGCCGCGCCTTGTTTGAGGTACAATGGCGATACAGTAGCATCTTATTTGGATCACGTTATTTATATAGGAAATACTTACGACTCATGTCTCAGGACTGTAAGTTCAGTAATACAAACATTTGATAAATTATGTTTAGTTATCAACTAAGAAAAAAGTTCTCTCATACCAAATCAGATTTGCAAATTCTTAGGAATTCTCATCAACTCACAGTCCATATGTTTACAGCTACCTCAAGAAAAAAATCAAAGAGTAAAGGAGCTAATCCATAAATGCCGTCGCCGCATAGATACTGTACTTATCAGAGATTTTGCAAAACTAATCGGTATGTTATCAGCAGCGTGTCCAGCCATTGCGTATGGCTAGGTATATACCAAACGGCTAGAACGGGAGAAATGTTTAGCACTTTGAAGTCAAATGACAACTATGATACAAAATGACTGTTTGTACTCTCTCACAAGAAGACTTCACTTGGTGGAGTCAAATGTCGCACAGAAATATGAATAACCTTCGTGATTGCTCCTTTCAATTTGAAATATTCACAGACTTCTCACTCACAGGATGGGGGGCAGCCTGTGAGTGAGGAGGCAAGTGAAATTACTGGAGGTCTTTGGTCAATGAAAGAAAACACCACATTACCTTCCTCGAGTTACTGACAGCATTGATGGGCCTAAAAGCCTTTTGCAAAAACAAAACAAATGCAGATGTTCTTCTTATTTAATACTATTGTCATTGCTTATGTCAACAAAATGGGCGGCACAAAATTCCCTCATTTAAATGATATCACTCGGCAAATGTGGTGCAATAAAACAATAAAATATATTTATTTACGCATCGTCATAGACTTATAAAAAAAGTCAGACGGAACTCCCTCAAAGACAAAACTGTGTCCCGTAATGGCGGCAACAGTCTTATGTGTGAGTGAATTTAGGGTTCTCATGATAGCCAAAATTACCCACTTATACCGCTTTATTTTAAGAAAAATACAGGTCGGCATACATATTTGAGGTACTGCATATGTAACAACTCGCCGGAGTCCTCCTTTAGTTGTATAAAAGTCATTCGTTCCAAAATGTAAACTGCAAATGGCACTGTATTTGTTTAGAATCCAGTCATTTTGACAGTTACAATTTCGATTTTTTTCAATCCAATCATTTCGCCAAACTTCATTTACTTTAGGAAATCTAGTAGAAAGAATATAAAAGAACTAGTAATAATTAACCTAAATAATTGAATTGATTAAAAATATATTAATTTCCCGTATATTTAGTGTAATTTGCACACGTGAATATTGGCAACACTGGCCTTGTGATGAATTATTTTGTTCTGGTGAATAGAGATTGATTGTAATCTATTAAATCGGGAACTAAGTTGTTGAATTATTCATTTACCTATGAAACGTGATTCCTGTATTTTTTTTCTTCCGATCGCTAGTTTTTGCAACATTCCACCACACAAGACATGATGTATTGCAAGAAGTTTTATACGTCCATGTTCCAAGGCATTGTAAATGCATCTATATCATAGGCGTCTGGGTCACGTTTCCAGGACATTGTTCCAGGATAAATATTTTGTGGATTTTTGTTAAGGCGCGATGCAAACAAATCAATAACAGGTTTACCGATTTTTTTCGTAATAGATTTAAATAATTGTGAATATAACTCCCATTCGGTATCAACATTAGTACCTAGAATCTAGGTCCGCGTCAGTGTTCTCTCTGGGTTTAATATATGATGCGGATGGACGTATAAAACTTCGGACGGATTCTCGCTAACAGAAAACTGTGTCCACTCAGAGTCAGCCAGCTCGCTGTACGTACAGGTCCCCACGCACACATTCACAGCATACTCACCCATTACGCGTGCAAACGTCAACACAGTCGACACGTCTATGCGGCAAAAAAAGTATTGAAATACATCATGTCTTGTGTGGTGGAATGTTGCAAAAACTAGCGAACGGAAGAAAAAAAATACAGGAATCACGTTTCATAGGTAAATGAATAATTCAACAACTTAGTTCCCGATTTTATAGATTACAATCAATCTCTATTCACCAGAACAAAATAATTCATCACAAGGCCAGTGTTGCCAATATTTACGTGTGCAAATTACACTAAATATACGGGAAATTAATATATTTTTAATCAATTCAATTATTTAGGTTAATTATTACTAGTTCTTTTATATTCTTTCTACTAGATTTCCTAAAGTAAATGAAGTTTGGCGAAATGATTGGATTGAAAAAATTCGAAATTGTAACTGTCAAAATTACTGGATTCTAAACAAATACAGTGCCATTTGCAGTTTACATTTTGGAACGAATGACTTTTATACAACTAAAGGAGGACTCCGGCGAGTTGTTACATATGCAGTACCTCAAAGGAGATGTCCGCTTTTTGTATGGGCGTTGGTTTTTTATTCCGAGAAAAATCTAACCAGCGCCAAACTACACTTAAATAAAAGCGACAAAAATATGAAATTTGTAACCACTGAAATAATATTTTTAGACCCCTCCATTTAAGAGAAAAAATATAAAATATTTAATGTTAGTACATATATGTTATTTGTTGATGGCAACCCAAATAAAATCTCCCACACACTTTGACAATGTCTAATTTGACAGCTGATTATATTCGTCTGTCAAAATATGACATAAAGTGTTGACTGACAGGCATCATCCGTCTGATTCGTCTGCTGTCAAGTGCTGTGATGCTGTCACACTTGTCACAGGTCACACTGTCTCGTCTCGTGCATTCGTGATAACCAGTGTTCTCGTATTTTAATTTGTGCTTTCATTGATTTTCCTGATTTTACTGACTTGGCTTTTCACAACGGATTCTTCTACTTTGCACATGATTAGGATACCAGTAGCTTATGAACCTTTAACCCTGACGACATTGCTTTTTCATAACGGTTATTTGATACTGCACGCGTTTAGGACTTCGGATTTCGGATTTAAAACCCCCAATGTAAGTACTGTTCTTTATTCTTATTTAGCTCCCTATGGGTTTTATTTGCATAACCTTTGCCTCTTTTAAGTCCACTGACAGTCTGCAATCATTAACATCCATTTCTATTTTCAGATTATTGTTACAGTTATGGCTCTCTGCATGAATTGCAACATAGCCACACATGTTAATCAGCAGTATGAATATAACGCTTTAAGCATGAGCCCTGAGATAGTCTCAATAATTGAAGAATGGACTGCTCAGGAGGTAATGTAAATTACCTAAATGTAATTTTTTTTTTAATTGTTTGGTACCAGTCTTATGTTGAAAAAGATTATACAGCACTAATTTGCTCAAAAAACATGCAGAAAAACGATACTGTGTTCTGAACATAAATTATTTTGTTTTTAGGTAACAGACGGAGATTGCATTTGCCAAGAATGCATCAACCTATTGCTGATAGAACTGAGTAACAGAAACGACCATAACATTGGTGACCGACAGCTGGGTCATCAATCAGTATGTGTGTGTTGTGGTGTTTCTATCTCAAGAAGAACAGGCAGGCGCTCTCGTCCCCTACCTGATGGTCATCCTGAGCGGGCTTATATAGCTAGCATCATCAACCCCCGTCAGGTAAATATGTAAATTAAATATTTTCACTTGATAATATTGTATTACTGATTACTGGAACACACAATAAATGAAAACTTAATTTCAGATCCCTGCTAATGCTCGAGCATGTAATGCCTGCTGGCAACAAGCTCATAACAATATTCACGAATTGATGGAACCACCAAGAGAGGCTCAAGTGACTCAAGACAATGTAGAAAGTAGGTCTAGCTCTGTGGCTGAACCTGTAAGTGCACTCAGTTCAGAAATTGATTTTGTCAATGTAGTTCAAAATGAGAACAGGTATGTAGAACTAGATGGTTACAGTCGGACACCGGATTCATCAAATCATTGTTTTGTTCCCGAGTGTATAAATATGGAACGTTTGAGAGTACCCATGTACCTTAGAAAACGAATATTAATTGACTATAAATTATATGTCTCACCTAATGCCCGAGTATGTGAAGGACATTTAAGTGTTTATAATTGGGAACTGTTGAATGAATTTCAGTTCACAACGCAATTTACCCTGAATCATGTTGTAGAAATGTTAGATTTATTAAGAAAAAAAACAATTAACATTATTGATTTTGAAAATGTGGAAAATATGAATAACCATATATGTCATTACTGGACAGGCTTGACTGCATTGAATTTTTTAACAATACTCAGCATTATTACCAATCAATTATCAGCTGTGTGTCGAAAACCAAAAACGGCTTTAGGATTATACCTTATGAAAATAAGAACTGGGGAGCCAATTAGACGAATTGCATCATTGGTTTGTATAAATAAATCAGTAGCATGCAGTTATATGAAAAAGGCACGTAATTGTATGAAAGAATTTTATGTACCAATACATTTAGGTGTCAATCGTATTTCTCGAGCAAGCCTGTCCAGTAGAAATCTTTTAATCCCACAGGGTCTTTTTGGAACAGCAGAAAATAACCCCATAGTTATTTGCGATGGAACCTATGTATACTTACAGAAATCGTCAAATTATCTGTTCCAAAAAAAATCATACAGTTTACACAAGTTTGCAAATCTTGTTAAACCTTTTTTGCTGGTGGCCACCGATGGCCACATTATAGACATATTTGGACCATACGCAGCCACAACATCTGATGCTACAATTATGAAACTGCTGTTCCAAAATGAAAATTCTAATTTAAGGCAATGTTTTGGACAGAATGATGTATTTATTCTTGACCGCGGCTTTAGAGACTCTATCCCACTGCTCAGATCTTTGGGATATTCTGTGTACAAGCCAGAGACCCTAAGTGAAGGCGAAACTCAATTATCAACTGAAAAAGCCAATAGATCTCGACTAGTGACACTGTGCAGGTGGGTGGTAGAAGTTGTAAACGGTCGGTTTAAACGGGATTTTAAAATCTTTAGAAATAAATATTTTAATATTGGGTCTAGAAATCTTATGGATGATTTTAAAATTGTAGGAGCCATTTTAAACCATTTCCATCCCGTTTTGACTGACCGTCCTGATGCCCAAGCTATACTGGACAGAGCTAATCAGAGAATGGCCATGCCAAATTATTTAGCTGACTATGTGATTGGGCATCAGCTTAATAGACGCCGAGCCAGTTTCGTACAGATAAATGCTCAAATACCACAGCTGAATATGTTCCCTACGATGGACATGTCAGATTTAGTTCTATTTAGCTTAGGAATTTATCAAATTAAACAGGCTCGCTCTTATTATGGGGAACATATTCGGCCGAACGGTACTTTTACTGTAGAAGTAAGTGAAGATTTACTATTAATAAACATTCCAGGCATTTCGTCATCACATGAAACAGCTTTGATCAGAGGACGAATAAAGTCACGCCACTATAGTAATAGAGTGTATTACACATATATTTTACTCAAAGTGGCAGAGACTAGTTGGCAAAGCTGTTTATCTGACTATTATTGCAGTTGCATAATTGGAAAAAGAACTGTTGGAAGCTGTGCTCATGTGATGACAATTGTCTGGTATCTTGGATGGGCCCGGCATCAAAATGATATAATATCTCCACCTGCTCAGTTTCTCGACAATATTTTAACAAGAGAAGACATTGAAAATGAAGAAAATCAATAAATGAATATCTAAGACTATACAAAGTTTTATTTCATACCAAAACTGTAAGCCGACGTTCGCACGGACATAAAGATATCGCGACGGGATATTATCGCGCAGTGCATTTTCAATGCTATGCTTGGCACCGAGAGATGAAAATCCAACAATGTGTTTTTTGACGCGCTGGGATACACTCTGTTGGATTCTCACCACCGAGCGGTGAAAATGCAGTGCGCCAAAAAAAATCGTGGTATTTTTCCGTTCATGCGAACGTCCAATTATAGCATAATAATTCAGTTTTTCAATAGCATATTTTGCTGAAAAGCTTTTCATCTACTTCCGATCTCGATTCCAAGTCATAAAAAAGGAATTCTACGTAATTAAAAAATGTTCTCAATCAGTAGATACTATTAACATATTAAAATAATTACTTATTACAACTTGCACATAAACATTCTAAGTAGCCATGATCATACCTATAGAGTGCCCTTTCAGTTCTAAAAGGTTAGACTAAACATTTTTGACTGAAAATACCCCATTTCATCATATTTCTTATTGTTTACTTTGTCATAATCATCCATCAAATATCTAAAGACAATAATGACAGTGCCATGTGTCAATTTTGACAAGTTTTGTATTTGTTTAGGGTGTGTTCACTTTAATATACTAGTTAGTTAGAAAGGTTTGTTCGTTTTAGGAGTAAATTCACACTAAAATAAAAAAACCATTTTTCTCAAAAATGGAAGCCTTTAAAAATGTATGTTATAGTTAGAAACACTAGCTTTTGGGTTGTCTATCCAAATATATTTAACTGATCCTGGTTAGAATTATTGAATAATAAAAAACCATTTTTGGACATGTCCTTTGTATGCCAACCTGTATTTTTCTTAAAATAAAGCGGTATAAGTGGGTAATTTTGGCTATCATGACAACCCTAAATTCACTCACACATAAGACTGTTGCCGCCATTACGGGACACAGTTTTGTCTTAGAGGGAGTTCCGTCCTCCGCTAGGAGTAATAGTGTTCTGTGGTGCCGTCTGACTTTTTTTATAAGTCTATGCCTTGGAACAATTACTTCTACTATGTTTTCGCACAATTTGCTCCTGTAATAAAATGCATAAAGTAAATTCTGAACAACAAAGCAACTGACATACACATTTTTTTTATGAACATTTTTTGACGTGACAACGTCTTATAATTCGATGGAGCCTGCACGCACGAAAAAACATGACTCATGCGGCGTTACCTCGCTCTGAGGCGTTCCATTTAAGGCTTTTGACGTTGTCACTTTCAACTATCGTCAGTCAACCGACTTTATAGACAACCGATTTTTTTTCAGTGTTATACATCATTTGAATAGAACCTTTCTTTTCAGCTAATAAAAAAATCAGTTGGACAAAATAGTTTGACTACGGGGAAGGACCGAATTCGCTACATATATTTTGATAGGTTGACCTAACTTTTGTACATTTGACATATAATTCTCATATCTTTGACTTGTAATGTGTACCGTGCAGCCCGAGTCTATTACCCACTCAATGTCTTTGTTCTCATTACATTTATGTACTAAATTATAATGTTCATTAAATAGACCTGTTGTTATGAAACTGTAGTCTTCCTGTTGTACCTCACTTGTTGTCACTTAAGACCTTTATTCAGCTCTTTGCTGAAATAAATAAATAAGCAGTTTTTTACACCCTGTAGTACTTGGTGCATAAATCTTTGAAACGTTTGACTAGCGTTGCGTAATCCAAACGTCATGCACTTGAAATCAAAAAACCCCAAATGGTGTGGTAATTGCTGTTTTCTGAGCGTCTTCTTCATTTATCGGTATCCACTAGCCATTGTGAGATCAAATTTTGAAAATATCTTCATGTTTCGCAGCTGGTAGGTGAAGTCATGTATGCGGGGGTAGCGGGTATCGGTCGGGTTGAGTGACTGCGTTTAGTCTACGATAGTCACCGCAAACCCGTAGCCCTTCGTCCTTCTTTTTCACAATATGCAGTGGGCTCGCTGGGCTCTTAGAAGGTCTGCAGATGCCCATCTCCAGCATGTGATCAAATTCTTCTTTTGCAGCCTTGTACTTATCGGATGGAAGCGGGCGGGGTCGGGCGAAGAGCGGGGGCTTATCGTTTCTATTTGATAAATGTTAAATGATTTATTTCTGTAAGTAGGTTTGTATAAACACTTTTACACGTCAATCATATTTAAAAAAAAAACTAGATCAGGTTGGCGTTTCGTATCCGACTACTCGGAGAAGAAAAGCCGAAACAAACTCAGAGGTCACAGTCTCGTTTAAAGTCCAGACATAATCTTGGTCAGATCATGTGAAGACCATGTCGATTGGTGCCTGAAATGATCTTTCGATGAAAGAACCACACAGATTGAGGGAACCTGTCCAGTCAGTCCACGCATTTGTCAGTAGTCGTGCAGCTCAACTAAGAACTTAAGGATCTCAACGAACAATACCAAAGAAAGGACATTTGGGTAGGCCGCATAAATTACTCAAACTGCCAGACCACGATAAAAACTAACTGAGACAAAAGAAAAATAAACAATAACCCACATAGTCTTCACATTTACAATACTTAATTAAAACAATATAATACTTAACAAAGTAAATATTCATGTCATTGTATAGGGATATAAAATTAATCAATGTCAATGTGTATCTAAAATACGGAAATAATCTTGGTCAGATGATTTGAGGACCATGTAGATTGGTGTCTGACATGGTCTTTTGACGAAAGAACTACACAGATTTGAGTGGGCCTGTCAAACTCAAACTCAAAGGATTTATTTCAAATAAACCAATTACAGGCCAAGGTCAAGGGGTCGGTCAGTCATAAAGATGAAGCTAGTTACCCATTCCAAAGCTTAGTAGGTAGGTACCTATGGAGAAGAACGGGCAAGAAACTCCACGGACACTCTTTTAAATTGACGTATGGTTACATAATATATCGCATCATTTGTGTTGAAATTAAACATGTGAGAACGATGCAAAACGTCAAAAGCGTCCGTAATAAAAAAAATAAAAAAAAACAATTCTAAAATTAAAATAAGCCATGGCCGCTAAGAGATGACCAGTCCCTACTGATGGCGCCCGTTCAGTCTGCAGTCTCGCGCCTGTCCAGTCAATGCACGCATTTGTCAGTTGTCGTGCAGCTCAACTCAAAACATATGGAACTCAGCGATTCGACGAACAATAGCAAAGAAAGGACATTTGGTTAGGCCGCATAAAGTACTCAAACTGCTAGACCAGCAACTAAGATAATAAAAAAAAAACAATGCACATAGTCCTCACATTCATAATAATTTGGTGAACTACATCGTCTTTTGTTGGTTCCTTCAGGGAAATTGGTCGTAGAACCTCTGGATATTGTTTCAAGATTTCGTAGTAAACTTGATCGGAGCTAATGAAGTGTACCTACTGTTTCTTCGCTGGTCGTTATTTCAAGGGCATCGATCGATAAGTCCGTCACATTGTCGAGGAGCTTTTTTCTGTGGAGATCTACCAGTAATTTAAAGTGACGTAGAAAGTCGGCTCCCAGGATAGATGTTTTGACATCAGCCACGACGAACTGCGAACTGCCACAGAAAACTACGCCGAAGACCAAGATTCAGTGTGAACGTCTTTTCACCGTACGTATTAATGGGCGTATTGTTCGCCACATATAATCAGTATGCGCGGTGCAATCTTCATTTTCGTTTTGCTTGTGGCGGCTTTTTTTTTTTTTTGGGTGGGAAATTATCAAATAACTTCTTCCGCTCTGGGCGGAGCTGGAGGCCGTGTCAGACTTTTACTGACTAAAACCCACCTGTGTTCCTTCCGTTGCCTGTGTGCCAGGGCCACGATATCCCTTTCGGACAAACTCGCAACCCTGGCAGGCATTGGTCCTAACGGACCCCGTCAGTTGGTGCTGACATCTCTTTGAGAGGCGTGTGGAACACAACGCGCCGTCGACCCGGGCCTGGTCCTTATCGGACGGCGAGCTACCCATCACTCACCGTCCGCAGGCCCGCGTCTACGGTAGCCAGAAATCGGCTTGCGACTCCCGTCGCCCGGAGCCTCTCCTGCGGCGACTAGGGGCGCGAGGGCGCGAACCTTGTCTCACCCTCACGCGTTCCGCGTTCCTTCGCTAGCATTACTGCTTCGCAGAAGGAGGTGACGGCCTCCCATGCACTCTCGCTCCGAACCATGGCCTGAACCAGGGCCGGACGCGAGAGATCACCGCCGCCGATCGTCTCCGTGAGGACACGGCGGTGCTCCGCCCAAGCTGGGCAGACCTCCACCGTATGCTCCACCGTGTCCTCCGGGCGATCCACACAGTGGTGACACTCGGGCGTTGCCTCCCGCTTTATCCTGAACAGGAACCTCCCGAAACAACCGTGTCCGGTGAGGACCTGCGTCAGGCGGAAGGTGAGGACGCCGTGGCGCCTCTCCAGCCACTCCTCAAAGAGGGGACTTATCGCCACAATTGTGGCGTGCCCAGCGCTGGGTTGCGACAATCGCACTCTCCATGTCGCCATGAGATCCTGCCGGAGGTCTGTCCGCTGTGCCGTGATTTCTCGCGGCAGCGGAGTTTCACCCCGGCGTTTCGCCTCCTTGCGCTACTCCCAGATGTGCGCCAGGACTTTTGCCTCCAGATCCCATGGCGGCAGTCCGGCAAGGAGGATTGCCGCCTCACGGGAGACCGTGCGGTAACCCCGTACCAGCCTGATGGCCATGACCCTTTGGGACGCGTTCAACCGCTAGGCTGGTCGCAGCCTTAAGGAACGCGCCCACACTGGTGCCCCGTAAAGGGCCATAGACCGCACGATTCCCGCATAGAGCCTCCGGCAGGAGGCTTTTGGATCCCCTAGGTTGGGCAGGAGCCGCTTCAGGGCAGCCCCGGCCCGCTCCAGTCTGGGAGCCAAACGTCGAAAATGCTCCACGAAGTTCCACCGGCTGTCGAGGACGAGTCCCAGGTACTTCATCGTCGACTCGACGCCGATGTGAACCCCTCCCGCCGTTATCTGGGAACCCGACAGTGGCGCGTTCCGAGGACCATAAAAACACATGGCCTCGGACTTGTGCAATGCCACCTCGAGTCCCAATTGCCGGATTCTATCGACGATTGTCGCAACCCCACGTGCCGCCAGTTCGGCCGCCGCCTAATGCGACCTCCCCTGCGCCAAGACCAGCGTGTCGTCAGCGTAGCAGACTACGCTGACGCCGCTAGGGAAGTCGGCACGCAGCACCCAGTCGTAGCCGATGTCCCACAGATGCGGCCCTAGGACCGATCCCTGTGGGACACCGCACGATATCTCTCGCCGGTTCCACTCTCCGTGGTGACCGGGGTAGATGACGGCCCTGTCCGTCAAATAGGCCTCGACCACACGACAGAGGTAGGTCGGCATCCGGTGATACCGAAGTGCCTCCCTAATGCAACTCCAGGGCAAGGTATTGAAGGCATTGGCGATGTCAAGAGACAGCGCCAAGACGACCCCACCCCGGGCAACAGCATCCCCCGTCGTGAGGGCTCGAACGCGCATGATGACATCCACCGTAGAGCGCCCCTTACGGAAACCAAACTGGCTCTCCGCCAAATCCGGCCCCACCCGCACCAGCCGCCCGACAAGGCGGTCTGCAATTACTCTTTCAAAGAGCTTGCCCCCCTCGTCGAGCAGCACCATGGGCCGGTAAGTGGACGGAGAGTCCGCCGGGCGCCCTGGCTTCTTTATGAAGACCAGTTTCCCCGTCTTCCTACGAAGTGGAAAGTGGCCCCTCTCCAAGCATGCGCTTAGGAGCCCTCTTAGTCGAGGCCCGAGAGCCTCCAAGGCCAGAACCCAGGCTTTTCCAGGCAAGCCGTCGGGTCCTGGGGCGGTATTCTTGGCATTCAGCCTACGTACCGCCACTCTCAGATCTACCTCGGTCACCTCCGGAGCATCGTCGTCGGTGTGGTCCGCATCTGGCACCGCAGGACGCGGAGCCATGGGCGGGGGAGTATGTTCCCCTCGCAAAGGGAACAGAGCGCTCACCACGTCCTCCACGAGCTGGGGCCGGAGACTGCGTCAGCGGGGTAGCCCATGGGCGGAGTTTATCTCGCACCCATTTGTAGGGGCGTCCCCACGGGTCTCTGTTGAGAGTCTCCAGCGTTTCCTCGCGGGCCAGTCCTCTGGTCCGCTGGATCTCTGCTCGGAGGGCAGTCTTCGCTGCTCTGTACCCCTCCTATAGCTCCGCCTGAATGGCTTCCGTATCCGGAGAGCGCACACGGAGCCTGCGGTGCCTGGAGTCCCGGGTGCGCGCAGCAACGCACGCCTCGCGTAAAGCGGTCAGCTCACGCGACCACCAGCACACCTGGCGCCGGGCACGTCCGGGCTGGACCCGGGGCCACGTCACTTATTTCGGACATGGCCTCGGAACCACTCCGCCTCGTCATTGATGTCGGCAGGCCTGTCCGGTGATGACACCCAGGCCTGCACGATCGTGGCTTCCAGGAGGAGCTCCCGGTCCAGCTGCTTCAGTGCCCATCGCGGACCACTCGGGGTCTGTCGGACCGGCGCGCCCGAGGTCTGGGCAGAGACGTCAAACCGGATATATCGGTGATCGGAATAGGTCTCCACCGGCCACCCCATCCATGACGCGTCAGTCGTTGACACGCGGTGACAGTGCGGGGCTGGCGAACGAGATGTCCACCACTGATTCACCCCACATCCGCACACACGTGGGGACAGAACCCCGGTTTAGGACGACCAGGCCTGTCTCCAGAGCCCAGTCCTCCACCATCCTGCTCCGTGTGTCCGTATACCGGGAACCCCAAGCCACGTTCTTGGCATTGAAGTCCCCGAGGACGATCACTGGGAGGGGATGGTACCCGACCACGATGACTCTCAACTCCCCAAGGGAGTTGTGGAACTCGGCGAGAGTTCGGTTCGGGGAGAAGTATACTCCCACCACGACAATCTCCCCGTGTGGCGGCTAACAACGAAATATCGGCGCCTGTGTCCACAAGAAAACGTGTGGCAAAAAAGGCGGTTTGGTAGTACTTTCACTTTTCATCCCACCTCAGCGAGGAAATGACTAAATTCAAAAAAAAAACATTTACAATCACAAGATACTTTTATTTCAGTTTAAGTATTAACTACTATATTATGGAGGGTAAGTATTACAGAATAATCTTTAAATTATAACAAATAATACTTAGGTATAGGTAATTAAGAAAAAAATTAAGTGACGTTGCTACAGTTACATAAGTTGAGTGTAATATTTTTGTTAGGTACTGTAATGTTAGTGTTAGTGACTTGTGTACTGTTTTTCGGTAAACTATCTGTCATACTTAATAGTTGTACCGATTCATCGGATTCCCTTGGCGTAAAGGTTGGCGAGAGAGGGCGATGGTTAGGTGTTTCGTAACCGCTCATTTTTGATGTAGAAGGGCCAATCCAAGGATCTGACTGAGGCTCTTTCAGTGTAATGGCTCCTACGATGCCTTTACATATTTTAGACTTATTTTGAATGGAATCCGCTATGTATCCCTCTACAACCGCTTTAAAAATGCCACTTATTTAGGATAGGTGTCGATATGTAGGTATGTCTTTTTTCATCTTTATTGTTGCTTTTAGTATTGAATACGTACTCTATAGAGATTTCTTGGTATCTGATAATTCAATAAAATATGCAAGCAAAACGTTTTTTGAGAAAGTTTTGGCTCCTTTAGATAGTCTCCACATATCGTACTGTTTCATATACTTCTCGCGTGATTAATATAATGTTTAATAACAGTTTCAGTCAACTCTGTTGTGTCTCATTTTAGGTTTTTCAATTGTTTTCAAGTTTCTTGTTTTTAACCTAAGGTTTTTTTTTTTTCTTTTTGGCTTCGCACGGTTTGTGCATTTAGCCACTGTCATGTAAAATTAGGTAACAAGTACAAAGTTATAATAATTATGAAATGAACTCCACTCAATGCATGATAAAGATGATTGATGATATCCCGCCCCGCTCCCCTTGAGTTTAAGTAAAGACGCGGCACTTTACTGAAACCTCGCGCGGACTTCTTGAGAGAACTTAAAGTGATGTTGCACTGTTTTGTTTCATTTGCCTACATTAATGCAGGTTCACGAACACTTAATGGTTAATAATCCACCACTATTACACATTAATATTCGGCTAAACACAAATTTTAGAAAATAAAACAAAACTGCTAACATGACGCTTCACTTTCCCGCCAAGAAGTCCAACCTAAGGTTTCAACGTTTTAACAATATGACGTGAAAATAAAATGGCGCGCGCAAGCAAATAAAAAAAAGTACACCAAGAAGGTCCGAGTCTGAGTTTTTAACAAATTAAAAAAGGTTGTATGATAAATTCGGCACCATGGAGGGATAAGTAACAAACTTAGTACGATGTTCTAAATTCAATTTACTTTATCCTCTAGCGCAGCGGTTCTCAAACTTTTTTGGTCACTGAACCCTTTTGACAAGCAAAATACTTGACAGAACCCTACAATAAAACAATAGTTTTTAAAAGTGTATTCTTTATTATATAAGCATAATAAAAGTACAATGTAACAGTTACTAATTATTACTTACTTTACCACATGGCAAGTACAATAATAGAAGATATTAAAAATGAAAAAATCTTAACTAATGGGAGGTATGAAACTGTTTTTTATTTTTCATCAATTGGTTGATATCAGGTTTGATAGAAGACATTTGAAGTCTCATAACAGGTTCGGCGTCCAGTCCATTGCGATATTTTGTTT